>OY728143.1:384799669-386049669 GCA_963277665.1 Viscum album | reverse complement strand
ATAATGTTGAAATGCTTAATTTTGGAAATTTAAAACTTATCATTGATAACTTGTACTAATAAATATTTAACTATTGGTATAAATACATAAAAATCCATTTAATAATTTTAAAAAACCGGTTTGTCTCATGAAACATACATATTCATCATAGGGAAACATGATTCTAGGTTCTACCATTGAATTAATATATTTAATGAATTCATCATATGAATAAACAATACAACGTAATCTGCATTTCATTTTAGAGAAATGTTCATATGTGAAAAACTAACATGAAAAATTAGAATATGATCCCTAAATGAACTAATTAAAGACCATCTATATAATGAATAAGGATGGAATCACAATACTATATCCCTATTGGTGAATAAATGTGTTTTTATTTTTGATGAATAAATATATTTGAACGAATTATATAAAGACATTATTGAGAAAATTAAATTTTCCACATTGAAATACATTTAAAAAAATTCTACAATATTATTATATAAAATTTTCCCTGAAAATAAACATGGAAACTTCTAATGTAATCATTAAGGGAACAAATGGTTATAATAGTGGGAAATTTCATTCCTTCCATGTATGTTAAAAAATTATTCCATTCAAAATTTCTATAAAAATTCAATATTACTGATTTAGGAAAATGAAAAAATTATTGACATAAAAATTATTATAAAAAATATATCATGGTTAAAAAATACAGTAATAAATCATTGTACAGTAGTAAAAATTGTTATTAGCATTATATGTAAAATATGTACTTGGAATAAAAGAATTATTGATCATGTAACAAAATTCTATTTTTGGTAGAAACATAATTTTTTTATCATCAGTAGTAAAATAGTTTAATATTAATGTAAAAGATATCATTTTTTTGAAATAAAAAATTAAGAAGAAAAAATATTTTTTTGTTATAGAAATATCAAATAATTACAATAAATAGTATTTAATATAAACAATCCCAAATAATGATGAGATTGTCAAATAAACCATTACCACGTAGTATATTTTGAATCGTAATCCCCATGTAAGAAATAATTTCAAAGGAAACCATAAATACAATGAATATAAATAGATACTTGTTATATCATATCAAAGGGGTTGTATATAAGAACTATTAAAGAATTAAGTATTGTAAATATTATATGACTCATTGGGAAAGTGGGATGAGAAACCCCTACAATGATGATATCATTGAAGTAGAATTAATCAATAAATTGACTATTCATAAAAAATTTAAATCCACAATAAACATGTAAATAAAATATAATAAAATTATATTTCATTTTTTACATAATAATCGAACATTATTGAATAAAAATCACAACATAATGAATCGAAATTGAGTTATGAATCCCATTACCACTAGGTAACATTCACATAAAATTACAATATATGAAATAATTCCAATTCAACTGTAAAATACCATTAATTATAAATTATTCATGATATAAAATGTTTAAGGGAAATTATATACATTATATAAAATAAATTATCTATATATCAAAAAAATAAACTTCAATAAAGAAAAATTGAGATGAAACCTTTTACCTCGAGTCTAAATAGTCATGTTTATTCATTATCATCATGAATAATAATCTTTTGTATACTATTTAATTCATTAATAACCATTTTAATGTTTAATTTTAATTTAATTTTATTTATTACAATGTTATATTTAATTAAATAAATATATAAGTTCAAACCATACGTTTTGATGAAATTCTGATTATATGTTCAAAATGATTTCGACCAGCCGACTTTGATATATGTTGTGATTTGACCATCTTAAAAAATATAATAATAAAAATTAAATTAATATAATTTTTTAAATAATATATACCTATGTAACCCATCATGAATTAATTTTATTAAAAATGAACTATGCTATAATCCTGGAGACAATAGGTTATACAAACACATGAGTAATGTTTCCATTTTATAATGTTCATATTGGAATGATGATAAGTATTATTTTATCCTTAAATATAGAAAATTGTAGTATAGAAACCATATTAATTCTATGAATATTTTTATATATTCCATTCCTGAGAGTCGATGGTGAAAAACAAATCACATTGCTTCACAAAGGTGGTGGTCTACATGTACACATTAATGATGTTATCATTCTTAAATAAATGGATATGTATGTAAATCAATTATTTAGTAATTTTATAAAATGATAAATATTTCCTGAATTTCAAATATGTAGAGGTTCTTGGATCATTTTATGTCAATAAGAATTCAAGTATCAATAAGTTGTCAATATGTGTATGGAGGGGAGATGGTGGATGTTTTTCCAATTATTGGTGTGGGGATGATTAATGTGATGTTAGTAATTTAGTGAAGATCCCACATTGATTATGGATAATGATTGAGGAATAAATTTTGACGATTTTTGAGTTCAACCAAATTTAAAAAGGCTTTTATCAAAGTGATACATGTTTACACCATCATAATGAATACAATGGAATACTCAATTTCATGAGGAGAATGAAGATCATCCAATGGATTCTAATTGGATAATGGTGGTGAAAAAAATCAGACGATAGTTTTTGTTGATCCTCAAGGAAGAAGATATGTGTTTTAAAGAGAAAAAATCCCTCATTACAACATTAATGACCTTGCATTATGCTTTCATGCATGAGAATTGATGAAATGATCCATGTATATTCTATTATTGAATAAAAATAGGAATTTTTATGATATTGGATTTTTTATTTGAAAATGAAAATAAGAAATATGTTTGATGATGAAGAAGAGAGGGGGAAGGTCTTTGTATGGAATCTACAATGTCTATTTCTCATGCATGGGCACTATAGGAAGAAGGTGGTGATGCACTCTTGTACACTTGGTTTTTAACCAATTAGGGCCTTACATGGAAAAATAAGGGCCAACCATAGAGACCCGATGAGGACCTCAACCTCAAGAACATGAATGACCCGAGGGTTAACCACTTCAGAGGGAAGCCCTCAAGGCTAGCCCCGCATGACGTAGTGATGCGGGATAGGAATAAGCCCACATGTGTTTACATGGTGGTGATCTCATGTGGCACAAGTGCATAGTGGGTTCAAGGATCGCGCCAAGAGGAGGAATGGTGGGTGCTAAGAGCACGCTCATAGGGTGAACAAAGTATGGGGCGACACTGTGGAGGGAGAGAGGATAAATCTGAGCCGATGCTACCACAGTTTGATTGATAATCCATGAAAAATACATAGTGTGTTTCGATGTTGGATGAGTTTTAAATATGCGGACCCAATCCTTATTCTTCATCAAATATCCCGAATAATCTGAGTTTCATGCTCCATCCCGCGTCATGAGTTCTAATCAGGGGCCTCTATGATCGATCCAATGGATTGGGCATCATCATCAACATCAAGACACATGGTGATCTACCCGACGGTGATGCTCTCCATCACCACTCTCGATCCACCATGATTGAGCTCTCATCCACTATCAAGAATGAAAACACCTTCTTGGAGATCATTTGGAAAAACTGAACACATGCATGCATTAAAAGTTTCATGAATGAGATTGAAATTATGAATCCACAAAGGTCGAAGAAACCGAAGGTGTGAGGCCATGTCATGATGCTTGAGGGATCAAAGAGATGGATCACATGCATTCTAAAATTCATGCACATAATTATTTTGGGTTAAAGAAGGAGTTTGTGTTGAATTAAAAATAATTGAGAGATATTTAGGTTATCTCATCGATGTTTATATGTTTAATATCCAATGATATTTTGAATTCAAAGGCTTGATCATTGTGTTTGATACGCGGATTTAAAAACGCATCTGCTGCCTATAAAAGGAGGACCACAAAGCCAATTGAAGCTGATACCATTCTCTAATAAAGGAGCTCATGTTTCTCTAATGAAACAGAGAAACTAAAAACCCGACTTGTTCACGAAAGGGAGAAGGTTTTCTATGCTGCCTGGCTATGTGATGAAGAAGAGTCCTTCATCTCTTGCACAAAGAAGGAGTCTTGTGCGTACCTTGCATGAAGGAATCACACATAGCCCTTGTGCGAAAGAGAGACACACACCCATCGTGGTTCACAATGAAGTAGAACTGCCAACCCCATGGTTTGAGAAAGAACATTGACCCTCAGTATGTATTGAAACCAGGAGTACGGGAAATGTTCTTTTGAAATCTCGTTGTACATTCGTACGTAGTATATCGCAAGTGCACAACATGTTCAGACACCTTTGTGATTCTCTATGATGGTACCCAAGTAGGGGATTCCTCCCTTATTTCACAAAGAAGAAACTTGAAGCACTTAGTGATGAAAAAGAACCAAAGCTCTCAGACATGTTCATAAGAGGAAGAAGGGAATGCAAGATTCACATGCATAAACATGAATGGTTTGATACAATCACTATGAAATGAATAAAAAAAATAAAAAGGTCAATGAACATTTGAAAGAGGAGGAATAAATATGAATGAACACACATAAATAAGATCATCCATTCAGGCTTGAATACACACACTCATATTTATCCTTTATCAAATAATAAGTGTGTGTGTGTGTGTGAAACAAACCAAATACGAGAATGTGTATGTGACATTATGTGAGGAAAATAAAGAGTAAATTTGTGTACTTATAGAATTTTTTCAATAGGGGTTTTCACATAATAAGGAGAGAAGAATGAGATTGTTCATTCAAGTATGCACATGCACACATGATGACACATAAAGGAATATATTTTTTGTGTGCATAATGAGAAAGACGAATTAAATAAGAATGTTCATTTGAAAAATCATGAGACCCATGCATGAAATTATTAAAAAAACATGAATGTGTGACAAGTTATTGATATATCCAAATACAAGAGCTAATGGAACCAATTAAATCCATGCATGATGTTTATTTGAATTGATATTGATTCCATATAGAGTTAATGAAGAAATTTAATCTGATTTGACAGTGTTTGAGAGTCCAAGAAGGAAGACTGAACAAATATTTTGAAGAATATCTCCTGCATTTTTGAAGAGGTTATGTGCACCACTTGAACACATATTATGGAGGCCATGTCTTCATTGGAAGAATAAATAATTTCCTTATAATGGTTGAACTAATCGCTGATCAGGAAAGTGTTCAGAAATATAGTCCAAGGCCAACAGACCATACTGAAGGTTATTAAATATTCTCAAAGATATATAATAGAAAAAGATATTCAGCAATACTGTGTGGAGGGAACAAAATATCATCTAAAATGAATCAATAAAATCTCAAATAATAATGTTTCTTGGGTGACTCATGAGCTAGAATAATCATGTGAGATTCAGGTTGAAGAAGATGACTTTAGTGAGACTCTTGAGCAGGACAATGGGAATATGTTAACACTATTCGATGAATTATGAATAACATCATGTGGTACTTAAGAGAGATAAAGTGTGACTCTATATCAGCTATTGTAATTACTAATCTTATTATAGTAGAGATTATGTGTTGGGGAGAATAACCAACACAACAAGGAGTTGGCCTTTCAAAAAAACATTATAAATCCTTGTGTTTAGTGACTATACATTTACAACATCATTCTAGGTAAGGATGAGATACATAAGAAGAGTGTATCAAGGTCTTAACCATCCATATAGGTTTAATAGAGAATAATATATTAGTACAAATATTTAAATGGATCCCTGATTCACCCCCTCCCCCTCTCAATGATTCAAACTGATCTGCACACTTTAATTGGTTTAAGAACATGGTTACCTCTAAAATATCCAGGGGATTATTTATGATGTGATGATTTATGTATATGAGTGAAAACCCTCAAATAAAGATATCTTAAAAGACCCAGAATAATAGAATGATGGAACATGCAAGGAAGATTGTAAAGAAGCTTACTACTACTAGGGAGGAACCTTATACTGAAGGTAATATGAAAGGTATAACTTGTTAAAAAACGTAATTATATTTAATGAATCATGTTCAAGCTATGATGATAATCGATCAACTAGTGATCATCATATTTCACTCACAGATCAAGTGAAGAAATTCCATCGAGAATTTAAAGGACACATTACTGTAAGATCTAGTACTCTTGAAGATGAAAATTTACAACATAATGAAGAATTTTATTCCATGGAAAATGTATTTTGTAAAAGGGTTGTTATATCCATCACTCTCACAAAACATGTGAATGAAAAGGTAAGAAAAAATTTATCTTTTAAATGAAAGAACTGATGATGTTACTGATGAATTTCAATGAAGTATTTATGAGAAGGAATTCCCTATGATTGTGTTTCTAGAAAGTATTCCATGTATTTGAAAAGAAACACAAAGTATCCATGGTTGTCCAAGTCCTCAACTAGAAGATTGAGCTAACAAGGTAAATGTTCTTGACATCTATTTAAAACAATTAAAAACATGTCATTAAGAAAATATGATAATACTGAAATAGAATTGGGAAAGTAATATGTGTCTATTTGAGGATGAGAATAACTCTATAAACATGAAGTGTTAATAAATGGAGGTGAAGTTTAAGAATCAATAATCACTCAATGGAACAACACACCAAACAGCTGAAAGAAGAGATGCTGGCATTGAAGATTTCATTTAGGAATAGGATCCCAAAAGGAAAATCAGATCATCCTCTAATCCGATGGAAACATCCTCCAAGAATAATGTATCATTTAACCTATGTATTTATATTTCTAATAATATAGTGGCATATTAATGTACAGGTTAAATTATAAAATATTGGAAGATGTGGACTGATAAAAATGTTAATACATCCATCCAAATTTCAGGTATGGATAATGGGATGATTAAGAACAAAAAATCCCAATTGGAGTCTCTAATGAATGAAAGAAAATTCATTAGACAACAAAGCAGTGAATCTTGGAAGACAAATACTTCAAGAAAAAGATTGGGATTTATTGTCTGCAGTTTGTGTTGTTGTTAGTTTGGGCATCTTGACAATGATTTCTGGAATAATACATCAAAAGATGAAAATTATGAAATTCCTAGATTCATGAAATATAGATGTGAAGAAATGAAGAATCCAACAAAGAAATGGTAGAAATAACATATGAATAAGAATATGTATATCAAGAATATATTTGAATATCTTGAAGACTTCTATGATAAATGCAATAGATGTGGTCACAGTTATCATGAGTTCTGGTTCAGTCCTACCATGACTCAGGCTTTGTTGATATAATGAATTGAAGACAACAAATGCAAAGGAAATCAAAAGGAGGTGAAAAGATGTCTACTATGATTATGCAATGCAATAAAGTCAAGAATAAACTGAAAAAATTATTCCAAAGAAGAAGTTCAAGACGGATTTCGATAATTTTATCTCAATAAAGAAAGCACACTTCTATTGTGGAAAGACAGATCATACAATGGATCATTGAAAACATTCCATGGGAATGAATGGAAGAAATATGAAAATAAAATGATAATTAATCTATAAGAATATGTTAATGATAAAAGAAAAACCTGAAGATATTATTTATATTGTTCCTAAGATATATTACTTGAAGACAAGGAAGAATCCATGTGGAAGCAACAAATCAGAAAATGGTAATAATGAGTGTTTTGTTATATGGTATAATCTATTGAATTTTTTTCAAAAAACCAAAGATATGAAGATGATGTAATTGCTAAAGAACTGAAAAAAGGGAAAAATTCCATTCCACAAGATATAGAATTAAAATATCTTGATAGGTTCTCTACACATGATAACCCAAGTGTCTCAAAACTACTATGTAAAAGGTTCAAAAAGGTTGGACATCATGAAAACAAGTGTTTAACTATTTTACCAGCCCAAATGGCGAAAATTGAACAACATGGACCAGTAATGGCTACATCACTACTGACAGAAGTGAAGAAAAATAATCCACACATGCTGAAGGTGAATATAAGTAATGAATCTATGTTTAAATTGAAAAATAAAAAAGGCAAATAGAGAGGATACATCTGCATGAAGCTTACAAGAAACATTAGAGCTACATGGAAAGGATTTCATGTGTTCAGAGAAAATTATTAGCCTCAGGGATTCTATTAAGAAGCTCACACATGTTCCATATCATTCCCTTACATGTTTTTTGTATATGTGTTCATACATTGTAGCGAATTAAAGATGGAGGTCATTCTAAAAATGATAATTGATCGAACAAGGTGGAGAACTACAAGTTCTACTCATTATTCCTGATTTGATAATTACATGAAGTGTTCTAATGTGTAAGATTATCAATATGAATATCTTGAAGATCATCTGATGATTATTTTCCACCAAATAAAATATATGGGAGTGAACCCCTTCAAGGGGAGATAGAACGAAAGAGAACATATCAAGGATTATTTCAAGAAAAACCTTGAAATTCATATCACCTTATAATGTTGATGTTGATGTATTCCAATCACACTTTTGTCCCCTGTTTTTAATTATATTAAACATTTAATTTAAGGGGTTTGCTTCATTGATGACAAAATAGGATGAAAGTGGTATCTTTATCGTGGAATTGATGTTTTTAATATGTTTGGTGATGTATGTGATGGTTTTATCATTTCATTGATAAATATCATTACCTCTAATCCCTAGGTCAATATTTGATACACTCTGAGTATAATTTTACATGCATGGTTGTTTAGGGATAGCATTTAAAACCTTGATCTTATCTCTCTTGTTTTCTACACTGGGTTTTCCCAAAGTAGACTTAGAGTTGATTTACTGAAGGCTCTTTTCTAAGTGAACCATTTGACACCATCCCTCTCTCAAAATTAATCATGAAAAAATTATTCAAATGGAAGGGGGGCATGTTTTATAACTGGTCTCATTAAACATTTTCATTTGGTTTCTAATAAAATGGATAAACGACTGTCACACATATTGGCCCATTCAAGGAATTATTAAGTGATATTGACAAAATAATACAATGGGGTAGATTGTAGAGCATGTTGTTTTTTTGTCAATAAGTAGTCAAGTGTTAATAAGTTTCAAATTGGTGTATAGAACGGCGATAATGGATGTTTTTCCAATGATTAATGTGGTAATGCTTAAAGTGTTGTTAGTAATCAAATTAAGATCCCACATTGATTATGAATTAAGATTGAGTAATGAATTCTGATGATAGTTATAATGAGACAATGTTATAAAGACTTGTATCATGGTGATTCATTTTTCCACCATCATAAATAAGACCATTCAATAATCAATTTTAGGAAGAGAAGGAAGATCCATCCAATCAATTCTAATTGGATGAAGGTTGTGAATAAAATAAAATGATTGTGTGTGCTGGTCCACAATAATAAAGATATGTGTTTTAAATAGAACACATCACTCATTACAACATTGAAGACCATGAATTATTCTTTAATTCATGAGAAATGAAGAAATGATCCATGCTTCATCTATTATTGAATCAAATAGGGAATGTGGAAGATCTTGGATTTGTTATTTGAAAAAGAAACGAAGGATGATGCATGAAGATGAAGAAGAGGGGAGGGAGGTCATAGTATGAAATATACTTTGGGAATTACCCATGAACTGGCTTAGTAGAAAGAAGGCGTCTATGCACTCTTATACACTTTGTTTTTATCCAAGTGTGTCCTTACATGAATAAATAAGGGAAAACCTTGGAGAATAGCTGAGGACCCCATCCTCAAGCACATGTTGGACCCGAGGGTCAACCACGTAAGATAGAATCACTCTAATCCATCCCTTCTTGAGGTAGTAGCACGAGCTGTGTATAAGCCTGCAGGTGCACGCACGGTGGTGAACCTGTGTGGAACAAGTGCATAGTGGGCGCTATGAGAGCACCTGAAGGGGTCAAAGTGCACGCCAAGAGCACACCTGCAGTGTGAAAATGGTATGGGGCGGTACAGTGGAGGGAGTGCAGATAATTCTGAGATGATGCTACCATGGTATTATTGATAAACCATCAGAAATATTGGGAATATTTCGAGGTGGGATGGGTTTTAAAAATGCAGATTCCATCCTCACTGTTCACCTAATCTCAAGACTAATATAAGCCACATGCTACATCCTACATCTCGCATTCTAATCAGGACCATCCTTGATTGGTCCAACGGTTGTAGGATTGTCTTCAACCTTTGATTGTATGTTGAGCCACCCAACGCCACTCCTCGTCGTCGCCACTAACGATCCACCGTGATCAAGCTCTCGGCCACTGTTGGGGATAAAACGTCCGGCATGGTGATCATTCAGATAAATTGAAAAGATGAGTCCATAAAATGTATCAGGAATATGATAGAAATGAAGAACCCGTGAAGGCCGAAGAATCTTATAGTGTGAGGCCATGTCATGTCACTCAAGAGATCAATGAAATGGTTATTATTCATTATAAAATGAATGTACGTGTTGTTATTGTGTGAAATAAGGAGTCTTCCTTAAAGATAAGAGAAATGGAGAGATATGCGGGATATCTCATCAATGATTGAATATTTCAATGACAAAGATCTCATTCTTTCAATTCCATGATCTTCAGGTTAGATACAGTGATTTAAACACTCATCCTATGCCTATAAAAGGAGATACTCTGAGCCAAAATAATTTGATCCCAATAACTAATAAATGTGATCCATTTTCTCCAATGAAACAATGCAACCACAAACCCCTCCAGTTCGGGAAAGGAGGATGGTTTTCTGTATAGCCTAACAATGTGATGAAGAAGAGTCATATATCTCTTGCGCGAAGAAGGCATCTCGTGCATCCCTTTTGCGAAGGAATACCTTGCATAACATGCATGAAGTAGAGTCACACACCTATTGTTGTTCACAAAGAAGTTGAACCATAAACCCCTTGGCCCAATAATTAACATGTACCCTCTGTACGAAGAGAAACCACGAGCACGTGACAGGTTGTTTCAAACCCTCATTGTGCCTTCGTTCATAGTATACCATAAGTACACAATTGGTGCATGCACTGTTGTGATACTCCAAAAAGGTACCATAGATGGGGATTCCTCCCTTTTTTTAATAAGAAGAATACAAAGGCACCTTGTGGAGAAAAATAACCCATGCTCTCATGTGTTTTCATAAGAGGAAGAAGGGATTTCATGATGAAAATGAATACACATTCATGAGTTCATACAATCGTAATGAAAAGAAAAAAAAATAATAGAAAGAGGTGTTCACATGTAATAGAGGAGGAAGAAATAAGAATGAACACACATAAATAAGGTCACCCAATCAGGATTGAATACACACACCCATATTGAACATAAATCATATAATAAGTGTGTGTTTGTTAAAAGGACCACTGATAAGAAAGTGAGTGTGACATTAAGTGAGGTATAGACAGAGTAAGTGTGAGTGCTTAATTAATTATACCCACTGGGTTTTTCAGAAAATAAAAAGAGAATAAGTATATTGTGCATGAATTCATGCAAATTCACACATGAAGACACTTAAATTTAGAGATTTTGTGTGTTCATATTGGGAAAGAAGAATCCAGGGAAAAAGCGAATTTGAAAAAACTTGGGACACGTGCATGAAATCTTGCATGAACACAAGAACATGTGAAATTTAATTGAGATATCCAAATACAAGAGATATTGGATCCCTTAAAATCTATGCATGAAGTTCATTTTAATTAAGATCGATGTGGTACAGAGTTAAAGAATATTTTTTATAAGAGTTGACAGTGTTTGAGAGTCCAAAAAGGGAGACCGAATAAATATTGTGAAGAATAAATCTTGCATTCTTGAAGTTGTTGTGTGCACAACTTGAACACATATTAGTGGGGCCTGGTCTTCATCATAAGAAGAACGAATTTCATGGGAATTGATGATCTGAGTATAGGTCAAGAATGTGATTAAAAATATTGAGCAAGGCCAAAAGACAATGACAAAGTCTGTTGAATATTCATGAAGAGATACATATGAATGAGTGATTTAGAAAGCCTTTGTAGAGAGAAAAAAAATCATCAATAGTGAATCAAGAAAGAACTCAATGAAGGAAGTCGCCTGTGTGAATCGGGAGCTAGAAGAACCATATGATATTGGGGGAGAAGAAGAAGACATCAGTGAGACTTTGGATTTGACAAGTGGGAATCTGGTAACACAGTTTGAATTAGTATAACGAACCTCCTCTAGAACATAGGAGAGATTGAGTGTTACTTTATATCTACCATTGTAATTACTAATCTGGTTTTAATATACAATTTTTGTTAGGGAGAATAACCAACATAGAAAGGATTAAGACTTTTAATCTAACTTTATAAATCCTTGTGTTCAATGCCTTTACATTTAAAGCATCTTTAGAGGTAAGGCTGATAGACAAAAGAAGAGTGGATCGAGGCTTTAACCATCCATAAAGGTTTAATTTAAAATGATCAATAAGTATAAATATTTAAATAGATAATTGATTCACCCCATCCCCCTCATAATGATTCACACTGATCCAGGCACTTTAATATATATGAATTATATACACATTTATATCTATTATTTAATAAATGAGATGGAAAGTGAATTACATCAGTTCGTGAGGCGGTACGCCACCACACCTGAAAGACTTTTTCCCCAATTATTGGGATAAAAGATTGATATATAGTTTTTCATTTATATAAAAACATATTAGTTTATATAGGATACTATTTTTACTATTTTATCATGTTTTATGAATATTTAAAGGTTGAGGAAGAATAAAAAATTTGAAAATATATAGTTAATAACTATACATCTTTATCAGATTACATCATTATAATTATTCATAATACCGTACACGAATTTTTTTATGACCAAAGTAGGGAATCTACTTCATGGGGAGGGATTTAAAGAGATTATTTTCACTATTATAGGCTGAATATGGCTATTGAAGTGTGGATAGGATATGAGTGGGGGTTCCCTTTTATTAGTGAGGGGAGGGTCAAATATAAAATTTTATAAAATAATACATTAATATAAATTAATTTTGAGTCTAGAAGGGTTAAAAGATTATATAAATAGAATATTGGATGAGTATTGGAAGAAATTATATCTTTAAATAAAAATTTTACAAGTTTAGATTAGGTTTTTTACCCTAATCTCTGTTATTAAATTGTGTTTGTCCTTTTAAAAAATTATCATGACACAATGTTTTTACTATTTATCAGTCAATATAGTTACTATATAAATAATATTGTCCAAAAAACATATCATGGTTACTGTTTTAATCAATATCCCAATCACGTAACTGAATATGGTGTTGTTAATAATTTTAATTCCTTTAATAAATTTTTATTTATTATAAAATATCATTAATGTCAATTTTGGAACTATTCATTTAATTTTACTCTGGAAACAAAATGAAAATAATGTATTTTAATACTACACATTGAGTAATCATTCACATGTTATATTTACGTGATATTTTTTGGAATATTATTATTAAATAATTTTTTTCATTTAAAATTTTTAATGTATTTATTTAATTATTTTATTAAATAAATCAATATTATATCAAGTTAGAAAAATAATTTATAGATACTATATAATTAAAAAAAATTTAAAAAAAATTCTCAATGTTAATAAATAATTTAAATTTCAAATGGCTATTTAGAACTAAAAATAAATCTTTTTTATCCCAATCACAAAATATTATATTTATAAGAAGAAATAAAGTAACATTTTTTGTATCTTTTACATTAATTATATAATGGTAAATACTAATTATATATGGAACCATGTTGCCATAGAATCAAGTCATGCTGGTACATGGATGTAATAATCTATTTCCATATGATTAATACAAGTTTTGAGGTTAATTTTTATGCCTTATCATATTATTTTTAACCTTAATCACATGATTTACCCTTATAATGGTGATATTCATTTAGTATGGTTAATTTTCATAATGACTATAATTAAAAGTATTATATTTACCAAATTTAAAACTTCTAATTCTATGTATGTAATAATTGTTTTATTATTCAACTCATAGAAGTTCTATAATATAATATAAATTTAAACACAAAACACATGACGAAAATTAGTTTTCTTCACAAAAAAATGTTTTTTTAGGTATGCAAAAGTTTTTATATAAAATAATAATTTAAGATTTATTTCAAATACAATAATTCAAATATTCAAAAAAATTGAAAAATTATTCATTGTATCCATTTTATAATAGAATTAATTTTTTAATATTCTTGAAAAAAATTGACAGTTTTCAATAAAAATAAAAAAAATCACTATTCATTTAAAAAAATAAAAATTTGTGAGATATCGCAAATATTATCTAAAATATATTTTCGATATTACAATTTTGAAGATTAATTGCATTTTTTGAAAAATACATATAAAAGTTGTAAAAATAAATTATTTTATTATAGAAAACAATAAAATTCAATATTAAAGAATACATATTTTTGATGAATAAAATGACTTCTCTAAAAATAGGGTATTCATTAATTATTAATCAATATATAATATAAAATCAAAAAATATATTATTAAAAAAAATTACTCGTATTTATTCTCTCTTATCTAATGGATTTGTGATAATTATTATAATACATAATAATATTTTATTAGTATAATATTGTTCAATTCATTATCAATGTGGAATATTCTATAAACTATCATACATAGTTTTCTTTTAAAATCACATGGTGTGAAATTATCCCCCATCAATAAATGTCATCCTTGTTATTAGAACTTCTGGTTGTTAATGAAGGGTTTGAAATTTGAATATTTCTTTTAAAAAACCCCTCAATGTAAATATGAGTTATAAAACATCCTCTTAAATAGGTGACAAAGAAAATCGGTTGTTCATCTAGAATAAAAAAACTATGTTCCTGTATAGGATAACATTAGCGATAAGTGGAAATATATACATGTATTAGAAAACTAAAACACAAGTATAAATAGAGTGTGTTTTAGAAAATAGTGAGTAGAAATTCCGAAATCACAAAACTATAAATATTTCATGGGTGAAAAGATTATAAATTCCTTAGAAATGATCATAACACGACATAAATTTTTGTCAAGTTATTTTTCTTTTATTTGATGATTTTATTTACCTTATAAAAGATGAAGAAAAGGAAATATACCTACATGAAAATTATAATTTCACCCTTTAATCAATTTCCTCTATAATATAATCTTTTTTTAAAAACGATGTGTATTAGAGTAAAAATTTTCAAGTGAGGAGCACTAAAATAAATTCCTAATAAGAAACATAATCTAAAAAAATATATAAAATTCTTTCAAATATATTTTAATTTAATCCAAAAAAATATTAATGGAAATTTAATATAATATATATAATATAAAAACATTAATATAAATAAATAATTCATTTTACATCTAGTTTCTAACAATTAAAACAAAGGATACTCAATGATTATTCAATAAATTAATAATCCCACGTCCTAGATACCCTCAATAGACTCTATGATATATAATTTTTTAATCATAAATGTTATCTCATACCATTTAACATACATAACCAAAAATATCATAATCACCATAATGTATCACTATAAGGTAGTGAACTTCACATTAAGATTTCATGAATCAAATTTATATAATAATTTAAAAGGTAACACTTAGTGCGAACTTAAATATATATGAAAGTATAATCTTCTCAATGAAATAATTTTTATACATATTTGTTTTATTTCACTATTTGTTACACCAAAACTAACATAAAATAAGAAATAATAATCACCAAAATGTTTATTTATTCCATAATATAGTATTATTCCCAATACCATGTAAATAAGTAAATTCACATAAAAAATTCATTACATGAAACCTCAAATAGTGTATGTATACTATTGAACTTATGGTCATTCTTAAAATTATAAACCCATGGTGGTATCCATTAATCTAATAGTTTACTCATACTAAAAAATATATTCATCCAATAACTAACTAAATTATTATTCCTCAAATAAAATAATTGTCAATTTCATAAATCCATAAAATGTAAATTGCATCATGAAATATTTCCTAAATTAAATTATTACCAAATAAATTACAATTTTGAAAGTCACTGATATGTTCATAATTAATTCATCAATTTTAATTAACTTTTTATACATAATTATAATTACCACATTACTAATATATAAATTATCATTGTTACTGATACTGATCAATATATACTCCTAAATCCTTAATAAAAAAATATGATGTAATAATATATAGATGGCCCCTGTTAACTATAATAAAAATCATTGATATAACGCCTCTATAAGATAATTACAATATCAAATTAAATAAACACATTATTCCTTCCACATCAACCATTTACAAAGTAAAGGTCCTTCATTGTGGTTGGATTTAACCACTACATTTGGTAATTGACTCAGATAGTTCCCATGATCCTCCCAAATAGGAAATTTATTTTATTAGAAATCCTTTTCTATGTGACCATTATGTCCATATAGAAGACATATTCCCCTTCCTTTTATACATTCCTCAAGGTGTCACTTTCCAAAATACTGACATAACGGAAATTGATATTTCATTCATCTATGGTCTCCACCACCCAAGTTCTCTAAAAACTCAATTATTATCTTATTTAGTAGTTTTGAGAGTTTTTAAAGGTATATGTGTTTAATTATAGATTTTAATGACTGATTATTCATAATCAAAATATATTTTACACTAGAAATCTTCATATTTTGATGCTTATAATCACAACATTGTCAACAATATTCAGTGTCGACATTATTCTTCTTTGTTCTGTCCAGTGACTAAAACCAAAAGTCATTGTAATAAATACCTAAATTTGTGGGAATAAGCGTACACATGGGAATAATTTATTAGATTTATGAATAGGAAACCTTTTTTTCAATATACGACGCCATATGTTTAACCTATGTCAATAATTATCATTGTCTATTGAAATCCTTTATGATTGTTCAGAATGAAAATTGGACATAACCTGAGAATATCCCTAGGAAGTGTGAAATATGGTTTATAGTAGGGTCAAAATAACCATGAACCTTATTGATTATTGAGATATAATAAAATTACCTCTTTTGGAGGTTATCATAACTAGATGCATCTCTGACAAAACCACATCCACTTATAGTATATAGACAGAAATTTATTTATATAAATACCAAAAAATATCAACCTTATCAAAATATTATCATGTTATCCTCAAATTTATCCATAGGGTTATGTTATCTAATATATGATATCATAAATATAGTTTTTAAGGATTCTACTAAACATTCTATGATACTAACTATAAAGACACCAACTATGTTATCGAAAATTTGATATGGACATTATTAAATTATCACAGGATATGTAGATTCTTACTCTAATAAATTGAATATTATAGTTGCCTTCGTAAACTAGACACATACTAGAATCTCCAATTAGGATTGAAAACAAAAAATATGAAACATATGTAATGTTTGTATTCGGCATCCATAAAGTCATTGAAATATTCCTTCTTCGTGTTTATGGAATGAAAAAATAGGATTTCGATCTTAGATACCCAGTAATAGTAATGTACAATGGAATATATCCAGAGTAAATTGGGAATAATCAATATAGGAATATAATATATTTCAAACAAGTTTTAATTTATCATTATCCTGAGGATGATGAATACAATGGAAAAAATTAATGATGATAAAATAATTCCATATAAATAATCTCAGGATCTTGAAACTTATCCATGGATATAATAACACTTCAAATAATAAAATTTACATCAAAAATATCATTAATAAATTGGTCTTTTCACATTGAAAAGAACCATAAAAAATTTTTATAGAAATTTAAGAAATACATATACCGTTAAAATAACCATGGTAAAAGGTGTAGAAATATTCAATTAAATGAATATTATTGGTGGATGTAAATTTGACTCGTGTTATGTAAGTTTAAAAATTATTCCATTCGAATTTTCAATAAAAATACAAAAGTATATCTTCTAGAAAATGAAAATAATATAACTTTTAATACATATTGAAACAAAATAAATAATGGATTTAAATGAATTTAAAAAATAATTGGAGAATACTGAAATCATTACTTTAAAAATATTATGAAAAAATGTACATTAAAAACAATATTTATTGATATAGGAGGAATAAAATGTTGATTTTTCTTTGAAATTTAATTTTGATATCTTGATTAACTAAAGAGTATAGAAAATGGAAAACATTAATTTCATTAGATAACTATAATAAAATAATATGTGTTGTGTTTAATGTATAAATATCAAATAATTTTCCCAATAGAGAGATCTTCAAAATCAATCCAAAATAATGACATGATCATGAAGAAACCCCTTACCACAAAAAAATGAATAATAAACCTCATGAAAGAAGTAACATCAAATAAAACAATAAATATCTTAAATATAATGTGAATAATGATATATTATATCAAAGGGGGTGTATATAAATAACAATAATGAAAATTTTGAATGTGGAATATGTCTCACGGAAACAAAAGAGGGATGAGACACACAAACAATGATCATGTGATTGAATTGAGAATTATTCAATGAATTGTTTATGTATAATATATGAAAATAAAAAATGTTAAATATGATATTGTAAAATTTTATCTAACACATAATCATGGAACTAAATATATTTATAAGTGTAACCCAATGAATGGAAGTTGAGTTATGAAACCCCTTTCATCATGGATACTTTAAATGTCAAATCCCATAGCATTAAATACTTAAAATATTAATTTAATATTACATGAAGTATGAAGTATTAATGATTAAAATGAGAAATTTTATGTATATACACTATATAAAATTAATTATGGGCGTAGCTATAATATAATCCTTGGTAATGAAAAATGAGATGAAATTTACGCACCTCATGTCCAACCCATTACATACGATCATTGTATTCCGGAATGTTAAAATTATGTTCACTATCAACAATCTAAAGAACCATTAATATTTATATTATACCTTTAAATTTATTTAATAATTTTTTTAAAAAAAACATTATTAATTAAATTCACACCTTTTGTTTTCATGATATTTAGATAATATATGAAAAATGAATTCATCCTTCCAACTATGGTAAAAGTGGTCTTTATTCAATAATATCAAATATTATAATCCACACATTATTATCATTATAATAAATTAATTATAATTTTAAATCCAATCATGAAATATGTTTAATGAAAATTTAAAATGTTACAATCATGTATGTAGTGGGTCGTATGTATGCTTCAGTAACTTTTACATTTTTATATGATCATGATGAAATAATGGTAAATATTTTGTTATTTTTCAAGAATTATCATTAGATATGAAATTAAAAATAATTCCTTTATATAAACTTATTTATATTGGAAATATTTTGTGGTGGTGAGAAATGAATAACAATCCATCATGGAGGTGGTAGTTTAAACACATCCATGAATAATGTTATCATTATTCATTGAATGAAATGGTATTTAAATATATGATATATTATTTTTATATGATTATAAAAATATCCTTAATACCATATATAAAATCCATAATTATAGACCTTTTTGATATGTGGTGATGTAAAATAATTTAAATCAGTTAGCGAGGGTGTGGTCCACCATACAAGCGAATGATAGATCCATTTCTATTTAACTGAAGAGAAGAATTACATAAGGTATTCCATTAATAAAAAAATATCAGTATATTGAATATATGGATTTTATTATTTTGTCATTGTTGAATTATATTTTAATGAGTTGGAATAAGAAATAAAAAATAAAATTCATTGTTCAGAACAATACCATATCATCAGACAACTAGTTTAGGATTATACAAAAAGCATTCTTAGAAAGGTTATATGATAAACCCATGGACTCATTGTAATAGATAGGTAAGTAAGGAAATATTAGGGAGGGTATTAGATAAACCAAAAAGGCAATTGATGTGTGAAGAGGAGAAGGGATTTTGTTCCATTTTATAAGAAGGTGAAGGGAGAATTTTTAATTTCATATAGTATTTAAATTAATATTAATTAATTTTCTATGATAAAATGTACAAAACTCATATAATATTATTATTGGATGAAAATATGTTGAAATAATATCTTACAATAAATTTAAAAATTTTAGATTAATTTATTTTACCATTTCTCTTTGGTTTATCTCATATTGACAGGTTTTTACATTTATTGTGATAACTAGGTTATTATTATTTGGGGGTAAGGATAGTGACTTTTAAATTATAGTTAGAAGACGAAAAATAGATGATATTTCAAGTTATATACCAATCACTGGGTTGGAGATAAATTTTTTTATGAATTACAAATCATTTAATAAAATTTTATTTATTATAAAATATTATTTATTATAAAATATAGTTAATAAAATTTTGAAAATATTAATTTAATTTTAAGATGAAATCAATATTACTATAATATAATTTGAATAAATCCTTTCACACGTCACTAAAATTTTATTTTTATAAATAACAATTTTGGAACATCTTAGTTTGTTCAATTTATATTAATTTTATGATTTTGAAAATCATTTAACATTTGGGATCATTGAATAAATTATCTATTAGAGTTGTGTAAACATGTATGATAAAATTTGATTTCAGATTAGCTCGAAGCATTACCCTCCAATTCCCTGATGGGGCATACTATTTCACTAGTTCCTCCCACCTCAAAGGGTTAGGGAAAATTTTTCTCTACGTGAAAGACCAAATTCACATATATCCCATTCTCTAACCCTGGTCTTCTTATTCTCTTCCCACAAATCTCACATTTCCCTAAAGATCTTAGTTTTCATGATGTTACCCAAAACATTCAGTTTAGTTTTTAGAGTTCAACAAGGGTTCATCATTTCTTGAATGGATGTTGATATCATAATACAAGAAGCATCTCCCTTTAGTGGATTCCCAAGATAAATTCATTTTCTGATATTGGGGGTTACTAGAGATATCTATGGTGGGACATCTAAACAACAAGAACATCAGGACCCAATTTTTTTTTCACAGGAACACTTGATTAATGTGTGGTTCAATACATCTCACATTTTCAATCAATCTATGTTTTCCATTTTTATGTGGAGTTTGGATTTCCATATGAGTTTGCAATCTCAAACAAAAGTTAATTGTGTTAGATTTCATCAACATTCACTCTCTTTTCAAATCCCTTGAATTTTTTGTACATTTTGGTGCCTTATGGAATGATTCATATGTCTTAATTGTACAGCTCGCTATGTTATCCATACAATTTCTCCATGAATTGTTTTCAAAATAGATGTATCGTGAGTTCCATCAGACATATTTTGTATTTCATTTGGAGAATATTTATGGAACAAACATCTAATTTTCATTGAATTGTTGGTGGAATTCAGGTCATTATGATTGGAAATGGTACATTCAAATATAGTGTGTAGGAATGTTGATAAGAATGAATTTTATAAGCCGGATACAGAACTAAGAAGAGGTGTTTCTCTTCAAAGTTTATGTTTTAAGGACGTAGTTTTTTTTATAATTCAAGATATTGATTCAGGAATTTATTGTCTACATAAGTTGGATTACTCGTGAATGGGGAGTCTATAGGGAATGTCATTCCTATGGGAATTTGAACCAGATAGATTAATTTAAATGATGTGGTGAAGGATTTAGTCATCCAAAAGAAGGAAAATTGCTTCCCTCTAGATATAATTATATTTTATTTCTTTAAAATTTTAAAATGAGAAGAGAAGGATTGGTAAAGAATAAGTCGTATTGTTACTGAAATGAAAAAAAAAATATGATAGTTTTAAATGTGTAAATAGTTGAATCTTATGATGAAACAATGGATAAGATGGTTTCTTGGGAATAAGATAATGTATATTAAAACTTTAGTGTATTTATTGGGGCCAAATATAGTGGGTAAAGGATATAAGATGCGTGATTTCAATATGGGAGAACCTAAAAATTATTGTTAGCAATCAGTTTGAGAACCTGGAGGTCAAATATTATGACCACAATCGAGGGGATGTGATATCTAAAAATATTCAAACCTTAATTCTATCATAGAGCACCTTAAATTGTTACAATTTCAATGGAACTGGATTGGAGGATGAGGCTTATAGAGACATCATTGTGGAAATTTTTAATCAATGGAACAAAATTTGTCTTCACAGTCCAAGTAGGAAGAATGGGAGGAATGAAAAATGGGATGTAGGGATTTATATTTTCCTAAAATGGAAGAAATACTAATGGTATTAAGAACTATTCTCATTTATCAAAGTTTATGGGAACATGATCTACCAAAGTGAATAAGGAGGAGGATAGTGATTCCATGGACCATATTCACTAAGGAATAAAAATTTCAATTAATCAAAATTATAAATTTATGTACTATTTTTTTTTATGGTCCTGAATCTAAAAAAAGGTGAAAAAATAAAGATTGTTAGATTCAAGATAGGGGCGGAGATAAGGCTCTGGTCATAGAAACATAAGATGGGATATGAGAAGAGAGTGAAATATAGGACCTCACCAATCATTCCAAGAAATAGATGTTCAATGAGGAATTTGAGTTCAAAATTACAATAAAGGATTATGAAATGATGGTTTGGAGAATTATTTTATTGAACATAAACATAAAACATTGTGTTTGGATCGAAAAGAAAAATATTATTTTGATGTGTGGATTCAACAGGACAATGATTTGTTTGGAAGAATTTATACGAGCATGTGATAAGATTACAAATTGTTTTAAAGGCCATTTCGGGGATGATCCAAATATATATTCCAAAATTATTCAATAGATTATTATAAAGGAAAATTATTTAATAGACCAAAACATGATTTAAATAATTTGGTAATACATTTTGTTGTCGGTTGATTTCTCCTCTCGAAATTGAAATGTTTCCCACTGTTTCCTTAAATGTGATTTAAAAAATAAAGAGTTCATTTTTATTCTAAGAATATATTATAATCATTTCATTATGAGAAATTATCAATAAATTATAATGAAAAATATTTCATTTATATTTAATATTACTATTTTACAATGAACATACGTTTGTTTGATCATTATCACTTAAAATTATACTTAATAATATGATAAATGCTTCATTTTTATCATTATATCTCACTTAAATATTATAAAGGTATAATTCAAAGAAATATGGCATCATGTGAACTTATGTTAGAGCCTTAGATGGAAATAGTTGAACCAAAATCATCCAATTTGATAAATGTATGGGTTAGGGTCCATTGTCAACCATTATTATAATATATTTAACCATGGTCACTTGATTGGTCCGTACCACATTTATAATTTCATACTGTTGTTACTATTTATAATTACTAAATTGGAAAACAGATTTTTTTACCTTGTTTTGACATCATTATTTAATATATAGAGTCCATTTTTAAAAATTTCATTCATAATAATTTTAGAATTTAATTAAAAATCTGACCCAAAATACATCAATAAAAACAGTTTTATCCAGAAATTAATTTTTTGTATAAAAGTGTATTTATAACAATTTCAATATTCAAAATAAATATAATGACTATAGTTTGATTATAAATAATATAATTGAAATTTCTTTCTTTGAAACAATTAAAAAAATAATATTTTTAAATTCTTAATATTAAAATACATTTGTCCCTATAAATTAGTACTTACACTATTAATTGAAAAATAAACAATTTCAGAAAAATATTAAAACATAAATATAAGATAATTATATATGATGATTAAAAAATAATTTATTTTTTATGAAATATATTTTGAGACAGTCACAAAAAATTAGATTATTATTTTCTCGTGAAAATAAATAATTTTTTTATAAAATACTAATTTGATGAATAAAATAGAATTACTAAAAAAATTGTACATAATTATAATTAATTAATCAATTATAAATAACATTTATGGATACATTTCATAATTTGTTTATCACAATTATTTATTTTTAATCCAATGTCTAGTAGATAACTATTACATTATGTAATAATATTTCAATAGTATGTCGTTGTTTTCTTAATGCTCGGTGTTTCATGTTGTATACAACATTGAAAGAAGAGTTAAATTAAAATATTTAGATGTTACAATATAAAAATATATATAATAAATATATCTTTTATTTATATCAGGATTAAACATATGGAGATGATGGAACCATGATCGATTTACAATGACCAGTACTATCGAAAAAAAATTCTCATGGAATAAAAAAATATTTAATACCAAAAAATGATTCTTTTAATCAACAATTTATTTATATCTTTATTTGAAAATAACTTTGTCCACATCATTGTGTTATCAAAATATTTTCAGAAATGATTTCAATATTATACTATTATTTTTTATATAAATTTTTACCAATCATTGATGTTTTTCAGAATTATTTAAAAGGAATGTTCTTGTCATTTGTTGAATGAGGTACTTTTGACATCATTCTGAAATTATGGAAGTATTATTTGGTTTTCCATACACAAAATTTATAGAATTTCATTCCATTATGAATAATGAATTCTTTGATGCATCCTTTAAAAATTTATATAGTAAATTTCAATGAATACAATATCCTTATTATATGGAAATCTATTATATTTTAAATATGTTATTCAAATTTTAAATGGGTATTTTCTTCCAGAATTTATTCTAAAATCTTTCCATGGAATTTTTATTATACGAAAAATCCATTGATCTTAATTATGCATTATAGTTTTCATAACAAAATTAAAAGGTCCTATTTAATTTTTTGGAAGGGTTATGGTAATGATTTATTCAATATTCTATAAAAATTATTTTATTCCCACTGGTTAATTATGTTTTAATGAATCCTTTATAAAAATATTTTATTTTCCAATGGTAATGATATAATTCTATTATTAAATTTTTATGAAACCCATTTACCTTCCTAAATTAAGTAAATGATGAATGTTTATTGAACTTGTGACACATGTACTTATTATTTTCATTATTTAATGGGCAGACCCGATTGGAGCTAAGAGGACGTGGGATTCATAGGCCTCGTGAGCCCATAAATAATTTCCAAAAATATTTTATATAATATATAAAACTTGTTCATTTTTCATTAATAATATTATATCTTCTTAAAAGTGTCTGGAATATGAAATTGAAGATCATATTCTAATCGGGAGCTTGTAGTTTACCCAAGGTGTGATCAAAAGTTGGTTACTACAAGTCATTCAGATGAGGAAATCATTGGAAGGTACATTAAGAGGATTAATTAATTTATTTTATAAATTATTTTAAATCTCAAAACAATTTTCACACTATAAATAGCATGTTATAGAAAATCCCAATGTATATAAACATTACATTGGTCTTTCTGAAGGGAGATTTCATTGTTAATCATTACAGAATTGTGATCAGATGATGACTAGTGATCGAATCAAGGTGGATCGACAAACATTTTACACAAGAGAGCTACCCCAATACATATGAAGACATTATTTTTACCGATGATCGATTAATAATCCCGGTAGGACTCCACAAATTTCATTGACTCCCACTTTATTATTGTTTTAAATCATGAATCAGATCATCTTATCTTATGTTAGTGATTTCATTTCATTCACATGATCCTATTGGTAAATTTTAATTTTTAAACCAATAATATGATTTTGTATTTCAATTATTTATGACATGGAAGTTCCAATTAGTGATATTTTGTCAATAACTCTTGTCCTAGAATGGTTTTACCTTGTTCTTGTTAATCTACCCTCTATCCTCATTGTGCAAATCATTTTTGTCCTAAGGGGTTATGATTCTATTTTTCAACAGTTGTTTAAGTAATGATTGGATCCCATTAGTCATTATGTTATCATGAACCACATGTTTTTCAATGATTTTAAGACATATTTTAAGTTTATTGTATGAAATTGATGATTATTTCATTGGATCTGAGATTGTGGACCGACTTGTGACAACGAGTGGAGTCAAGCATGTGTTTAGGTTGTCATAATCTAAACACTGATGATAGATTGGGCATGAATGGCCCTAGATCCAAACTACCTAGAGAGATTCATTTGGGAATATCGCAAATTCAATAGTAAAAGTATCAGATCTATATGAATTCTGAATGATCTAACAATCTATAAAAATCCTAATTATAATGAATGTACTATATTGAACACCTGTCGTGTAGTACCCTGACTGTGGTGGGTATGGATTTTGAGTGGAGATATATATCAAATGGGGTGTGGGACCCCACAATCAATGGGACCTATTGCTAGTTTCCTAACATTCACTATGGAGGTACCTCGAAAATGTAATGGGAAGATGTACTCAAACATCCAAGAATAAGTGAATGTTTTGAAAACAAGGAATATTCATAAAAAATATCAAATTCAGGTACACAGACATGTGTTTGTAATTGAGAATGGCCATGAACATGGCCTGGTATATGACAGATCCTTAAGGACATGAACACAACTTGGAGTACAGGTGAAGAAACAGGATGTCTGAAACATGCCATGTGTTCCCCTTATATGATTTTATGGTGAAATTACCAATGAGTCATGTTCATAAGACACATATCTAGGAAATATTGTGGGGTTACATTCTATGCCCTTCCCTCTAAGACTTCTCTACATCGTATCTCCTTAATTTGCACTGGTATTTTGGTCCCAAGGTAGCCTATGTAGAGTTGTTCTCATGTAGAACATGATGTTATCCTCCATAGTGGATTTTGATATATTAGGAAATATGATTTGAGCATGAAAATTAATTAGGTGGTGCTTGATGAGGGTTGTGATTAGGAATTATAATCAGATAGAAGTTGGGGATGGAACCCCCCCCCCCCCCCCCATCATACTATGTTGTAGTCCCAAAAATTCTTCACATGATTTGATTTGAACCCCCTAGTGCACCAAGGAATGGTTCCTCATCCTAGTATTATTCACACCGTGATGGAACAGGTAATGGGTCATATACATACTAAGTGAAACCCCCAGATAGACAAGGATGTGGGTCCTCTAATTATTAAGTAGAACCCCCTGATAGAATAGCGAGACGTTCCTATACCTATTGTGTGGACCCCTAACAGACTAGGGTGTGGATCCCCTACCTACTGAGTGCCACCCCTAAAATACTATGGAATGATTCACCTACCTACTGAGTGGAAGTCCATGACTATCTTAGGCATTGATCCTTTACCTTCCTAGTGGAACTCCCCCTGACAGACTATGATGTGGTTCCTGTAAATAATGAGTGGTACCCCCTAACACACTAAAGAGTAGTTCAATTATATATATAGTTACCAACATCACCTTAATGCACCAAGGTGTGGGTCCTCTACATAGAGATTTTGGTACCTCAACCATGAAGAAAAGTGGTGAGGGGTTGGTACTCCACTTGTTTACTTCTTCAGAAATACACGCGAGATGTTTGGTTTTGATGAAAAACCCTAGAGCTATAGGTAGACTCATCATCCTGGGGAAGTATATGAGCTAAAGATACCCATTCTCTCTCATCGGGGTTTCATAGATAACTATATATATATATATACACACACAAACATATATATATATATATATGTTGTTGTGTTTTGTTACCCATTTTTTAGATTGATCTATCTACTTCTATTATGTCTTCATTTTCTCTATATTTATTTTTATGGGAATCCTATGTTGAGTGTATATACTCTCCCATTTATTAGATTTTCATGCACATGTAAAGTCTTATCTAGATAATAGACATGTCATCAATGGAATTGGGGGAGGTTAGGGGTAGTTTGGTGCATAAACCATGTACATTGATCTGGATTTGTGATCTATAGTTAGGATCTCTCAACATTTTATTTCTAGTTATTATCAGTTCAAGACATCATTTCGGGGTGGGAATGTTTCATTCCTTTTTTTGGGTTTACTCTATCACAATTATTTTATATCCTAATAGGTTATTACTTTGATGATTTTTACTCTTCATGATACTATCTTTTATTACTAGTCCTCTATACTTCTACATGAGGTAGTTGGGTGTGTGCATAAACCTACATTATACAAAGGCCTCCCATATTACATATGCCTTGTGGGTTCTTGTCCATCGAACATGGCCTATGGATAAAGGCCTAGGGTTGTTGTTTCCTAGATTTCCACCAGTCATACAAGCCCTAGTGGGTCTGGAAATTAGAAATTGGTATTAGAGTGTTGGTTTAACCTTAGGGTTTTTTAGAGTTTTTTCCATTTTGATGTTTATTGTAGAATATAGGGGAATAGTGTCAAATATTCATGAGTGTTTATTTCAATAGAATGAACATAGTATTGTTTTTCCAGCAGACGTATCCATTCCACAGGACTCCAACTACTTATTTGTCGACTCTACTTACAGAGACATTAGATGTAGGTAACTATGAAAAATACATCATAGGGAATTTATTGAATTTAATTTCCATAGGATGTTGAGGAAATGTGGTGAGATATATCCCCAGCATCCCAATATTGATGTAATTTGGTGGCCCTAGTTTTCAAAATTGTATAAACCTCGACTGATTATAAATTTATGGTCTTATCTAGTGTTTTCCCTAGTGTAGCCTGAAAAAAGTGATCTTTAGTCACATAGACAATTAAGGATATGTCACTCTCCTTCTATAAAATCATGCAGATATTTCAGGAGATTACTGGCACATGTGATTTCAACCTATTCAGATTCAACTGATTCTAGAGCTTTTGTATAGAGGGTTGAAAGTTGTTGTGTATGACGTGAGGTACATTGACCTCACACAATACTCCCTCAACATGATTCTGGATGGTTACTTTTGTATGGTATTTTTTGTGAAGGGTCTATATAGAGACTCCATGTCAGTGTTGTATCGTTATGCATTCCCATATACACAAAAGTTCACGAAAGGGCACTTGGGATAGAGTTATTCCTATCAGAGGGACTCATGAAGTTGGAACTAGAAGTGGGAACCATGAAATAGAGTCATCTATTGTATCTTAAAGGATTCAATCGACACAGTCCGGGTGTAGGTTACCTTCTCAAAGACACACTCAAATATGTGGTCCTACAACTCACACACCATGAAATGATTTTGTGTGGCCCAAAGAGAGGCGATGTTACGCATGTGACAAACACAATCACATGGACCCTAAATTCCTGACCCAAAATGTTGAGGAGGATAATATGGTATCATACGGACTACCCTTGGAGGGGTTGTGTTGTAATAATTAATCCCCAAGGTAAGGCTATATAATTCCCTAGGGAGGCAGAACAGGTATAGGGGAATGTTTGGATCTCTAATGAGGATATTATACTTTTTGTTGATGTAGTGAGATGCATCAACCACCACCACCAGCAGGTGGGCCACATCTGGCTCTGGGACATAGCGGTCGAGACTTGTAGTAGCTGCATTCCATGATGGATAATGACCCAAAATCTAGAGAGATGACTAGATAATGATACATGATTATTATAATATTGATTAATTACTATTATATTTATGAAAAAGTCATTCCTTCATCTCCATACTACTGGAGAGAGAGCTGGAGATCCCAATTGAGACTTTAGCCCACCATCATTGGCTTGAGGTTACTATGGGGAATAATTAATCAACACCACATAGTAACTAGCAGTGTGAGCTATCTATTACTGTAAAGAGATTCATATGGGAGATATTAGTCATCATGATGAGACAATATGATATCACCTTAGGTATGGATTGGTTATCCATGATTTGAAACCATAGTGATTATCACCAAAGGTGAGTTAGATGACTTCTAAAATATGTGAAATGATTTTTATTTATAGATGAGGTATATATCAGGGTACAAAAAATTGGTCATGAAAGAATGAATTTTAATTCCATCACCCATCGTCTAACACTTTATCAGTTGGTGCAGTTAGTTGTTCATGCATATGGGTTCATTTAGTGATGAAGGATTTTATGGATGTCTTCCTAAAGTTAATTCTAATACTAACTCTATTTTGGGAGGTAGAGCTTTTCATTTCCATGAACCCTGATAGCACTATGACATATTATTCAAAATTTTAGATATCCCTTATCATGATCATTGAAATGGGCATATAGTTACAGGACCTTCATGATTAGGGTTTTATCAGACCATGTGTGTCCCCCTATGAAGCTATTGTTTTTTTTCATGAAATGGGTTTACAGAACATGTACATTTTTTTTATTATCATCTCCGCATCAAGTAAATGATAAAGTAAAATTACATGATGAGGAGGTTATATAACCTCCATGATCATCTATGATGCACAACATGGTTGTCAAATATTGATCTCATGTTTGAATACAAATATTTGGGGGTATTGTGAGGGTGATCTTCCAAAGATGGAATTATAATGTCGAAATGAACATTATGAGTTCGTAGTGATACATTTTGATGATATCAATTCAACTAATATTTTAATATATCTAATGACATAGATCATCCAACAATACTTGTAATGATTTTTGGTATCCTTCATTGATGAGATATGAATATACTCTTTGACTAATAGAGATCATAAATATCATTTTAGAATGGTCCTAGTGCTATTCCAGGATCCCTATATTTATGGTACCCTCCCATAGTTTCATTTCTAGATTTCTGTTGTTCACTTTATAGGGAATTTTATTTCTGATCATGGATTTTTTGCACCCGACAATGATTGATGATGTTCTTGCATGAGATCCAATAAAGAGTGCACCCTATATGTAGAGTTTTGTTAGGTTGATAGTGTATTATATCATTTAATCAACTAATTCCACAGGGTTAAATTCCCATAGGCCTCTTGGATTTATAATGTTCATTAATTCTCCTAGAATTATCAATGTGAGAGAGCCTTTGAATAGTTTTGGTTGAGGCTTACCAGTTTTTGGATTTTGAGACTAATGGAGGAGGTGTATAGTACGTGGTATATTGTGATTCCTCTGGTTTAGGGTTTGTATTTTATTTGATATAGAGGCAGGATGTAATCATATATTGGTTTAGGTATTAAAAAATCCATGAGATGCACAAGATGAATCACAACCTAGAGGTGGTAGTGATAGTCTTTTCTCAGAGGTTGTGGAGTCACTATCATCTATGAGAGCTCATTATTGTTTAATCAGACTATTAGAGACTCAAGGGTGTTTTTATACGGAGATATATAAACCTATTAAAAGGTTTCATGTATGATTTCATGATGTAATATGAATATGAGGCAGTTAATAGTCTTAGGGAGGGAAATGTAGAAAAATATTCCCTCCATAGTACTTCTTGTTCTCATTTGGTGGATGAGGCATGTGAGTTGTGAGATTTTTTAAGATAATCCTGATAGAGGAGGGGTGTAGTTTTTTTTCATTTGAAGGTGTGGAATCCACCATCTCTTCATCTTATTAGGGAGAATTAGTCAGTATAAATATAATATATTGTCCTACATGACTATACATCATAAATATATTCACTAGATGGATTCTTGGATGGAGGGAATCATGTCTTCATTTTTCATAACGGACGACGGTTCCAAACATGTTGTGAGTGGAGGTGGTGAGGTAGCTTTACACTTCAAATTTTATATTATATCCCAGTGTATGGAAGATGCAATAAAGAAAATAAGTGAAATTTTTGGTGGGCTAGAATGATGTTGAGTGTGGTTGAGTTCGTCTCTTTGTGTCTCAAATGTCATAAGGTGGTGATTGAAAACCATGTTCTAGTAGGATTGTTGCATCATTTTGAGATCCCTGAGTGAAGGTGGGATGACATATCCATGTACTTTATGATAGGTATTCCATGGAAAGAAATATTCCATGAATAAATCTTGGTGATTTTTGAAAGACTTACCAATTAGGTGATCTTCCCTACTGTCTCATAGTAAAGTTAGGTATAGAGTTTGGGGTAGTTATACTGGAGAGATGCTTCACACCTCTATGGGATTCCCTAAATGAGAGTATCTCATAATGATTAATGGTTTATTTAATAGTAGTCTAGAGGTATGTAAGAGGCAGTTGGGACCCATTTTTGGTAGATTATAGGTTTTAACCCCTAGAAGAATGGGAAAACAATGAACACAATCCAGTTGTGGATGTATATGCTATGTGATTTAGTTTTAGATATTTTCTATTAGTAGGAAGGATCACATACCTTTGTAAGAGTTTTATTATAATTATAGATATCATGATACAGTCATCATGGAACATTTTAAGCCCCTGTATAGGAAACCCATTAGGTAACTCGTATGTTGGACTGAGAATATGGAGAGATATATTATTAGTCCTTATATGGTGTAGGTGTTGAAATCAATGGTCTAGGTGATCCATGATAAAATGAGGACAACCTAGAGCCAATATAAATCTTATGATGATTGACAACATAGGATATTAGAGTTTGAGTAAGGAAAGCATGGCTTCTTAAGTGTCTTCCCGTAATGAGAATTTTGGTGATTCATTTTGGGAGGCAAGTTATCCTAATGGTTTATTAAGATGTTTGAAATTTTTGAGAGGTTTGTGGAAGTTTTTTTACCACCCAGCCTTACCAACATAGTATGATTTGGTGCATGACATCATTTTTGTGCCGTAACTGAGGAGATCCATGCATGATCCAATGCATTTTATTGACTAGGGAGAGTTGGATATCGAGTATGGGGGAATCATTATGGAGTAATCATTGTCGATTGAGGATTATATGGAGAGTATTATATAAGGATAGAACATTCCCTTGGTTTGTGCGTTGTGGTAGCATGTGAACCTACAAGAGAGGTCCTAAGAGTGGTAGATCTAGATTAAAGCTCTTTATCCATACTATTTTTCTTATTTTGTGATTTCTTATGTAGAAAACATTTAATTATTGAAATACTGTATTTAATGCATTTTTCATAGTATTAATTTTAAATATATGAAGGAATATATTTAGATCGAGGAACTGAGATTATGTGGGATTCTAAGACCCAGTGAGTTAGGAATTGATTTTAAAAAAATATGAAAATTATTTTATATCAAGAGCACACATGTATTCAAAAATAATGTAATATCTCGTAAATAGAGACTCAAAAAGAAATTTTGAGACTATATATGAATCTTTAACATGGGATTTACCCTAGTCATGACCTAATGCTGGTCATTGTTGGGTGCTCAGATTGGGAAACTGTGAGTGGGTATGCCAAGAGGTTTTATTAATTAATTTTTTATTTAGTTCTTTTAATGATCTAAAAATATTTTCCTCTATAAATTTCCAATTACAGAAATTTTCAATTGTTATCTTCATAATTCTCGGATTTTTGAGTGGAATGTTCATCTTTCATCATTGCCATATCGAAATTGGACTGTAATTGATGATCAGATCGAGTTGTATCAACAAAAAGCATGTGTAATAGATTATCCCCATCACCATTAAATGCGTTAAAGACCAAAAATAAATCCATAATTGATGTTGAACTCATAAATTTTGGTTTGTAACTTCTTAATAATATTTAAAAAGTATTAATTTGATCTTCATATCTGTTATTGGTGACTATATTCACTTCACATGAGATCATTGATAAATTTAAATTGTTAAATTAATTTATTATTTTTTTCCATTATTTATCCACTAGAGATCATTATTTTTTATATTTGGAAAATAAGTAATGTAAAATCATGGTTTTACATTTTTCTTCTTCTTTCACCATCTTCATTCATAATTTTCCACAACATTAGCCTATGGGGTTGAGTTTTGACATTACTACAGTTGCATTTGAGAATTATTGAACCCATGGATTCATTGTGGAAGCATGAACAATATATAAATAATTGGATTATATATAAATTGTGATTTTTTGGGATATTTGGTTCAAGATTCATGAGGATATATGATATGTGACAAGCAGCAAAGAAAGGGGATATCGAGAGAGTACGTGATAGGCTAGAATCCATCCACCAATGACAGATTGGGTGTTAATGACCCTAGATCCCAAATCACTTGTGAGATTTAAGTAACAATTATGTGGATTCATTTCTGGGCGTGTTAGATTTTGAATATGTGTGAATGATGTACCCATCCATGAAAATCATGACAACATTCACTATACTTATGACAACCCTGCTTTTTATTACAACTTAAACATGATTCATTACATAAAACATCACATGATACAACAAAGAGGATCGAGAGGTTTAGTGTCTTTGGGGCTTAGGATCATTACATAAAAACTTAAAACATGAAATACAACATCTTTATTGAAAACTTCCTTTACATGACCACTACATTCCCTCGTACTTAGCATTTCATGAGATAACCTGAGGACATGCATAAGCAAAAGGGTGAGCTATAAAGCCCAGTAAGGGAGTACACATGGAATAACATGAGGAGTACAATACATGTTAGACAATAGGCATATCAATAGAGCATTAAAGAAACATGAACATAAAGGCATGATGAAGCATGATAATCAAAACATGGAAATGTGGAAATAACACTTAACATGGAATTAGCATGAGCCAAGGCTCATTGCACATAGAGCATGAGTAAATCCTCATTGCACATTAAGCACGAGTAAACCCTCGTTGCACTTGAATTATCATGATTCAACACTCATTTCACATGACGTATCATGATACTATACTTTACCCAATGCATTGGAATGCTATAAGGGCGCACCCTTCTTAAACATTTCATTTCATGCATAAGTGTGCCACATGGATCAAAAAACATGGATTCATAAAACATAATCATTTATTCCACGATAAAGGAATGTGGAATTATTACATGAAAATTTGTAATCAATAAGTAAAGGTGCATAAAGGTGGATACCTTGATGGAGAAATGGGCATGGTATCCACTATGCAATGGCATTAGCTTAGAAAATCGATGCGATTTCGGCAGCGTAATGGCGTGACATAAGAATTCATAAAAATGATTGATGAGAGAGAAAGGGGTTCCTCATCATATTTACATATAATGGAAAATAAGGAGTTCATATAGATACATGTCCCAATAATTATAATGGAATTTATATTCATGATACAAAATTATTGCTTGAATGTAAAAGAAGAGGGAGAAGTTCCTTTCGGAATTTCGGTATAGTAACGGGTGTATAAGGGAGGCATTTAATGAGAGAGAAAGGGGTCTCCCATCATTAAAAAAATAATAGGGAAGTATGGGGGAGGTTCGAAACCATACCCCAACATTCATAATTGAAATTAAAAGGGAATACAACTTAATAAAAATTGACAAAAATGAGAAAGGAAGAAAAAACCTTTACTTGGATGTGTGCTTCAAAAGGCTAGAGAGAGGCTTGTGAGAGGCTTATTGGGAGATTAGAGAACCTTGGGAGGATTCTAGAGAGAGGGGGGAAGAGATTTGACGAACTCAAAGGGATTTTAGTGAGGAGGAAGTGGGATCTTGGGTGGGTTTATATAGGAAAGGTGAGGGAATTCATTATTATTTAGGTTTGGGTCCCCTTACATTAAATTAATCCAAACCACAAACCATCCCATGGTTTTTGCCCATGGTTTTTGGAAAAGGGAAGAGGAAGACAATATTTTATAAGGCCCAAGTCCAAAATTATTAAAATAATAAGGTTGCTTATGTGGAGGTGAGACACACTCCCATGGAAATTAATTTAATAAGGAAAAGTGTTGAATATGTCTTGAGGGGTCCATTGATGCTTTGAAAAGTAAGTCAAACAAACCCAAAATCAAATTATTTTAATGATAAAACATATATTGGCCGAACATAAGTATTATGGTATTTTATTACATCACCATTGGGTCATTATGATGTCATAAAACACATTATATATTTAAACGGTATTTAATTTTTACCCAAAAATTTGACTGTCTTAGAAAATTATGAAAAATTCACCATTGGATAATTTCGATGTCCTGATTCCATAAATGATATTTATTTTATCTAAAAAATTTCTAAATATGTAAATTTTCACTTTTAAAATAAAAACCAACATTTATCAAAAATTCACGGGTTTTGACAGAAATGGCTTTCAAACCTTAATATAAAATTTTAATTGCATTCATAAAATTATAAGATCATTTATATTTAATGAAAAATTAATTTAATAATATTATTATTATTTTATTAAAATATTATTTAATTCAAAAATTCTTTAATTTAATAAAATAGATTTCTTAATTAAATAATAACTAAAAACACCATTTGTACTTTAAAAACTATTTACAATGTATCAAAAATGACTAGAAATTATATTAATTGTTACATAAAAAAATAATGTACATGAACATAGTACTAATTATTTGTTACATAACCCCTTAAAACAGCCTCATATGATCTAAGGGTAAGGTGTGCTATGGTGACAGACTCTTGGGGTGGCTCGGATAACATCGCTCGAGTGGTAATCTCTATCAACTTCCACTTTTCCCGTAGACGGTCTCGTTCGAGCTTGACATGGTAAAGCTCAGATTGGTATTGGTCAAGGGCGAAGCCTAAGGATTCCACCCCTTTTACGAGATTCAAAAAATGGGCTTCGTATGGGGCAATTCTACTAGATGAGTCCATTGCTTCTTTTGTCTGAATAATTGGATTTGTTAAGGTCCTATAATTATACTAATCATGTGATCACTATTCAATGTCTATATTAACAATGGTCAAAATTCTTAACATAAAACCAAAAGAAGTTTACATCCGATAAAAACATTTTTCATAAAGATACAATTAACTGGATCAAGAGGGACTTTCCATTAATGAAACTTTGGGTCGTTACAATATTCCCCCTTAAGAAATTTTGCCATCGAAATTTTTTTTTGCACACTAAAACAAATGTGGGTAACTCAGCTTCATCATATCCTCTGATTCCCAAGTCACTTCTTCAAACTTGTGGCTTCTCCACAACACCTTAACGAGGGGCATTGTCTTATTTCGTAGAACTTTTTCTCTACGATCTAAGATCTTCCCTGGTTGCTCCTCATAAGAAAGATCATCTTCCAATTGTACCACCTCAGATGAGAGTACATGTGAAGGGTCCGGTATGTACTTCCTTAAATGGGATACATGAAAGACATCATGTACATTGGCCATAGTAGGTGGAAGTTCTAGTCGATAGGCCACATCACCAACAAGATCAAGAACCTCGAAGGGGCCAATGTACCTTGGACTTAACTTCCCTTTCTTTCCAAACCTCACGACCTTTTTCCATGTAGATATGCGTAGAAACACCATGTATCTAACTTTAAACTCAAGGTCTCGTAAACGATTATCTGCATAACTCTTCTGTCGACTCTGGGATTCCTTGATCTGCTGCTGAATGGTTTTCACCTTCTCCACTATTTCTTCGGCCATTTCTGGTCCAAGTATCTTACGTTCACCGACCTCATCCCAACATGCCGGTGTTCTACACCTTTTCCCATACAGGGCTTCATATGGTTCCATTTCGATGCTTGAGTGGAAACTATTATTATAAGAGAAATCAACCGGAGGAAGATGTTGATCCCATCCTCATTTAAAGTCCATTTAGCACGCTCTCAACATATCCTCAAGTGTTTGGATAGTCTTCTCAGATTGGCCATTAGTTTGAGGATGATAGGTCATAATGAAGTTCAGTTCAGTATTCAGATCATGTTGAAGACTCTTCCAAAACATAGAGGTGAATCTTGGATCTCGGTCAGACACAATAGATAGTGGTACTCCATGCAACCTTACCACTTCTCTGATATATATTCGTGCCAGTTGATCCAATGAGAAATCCTCCCGAATAGCAATGAAGTGTGCAGTCTTTGTAAGATGATCCACAACAAACCAGATTGCATTGTTGCCTTTGGATGTCCTTGGAAGTCCGGTGACAAAGTCCATGGTGATGTTCCCCCATTTCCATTCTAGTATGGGCAATGGTTGCATCATCCCCTTAGACTTCTGCCTCTCCGCCTTCACTTGCTGACCCACCAAGCACTTTTTTATATATTCAGTGATCTACTTCTTCATATTATCCCACCAAAAGTTTTCTCGGAGATCTCGATACATCCTTGTGCTCCCTGGGTGAATAGAGAAATTTGAACTATGTGCATCATCCAAAAGTTCCTTCTTCAGCTCCGGACATGATGGAACACGTAGTCTTTTCCCAAACTTCACAATTTCTTCTTCATTAACATTAAACTCTGAGGATTTCCATTTTCTGATAGCTCCCTCTTTTTCCTGAATTCCCACATCATCCTTTTGAGCATCCTTTAACCTTTCCAAAAGAGATGGTTGAGCACTCATTTGTGAAAGGATTGATGATGTTCCCTTCTTTATGATTCCCAAGTCCATCTTCATCAATTCTAAGAAGATTGGATCCTTCTCAATTGTCATCATTGAAAGAATTGTTGGGTCCTTTCTACTTAGGGCATCTGCCCCCTTGTTTGCTTTCCCAGGGTGGTAATGTATTGAATAGTCATAATACTTGATAAGATCTATCCATATTCTCTGGCGCATATTAAGCTCTTTCTATATGAATATATATTTAAGACTCTTGTGGTCAGTATATATCTCACATTTCTCTCCATAGAGATAATGCCGCAAATTTTTCAAGGCAAAGATCACAGCCGCCAACTCCAGATCATGCGTTGGATAGTTTCTCTCATGTATTTTCAACTACATTGAGTCATAGGATATCACTTTATCATTCTGCATTAGCATATAGCCTAAGCCCGTCTTTGAAGCATCCCTGAATACAACAAAACTCTCCCCACTTGTGGGTAAAGTGAGCACGGGTGTAGTGATAAGCCTCTTTTTCAACTCCATGAATCTTTCTTCGCATTCATCACTCCAAGAAAATTGTACTCCCTTTTAAGTTAGCTAGTTAAGAGGGTTGGACATTCATGATAAATTTCTCACAAATCGTCGATAATATCCATCTAACCCCAAGAAGCTACGGATACCGTTACCGATGTTGGCCTCAGTCATCTCTCAATTGCATCTGTTTTGGACGGGTCCATGGATATCCCATTTCTTGTGATGGTATGGCCCAAGAATGAGATATCCTTCAACCAGAACTCACACTTTCTGTACTTTTCATAGAGCTTCTCCTTGCGTAAGGTCTCTAGTACAGTTTTTAAATGCTCCTCATGATCCTTTTTGATTTTGGAGTATATTAGAATATCATCTATAAAGACTACCAAAAATTTGTCAAGGTAATCTCTAAAGACTCTATTCATAAAGTCCATGAATATTGCTGGAGCATTGTTGATTCTGAAAGGAATTACTATGAATTCATAGTGCCCGTACCTTGTACAAAAAGCATTCTTGGGGACATCTTCCTTCTTCACCGTTACTTGATAATATCCCGACTGCAAATCCACCTTGGAGAAGTATTGTGCTCCACGCAGCTGATCAAACAAGTCATCGATTCATGGGAGAGGATACTTTTTCTTTATCATGATTTTTTTAAGTTCACGATAATCGATGCAAAGCCGCATTGACCCATCCTTCTTCTTGACAAAGAGGACTGGTGCACCCCATAGTGAGGCACTTGGGCGTATAAACCCTTTATCCAGATTCTCCTATAGTTTTTTCTTCAGCTCTTCAAGCTCTACAAGATCCATTCTATATAGATTCTTGGATATTGGTAGAGCCCCTGGTATAAGTTCACTTGAGAACTCAGCATCTCTTCTTGGAGGAAGACCAGGCAGTTCCTCGGGAAACACATCAGCAAATTCCCTCACAATAGGAATTTCTTCAAGGATGGTTTCTTCCTTGGACTCAATCATCTGATCCAGATATGAGTACTCATAAGGCAGTAATATCCATGCTTGAGATGATGGAGCTAAAAGATAATTCCTCTTCCTCCTGACACTTGTAAAGAATCGGGGGTCGATTCCCCATATCGAGTGTGATTTCTCTTCCCGAAAATTTATGTTGGCTCTATATAAGGAAATCCAATCCATGCCAAGAATTGCATCAAATTCCACCAGAGGGAGTATGACGAGGATTTCCAAGAAATTAAATCCACTGATTATACCAGGGGAGGACTTATATTCATGGGATGCAATGATTACCCAATTTTCCGTACTCACCGACATCTTTACTTCCATGATTTGTGGTGGTGCTGGGATTGTTCTACTAAACTTTCTTGATATAAAAGAATGCGTAGAACCTGAAACAAAAAGTACGTTCGCTATTCTTGAATGAATAACAGGCGTACCTATCACCACTTCATTGTCGGGGTTCATTTCGGTAGAATTGATGGCAAAATCTCTTCCTTGTTGTCTTCGAGGTTGTTGGTTGCCTCCGATAACCCGTGGATTAGGGCACTGGTTTGAAAAACGACCTGGTTCTTTGAATTTGTAGCATTGAACAATGCGTTGAGGTTCGAACGGAGTGTTCCTCTCCTCTGTCGTAGCCGCAGGTCCTTCTTGCCGACAGTTAACAACTAGGTTCCCTTCTCTTCCACACCTGAAGAATTTTCTCGTCCCCTTAAGGCAATTTCCAGGGTGCTTCTTTCCGCACTTTTGTCAGGTGGGGTGCTGGATCTTCTTAGAACCATTGTAATTATCCATCGGACCACTAGAATTGAAGTCCACCTTACGCTTCTTGTCCCCATGATACTCCTGTGATTCCCCGATCTCCATTTCGACCTTGAGGGCACATCGGACAGTTTCCCCATAGCTGTCGAAGCCACAGATCGCTAATGCTTTCCGCAAGCTAGGCTTCAACCCACCAAAGAAGTGGTAAACCTTGCATTCAGGGGTAACGACAAAGCCGGAAGCGTATCGTGCAAGCCTTTTGAAGTTTACCTCATACGATCTAACATATTCTTCATCTTTTTTCTTGAGGGAAAAGAAGTCCCTTTCCATCTTAAGCCGGAGGGTGCACGGAAAATATTTATCGAAAAACATCTTCCAGAATTCCTTCCATTCCAGAGCCTCAATCTCCTCCTCAGGCTTCATATTTTTGATCAACGTCCACCATTTATCAGCTTCACCCTCCATACGATAAGCAGCCAGGAAAACCTTATCTTGTTCAGAACATTGAATGATGGAGAAGATCTTTTCAATGGATTTGATCCATTGTTCAGCGATCGTGGGATCGTATGATCCACTAAAAGTAGCAGGCCTTTGTCTCATGAAGCTCTCGATAGCGACTTGTTCTTTCTTAGGTGGGTTGAACATTCCTCTTGACCCGTGTTTCTATTCAAAACTTGAGTTAGCTGATAGAGAAGTGTGACAAAGTTCGTGATTCCCGCTCCCATTGGATTTGGCATCTCATTAGTACAGTCATCACACAGATCTTCACAACGGTTATTAGCCCGAGTCCTCCTATTACTGGCCATTGGCTGGAATAAAAGGAATGTTAGGGGTAACACATAAAGGGTAATACAAAGACAAAAGTTGATTACTTATAAATAAACTTTCATTTCCTTAACTCATGAGTCTGTAGCCTTCAATCTCGGATTTTCATGATCTACATTCTAACATATATTCTTAGGGGCATTTTTCCCTTAATAAGGTTTCATACTAAGATTTTGAATTTATCAAAACATATCCATCGGGAGTGTCGTAACCAAGAGTGTAGCAAAGCCCGTTATCGTGCACCAGATCCCGTTCGAGTCTAGCTCAAAGCGGTGTTTTCGGGTTTTACCCCAAGGACACATCTATGCCAGAGCCGCCTCTACCTGCTCATATCCAGACAGGGATGTATTTATTTGATAAACCACTTACTTAGTATTTACGAACTCTTAGGGATGTTTTTATTATACTTAGTCTTGTATCTAAGGCTTTACTAGGGTTTCCTAATCCCAAAAATAACTAAACCTATCCTCTGATACCAACTATGACAACCCTGCTTTTTATTACAACTTAAACATGATTCATTACATACAACTACACTTGATACAACAAAGAAGATCAAGAGCTTTAGTGTCTTTGGGGATTAGGATCATTACATAAAAACTTAAAATATGAAATACAACATCTTTATTGAAAACTTCCTTTACATGACCACTACATTCCCTCGTACTTAGCATTGCATGGGATAACCTGAGGACATGCATAATAAAAGGGTGAGCTATAAAGACCAATAAGGGAGTACTCATGGAATAACATGAGGAGTACAATACATGTTAGACAATAGGCATATCAATAGAGCATTGAAGAAACATGAACATAAAGGCATGATAAAGCATGATAATCATAACATGGAAATGTGGTAACAACACTTAACATGGAATTAGCATGAGCCAAGGCTCATTGCACATAGATCATGAGTAAATCCTCATTGCACATGAAGCACGAGTAAATCCTCATTTCACTTTAATTATCATGAGTCAACACTCATTGCACAAGACGTATCATGATACTATACTTTACCCAATGCATTGGAGAGCTATAAGGGCGCACCCTTCTTAAACATTTCATTTCATGCATAAGTGTGCCACATGGATCATAAAACATGGATTCATAAAATATAATCATTTATTCCACGATAAAGGAATGTGGAATTCATACATGAAACTTTGTAATCAATAAGTAAAGGTGTATAAATGTGGATACCTTTATGGAGAAATGGGCATGGTATCCACTACACAATGGCATTGGGTTAGAAAATCGTTGCGATTTCGGCAGTATAACGGCGTGACATAAGAATTCATAAAAATGGTTGATGAGAGATACAGGGGTTCCTCGTCATATTTAAATTTAATGGAAAGTAAGGAGGTCATACATATACATGTCCCAAAAATTGTAATGTAATTTAGATTCATGATACATAATTATTTCTTGAATGTAAAAGAAGAGGGAGAAGTTCTTTTCGGAATTCCGGCATAGTAATGGGTGTATATGGGAGGCATTTAATGAGAGAGAAAGGGGTATCCCAACATTCAAACAGTAAGAAGGCAGTATGGGGGTGGTTTTAAACCATACCCAAACATTCATAATTGATATTAAAAGGGAAATACAACTTAATGAAAATTGACAAAAATGAGAAAGGAAGAAAAAACCCTTACTTGGAAGTGTGATTCCAAAGGCTAGAGAGAGGCTTGTGAGAGGCTTATTGGGAGCTTGGGGTACCTTGGGAGGATTAAAGAGAGAGAAGGTAATAGGTTGTATGAACTCAAAAGGATTTTAGTGAGGAGGAAGTGGGAGCTTGGGTGGGTTTATATAGGAAAGGTGAGGGAATTTTTTATTATTTATGTTTGGGTCCCCTTACATTAAATTAATCCAAACCACAAAACATCCCATGGTTTTTGCCCATGGTTGTTGGAAAATGGAAGAGGAAAACAATATTTTATAAGGCCCAAGTCCGAAATTCTTAAAATAATAAGGTTTCTTCTGTGGAGGTGAGTCACACTCCCATGGAAATTAATTTAAAAAGGCAAAGTGTTGAATATGTCTTGAGGGGTCCATTAATGCTTTGAAAATTAAGTCAAACAAACCCAAAATCACATTATTTTAATGATAAAACATATATTGGCCGAACATAAGTATTATGGTATTTTATTACATCACCATTGGGTCATTATGATGTCATAAAACACATTATATATTTAAACGGTATTTAATTTTTACCCAAAAATTTGACTGTCTCTGAAAATTATAAACATTTCACCGTTGGATAATTTCGACGTCCTAATTCCAGAAATGACATTTATTTTATCTAAAAAAATTTCTAAATATGTTAATTTTCACTTTTAAAATAAAAACCAACATTTATCGAAAATTCACAGGTTTTGATAGAAATGGATTTCAAACCTTAATATAAAATTTTAATTGCATTCATAAAATTATAAAATAATTTATATTTAATAAAAAATTAATTTAATATTATTATTATTATTTTATTAAAATATTATTTAATTAAAAAATCCCTTAATTTAATAAAATATATTTCTTAATTAAATAATAACTAAAAACACCATTTGTACATTAAAAACTATTTACAATGTATCAAAAATGAATAGAAATTATATTCATTATTATATACAAAAATATTGTACATGAACATAGTACTACTTATTTGTTACATAACCCCTTAAAACAGCCAAATAAGACCTAAGGGTAAGGTGTGCGATGGTGAAAGACTCTTGGGGTGGCTCGGATAACATCGCTCGAGTGGTAATCTCTATCAACTTCCACTTTTCCTGTAGACGGTCTCGTTCGAGCTTAACATAGTGAAGCTCAGATTGGGCTTGGTCAAGGGCGAAGCCCAAGGATGCCACCTCTTTTCCGAGCTCCGACAAATGGGCTTTGTATGTGGAAATTCTACTGGATGAGGCCATCGCTTCATTTGTCTGAATAATTTGGATTTGTTAAGGTCCTATATTTATACTAATCATGTGATCACTGTTAAATGGCTATATTAACAACTCTCCAAATTCTTAACATAAAACCAAAGAATTTGACATCTTATAAAAACATTTTTCATAAAGAGACATTTAACTGGATCAATATGGATTTTCCATTAATGAAACATTGGGTCATTACAGTACTAGGAATAACACATTCAATGTAGTACCTTGGCTACTCCAACTTGTGTTTCAAGATGGAAATAAGTATCACATTTGATGTGGGACCCTGACATACCATGTGACCAAAATATGGAGGCCAAATATATACTTTAAGATTTTACATGAACATGTACAATAAGACACATTAAACCAACAAAGTAAAAATGCATAGTTCGTACCAAGACATGACTATATACATGACTGGGAACACAGACATAGAAAGGTACATGGGCATGTGTTGGTATAAGGGAATGAATCTGTTCATGACTAGGTATACATATTTCCCTAAAAAACATAATCATTTCTGAGAACACATGATTAGGCACTATTTTTCCAAGTCATGTTTTTTTGTCCCCATGCACACTATATATGGTTATATAGTCACCAATCCATGTCTAGAGGATACATTTCCTGGTGACAAGGTGGGGTTAGATAGCTTGGGGACCCCCATTCACAATTTTATCATCCCTCTTAATCTTTTTTATCTCATATATACTAGCATGGGAATCTGATTTTGGCCTATGAATAGAACATCTTGAGTGTTTTTCACATAGAATGTGATCATTTGAGATACGTATCTAAAGTATCTCAAATGAAACCCATTTAAGTGATGGTTGATAATGATAATTATCGGGAGGGATCATTAAAGAGATGTTAGGGTTGGAAACCCTGATGTCATACCATGCTGTGGGTCCCCCATAATTCTCAAACTAATTTTAGTGGAACCCCCTTGATGATATAAGATTTGAATCTTCTATATACTAATTGGAACACCACTGACATAGTAGGTCATGGATCATGTACCTAATGAGTGGAACCCCATAAAGTACTAGGGAATGAGTCCACTAAATACTATGTGTCACCCTCTGATTGACTATGGTGTCGGTCCTCTAACTACTAAGTGGAACCCCCTAACGGACAGGTCCATTGGTTCTCTACATAGTAACTATCATCCTCTTGGTGGAAAATGGCATGGGTACACAACCAACTTACTAGAACCCCCTGAAAAATTGTGTCATGGGTCTTCTACATATTGATTATAAACCTCTAGGAAACTAGGGAATGGGTCCTATATCAATCTACTGCATGGAAGACCTTAATCGTATAGATAAGTGGATCCTATACATCGAGATTGTACCAATTCAACTATAAAACATAGTGTTGATTTGTGGGTCCACCACACAGTTACTTATTCAGAATGAAACACAACATGTACTTCTATCGATGATAGCCCTTTATAGATTATGGAAGACTTCTCTTTTTTGGTTGGGCTATGAGATAAATATATCCTTTCAATATCATAAGGGTTTCTTATATGATAGTGTTTGTGTATATATATATTATGTTGGGTTAACATTTCCTCATTATTTTGGTTTGACATGTATACTTCTATTATTTATTTTATTAATCCCTCAACAACTTTTAGGGTGTCTGACAGGGAATGTATATACTAGCCCCTGTAAGGGCATTCCCTACATGTGGAATTTCATATACAGATTAGGGACAAGCCTATAGTGGAATTGCTGAAGTATAGGGAATCCCTGGCATAGAAAATTTGTATAGTGGTCTTGCTCAACAATTTTAAGCTGGAATCTATCAATATTTCTTGACCATTTTTTCGAGGTTGGAAAACTTTTCTGGGTGGGAGTTTATTTTTCCATCCATTTTTGGTTTACTCTATCACACCCATTTGTATTCAATATATGTTATTACATGAATAGTTATTACTCTATATGTTACATTATTTTGATATTTTGCCTCCACCCTTCTATTTAGAGATTCATTGGTGCATGTGTACATGTACTTTACAAAAATTACTCCCATTTTAGTTATTCCTTCTCAGCACTTATCGCCATCGACTAGCCTATAGAGCCAGGTTTCAGTTTGTGGTGGACCAGTCATTTGGGAGCTAGTTGAGCCTTAGTTGTTTATGTTCTAAAAAATAGGAAGTGAACCATGATTAGTAAGGTATTATAGTGAATAATGTATGAATATATGATATAATGTATATTGAACCAAATCCATAATTATAATCCTGGAAGTTATCCTTCTCAATGATAATGATTTTCTATGAATATCTATGTAACCAGAACATATGTCCTATTATAATGTTATGCTCCCATATTTCATGTTCATTAAATATATTACGATTCTTATCATAGGAACTTACATTATTTATTCCATGAATCATGATATTGGTCAATGATATGATAGGTATGGTTTTCAAATTTTAACCCCATATCCTCATACACATGTTATCATGTTATATTTATGTTATCATTTATATCTCCCTTGTTTACCAATATTGGGAATCTGAGTTGACCATTTATTATGGTTTATTTTCCTTAGTTATAGATAACATATTTTTGTAGGATATTTTTAATATGGTTTATTTTCCTGAAGAACATTGTGGAAAATTATGTATATATGTTATGACCATGTTTTTATGTATTCATGAATCCAAAGAAATTAAACCTATATGATTATAATTTGGATTATAATATTATGTATTGAATATTTTTATAATAATATTTAATATTTATATATGAAATATACGAGTCACTATTGTGATTCGTATTCCATGTGCTTTGTTTGATTTGATTGAAAAAAATTATGTTTAAATACCAATATATATATATATATATATTATTTGTTATAGTCATTTTAGGTTCATTTTAATTCCATGTTATGTTTACATGATAATTGTTCTGGGTCGCTTCACTTCATTTTATAAGATCCATGTTAATTTATATTGGTTATATATGAAATGTTTTCAGAAAATCCAAACTAATCTTTTTAAAATACATAATTTCATGTTAAATTGATTCAAAAGTTAATGTTTTGTAAATGTGTTTTTAAACTAGTCTATTTGTATCACATAATAAAATCAGTAATTTAAATTCATGGTGGTATACAATACATCCTTGAGGCACACACCCTATATATGCTATTCAGTGTTTGTAAACCTTGTTTTGTAGGATATTGGTAATTGTAAGGGAACCATGTTGTTTAGTTTCATATATTCGTCACTGAAGTTTTTTGGTGTTTGTATAGTGTAGGTGATAGTATGATGGATTTTAGATCTTATCTTTTGGTTAAATTGAGATTTTTGATCCTTGAGAAGTTTTATTATTTTCATTTTACATATCCATATTTTTATGTTTTTATCATTTTGGACAATGAATATATTGTACTATATGACTATAAATGTGGATGTGGGGATTTTTATATTATATTCATAGGTTCATGGTACAAATACTATTATATGTATATTTAAACCAATTATGTATGCTTATTCGATTATTAACGTCATCGAATACATGGATTGTTCGTATAGTATTTTTGCGGGAAAAACAATTCCAAATTTCTTAAATGTGATTACATAAATATTGCCTTCATCAAATGGATATTAAGAATATTTTTTAGGCCCTTATAGTGGAATGATATTGGTGATGGTTTATAACACCCATATATTTTGGGAAATATTTCTTTCAAACTAATTTAATATTTTTGATATTTTTCGTTTCACATAACTCAGAATATAACATTCTATAAAATAAAAACCTGATGATTGGTCAACATTATACGCCACCCCAAGTCTAGATTCCATTATAAGAAATACATAGATTTTCTTGTGGTTTATACAACACTATTCCTGGATTTTATTAAACATAATGTTGAGTTCTTTTGATAGCATTCATTACAAACAATAATGAGTTTTACCGAACAACAATACAATATTAAAATATTTTTTTTTCATACAATGAGATATAAAATATAAGTAAATTTTTTTTATTAATTGTATTTACTGACTTATAAAAATATATTATTTATAAGATGAACATATTGGTTACCAATTAATTATAAATGAAAATATTTACTAATTGAATTTAATGTAAAAAGTAATTTTTTATAGTTTTCCAAAGGTCATTTGGTTTTAATAAATTAAATAAATTAATATTACTGAATGATATAAATTTAATATATATGTTATATATTTTATCAAAAATATTTTATATTATTACAATATAATTAATATTCATAATATAAGAACATCCGAAATTTAATGCATTAAAACATATATTCTTTAAAAGGGTAATTTTAAAACGTTTTAATGGTTAACAGATTTAGAATAAAAAAATTGAGACTTTTCTTCTTTTCAGATGAAATAATAAACATCATTTAACTTATGTGGTTATAAGATAATACTTTTGTAAAATTTTTATTATTTTTCTAATAGGTTTCATGTTTTGATGAATAGTAATAAAATATTTCTTTTTCAATGAAAAATGCTTTTTCATCAAACTTACTTATTCTGTTAAATTATATTTTTGAATTGTTTTAAAGTATAATTTGAAAAAAATTTATCCATTAATCCATTAAAGTACGTTGGAATCAATTTTTACCTAGAAAATGGATATAAATACTTTTTAAACATTTGAACATTTTACTATAAAACCCATTTTTTCTCATCCATGCAACGAAATTAATATTACATAAATTACCATAACATTCATTTTTTAAATTTTGAAAAATAGATCCCAAAATGGAAGAAGTGATTCCAAATTATTAAAATAGGATTCCTTTATAATTGGGGATCACGAATAGTTACATTAATCATTTTTATTAACAAATTCAATTGTAAATTTGGTAATTAAGGGTAAAAATAATATTATATTAATAATAAAATTACACTAATAGATGTACAAATATAATTTTATAAGTTTTTTCAACCAAAATCATCATTAGGAGAAATTATACCCTTTTTTGACACTTCTATGTAAGTAATACATTTATTATATTTTATTTGATGAAAGGATAAATATTTCATATTAATTTATTAATAAATAAACCAATTTTAATATAGATTTATAAAAAGACTATTTAAACTATAAATAGTCATTGTATAGATAATATGTTTTTTTATTTATCATGGTATTTTTTTATATTTTTAAGAAAAAAAATTACCTTAATGGCTTATACAGTACCTATGTAGTGAATGTACACACATATGAAATGATTAAATATAAAATTATAAAAACTATTAAATTACCCAAAACAACGGAAAATATTTTGAGTTGTTCATATATCATCCATGGTTGTCAAAGTCTAGAATTAATGTCCATTTGGGGCCACATGAATATGAATAAGACACTTATAATTATTTATCTAAATGGAATTAAACTTGTTCATACTATATGTTTTTATTTAATATACTATTTTAGTATATAGTTTTTCATAGGTTTTTTTAGAAAATTAATAGTACATTGAAATATAATATATTTATATTCTTCGTGGAAATTTATTTATAATTTTTAGGGAACAAATAGTTACCATTATTGCTTTAACAACTATTATATAGTAATTATTTAGTTATTTAATAAATTAAAACAATGATATTAAAAATATTAAAATAAATATCAATAATTTTTTTTAAAGGTTGGGGCAGAAGCCTCATTTTTATTAATAAAGCAAAGCAAAGACCTCTTTTAACTGGGTAGAGGGAGACCCATTACATAGCCCAAAGGCCCAGTGGTCTTATAGCCCATTATATAGCTCGTAGGCCCAAATTTATGACCAAATTCTTATTTTGTGAATAGTAACCCGGCTGCTATAGTACCGCACAGTACCGCCGCTACTACAGTACCCGCTACAGTACTGCTACAGTGCCTACGCCCAATGGGTTTTGAACCCCCATTTTTCATGTAGTATTATGGGGTTCTTACCAATAAGCCAAACCCCAACTACAAAATAAATATCAATAATGATAATTAATTTTACCGAAAAAAATTATTTAACTTTACAACATAGATATCAATTAATATTTTTTATGTTATCTTCGGATTTTGTTGTTTCTAAAAATCTATAATATTAATAGAGTCAAAATTGATACTATTGATATTTTTTCATAATAATGTTTTATTAAATTATTTAAAAATAAAAAAATTTAAAAAAAATAAATTAAAATATATTCTAAATGTACTTATATTTTTATTAATGGTTTAAATTACATAATATATATATAATTTAATCTATATTAATTCAAAAAAATCATTACCTTACCTCAAAATTAAAATCGGTTACGTAAGGGTAAATTAAAATGATTAGTTTTATATTCATACCAAAACATTTATAAAATATATTGGATGAGGATATTAAAATCATATCTCATCTTATATTGGAATAATTTACATTTTTTTGTTTTTTTAATGATATAGAGTTTATAGAAAATTAATATTCTGATAAATTAAAAAAGTGCCCCTCACAACATATATAAAGTGGAACCTCCTCCCTAATTTCTACGCAAAAAAAAATCATTCCTTCAAGTAAATAAATCCCCTGAACCTTTCCATTATAAACATTACTCATCACATTCTATAGGTTATTGTTTTTTCAAATGAAAAACTCTATAGTCCATAAAAAGAGATCTTGTTGGAGTTCATTAAAGAAGAAGTATTCTCCTTTGCAGAATCTCTCAAGAGAATTTTTTCATCAAATTATTCATCAAGAGTTTCTTAAATTATAATGTAATAAATATATAATAAAATCTATAATTATATTTTATTTTTTTATAGAAAACCCATACTTCACATTTTATTCATCGTATGAATAATAAAATCACCACACATGCGTACGTTCGACCTACAGTTTGAAAATTGAGGTGTCACATGTTTTCCAATAACACATTACATGGATGGGTGTAATGAAGGTACTAATTATTAAATATTATGATAATAACATTATATAGACTCTGATAAAATATATCACTTCTAATATCATTCCTTTCAAAATGAGTGGAATGATATCATCGTGCATTCATACAAATGACCTACCATCTCTCTAATGTGATGTGATTCATTCCCTATGATAACCAAGAAATAATTATAATATAAATGTATAGAATGAAGAATATGATATATATATTATCTTAATATCTTTATATAAATTACATTACTATATATTGGATGCATGAAACAGGTCTTATATTGCAAAACATGCATAAGAAAGGGAAACAATTAACATTCAAAAGAAGAGTAATATTGATATATTATTAACAAACAGGTGATAATAAGATCATATATTATCTAATAAATTTTAATATGTTTCTAAAATAAGTGAATAACATTATTCAATTCCTTATACTGGATTTTTAGATAAAAATGAGGGAAATCATACCAATGGTAAGGGTTGATTTCACAATCTAATAATAATATAAGATTATTTATATATATGTATTGATAGTGGAATATTTATATTGCATGTCAATGTTTCTTAAAATTCATTTCAGTACTATATTAATATTACTCTATCTTTTTTAGAGTCATTTTTACCCATGTATGAGTTTTTATGAAATGGTATGAACATTGTATTGTTTTTCATTTTTCATACCTTGTACTCTTTGTTTATTTCTATAAAAGTATGAGAAGAATTTTATTAATATATACGACTTGAAAATAATTTTATGCACTAATTAATCCTTAATTCCCTGAATATTACCTTATAATATTATAATGATATTTTCAATAAAAAAATACCTTTAAAAAATTCATGGAATTATGAGAAAAGTAAATGTATTCAAGGAAGAAATGAAATTTTCCTCAATAATTATTTTCATGTGATATATCAAATGTTAAGTATGTTTTAATGGGGGATATTATATAAGTATTTAATTCCTATAATCAATATTTATGGATTATGTTTATAATGTAATTATATTTTTGAATCCCATTTATTTTCATGTGATTTGTTATTATTGAATGTTGTTTATAAAAATCATTTATTTTTATGGCTTCTGATATGACAAATGATTTAGGTTCTTTTGGAAAAAATATGGTTTATTTTATGTTATGGGTGAGACATATATCTCCCACCAATTAATTGGAAATAGAATTATATCCCATGAGATAGAATGGATAGAAATGGTTTGTGAAAATGTTTCAGTTATACAACACTAGAAATGGAGTTATCATGGTTCAGTAATCAAGGGTAGGAAAGAGGAGGGAACATGGTTTATTAAAGGACATTTTCCACTATGATATTCCTAAAAATGGGTATTTACTAATGTTGAAATGATTTTATATCCTTATTTGACTTCAATAAATCCTTTTTATGCCAATTTTATTATTTTATTATTCATGTATTATGAATATCAATAATTTTCTACATGACTCAATAATAGGAGCTTGGATATGCATGATAAAAAAATTTAATTTTATTTTCATAATCTTATATACATATTTTTATTATATGATTCATATCTCCACTGTTTACCCTCACCGAGAATATTAGCTCCCCTTTTCTTATGATATATTTTCCCCATATTATAATCGATAGTTTAGGTAGGGGTACTAATGGGGAAATCATTAATGGAATCGTTGAAGTTATTTTTCTAGATTAGAATATTGTGTTCCATGATTCCAAAGTAACTATACTAATATAATTTTTTGGAATGTTTTTGTTGAATGTATGATATTTTTGAAAAAATAGGTAATTTATTTTCATGAGGTAACTTGGTTGTTATAGTAGGTATTAGAGCCAAAATTTTGTCAACCATTGGATACTATGATGATAAAATTTTAGTGAGATCCCTATGGATATTTATATGGATATTTCATGGAGTGTATTTAATGATATGACAATGATTTCATAGAAATGTGTCATAATTATGAAATGTATTATGTTATTTTCCATGGTTATATAGTCTTCCTCTATGATATGTTCTTCTATTTTTATGATTTCTAGATTTAGTCAATGTGTGGAACCCCAAAAAACCAAATTAACGACAAATTTTATTGGAAATGAAGGTATTATCCTCCTGAGAAACTGAAGGATAAGGGATATAGAATGAAAAACCATGAATCTATGACCATAATAACATATCATTGCATGAATCCTTATATTTTTACAAATAACCAAATTAAGTATCATCATTTTCTTGAATAAATATTAAAGATGTTTACAACTTATTTTAATGTAATTATCGATCTAATAATTTCTGAGAAATGGATATGTACCATTGAAATGTTGTTTTTCATTCTCTGCTGTTTAGAACGTAAAAAAGTTTTTCTGGACACTTATCGCATGGAAGGTGAAGAAAATCATTGGTGGGAATATTTCAATTATATAACGTAACAAGATAAAATTTACTCCATGCATTGTGATGAGTTTGAGGACTTAATTTTTATTATTTACATTACATGTATTCGTATTACAAAAAGATATATTTATCATTCCCATCTATCTCATGATTTTTAGAAGAAAATATATAAAAAACTAAAATGAAACACTAAAAAATATGTATAGAAGAATTTTAGATCTACTTCGTGACTAATGTGTGAAAGGAAACAGAGAATAATTTCTCTTAAGGTGGATGATAAAAAAATTTATGTATGAGAAAGAAGTTCATTGAGAGTTTTAATGAAATAGAAATGATAATAAAAACAAATATCTAAATAATTCACCTCCTATAATTTACATTTTCAATTGTAAGTAATATAGACATTTTTCTAACCAATATCCACGTCCAATGGATAAATATGATGATATACATAAGCAATCCCTTATGGATAAAGATAAAGATAAATCTCATATGATTACTATTGGCAGTGTGGAGTATGAAAATGATTTTGGGAAATGATTGAGTTTTTAAGTAATGGAATTCAAGATTAATTTTGTAGAATTTTCATAATGTTCTTATTGAATAATAAAACATCTAAGTATTGGTCCACTTTAGTTTATTCATAAGGATTTAGGAGGATATACTGAATGGTATGGGTATACATGAAATGTTATTGAGGTGATAAGTTGATACTTTTGGAAATCATAAGATTATGTAAATGATAACCCTTAATATGTAAATGAATTTTGGATAATGATATATGGATAATGATATGTTGTATATGAATTTGAAAATTGTACTGTACTTATTTCATTGGAACTCATTAAAGATTTTTTAAAAATTATTTCATACTATCACGGGTGAAGATTACAAATTATTGAGACTAGTGAATATATAAAATAAATTATTTAATACGGAGACATGATTGTTTTTAATAACAATGTATATTAATTCAGGTTATTACCATATTACAATAGACTACAAGATAAAGGTATTCACATGATTTGAACACGACAAACACGAGCTAAATTTTGATATATAAGAGATAAATGATAAAGGAATTTTGTGAATTTAGTTAAAATGTATTGGATTTTAATATTTCTGAAAGATTATAGGGTTATCCAGTTATGGGATGTTTAAGAGAAAATTTGGATGAAGGTCGTGACATTAATGTATTATCTCACCAAAGGAGGATTTATTAAAATTTGAAAATTTTCTCTGCCCTTTTTTGTGATAAAGATAGATGGAATGATCTGTCTTTCTATTAATATATATTATGTTATTATAACACTTATGGAATGAAAAATTCAACACCATTTCATATAATAAGTGATGGAGTATAAATTGATCAAGGCATAAAAATTAATTATTTTATTCTGATATCAAGTACGTATATCCACATTTAAAATTTATTCAACATTAAGAATATTATTTTCACATAAAATGTTTTTAATTATCAACATTATTTATGATCTCGATAACCTATTTCATGGTTCTTTAGTTTATAGTATTGTGATTGTTATCATTCTCTAGAAAAAAAATCATTTATGTGATCTATGTTCTTTATCAATATCTATGATTAATTACGATCTTCCCCCACTAATCTTTTTTCATAAATGATATCTAACATAGAAACATAGTTATTATTTACAATGGGTGGCCATTATTTTTACCTTTTTCTTTTAAAATGAATGTTTTAGAAATCATTTTTAATATGTGGGTTTCATTGAATAGAAAATTTGAAGTATTAAACATTTGATAACCCTGATATAATTCGATGGTGAAATTTAATTAAAGGAGTGTATAATGTAACACTAAGAGATTTTGTTATGTTATTGTTTTTTAAAATTAATTTAATCTTTTAAATATTTATCATTTCACATAACACTGAATATATATTTTTGTTAAAAAAACAGAACTATTTTTTCCATGCGTTATACAAAACACCAAGTCGAGGTCCTACTACACAGGACAATTAGATTGTCTTGTGGTAGAAACAACACAAAAACTGGATTGTGTTTCACAATACACTGAGTTATTTGATAGATATCGTTAAAAATAATAACAAGCTTCATTGAGCAACGATGTATTACTAAAATATTATTATTTCATATAAGGAGATATAATTGAGTAGTTAAAATAGAAAAAAATTAATATTATTAACTCATATATTAAATTATATGGTTTATAATATGAACATATTTGTCACCAATTAATTTGAATTGATAATATTTACCAATTGATTGTAATGATAAATTTTTTTTAATATTATTCCAAAGTAATTTTTTCACAATAAACAAATTAAATTATAATTAGAGGATTGTAATAATTAAATATATATGTAATAAATTTGATTACTTTTTTTATATTTATCCAATAGATTTTGTAGGCATAAGATTTGAACAATGAAAATTTTATGTATATATAAAATTATATTCTAGAAGGGTTATTTTTGTTCCCTTTAATAGCGAACCCTTTTAAATGAATTTTTTTTACAATTTTATAGTTTTTATATGACATAAATAAATTTATTCTACTAAATAGGGATATAAAAATTTTGGTTTTTTTTATTTTTTCATATTTGCTGATAAGATAATTTTTTTGATGACTAATAACAAATTATTTCATTTTAATTGAAAACGAGGTTTTCAAATAAATTATTTATGTTGTTAAATTAATATTTTAATGTGTTTAAATTATATTTTGATAAATGTTTTATTACATAATCCAGTTAAGAACATTGGAATCAATTTTACATTGAAATTGGAAATAATAACTTTTAATCTTTTTGAGCATTATTCATTAAAAAAATTTCTCTATCCGTCAACCAAATTAATTTTAAATTATTTAATGAAATTTCTCTCTGTATAATTTAGAAAAAAAGGATTTCACATTTGGAATAAGTGAGTCTAAATTATGTAAATATATCACTTTTTTTTATCATCATACATTGTAACATTAATAATTTTTTAACATAGTAAAATGTAAATCGGTTATTTAAGGGTATAAATATTATCATAAATATTATAAAATCACCGTAACAATTGTACTAAATTCATGGGTTTGATTATTTCAACAAAATTCATCGTTGGATCAAAATTATACCTTTATAAATCCTCATAGATGAGAGTATAAACTTTATTATACATTATTTAATTAAATGTTAAATATCTCATAATAATATTTTAATGACAAAAATATTTTTAATATATAGTTATAAAATAGATGAATGTAACTATAAATATTCATTTTAAATAATATATATTAAAATTTATCATGGAATTTTATTTTTAATTTTTTAAATTTAAATAATTACCTTACTGACATATAAAATACTAATGCAATTCCTTTTCATGAAGATGAAATATAAATAAAATGATTTTAATTAAAAATATATTTAATATTAAAAAAAACTAAGTTTAATTATTTTTTGTTTTTAATATCTTAGATAAGGGTTTCCAAAGGTCTAATTAATGACTATTTCTAACAAAACAAATATATATAACACCCTTATAATATTTTATTTAAATGGACATTATGGTGTTTATACTATATGATTTTAATTAATATGTTATTTTAATATATGTTTCTTAATACATTTTTTTAAAAAATATCATTTTAAATATAATAAATCTATCATCTTCATGTAAATTTATTTTTAATTTTTAGGTAATAGATAATTATATTAATTTCTTTAAAAATAGTTATGCATTTAAAATTTAATTAATGAATAACGGAAATTAATGATATTAAAAATATTAAAATAAATTAATTTTAGTTAATTAATGTAATAAATGAATTGAATTGACTACCTTGAAACGGTAGATATATTTTATAATAAATTGTTTTTAATTTATCTAGTTGTCATGATATTTTTAAAAAAACCATGATGTTAATAGTGTCATAATTGATACTAATTATATTTTCTAAAAAAGGATTTATTAAATAACTTAAAACCCATAAATGTTTCTAAAAATACTACTTATTTACTATATAGTATGAAATTATATAAAATTTTCATTTATTATTTAGTTTACAAAAAATATATAAAATTTACACTCTATTAATATTGAAAAATATAATACCTTAATTAAAATTAAAATATGTTAACTATGGTTTAATAAAGTTGATACCAAAGCATATCTAAAAATATTGGTAGATTATTTTACAATATTATATCATATTATATTTTAATACATTATGTTTTTGTGGTATTTTAGATGTGGTTGAGTTTATTATAAATTATTATTATTCAATATTCCAAAAGAGCCACTCGCCTAAATTATAAAAGCGAACATCCACCCTTAGTTATTCATATGAAATTATTCCATAAAGATCAACATAAAATTCCAAATTCCATTATAAACACCCCTCACCACATTTTAGAGGTTATGGTGTTATTCAAAGACAAAATCAAGAGTCCTTAAGATTTGATATAGATAATGCTCACCAATGATTAGGTAATCCCCATTATTTACTCTCTCAATATCATTTCATCTTCTATATATTCTTATTGTGTTGTTCCCATTATAAATTAGTAAATAAAATATAATATATTGATTGAGATGTCATTTGGATAATGTATTAACTTTAAGATCCCGTTTTTTGGAAAGGAATGTTTTCGTTGTGTTTTGGGTTGAACCCTTTGTTTTGGGGCTTTAAATTGTTTCCTGAAAGTGTCAGAGGCCTTGGGTGTGTTCCAGGGGCTCGGAGAATAGAAGAGATGAAATATTGGCAAGACAGGCTAGGGAGCACGACCTGCGCACGGCCAGGTAAACAGTGTGGCCTGCCTAGGCTGGACCGTGCGACACCTCCTCCTCCGGACAGAAGCATGCGCACGGTTTGCACATGGTTTGCCAAAATGTGCTGCTAAATCATGCAACTCCTCCTCCTCTAGGCATTGGATGTGCACAGTTTGCGCACGATTTTCCAAACCATGCGGACAAACCATACAACCACTTAAAGTTGTGAAAAATTACAAGTTTACCACTCCGGGGTTTTAAACCCCACTCATTATTTTCTTTCTTTCCTCCCCTCTCAGCCCTAGCGATGAACTTGGCCGACCCAAGCATCTCAATGGTGGTTCTCCTTCAATCTTAAGGCATTTTTGGTTCTGTTGGTTGCAGATCGAAGCTCCGGGTAAGGCTAATCCCATCCTTTCTTCTCTTTTTGGTTTAGGGATTGCATCTTCTCTCCCTCTCATTCTGAAGCTCTAAAACCCAATTTTTGGGTCATTTTTAGGTTGAAGCACAAAGGGTTGGATGGATCGAGGTCTAAGGACTTAATTGAGAGTTCGTTCAACCGCATTTTCGAGGTAGGTGGTCTACAAATGATATCCCATGGTTATTGGGGTATTTGTGCGTGTTGATTTATGATTATTGGTTCTCCTTGGTTAGGTTTTGAATAACCTTGGCATGTTTGGAAATAATGATGTTTAAAATGGAAAATGGTAACCCTCACGATCCTTGTGGGGTGTGATGGGATGGACTTGACCTATTTTAGGACCATCCATGGGATGTGCCGGTTTTCCCCAAGTTTGGGGATTGCTATTAAACAAGTGACCTTATTTTGATAAATTGTAGAGCCTTTATGAATATGTTGGATTGCTTGGTTGAACATGTAATAGAAGTTAGGTGATGTACCTAGAGTTGGTAATAACCTAATGGTTATATGTAATGGGATAAGTGGTTGATTCATGGGAATGATGAATGGGTTAAATGGGTTAATGTGTAACTGGGTTGAAGGACATAATGGGATGGATTATGGGTCTAGATTTGAAATCTTAGTGAGATAATTATTACATATGGTAATTGGGTTGAATGGTTAAATGATGTGAAATGGTAATGTGTTAATGGGTTAAGGCATAATCTGGATTCCCATTTGAGTTATTGTGAATAGTTGTTGCTGAAGGGAAATGGTTTGAATGGTTAATGGTTATATATATATATATATGCATGTGCACATGGATTGGTTGAGTGGGGTATGACTTGAGGCTCTACGCCCATGGGTCGAGTTAAGACTGAGGCTCCTAACTCCACCCTAAATGCACGGGTTAGGAATGTGGATTGATACTCTTTTCTCCTAATGGTTGCATCCACCTGGACTGATGCATCGAGGTGAGGTTATGGTTGCTATGAGGGAGTTATTCCTAGCGAGATAGGATAACGATGTGTTCACCCTCTTGCATGTGATTGTTGGCCTTAGACCCATGTTACATAAGGTATGTAATTAACCCTTGGAAATGTGTTGAAATGGTAAATGGTGATAAATGGTGTGAAATGAATGGTAATGGAAGTGGAAATGGATTTTCCTCTGAACTTGTTAATGGAACCTTAATTAATTACTTGGAAATTATCACTCATATTCCTCTTGCATGCACTACCTGTTTATACTGGATGTTTTGTACACATCGTTGGTGGTGGCCTACTGAGTTGTACTCACACCCTGCTCGGACTGCTGTTGGGTACCCAAGAAGACTTCATGTTTTTAGGTCAGGATAAGGGCAAAGGTCCTTTCTAGACAGTGAGTGCACATGGGTAGCACTTGGTGGAGGATCTGGACTTGGATCCAGGACCATTTTGGGGATTTTGGTCATGTCTTTATTTTTTTGCTTTTGTTCACTCATGCACTTGTAGTATGACATGGCATATTTATTGTTATTTGGAATTGGTTATAATACATGTTCCTTGTTGTTGGTTATTGTTTCCTCTATTTGGTTATTCTTTTGTGGATTACTTTGATAAAAAGGGGGTATAGTCTCCCCACATGACTACATAGACCCCTGCTACTAGTCGGCAGCCTTTGGAGTATGGGGAGGCGTGCATAAGGTCATGTAACCACTCAGCTCGAAGTACCAATTTAGTGGCTTCCGGGTCGGGGATGTTACAATGTGGTATCAGAGGAGGTCTTTCTTCTACTTCTCTGAGGTATTGTTATTTGGGATTGGTATCCAAGGGGTAAGACGTGTAGGGCCTTGGTAATGATCTCGTTCTTGGGAGTAGCTAACCCATCTACGAGGGAAAACGCAAGTCACCCTGGCTGGGAATTGTTTTTCTTGGTTGTGTGTTGTTACAGTTGATGATATTTCAGCCTTGGGTGATGCACATGTGGTTTGATGTGACTGTTTTATGACATTTTTCTCGTGGACTTAACGGTATGAGGATTTACATTCATTCACCATTATAGGAACCTAGGGAGATATGAGGCATGCATTGTATTAGACACACGCACGAGGTGGGTGTGTGAGGCAGGAAAGTAGGGTGCATCATGAATTTCATGAAACCAAGAAATAATGATAATAATGAAATAAAACAAGTGGGTAACTGATATTTAATGAAATGTACGAGTTGGAAATGAAGTGGAAAAATGTTTTTTAAAAAGTTTATGTGATATTAGTGGTAGTAAATGGTTGTTTACCCCATGTGGACCATGGACCGAGGTAGGGATAGTTGGGGAAGTGAATTTGAGGTACTAATGTTGTTAAATTAGCATATGAAAATCGGTTTTTGTAGCTAGGAAAGAGAATTTTGAAGAAGTTTTGAATGTTTTATGGTATGTGGGATAAATCCCGTGTTTCGCAATGTAGAGAGATGCCACCACGACGTGGATTGTCAGTTGGGCAATGGGAGGATGTTGCTGAGAACACTCCTCCAGTAGAAGAGCATAGAAATGTGGTGATCAATGAAGGTAAAGAAGACCAGTTCTGAGATAACTTGGATCACCTTTTGCAGATGATGGATCGGGACCCCGGGCGGGTTGCACCGAGTATGTTTGAGCTAACCAGGGAATTCTAGCTGCATCACTCTCTAACATTCACCAAAGAGGGTGGGCCAAAGGCAGAGGAGTTCTGGTTAGATTCTGTCTAGACGATACTAGATCATCTGGAGACCCCTGTTGAAAAGCGAGTAAAGCTGGCTGTTTACATGTTGCGGGGCTAGGCTAGGCGTTGGTGGGACATTCAGGCTCAGACCGAGCAGGTTGAGGGGTTTTCGTGGAAGGTTTTTTAGGAAATGTTTCTAGAGCATTTCTACCTAGAGACTTTGAGAAAATAGAGGGTTGTAGAGTTTGTGAGCCTAACTTATGGATCGTTATCATTTCTGGACTATGATAGTCGCTTCACTGATTTGAGGCGCTTTGTCCCAGTGTTAGCAGGGGATGAGGCAACGGTGGCAAGACCCTTCCAAGATGTGTTGAGACATGAGATCAGGTCTCATGTAAATATCTTTCGCTTGAAGAAGTATCTAGAGGTGATGAATCAGGCACTCATCTCTGAAGGGATCATGAATGGAGCATCAGGTGGTGGGATTGTCGTGCCAACTGGGCGGACAGGTGGTGCATCTTATGAGGGTCGGAATCATCATTTGGAAAGTTTCCAGCAAGGTGGTCAGAAGAGAGGGTCAGCCTCTCTGAGTGGGAATCAGGTGTTCTGATATCAGTGCGGATGGTCATGGAATATGTGTGGTTAGTTTCCTCGACCTCCAGTTGAGTGTTGTTCATTAGGTAGGATGGAGCATGTGTAGAGGTTCTGCAGGAACCCTCAGCAGGCGTGTGAGCATGATGAATGGCAGGTACCTGGTACAGGAAGGGGGTCAGTTGTCCAATATCAGGCAGACAGTTGGAGCTCCACGGGCCGTACTAGTAGGGGCGGTGGGCGTGGGACTTCGGGGCAAGATCACTCACACTAGTAGGGAAGTGTAGCATAGAGTACTCAGGCTGGAGCCCAGGGTAGAGGGGCACGTCAGCTTCAGGCAGTTCAGTTTGATCTTATGATGGCATGGCTGGTCCATCGATTGTTCGAGGTACGATCCTTGTAGATTCCACGTTTTCTTGTGCATTGTTTGACACAGGTTCCACACACTCTTTTTTATCTTCTCAAATTGTGGAAGCACTAAGTTTGCCTATGGAGAGGGTGTGTGGAGTGATGTCAATTGGAACCATGTTGTGAGTGCGGGTTGAGCATATCAAGCAGTGCAAGGAATGTGCCTTGGAAGTTGGTGGGTATCGATTTTTGTGGGACTTTTTCATTCTTGAGATTTCAGGGTTTGACCTAATCTTTGGAATGGATTTTTTTGTGTTGTATCGGGCACATATGGATTGTTATCATGACAGAGTATCGTTCAGGGCGCTTGAGGGTGACGGTTATGTCCACCACGGCGAATGGAATGTTTGAGCAGGGCGTGCGGGGCCATTTTGTCAATAGATGTGTGGACTCACGGCTCAAGTGGCATGTCTCATTCTTGATGATGATGATGGAGGGGAACAATTTAATTTTCCTCCTGTGTTGGATCAGTTTCATTATGTGTTTCTTGAGGATTTCTCAAGGTTGCCACCCGAGAGGCATGTCGAGTTCACAATCGAGTTGTTGTCGGGAGCGAAGCCAGTTTCTATTCCACCATACCGAATGGCACTGATAGAATTCCAGGAACTGAAGGATAAACATGAAGAGTTGGAGCGTAAGGGGTTTATCCATCCTAGTACGTCTCCTTGGGGATCTCTCGTTCTTTTTGCAAAGAAGGCTGATGGGTTGTTGAGGCTGTCTGTTGACTATCAAAAGTTTAATCCGATGATGGTGAGAAATCTGTACCCTCTTCCTAGAATTGAGGACCTGTTTGATCAGTTTAGGGGTGCATCATTGTTTTATAAGATTTATCTGAGGTCAGGTTATCACTAGTTGATGGTGAGGTCTTCCGACATACCGCGGACAACATTCTGGAGTCGGTACGAGCTGTTTGAGTTTGTGGTAATGACTTTCGGCTTTACCAATGCATCGGTGCTGTTTATGGATTTGATGAAACAGATCATTCATCCCTATATAGATCAGTTTGTGGTTGTCTTTTTTGACAATATCTTAGTGTACTTGAAAACTCACGATGATCATGACCAACATATTGACATCATCTTGGGTACTCTAAGAGAGCACCGGCTATACGCCAAGCTATCCAAGATTCAATTTTGGATGGGTGAGGTACATTTTCTAGGTCACATCATCTCAGAGGAAAGTGTGTCAGTGGAGCTAGAGAATATGCAAGCATTTGTATCTTGGGAGTAGCCCAAGAGTGTTTCTGATGTTCAGAGTTTTCTGGGTTTGGTCGGGTATTACCGAAGGTTCATTCAGGATTTCCCTCACTTGGAAGAACTACTTTAGGGATTGACCAAGAAACGAATCATGTTCGAATGGTATGAGGCTTGTGAGAATGCCTTCGAAGAGTTGAAGAAGCGGCTGATGACCGCACCTATCTTTATCTTACATGTGCCGGGTAATAAGTAAATCATGTATTGTGATGCATCCGGAATTGGACTTGGGGCTATGTTGATGCAAGATGAGTCGGTGGTGGCTTATTGGTCCAGGATGTTGAGACCCCCTGAGCATAACTATCCCACTCGTGATCTTGGGTTGGTTGTAGTAGTGTACGCCTTGAAGTGAGGGATGCACTATCTTTTGGGAGAATAGTTTACCGTTTTTACCTACCATAAGAGTTTAAATCACATCTTCTCTCAGCGGGATCTGAATCTTCAATAGTGGTGGTGGGTTTAAGATCTACAGTATTTTGACATTGAGTTGGTGTACACACCTATAAAGGGAAATAGTGTTGCTAATGCTCTGAGCAGGAAGGTTCAGAATTTGATAGTTAAAGAGTCCAGCACAGAGTGGAAGGTGATGGTCTAGTTTGCAGAAATTCACCTAGAGGTGCAGAAGGAGAGTGGTCAGGTCACTCCAACTTTCTTAGTGATGGAGTCGATGCTTTTGAGTCGATTTATGGAAGGTCGGCTTAATGATCCTGAGTGTTAGATCATGAAGAAAAATCTTAAAGGTGTGGAGCTACCTTCTGGATGGGTTGTCGGTGTGGATGGAGTTTTTCGTGTTCGTGATCGTGTGGTTGTGTCAAAGAGTGTGCGGGAAGAGTTGATGTGTGAGTTCCACGCATCAAAGTGGGGAGTGCATCCTGTTTTGACCAAGATGTATCATGATCTCCGAAGGCAGTTTTGGTGGCATGGAATTAAGAAAGAATTTTTGGGCTTTGTGGTACGATGTCTTACCTATCAGCAGGTGAAGGCCGAGCATCAACGCCCAGGCAGTTTGTTGCATCCATTCCCCATTCCGGAATGGAAGTGGGACGATGAGATAATAGATTTTGTTGTGTGTATTCTGAGGAAACCATAGAATAATTATGTAATATGGGTGGTTGTGGACTAGTTAACGAAAGTGGCTCATTTCTTACCGATTCAAGAGACCCATACAGTTGACCAGTTGGGTGAGCTGTATGTTAGGGAAATAGTTCAGTTGCATGGGGTGTCATGGACCATAGTTTCAAACCGAGATCCTCGTTTTACATCACGTTTCTGTCAAGGGTGGAAGAAGTTTCTTGGTACGTAGGTTTTTTTGGGTACATCCTTCCACCTGCAGACAGACAGGCAGTCAGAGCGTAGGATCCTAGTGTTGGAAGATATGTTAAGAGCTTGTGTCTTGGAATTTGGTGGTTCTTGGGAGAGAAACCTATCATTAGTTGAGTTTTCGTACAATAACAGTTTTTAGGCTACAATTCAGATGGCACCGTTCAAGGCACTTTATGGGAGACCATGTAGATATCCATTGTGTTGGCTAGAGACCGGTGAATCTGAGTTATTGGGGCCAAGTCTCGTGCAGGAGACTTTAGAGAAAGTTAAGTTGATTGGGAAGGAGATGGATACGAAATAAAGTAGGCAGAAGCCGTATGTAGATCAGAGGCGTAGACCTCTTGAGTTTGGGGTGGGTGATAAAGTGTTATTTCAGGTGTCTCCTAGGTAGGGTCATCGTCGGATACAGAAGTAGGGTATGTTGGCGCCCAGGTATGTGGGACCTCTTGAGATTGTTGATAGGATCGAACCAGTAGCTTACTGATTGGATCTTCAACAATGGTATGGTGGGATTCATGATGTGTTTCATGTGTCGTAGCTTCGACGGTATCACCCTGACCCATATCACGTGGTTGATGTTGAGGATGTGGAGCTTGAAGTTGATGCGTCCTTTGATGATCATTTGGTTCGTGTGGTGGATCGTATTGAAAAGATCTTGCGAGGCAAGGTTGTTCAATTACTGTGAGTACTATGGAAAAATTGGAATGTTCAGGAAGAAAACTAGGAGTGGGAATTAGATATGTGTGCTCAGTGGCCTGAACTCTTCTCTTAGGTAGAGCAATGAGGCTTGGAGGCTCGGCTCGACGACGAGCTGTTATAAGGTGGGGAGGTTGTAAGATCCCAGTTTTTGGAAAGGTATGTTTTTTTTTGTGTTTTGGGTTGACCCCTTTATTTTTGGGGCTTTAAATCATTCTAGGAATGTGTGAAATACCTTGGGGGTGTTTTGGGGGCTCGGGGCATGGAAGAGAAGAAATTTAGGCAAGACATGCCAGTGCACATGGCCTGTGCATGACAAGGTAAACCGTGCGGCCTACCCAGGCTGGACCGTGCGACCCTTCCACCTCCGAAAAGAAGTATGCACACGGTTTGCCAAACCGTGCAGCTAAATCGTGCATCTTTTCCTCCTCCAGGCAGTGGAATGTGCACGATTTGTGTACGGTCTGCCAAACTGTGGGGAAAAACCATGAGGCCACTTAAAGTTTGGAAATATTACAAGTTTGCCACTCCGGGCTTTTAAACCCCACTCGGGATTTTCTTCCTTTCCTCCCCTCTCAGCCCTAGCGACAAACATGGATGACCCAAGATTCACAAGGGTGGTTCTCCTTCGATTCTAAGTAATTTTTGGTGTTTTTGGTTGCGGATCGAAGATCCGGGTAGGGATAATCCCATCCATGCTACTCTTTTTGGTTTAGGGTTAGCATCTTCTCTCCCTCTCATTCTAAAGCTCTAAAACCCTATCTTTTGGGTGTGTTTTAGGTTGAAGCTCGAAGGGTTGTTTGGATCGAGGTCTAAGGACTCGATTGAGAGTGTGTTCAACCGCGGTTTTGAGGTAGGTATTCTACAAATTATATCCCATGGTTATTGGGGTATTTGTGTGTGTTGAGTTATGATTCTTATTTCTCCTTGGTTGTGTTTTGAATAACCTTAGCATGTTTGGTAATAAGGACGTTTAAAATGGAAAATGGGAACCCTCACGATCTTCATGGGGTGTGATGGCATAGGCTTGACCAATTTTAGGACCATCCAAGGGATGTTCTAGTTTGCCCCAGGTTTGGGGATTGTTATTAAACAGGTGACCTTGTTGTACTCCAATTTTATCAGATGTCTTCGAAGATACGACCTTGTTGTAATGAATTGTAGAGCCTTGATGAATATGTTGGAATGTTTGGTTGAACTTGGAATAGAACTTAGGTTATGCACCTAGACTTGGTAATAACCTAAATGTTATATTGAATGGGATGAATGGTTGATTCATGGGAATGATGAACGGGTTAAATGGGTTAATATGTAACTGGTTTAAAGACCATAATGGGATGGATTATGGGTCTAGTGTTGAATGATTAGTGAGATAATCACAACACATGGGAATTGGGGTGAATGGTTAAATGATGTGAGATGGTAATGTGTTAATGGGTTAAGGAAGAATGTGGATTCCCATGTGAGTTATTGTGAATAGTGGTTGCCGAAGGGAAATAGATTGAATGGTTAATGGTTATATATATATAATCTTGTTCACATGGATTGTTAGAGTGGGGTATGACTTGAAGATCTACTCCCATGGGTCATGTGAAGACTGAGGCTTCAAACTCCACCCTAAATGCACAGGTTAGGAATGGGGACTGATGCTCTTTTCTCTTAACGGTTGCATCCACACGGACTGATGGTTCGAGGTGAGCTTATGGTTTCTATGAGGGAGTTAGTTCTAGTGAGATAGGATAATGATGTGTTCACCCTCTTGCATGTGATGTATGGCCTTAGACCCATGTAACATAATGTATGTAATTAACCCATGGAAATGTGGTGAAATGGTAAATGATGATAAAAGGTGTGAAATTAATGGTAATGGAAGTGGCAATTTCTTTGGCTCTAAACTGATTAATGCCACCTTAATTAATTACTTTGAAATTATCATTCATATTCCTCTTGCATGCACTACCTATTTATACTGGATGTTTTGTAGACGTCATTGGTGGTGGCCTTCTGAATTGTACTCACACCCTACTTGGGCACCCATTGGGTACCAGAGCAGACTCTATGTTTGCAGTTCATGAGAAGGGAAAAGGACTTTTCTAGACAGTGAGTGGACATGGGTAGCACATGGTGGAGGATTCAGACATGGAGTTGAGACCATTTTGGGGATTTTGGACGTGTCTTTATTTTTGGGATTTTGTTCACTCATATACTTGTAGTATAACATGGCATATTTATTGTTATTTGGAATTGGTTGTTATACATGTTCCTTTTTGTTGGTTATTTTTTCCACTATTTGGTTATTCTGTTGTGGCTTACTCTGATAAAAAGGGGGTATAGTCTCCCCACTTGATTACATAGACCCCTGCTGCTAGTCGGCAGCCTTTGGCGTACGAGGATGTGCACTTAAGGTCCTGTAACCACCCGGCTCGAAGCACCAGTTTACTGGCATCCGGGTCGGGGATGTTACAATGACGATATTCCAAATTTTGTCCACCCTATAAAAAATGAAATCACTATACATACGTATATACGACCTACCATCTGAAGGCCATGGTGTAGTATGTACATCTTCACCACATAACATGGACATGTATAATTATGGAAATAATAATTATATATTTTTATTATAACATTATATTGATCCACAAAAAAATACCATCCACTTTCATACCATTTCACAATTAGTGGAATTATATCATCGCTCGTGCGTACGTATGACCTACTATCTCCATGAGGTGATGTGATTCATTCTCCAAGATCTCAATTAATGAATGATTATATAAATTTATTAAATGGATAATGTGATATATATATATATATATATATATATATATTATCTTAATATCATTATATAAATGAAATAACTATATTCTATATATAATAATACGGACTTATACGTCAAAACATGCAAAGTAAAATGAAGTAGTTAACAATTAAAAGTAGACTAATAATGAATATAATTAACAAATGGGTGACAATATTATCATATTTGATATAAAAAACAAATATGGTTCTATAATAAGTTAATAAAATTATGTATTCTATTATATGGGATATTCAAAGACTTATGAATTAAATCATTCAAAATATAATTTTTGATTTCACAAACAACAAATGTCAGAGACTGTTTATTTGTATGTATTAGATAGTGTATATTTATCTTCCACATTGATTTTCATAAAATAAATTTCCAAAAAATTTATAATATTCTTATATTATTTTTTAATTTTATTTTTACCTGTGTATGAGTATTTACCAAACTGTATGAACAGAATCACTTTTCCTTTTTCAATTTGAGGTACTTTTTGACATTTCTAGAAAAAGTATGAGAAGAATGTTTTTTAAAAAATTATACTATGTTAACATTTTTTATGATTTCAAGATGTTAAAATGCCATGAATTTTCTCCAACATGATTATATGTTTGTTTTCATAGAAAATTATTTCTTTTATATTTTAACAACGTTAAAAAAATTATTTTTCAATGATGAACTAATACTTTCCTCAAAAATTATTTTCTAGTGATATATCAAATGTTTCTTATGTTTAAACAGTGATATTTTTCTAAAATATTATCCCTATTATTCTAATAGTTTGTTTACCTATATTATTTAATGATATTAATGAATCTAATTTATATTCATTTGTTATGTTATGATTGAATGATGTTTATAGAACTCATTTATTTTTTCGGGTTCTCATACAAACATATTTATGGTTTTCACTATGTTCTGTGCGGGACATTTATCTACCTCCAATACATTGGTTAATTATTTATATCAGTTAAGATATAAAAAAATGATGTTTTTGTGAACAAGGTTATATAATACCAGAATGAAACGAGATTAATCGTTGTTCGGTAACACTGGGTTGGAACATAGAGTGAACTCAATATATAAAGGAATTTTCCTTATAAGATAGTCTCAGAAATGTTCCTAGACAAATATGGAAATTATTTTTTTCTATTGAGTTTTATACAACTCTATTTTTTATTACAATGTTTATCTTTTATGATTCATGTTTAATGATTTCTAATTATTTATTCATTGACTCGCGATTATGATATTTGATATATAGGGATGAATTTTCAAAATTTATGTTGATATTATTATACCCTTATATTAATGTTATGATTCATATCTCCCTTGTTTACCATTAATAAGAATATGATCTATCCTTTTTCTCATGTTTTACTTTCCCTATTTTATAAATGATGTTTTTATATAGGTCCACTTAAGGGAAATTACATTATTGGAAATATTGAAGAAAATTATCTAGAATAGATGTTTTTGTTCCATGTTTATAAATGCACTAAACTAATATGGTATTTGACCATGTGATTGTCAAATTTAATAAATGTTCCATAAAAATGATGTAATGTTAATGTATGAAAATATTGGATCTTAATTTGGTTCATGTTGAACCATGTTAATTTGTTTCAAAATGTAATCAACGAGCTATTGTTATGTGTGGGTTAGTTATAGATAGTAAATATGATTGTCAATGTTTGATATCTAAGTGTGGAAGAGTTTCTGTTCATCCCTCTATCAAACCAAAACTCCAGTTTCCATGTGTTTTTAGGAGTTATGTTTCAAATTAATACCTACATTTGGTTTGTTTAAGTGAGATTTGTTTTTTTCATATTGGATAAGTTCATTAATAAGAATCTATGAGTTTTTTTAGAATTTTTGAGTAATGAGGCGAAACTAATATGTAATATAGAAGTTCATGGATTTTTTCCATAGATAAAGGTATCTTTATTGAGCCCATGATTCCACCATTACATTAAATCAATTTCATTTAAAATGTTTAGTGAAGGGATTGGAAAACGGTGAATCTGAACTAAACATAGAGGAATAAATATTTATTTCTTTTATGTTATTGCCCCATAATCATTTGAATTAGTTGTTTATGATGATGATATTTATTTTATAACAATTTTAATGTTTTATTATCATTTTATTAATGTTAATTTTGATGCAATATTTCATTTAATAATTTTTTATGTCTTCGTTGTAGAAAATGTATCATAGAAGGACCTGTTATATAAAACACGAGTGGAATATGGGTAAATTTTTATAAGTTACCAATCTAGTTGATCCTACATTCATAGAATTAGTGATCAAATTGATTCATTCTTGGATCTAGGAAGGGATAATGTTGTTAAGAATATAAAATAGATAATTCTCAATAGTTCATGAAGAATACTCCACTAGCTACCCATGAACATGAAGAATGGATTTAATAGATTAAGTGCCTCTTTCTTTTTCTTTAGACCAGTTAGAAATAAATTTTTTATTAACTGCTTATATATTTTATGGACCATGTAAGAAGTGGTTAAAATATATTGATCATTAAATAAGGCACGTGTATGTCACTTGTACAACATTAAGAGGGATTTTAATGAGTAGTTTTATCCCATGATATCGAGGATGGCCTTGGCCCATGATTTAGATGATAGACAGATGATATTTTTAGTGATGGAATTTTTTAATTTTATTTTTGAGTTAGTTTACATTTAACCTAAGGCCATTATGAATGAAAATATCAAGGTTAGATTCTTTGATATGGCCATGAAGTCAATGATCACATCAATTATTAGTTTCATTTTCCAAAAAAACTTAAGCCAAGGTGGTGAATAACATGGTTCTCATTAAGGAATTATTATCATGGAATATATGTTTTAGTAGGGATTCATAAACATTAGGTGGTAGTTATTTATCTTCTTATTTCATGAGGTGGATATAGGATGAACCTCATAAGTGTAGCCAAAAGGATTTTCAATAGTCTTAATTTTTAGTTATAGTGTAATCATTTGGTGAAATTTCGTGACTTTATACTAGATTGGACGTCTACCCATATAGGACCTAATTTACCAATGTATCCCAAGGTGTTCCATTAGTGAAGGAATCTTTTTATATTTAGTGCATCTATAATACTTCAATTTAGGGGAGTGGATTTGGTTCTTCCCATTCCAAGGAAAAACAGTTCTGATAAGATGCCTCTAAGGGTGAGAGATCTCACCTGTGATCTTGTTGCATTCTAAACAAACTATGAAGTCATAGGGGGGGCCTTAGTTTTGAAATCTTGAAATAAAAATATATAGCATTAGGAATCAAATTTTGAACTATCTACCATTATAATTATGGTGTTTATTGATTACTCTAAAATAATAGACTTTTAACAATCATGTTCGTCCTTTTATATTATCAGGATAGTGTTGCTTGATGTTTCTGTTATGCTAGTGTACTAGATGCTCCTTGTAATAGATCTACTCAAACCATTGGGAAGGAGTTTGTATCCATGTTTTATGTTCCTAATATGTTATGTTATAATTACTAACATGGAGGTTGTGTGAAACATCCCCATGTGAGAACAAGATGTTTTTGAAATCATCATATTTATGTATTGGAAAATCATTTTCAAAGAAAAAATTGGTTTTTATTCATACATGGTCAATTGTTATCTATATCCATGAAAAATCAACTATTTCATGGTTAGTGGGATCTGAGGTTAAGGGGGAGAGTGCCCATTGCATCAGATATGGGTTTGATTACATAGATGTTTTATGGGATATTATTTGATTTCATGACGTAGGGTTTATATAGTCATCTCATTGGGGTTTTGGAAAAATACCCCTAAGGTTCTTCTAGCTAATTTTTTTGGGTTACCATCCCAATTATTGCTTGATTTCACTATCTATATGCTCCTAAAGTTGTTCCCTATCTCTTTACCATTGTACGTGATGGCTCTTATATATTTTATGGAGATAAAGGTTCGATTGGAGGACCTTTAAAGGATGGATTTTATTCATCCTAAAATATCACCATAGTCATGACTACTTCTTTTTGAAAATATAGAAAATAGTATACCTGTACTTTTAAAATACTATCTTAATCCAAATTATGTGATTGTTTCGAAAAAATACAAATTTCATTGAATAGATGGCCTTTTTCATTTGAGGGGATCCTTGTGGTTTTCAAAAATCAACCTATGGTTTGTTTTTTAATGGTTAATGGTCTGAGAGGAGTATGTTCTTAATAACATATTTTGGATCTGGTATTATAATTTTATTATTTATTTTTTGTTCTGGATAAACTAGTTCTTATATTGTCTTTATGGATTTGAGGTATCTGTTCATTCACCAATTTTTGGACTTCTTTGCTATTATTTTCGATGATATCACAATATATAATAAGATTTAGAAAGACCATATATCTTATTCACATGATATTATAGGTTTTTTTGGGGACATATCCAGACTAGCTTTTCCCATGATGGGATTGACTTTGAAAAGGGAGATGTTTGAGTGGAGTTATATGTATAATCATTCTTTTAAGGATTTTTACGTTTATTTTATATCATTTATAGTTTTGATTCATCATGGTCATGGGATGGGAGATGTTTTTTTATTATTAATCATCTACAATGTTGGATTTTCTGATTATACAAGATTATTTTGTGGGTTCTTATGGATCTTGTTAGCTACACCATCATTATTTGACATACCAGCACCCACATCCTATAGTTGGTTGTTCTGATGCATGAATAGTCGACTAGGAACCATAAAATTTTAATGGAGTGATTTAATTTTTATTCAAATAAAAAGTGCCTAAATTATATTTTCACCAAAATATAAATGAATCTTTGGTATATACTTTGGGTAGAGTATATTTGGATATTTGATATTGATATGAACTATATCACTAGAGAGGTGAATGTTATCAATAATTCCATGAGTATAAAGTTACTGATAGATGTTTTTAAAAAATAAGAGTATAATTGGTTTTATTATTGATCCATGTTTTTATTTTTAGGAGGATGAAGAAAAGAGGTAATCTATTAGCGTTCGGGTAGCACTATCTATTGTTAAATGGGTTAAAATTAAGCAGACATCAGACCCAATCTGCTTGCATTATAGTATAGTTTCAAATGGTAGGGTGACCTTGGGGATTCATATTGGTCAGTTAATGGTACTATATACTATATGAATTGTTTTTAGGTTCCATTGAACTTGTGGTATTAGGTGAGACAAGATGATCAATCTTCTATTTTGACGTTTCACAAAGGGTAGACCAAGAAGTTTTATACTATGAGGATTCCTTACTAGTGTCCAATGATGAGATGAATGGATGTGGATTCTATATATATTTGTTTTACCTTTTATACTATCAAGGCTATGAATTATTGGGTATCAATGTTGCATCACCCTATTTGAATTCTATTATGGACATATGAAGATATCCCAATGGGAATTCAGATTTTTCAAGATCTTACACCTAGTGGTAAAGTATTTATTTTTGAAGTTATTAATAAATTGACTAAGTTATCTAAATTTATTCCCATTATAAATTCAATAATAGTTTTAATGCTTAGTAACCTGTTTGTTTCTGTGATTTTTAGGATTCATGGTGGTCTTTTAGTTATGTATTCTAACTAGGAAGATCATACACATTTTCATTTTGGAAGCATCTCCATGAATCCAAGGGAATCCATTTCATGTTTAGTATGTCTTATCACCCACATATAGATGATATGATTAATTATGACATCCCTCTTCTCAAGGAAATGTTTCATACATGGGATCTTACTATTAACTGTTTTTTTATATGTACATTTTTATGGATGATTTTTATTATTAAAATATTTTGATGGATTCAATATGGAAAATTGATTATGATGCATCATTGATACATAGATGAATATTCACATCTTGTTTGGATGATTTCATATATCGTTAACTGTTGTAACTGAGTCTCATATATGAGACAAAAGAGAATGGGAAATTGATAAAGAAGAAGTTACATATAGCATAGAGTTTAAATAAATTATATTTTGATCAATGTTATCACTCATTGGAGATTGATGTTAGTTATTAGGTGTTATTATATGTATTAATTAAACTAGGGAAAATTTTCATAGGAATATTGGTGAATTTAGTACTATATTATATTTGGATGTTTCATATTATAGATCATCTTTGGATGATATGACATCTGTTGGATTTTCATCCATAAATGACCTCAATACAAGATTTTTTTTCAAATATCATAGATGAATAATTAGAATATAAGACCACATAATATGATATAGTGGGGTGATTTTTAATTTTATCCAGTTCCCACCATTGTGGATAATCATATTCATATAAATGATAATTTGATGAAGGATATCTATGGTATGTTGTGGTTTTGTTTGGATGATTTGGATGTGTGGATAATATAACCATAAAATTTTGGACTGTGATTTTTTGGTGAGGTGGAAATTGAGAAAACTATTTTGTTTTGAAGATCCTTTTGCACTATCTCTAAGAAAAGTGTCATGATTGAGAAAATTCTTACACATTAAAGGTCACTAGTACATAAATTTTTTATATTTGTTTGTCAATTCTATTAGGAGTCTCTGGGAATTGGAGGTTACATAGTATTATATTTAGAGAAATATACCTTGGATCCTAGTTAGTTCATGATTACTAGGAACCATTTGACTGACCATGTGAAAGATTTTATTAAGAGAGAAGTGGGTTTTCCAAATATTAAATGAAATTTATAAGAACTTCTATGTTTTTACAAAACAATGAAGCATATTTTGGGTAGGAAAATTCTCTCTCATGATAGGTGGATGGTTTTCCTAATAGTGTATCAAAACCCTATTTATTTTTGAAGACATTAAAATTTAAAAAAATTACTAATTTTCCCTAATGGGATTTTAATGAAACCCCCCTATTTCTCCCCATGTGTGTGTATCCCTCTCCCAAGAAAATTGAGTATCTAAAATTTTATTTATGTGGTATTACATGATTCCATTATTGATTTTCTTAATTTAATGATTGTATTTATCTTGATTTACCATATTTTCCCCTTATCATATAATAATCTTCCATATTAATTGATTTTAAACATCCCAAATTGTTATTTGGATGAAATTATTGTTTTTAATGAAGTATTGTTTTATTAGTTGTTTATTTGTGTGGGTCACCTCTTCCTCAAATCATTTCATTTTCATTGGGGTTGTTTTTTAGTCTGATTCATAGTTTTATGTCTATATTTAATGATTATTTTTCATGGATAACATTTGATTCTTGATATACATTAGTTATAATTTATGAAAATACTTTCAAATTATGTTATTATGTTAGATTTATCCTTGCTGGGTTTGAATCATGCTGTGTACTAGATATATGGTTTATTATAACATTTTTTTCAAATAACGTGTTTTGTAAGAATTTGTTGTGTTTAAAAAATACCTTAAGAAGTGTTTAAGGAATAAAATGGATATATAATCATGGCCTAATATTAGTTTTTCAATGTGGATTTTATTTCATTATTATTTCTAGATTTTATTTATGAAATTAGAACTCTCTATTCATTTAATTGATAAGTTTTTCTGGAACATGGGAGATGTGGGATTTTTTGTGGTGACCTAAGTGATTGAAATATTAGTCTATGTTGTGGAATAACATGTGGGGGATTTCTCTGGTCCTGAGAGAGTCATTGTGAAGGTGACCAATGGATATTAAAAAAATTGGCCATGTGATCTATGTTAAATCGTAGATGTGTTGTTTTACATGAGGATACAGAGTGAGGTTTTACATTTATTGAATACATTTTGTCATCTAATGAACTAATATTTAGTAAATGTCATAATAGAGTCCATTGTTTATATCTCATTATATTTATTTCCGATTCCCTCTTTGATTTGGATGCATATTTGTCTATGGTTAAGACCCTATATATATATATATATATTCTTATGTTAATGTTTACGTTCCTTTTTTATGAAATGTTTAATTATGTTTAGAATGTTTATATTGGATGGAGACATATTTTTACATGTTCCATGTATGTACATTTTTTTTAATTTGTATTTTAATGAAAAAACAAAGGAATCATTTAAAAATAAATTATTTAAAATCAACATATTTTTATGCGAAATAATATCAAAAGTGATTTCCATGTTTCATTAAAATGTTTGGATAAATAAAGGCTTTATATATATTAATGTTGGTATCCCTCCAAGGTTTCGGCCTCACACCCTGCATATTCTTTTGGGAATATATAGACCATAATTTTAAGGACCTTGGTAAGGGTAATAGAACCATATGGTTATGTGTCCATTCTCATGTATGGTTGTGTGTGGGTGATTAGCTGATACAGATAATGGTTTTTTTGTGCTTATCTCTTGGGAGTTGTTTTTTGTAATTTTTTTATCAATATGTTGATGGATTGGATTATTTGTCCTTATACATATTTTGATAATTTTAATCATTTTGGCCTATAGATTTCATGTAATCCTTGTTTTTAAATATTGATCTAAAAAAGATTTTGATGTTTTATATTGTTCATTATGCATATAATCTAATTTTTTATTTATATATTTTGTTACTTCTTATTTTATATGTTTGGTCACCCAATTCATGGATGGTTCATGTTTGATTTTGAAAAGTGAAACCAATTCAAATTTATTAAATATTATGTATCGGTTCTTATCATCTTCCCCTGGTTGTTGGGAACGTGGTTCAAAAAATATTGTATAATTTCCTTGGTAGTATGTTTGGTCAACTCAAGATTGTTTTTAACACATCTATTTGGGAATTACTACACCCCATCATAGAAATTCCCTAGGACTAATACCATATTAATCTACTACAGTTTTATACATCACCATAGTTAAGAGTAACTACAAAGCTCATCTTTTCATAGTCTTGTATTGATCCAAATATATTGTCCTACTTGTTTCCCTCCATCAATTTTATTTTATTTTATACATATCTTCTATATTATTTTCATTAAATAAAAGGATATTTAATTAATAAAATTTTTTCTATAAATATAGTAGGGTATATATCTTGTAACATTGCATCATTATATCATTATCATAGACATATTAGATAAACATTTACATATATTTATTATTTCATTCTTTTTTTCGATGTTTTCTCGAGGAACATTTCATGTAAGGTTTAATTTAGTCAACCGTGTTGCATCAAATAGTATTAGAGTATGGTCATTCATTATTCATCTCCATTTCAACAAACACCTCTTTCAAATAGTTTTTGAAGGCACCCACACTACCCTAGAGTATACACTGGTTACATCCCCTCTCATCTCCCTTCTAAATGATCCAATTTCAATGCACTTCTTTAAATGTTCCAAATGCATGTGATGTGCCTCCCTTTTTCTTTTTATAACACCATTCATATTATCCATCCATCAATAGTCTCTCACAAGTATTCTCATGCACATTACCATTCATAGTGATTCGACCAGCCCAATAGTAAAACCATAACATTTCATAGAATAGAACGACTTGTCTATAGTTTATATTCCACCTCATCTATCAACAATTATAGTTTCATGTGATTTCTCATAGTGAAAACTTTTATGACATCTAGCTTGATATTCATCAACCTAGAATTACTCGCACCGAGTAATATGTTCAAATGATTGAATTATTATGAATATCAATATCGTCATTATCAATACCATCTCACTTCTAAACAACACACTTTATAGGAATCCATAGTAGATATTCTCCTAGTAATACCAATTTTATTTGTAAATTTAGTCGTAGGAGTCACATCCACATGAACATCATATTTCTCCCATGCGGTCCTCGAGTGAACTTCATATGGTTACTTGGTAACACCAACAGATTTTATCCAACATGCCATTATATTTCAAAAACTACCCCACACTCCCACTGATTCTAGATGGATAAAATAACCTCTGTTCATGAATTTGGGTTCTAATATCCTGGTGTGATTAGAATATGAATAAAACATGATCTACAAATATTCATTGTAAATATATATGTAGATTAGTTCATGGATTTTATCATAGTGGTATGGAAGTATTTTTCTTTGATGAACATTGGGGATAACTTCATGGAAAACCCATGGCATTAATGAAATATAATATATCTCTTGTATGCTGGGATTAGATGTATACTAATCAAATATGGAAATGAGGAATCCCTATAAAATATTAAATGGGTATTATGAATTACCAAAGTCATTGTGAACATCCAAACGAATATGAAAAGGTATTATTCTAGTGGTTAATGGATCACCACCAAGGTATACAGACCATGATATATAACATTTAAGACCACCATAAACTCTTGGATTGAAATAGCCTTTTAGTGGTTGAGGGGTAGTAGATCTCATGGTTTATCAATGGAATCTAGCCAACAATCATGTATTAATTATAGATGATCACTTAATTCAGTTTTAATGAGGAATCAATTCAAATATTTTGGTTTTACGATAATATATAGGGAAACCCCAATTATGCCAATATTATATCATGGGATTTAGACATAACGGACCATAGTTTTGTGTTATTTGGCCAAAAAAACTCATACGTAAATCATACACAATGGAAACAATGAACAAGAACACTAAAATAAAAAAAATTCTCTCTAATGATGAATCATTAATTAATAATACAATTAAACCAAGTAATTCCCCACAAGACACACATAATAACAAGATGAGATTATGAGGAAGATAATGATTGAAAGAAACAAATATAAAGAACAACATAACTTTTACATAGGTTATAATAAGTCATTATCCACTTTTGAAAGACTATATATGGTTTTATTGAATAAGGATACTGGGATTACAACTTCAATATAAAATATATGTGAATATTGCTCACGGAACAATTGTCATTACCATACTACTAAATGTAGTTCGAAGTTAATGTAACTAATTTCACTAACTTCTGATCATTATACAGAGTCTATCAACAAGATAATATATTTATAGAAATCTCATGAATTGATCAAATTCATCAACAACCTTATATATTTATTTTAATGGTGATAAAATCAAAAAATAAAAATTTTGTAATCTATTAAATAACCCATAACAATCCTTCTTGATTTAAGATAACCTTAATAAACCATCATAACTTGCCCTCACGTACCCTAAAAGCTATCCATTAGGAAATTATATTGAATCTCTTCACAATACCATTTAATACTCATAATATTGTAATATAATAATTATCATTAATGGCTACCTAATTCTGAAATTATAGATTTTTGTTACATCACTTGAATATCTTCATCTATTTCATAATGGAGACCTTCTGAATCACAACTTATGTATGTTCCAACACATTACTGAAAAATGTTTCTTTAATTTATGAACATAAAATAATCCCACTTGAAATTATTTTTTAGTTTTAACTTCCATGTCCACTGTTAATATATTTAGAACACCTTACACTAGTTATATTCATTTACTGCTCATTTATTTGCTCAACATGCTATGAGTTATCTCATCCCGACTGATTTTAAACACAACCTCTACATATTTTAGAATAAAAACATGGTTATATAATATTCTATATTTTAAAATCTATCCACATTATATTGATCAAGAAAATATTCCTAAAAAAACTGAATTATGTGATACATTATCTAAATATGAAATACGTTGGAACAAAACATTGGGTTTTTAGAAATGTCGATCACACTTTGTAAACCACATAACGATATTCCAAACTCACGACATCTTCAATGATCCTTAAATAATACATTCATAAATATAGACTCAATTGTTATTTTGTTATTACATCACACAATACTTCCATTATTGAATATATGACAACAATTTAGTGTTCTAATATCCAACTCTCAGTTATTACACTATAATAGAAATCATTATCGGTGGTGATCTTCTAAGTGTTTCCATATCCCTAAAAGTACTAATCAAAAAACATTTATTGGTTCATCTATTCCAAAAAAGTGGAAATCATTATGAAATAATGAAATATTAGATTATCCCGTTTAATGATACATCGTGTTCGCGTCTTAGATTCATTATGAACCACATAAAAACTCCCACTACATATATATTTTGTAGTTATTTATAAACCATAATAATCAACATGCTTATGAGTGCCAATGTAAAAACATCCATTATAATAAATACATCCTAGGATTCATTTTTATGTTTCATCTCCTAACTCAAAATGATCTGTATGACCAATTGAATGGTAACCGGTTTTTTAACACTCATTCTAAATCATTCTACAACCTTTGAAATGTAGTGACACTGACTGAAGGAAAAAGTATTTAATTTTATGTCACATTCCATCTACATATCCAATATCTATTTTACTTTTACAGTTCAATCATCTCACAACATCTAGAAATATTATCCTTTAGCAACAAAATCATTTATATTATTAAAATATAAATAATTATTTCATTTATATAGATATGTAAGATGATGAATCACCAATATTCAAACACCTATTATCATTTTCATGAAAAGATAACATTTAATTTTATCTTCCCCACGTAGAGAAGGATGTAATTTCATTTTTAGGTCATCATTTCCATCCTTCACATAGTCATTTTCTACATTAGTGGTCCTTTAAATCTATCATTAAAATATGGTAGACATTAGTTTGAAAAAAAAATCAATTTTTTCATTAATACATTATTTTACAATTATCTATTGGTATGGTATTTCATCATTTCTAGATTTAGTGAAGCACACGTGATGCCACAAAAAAATGTTGGGTTAATACCTCCTTGTTAAATGATAGTCTGATTAAAAATTAATATTTTTTATAATTAGTTGATGAAAGGAAATGAAATAGAGGGGAAGAATAAAACATACATTATGGTGGATTGAATTGTTGATCCCCAAGGGGAACACATTATACAATAATCATAAAATCTATATTTTTTAACCTACACAAAAATAAGAAATCTTCTCAAATTCATTCACACTTTTGAATGGTAAAAAATATAGCTCAATAATCTCCATCACAACAGGTATACAATATCTTTAGGACATGTTGAATAATTCCTCTTATTGACTTAATTATATTTGATATGATCTATTGAATTGGAGAAAATCCCATAATGACCATCAAAATCAAGGATGACTATAGTTCAATCAAATAAGAGTTAGTTATTCATGATGAAAAGTGATGATCCAATCGAAATATCCTTGATTCTGCAATTACAGAGTTTCCCTATGAATATACTGAATATAAATACATGATGAAAAAATCCCCATTGACATTTATTAATACATTCTACCAAAATCACTCCTTGAAAAAATTTATCGTCCATGTATATTTTGAGCCCTAACATAGTGTTTTCCATGTTTACCAATGACTGAGAAATTATCAGAAAACTTATTCCATTTACTAGATTTAATTATAAATATTCTACTTAATGAAAATTGATAGTAAGTTATTCATTCATAATAGAAATAAAGATACTCTTAGAGAAATGGTTTTTACCAAGATGATTGATCTTATGTGTCTTAATCCATTATCATAATAGTAATATTGCACCACATAGATCACCCAACAACCAACTAAGGAAATATAATTATAAGGTTTTGAAACTGAACACCATCTAAATTTAATCAAGAAACATGTAATAAGGAATTTTTGATCAAATTTAATGGATTATTAGACCCTTTACTTCCCCAAATATTAAACTTAATTAATATTTCCCAACCTATATCATAAAATTGTTGTACGATGAACTATATTTCATAAATTCATATAATAGATAAATATATAGACATGGTAATAACAATATTTGGAACCTTAGTATTCACAAGAATAGAACAACCTTAAATGCCCCACAAAATGAATTTAATCATAGTCAATAAAATAATTAGTTCTAATTTTTCTATATCATTCACATTACACAGTTCATAAAAAATCTTACTGTATTAAGTAGAGGTAAATGATCATATATATGAGTGATTCCATCTCAATCCATCAGGATCATCAACCAATTGGATGGATGACTAAAGTAATTTTTTCAATTTTTTAAAAAGTATTCTACAATGGATGGATTATCCCATGGTTATGTATGAATAATTTTTTTGATTGGAGACCATATATATAAGTGAATTGACCCTGTCTAATTTAATGTAAATAATCATAAATCTCCATTTCTGAAAAATCATCGGGTATGGTCTATTATGACATAAATATAAACCTAGAGTCATAACCATTACATAGATCCATTTCTATAATATTTCCTCCAACATGATATAGGGGTCCTATATTGTTTTCATGATAAATATATCTAATATGGAATCAATTTTTTTTTCATACAATGGGAATAATTCTTAAAAAGTTTTATTTTTTTCATAGACTCTTATAATTCCAATCCATAGATTATTAAAGGGATTCTAAAATCTGGATAAGTTGTCTCATTTCCACCTACCCCTTTTCTAAGAATATTATATTAAATTATAGTGAATATTTTCAATTTTCCTACTAACTATATTTAAAGAAAATATGAAAAAATATACTACATATTATTAGACTCATTTACAAAAATTACAAGTGTAATTATACCTCACAATGAAATATGATATTATTTCAATTGGTAATATTTCATAACAAATTTAAACATGTCAATTAAGAAATGAGTTCATACTCTGTTTATTGGGAAAGGTCACCAAAGTATTATATTCGAACATATATCAGAGTATTGTTTATTTAATTTAATTATTTTGGAAATTATTTTTAGTAATTTAATAGAAATAATACCATAACTCAGAGAATCATTAATTCATTGGCCAAAAATATAATTCATTTCATTAGAGATATATTTTCATTTTTGAATTGAGATTCTTCTATACTTTATGAGAAACAAAATTTCATCTACAATGAAGGGTTAGGTGACTTTAATGTGTTGATATCCAATATTTAATTAGAAAATCAAAACACATGAGATGCATAAAACCATGTTCTAACCAAAAGATCTTATGTGAAAACAAATAAACTAAAAGAGATACTATCTCCCTATAGATTTTCCCAATAATACTTTTAGAGTCCAACACAAATCCTCTTTAGAGATATCATGACCACAGGATAGAGTAACACCAAAAAATGATCACACACATACTTAGAGAAACAACTGAGCCTGGAGAATCTCTGAATGAGGATATATTATATTATATAATTGGATTTTTTTCTATTTTGACCTTGACAATGATTTTGGATCAATCCACCATCAATCATTGACTAAATGAAATTATTTATCTACTACTATGTCTCGTTATATAGGTATCCCCAAAATGAAACTGAATTTTTCATCTGAAATATATTGAAGCAGAAATTGAGAAATCTTCTTATTAAATATAATAATAAGAAAATTGTTAAATAGTTACACATTCTTATCGGAAAAAATTGAAAAAATCCAATGGTTCGGAAACCTTGGGTGTTGTAAAACAAATAGTCATTATACTGACTAAAGGGATAATACCTCCATGAATTGTATCATGAACCACAATGACATGATATACCTTAATTCTATCTCATATTCCATTGTTGAAATGAATAGTAAAATCAATTGCAACCACAAAACTATCTAGTTTAAAGAACTGAAAATGTTTCATGATCTAAGATTCATTCAGAATTTATTGTAACTAATAATTTTCACATTCCAAAATAGAATATATAATGTAATCATTTAAATTATTATCACCTGATTTCATTAGATACATCAATATTTTCTATTGTGTAACACCTATAGAGATTTTTATTAAACCTGAAACCAATAATAAAATAGTAATTTCAAAATCATTGGTACATTGTCTATCTTCAAGTTATAAATTGAGCTTCCCAACATATCTCATTTACATAAGGAATTAATAATATTAATCTATATTCATATATCTTTCATCCATATATCATACTCTCTATCATTCATCAACCTCACACACTCTCTCTTACTAACTGATACTCGTATATAAGATTAAGCTTTCTAGCTAAAATATTGTGGATTCCTATATCCCATTGATCCTAAAACCATTAATCAATATTACTTATTTCAAATTAAATCTCTTATAAAGTGGTAATACTAAATAATTGTTTAATTTTCCATTCAATAATTACTACTTTATAATGTTTTAAAAAGAAATATATATAGTCTTTTACTGGATATCCCTGAATATGATGTCGTAATGGAGAGTGACCTAATAATGACCATTCCAAATGTGTTATGGTCATACATAAAAAATGAGCATGGCCACCTGATTAGCTAAAAACCAATCCAACTAACTAAAAATTATATTCCCACTCTTATAATTATTATAACTTGTGTATTTATCCAAGAAATGTCAAATATCCATTAAAATATTTTCTGAATGGAATGATTTAAAATACATTATCATCGTGCTTGACAAAATACCCCATCCCTTCATATTTTATTAATAGACAATAATATAAATGCAACCACAAATATTATTGGAACTGTTTTAGGGATTGATAAATTAATGGGATTCTCATATATTTTAATTATCTCCGACTATATATATTTTTATAGATAATTCAATTACGTAATGAATGGTAACACATTATAAACATGATAGTGATATACTGGTAGAAAAATTTATAAGAAACACAATGAATTGATATTTCTAAAAGATAAAAATATGAAATATCAATATTATATCATGTTTGTTATTATTCATGTGATTATTAGTGGAAAACCCATTAAACAGTTCCATTATGTCTTTAGGATTATGAATTTCCTTCAAATAAAGGTTGTTATGGATGATATATTATTTATGATAATCACATTATTTTGAGTTTCCTAATTCCATGAAATTTTAAATAATGTACGCTAATGTTTAGAGGAATATTGATCCATCCTACCATAAAATACATGGTTGTCAGTTAGAAGATGAAATAAAATTAAATGTGATTTTTATTGAGTCATCGTTCTCATAAGTGTGTTGAATAATTGTTTTTACATCCCCTACTACCTATTACTGGATAAACAAACTAAATTTTATCTTCAAATATATTTATAACACCAAATGAGTTGAAATAGGAGATAGTTCTTTCTAGATTTCTCGACTCCAATGACATCTTATGTATCTAAGGAGAATATGGAGCACTTTAGACACCATGTAGCACTATAAAAATGTAAACTAAAGATGTATCACAAATAAGAAAAACAATGATCACTATATTAGATGCCTTTTTCATGAAATATTTCATTATAAGGTAAATGATTAAAAACACCATTCAAATCATTGATTTATTACATCAGACTGATATAATGAACATCTATTTCATCAACAATGTGGGTAGACCTCACGATAGATTGATGGTATAGTAAAGGCACACTATAGTCTCAGATAATCATCAATATAGTAAGAGAATAAGATCAAAATAAAGTTATAAACATTGAGACTAGTGATATTACCAATCATTTTTTATGTAAATTATGATCCTTATGATTTGGATTATATATAGACGAGGGTTTTGAATGATTAACATCCACATGGCTCGTCCATCATTCAATGAAACCATATGTGCTTGTGAGGATACTAATTAGCATTTGGATGACCATTATTAAAATTTAACAGTATCTTATGAAGAAATTTGGAGGAAAAAATCACAATAATAGTGCTATTAATATTTTTAGAGAAAAAAACTATATCTGATGGACATTTATAATGGAAAAGAGAGAAAAACACAACATGATTCATGAAAAAGTGTTTCTTCTATTAGGTTATTTCTGAAACATCATTTAGTGGAAGCCACTATAGTTTCAATGAATACAAGACTAGGTGGAAAAAAATGTATCCACCCATGGTGTTATTAATTATTGAATTTTTTTCATCGGTTCAAAGAAACCAACCAAATGAGTTACCATTTTTATTAGGATAGTGTGGTTATGAATTAGAAGGCGTAAAGGGAACCACATTCATTATACTACAATATATGAGTATTGAATCCTATGAAACTAAATGAACTACTGTAAAAAATGAATATCAACCTCTTTAATGTGAATGATTACCAAAATAATTCCAAAATGAAATTAGAATAAAAAATGAGGTAAAAGTGAAAAAAAATCTTCTGTTTAGAATGGAAATTTCTATCGGACTATCCAGATTCCACAAATGAATAAATTTAAAAATATATAAATAATGGATGATATTTACTAGACATAGTAAATAGGTACCTATTGTGTTATACTACTATACACAAAAAATCACCCATTATTTAATAAAAATATTTCATCCAACCATGATATCCAATTGAATAGATTCCAATTGAAGTGGAGGAATCATTGGAAGGGAGACCATCTGAAGGGGGTTTGGCCCATATAAGCACTTATATAAATGACCTAGCAGAGTGAAATTTCATATTATCCTAAGATTGGGGACGTGATGCATTTTGGGAGAAGGGAAACATCCCTAAAACCACTAATAAACCTATGGATTTTTTTCCAAAAGATATCATTTTTTTCATCTTATTTAATCCCTCTATTGAATATTTAATCTCATTTTATAAAAATATTAATGATCGCCATGGAACTCTTGTTATCAATACTTACTCTAGAAAAATTGGATTGTAATATTTGTGCATAATATGTCAATACATATTATAATAGTATTTTGTGTAATTAGATATGAACATTGTATGTTGGTAACACTTCATATTTTTTTTAAATAACTCACATGTTTTGTGGTTGTGTTTATCTTCTCCTTGAGTGAAGTTCATGATTTTGATCCTCAAGTTTTTGGTTATCTGAATTAGATATTATTTCATAATGAGCGCATCTTGTAATGATTTTTATGATTTAATTTATTCTTCCTCTTAATAGAGTAACCAATTACTCACCCACCTTGAATTTTAATTGTTGGAAATGAATGATAAATATTTTTCATCATCATTCAATACAATAAGATGGAATGTGTTTAAATTTATAAATAAAATGATTAATGAAAATGTTTGAACCCTCTCCTTAAAATCCATGAAAGTTTGTAGTATATACAGTTAGTGATTTTTTATTTCATATTTCTATTACTTATGAGAGTCACTGATGGTAGGTGGAATCGCAATCAATTTTTTTTTTCAAGGTCCATCAAATTTTTCAACACATGATTAAAATTTTGTAATGCTAATGTGTTGTGGTTTTATTTATAATTTTTCCCAACATTTATGGTTGATTTGGAAAAAATTACATGTATTTAAATGAAATAAAGATTCCCCAATGTGTACTCATTCAATATTAAAAAATAATTGTCTCCCAAGTGTATAATATAAAAGAATTTGGAATCATATGATGATTTTGGAACCATTAGCTATCAAATAAATCCTTATGAAATGAGTTATGAACCAATTTTTAAAATTTAAAGATATAATGTGTTATAAAAATTCTTAAGGTGTATATAATATATAAGAGTATAGTCTAATATTGGGTAACATTTTTCTCATAAAATGGATGAAATCCACTAAAAAATCTTGATATGGAGTTCTCTACATTTAATCATGAGATTATGAAATGTTTTTTAATGATATTGATCTTCAATATGTGATCATTACTACCACACATAAAAAATATCACTTAAGTGTTTTTTTAGAGAGATTAATAATCCTTCATATTCAGCTCAACTCACACCATTCGAGTGAGGATCAATTCGGGGTAACAACAACAAATTTCACACAAAATATTTCAATTTTAACACATACTTTTATTCATTCATGCATACAAATTTATTAATATAATTAATTATTATAAATATGAATTCAAAATTTCAAGTGAAGATGTAAATAGAAAATTCACGGTTAAAATTTTATCATATATTTCTTACAGATATTATAAAAAGTTTATTTAAATATATATATACATATAAATAAACATGTGAATAAATATACATAAAAAATAATCCAAAAAACATATTATAATTTTTGATTTCAAAAATATCAAAAGGTTAACTGAAAACACAGGTGAAATTCAAAAATAAAAAAAAATAATTAGCTTAAAAATGATGTGAGCTGATTCATAAAAATTGATTACTAATGGTAAAAAAAGGACACAATCAGTTTAGATCAGATATGAAAACAAGGACATGAAAATAATTACATGATGAAATATTGGTTCATAAAAAAAGATTAATGGTGACACAATAATAAAATCATACAACTTATATGTTTAAAAAACTATTAAAATAAACATTTTTTTTAATGTAATATAGTATTATAAATTAATAATGTTATAAGTGAAAAACATCACTTTGTTTCAATAAAAAATGCGAGCTTTATTTGTTAAAAACAGTAATGCATTTCTAAACTTTTATATAAATCCTTATTTAGGAGAAACAATTTTTTATAAAATTATTAGAAATATACTAACAAAAATATACCAATAAAAAAGTTTTATATGTTTTTTAATAATTAAATATGCCTTAAAATATTAAATTTTCATTCAAAACATTATATTTTTGTTAAAAATAATTAAATATTATTTTCTAAAAAAACAAAATATATTTAAAATTTTTAGAAAAAATATTAAAAAATAAATGAAATATATGTTTTCTATTTTCAAAAAAGATTTATTTTTGTTTTTAAAAAGGCAAAAATTAGTTTTATAAACAAAAAACATATGTTTTTTGTATTTAAATTAAATATTTCAAATTTTCTTATTCCCAAAAAAAATTATATATTTAATTTATCAGATAAATAAATAAATAAAAATATATGAAGCATACTTTATATGTTTAAAAAATTATATATTGTGACTATGATTTAATCTTAATGCATAAATTTCTTTATATATATTAAAAAATAATAATATTAGTTATTTTTTGTTTAAAATACTTATATAAAGAAAAATATGTTAAATAATTTTGAATAAAAATAAATACATTCAAATAATATATAATATTAAAACACAATTAAATAGATTTAGACACTGAATATTATATTTTTAACCAAATAATTCTATTATCTATTTAAAATTTTAATATTTACTGCCTTTTTATTTTAAAAATATATAAAAACTATGATCCATTTATAGTTTCATGAAAATAAGTAAAAATATACATAATACATGTTTTATATATTATTAAATAACTAATTAATTTTAAAAAATACATATTCAATTTTTTTTAAATCTCTCATCTTTTGGGTTTAAAAAATAGAAAATTACGATTTTCAAATAAAAAAACAAATATAAAATCAATTTTATCATTGATTCAATGATAATGTAATATTCAAATTGCCAAAAGAATTTTGGGTTTGAAAAATCATTAAATATTTTTTAAAAAATTACAACACATTTCATGTTTATACTTCTCTTTACAAAATATAAACTATATATTTTCTTATGATTATAGAACAAACCTTATTCAGGCTTGTATAAATACAATATAGTATATATATATTGTGTAAAATATATTTATAAAAAAATATAATTTTTATTATTCTACGTGTTCTTATATATAATTCATCACACATAGAAACCCATATATTTATATATATATATATATATACATTCATATAATGATTATATATTTCCCTAGAAATAATTTCAACTAAAATACTTTGTTTCTTATTTAAATTAACACAAAAAATAGATTTTTCATAATATTTTATAAATGAGATATAATATGTTATCAAATTAACAATACTAAACACAAGGAAAAGATTCTAATACTTAAACCAACCCCCTTGTAAAATCATTGCATGACCAAATTGTATCATTTAGCCCTATCAAACACCAACACATTCCTTGATAAATTTACCAAAATTTAGTCATATTCTAATTGGGGATAATACCAACAAATTATACTTATAGGAAAATTTACCCCTTATATAACATCCTCCTATAACATTATTTATAAATAGGCAGACAAATGAAATTTAAATATTTAAAAATATATATTGGAATTATTATGTATATTTTGTTATTAAGCTTGTGAAATTGATATGTATACACACACACACACATACATCTCTTAGTCTATTCATGATTACACACACACACAAATTTATATATTAATATATATGTATATACATATTATATATATGTTTGATTGATAATTTTTTATATATATTGTTATATATGAATCTGTGTGCGGGTTCTTGTGTCTGTAAAATAAATTATTTATTACACAGACAAGTGGGTCATTATAATTTGATTTTTTTATATATGTATGTTTATATTTTATTCATAAATTTTATGTTCTTATTTAACTTATAATGTTATTTAATGTGTAAATGTTATATTATTTTTAACAATATAGTTTATTACTCAAATTTTTCATTTAGGATCTCATGGTAATTATTGTATATATAGTTTTATAAACAAATTTAACTTCATAATTCTTCAATATTTTTCAAATATAAATTTCTATTAATAATGATAATGTTTTTTAGCATCCTGATATTTTTTTCTGGTTTCGTAAAACCCTATTTTCACCATGATTTATTTTGGTTTTATTTAGGGATGGTTGAATTGAAATTATATAATTTTTAAAGGGATCTTGGTTTATGCATTGTTGTTCCCCTATTATCCCAAACTATGTACTCTACTAGTGAATACCATAAAAATGAGATTGTAAGTATTTTCATAGGATTTTCATGGCGTGACCAACCATTCACCCACTAAAGAGAAACAATGCATCCCTATATCAGGGGGCTCATGGTTAGAGATCACTTCTTATCTAACCATGTTTCCCTTCTAGCTAACCATACATATAGGGAGTTTCTTTTCAGAACCATTAATTCAAAATCATGTAACCCACGAATTAAGTTCACGTCGGGCATATTCGACACTAATAAACTTTATTCCTCCTAGTAGGCTCCTAAGAGGTGATTTTGGACACTCTATACCCCTTTGTATGTATAGTGAAGTTATGAGAACAATGTTTAATATATATTCTATAAGGCTCCTCTTCCCACTCTCTTTCTCTAAATCATACTTCTCACATCACTAGGGTTTTATAGAACTATGTTTTTTTAGGATCTAATAACATCTGGTTTAGATCATGATTAATGGTTTGATTCTCTGATCTTAATTGTAGACATTCTTTATTTAAGATTTTTGTTTAGTGATTTTTAATTTGTGATCCTATGATTCCGAGTAGGGTTGTTCTATTATTGATTTCCAATTTTATTAATCCCAACTTTATTCATTTAAAATATTTTTTATGATTTTAATGTAATTATTTAATTTTTTTCCTTAAAACCCAATTCCATTGAATTATTGATTTGAATTATATTTTTCATAAAATTGGGAAATCCCCCCCCCAATTCAATTTAATTAGGTTGTGTTGTGATTATGGGTGAAATATTGTAAAAATTAAATTTTGAAATTAAATTGTGAAATTTAAATTGATATAATGGTTTTTGTATTTGATTGGAAATCAATATTTGATGAAAATGATTTAAATTATTTTGATAAAAACCCATTGGTTTTACCCATGAAATGGAATAATTGTATTAAAGATCCTTTTTTGTTTTTGAGAAGAAATTTTCATATTGAAATGTTAAATTTTGTTGAATCATGCATTGATCAATTTTGAAATAAATTACCTGATATTTATTTTTATTTGAGTATATGAAATCATAGGTAGTTAGCAAGTTATTAGTAAAAAACACACTAGGTTGGAATTTCCCTTGCACAATATTCACATTTTAAAACACTAACTAGAAATTTACATTAGTTATATACTCTGGGTAGAGTTTATTCAGAAATTTCATCTTGATATAAACTATAGCACTACAGAGATTAATGTTATCTCTCATACCTTAAGTATAATGATAGTGATCCACGTAGTTAATAAATAAGTGGATGAAAATAGTATATTGGTTTTTCTTAAGGATTTCGGTTTCTATTTGTAGGTGGATGGAGAGAAGGTATTATTGATAAGCAATTGGGTAACATCGTCCATTATTAATTGGGTTAAAATTATGCTGAAATCTGACCCAAACTGCTTGAATAATAGTAGTGTTTCAAATGGTAGGGAGACCGTGGGTGATTCATCTTGGTCTCTTAATGGTACTATATTCTATAGGAATTTTTTGGGAGTTCTATAGACATTGAGGCATTAGGTGATACAAGATTATAATTATTCTAGCTTGACCATTCACCAAAGGTAAACCAAGAAGTGTTATACTATGAGGATTCCTTACTATTTTTCGACGATGAGATAAATGAATAGGGATTCTGTATATATATATATATATATATATATATATATATTAATTTTTATACGATCAAGGCTATGAATCATTGTTCATCTAGGTTACATCACCCTCTTCGAATTCTAGTATGAACATTTGATGATTTCTCAAGGGGAATTGTGATTTTTCTTCATATTACTCCAAATGGGAAAGAATATATTATGGTAATTATTAATCAATTAACTGAGTTAACTAATTTTCATCCTATTATGATGTCATTGATGATTTATAATCTTAATAACTTATATGCTTCGGTTATTTTTAGGATTTTTTATGTGATTTTAATTATGTATTGTAACTAGAAAGACCATATACATCGTCATTTTGGAAGGGCATCCAGGAATCCAAGGGACCCCTTTTGAAGTTTAATATGTATTATCCCCCACATATAGATGGAAAAAACTAGCATTAAATCAAGATTATCTAGTATTTTTTCACAAAATTGATCTTAACATTAAATATTTTTTGTATATGTACATTTTTATGAATGATTTTTATTATTAAAATAGTTTAATGGATTCAATGATGAAAAATTAATTTGAGCCATCCTAGCTACATCTTGTATGTCAAAATCATGTTGGGATGAGTTCAGTGAGAATTAATTATTTTAAATTAGTCTCATATATGAGATAAAAAATTATTGTTAAATTGATTTATAAGGGGTTACGTGTTGAATAGAGTTTTAATAAATTTTATTTTTATCATTTTTTCCATCCATTAAACATTGAGGTTATTTGTTATGTGTTTATAGATGTATTCCTTTAACTGTGGCTTAATTTCTTTGGGATATAGGGGAATTTGGTACTATATTATATTAGGTAGCTTCATATAGTGGATCATCTTTAAGAGATATGAAATCTGTTTGATTTCCCTCCATAAATAACCTTGACATGTGATTTTTTTCATATATCCTAATTGGATAATTACCATCTTGAACCATCTCATATAATATAATGGGATGGTTTTGAGTTGGATCATGATACCACCATTTTAGATAATCCTATTTTATACATGAAAATTTGAAGAAGGTTCTTTATGGTATGTAGATGGGTATGATTGGTTCATTTGGATTTGTGGATAATATAACCATAAAATTTTGTACTGTGATTTTTTGGTGAGGTGGTAATGGCCAAACCTATTTTGTTTTGATGATCCTTGTGAACTATCTGGCAGAAAAGTGTCTTGGTGGAGAGAATTCTGACCCATTTCGGGTCACTAATATATCGATTTTTTATATTTATTTTTTCAATTCTATTGGGAATCTTTTGGAATTGGAGTTTAATAACATTATTTTTAGAGAAATATACCTTGGTTACTAGTTTGTTCATTATTAGTATGAATCATGTATCTAACCATATGAAAGTTGTTTTCAGACTGAAGTGGGTTTTCTGATGATTTATCAATATTTATCAGTCCTTATATGTGTTTCCATAAACTATATAGTTTATTTTGGGAAAGAAAATGATCTCTCATGATTGGTGGATGGATTACCTAACCGTGTTTCCAAACACTACATATTTTTCATCACATTATAATTTATAAAAATTATTATTTTTTCATAATGTTATTTTAATGAAAACACCCCCTATTTCTCCACCATGTGTGTGTAACCCTCTCCCATGGATATTGGGCATCTAAAATTGGATTGATATGGTATTAAATTCTTCCATTATTTATTTCATTAATGGAAGGATTGTATTTATCCTGATTCCCCATATTTTTTACCTTAACATATATTGTTATTCAATATTTATGGAATGTATAAATCCCTAGGTGTGATTTGGATAAAAATAGGGTTTTTAATGGGGTATTGGTTTTTTAGTTGTTTTTTTGTGTGGTTTATATCCTCTTGAAACCATTTCATTTTCATTTAGGGATATTTTTTCAGTTTGATTCATAGTTTTATATCTATATTTAATGATTATTTTCCTTTGATAAGAATTAATCTTGATTTCCATTGGTTTTTTATTATGAAAATACCTTCAAATAATTTTTTATGAGAGATTTATCAATTTTGGATGTTAATCACGGTGGGTGATAGAAATATGGTGTTTTATATAGGTTTTTTTCAAATGACATGTTTTCACTGATTTTTTTTGTTTAAATTAATACCTCAAGATGTATGTATAGATTAAAATGGATTAAAAATAATGGTTTATTAATATTTTTCCATTTATATTTTATTTAATTATTATGTATAGATTTTATTTATGAAATTAGAGCTCTCTATTAATATTTTTTGATTAGTTACTATAGAACTTGGGAGATGGGGGATTTTGTGTGGTGACCCATGTGATTGATATATTAAACTATGTTGTGGAATAACAATTGTGGTGTATCTAAGTTCCCTAGAGAGGATTTTTTAGTATGGCCAATAGAGATTCTTAAATGTGGCCATGTGAACTGATAGGGATCATAGAAGTTTTGTTTCACTTGAGGAAGAACGACTGAGTTTCCAAATTTATTGAATAAAAGTAGTCATATAGTGATCTACTCTTTAGAAAAAGTCACAATAGTGTCTATTGGTTAGATATCATTATGCTTATTTCATAATACTTTTTTGATTTTCATGCATATGTGTTTATTGTTAATATCCTATATATATATATATATATATATATTCCTATGCTAATGTTTACATTCATTTTTTATGCAATGTTTATGTGAGTTGAGAATGTTTATATTGGGTGGAATCATTTATTTACTTGGTCCATGTTTATACATGTTTTTAAATTTGGATTTTTTTAAATAAAAAAAGGATTCAGTTAATATTAAATTATTTAAAATGAAAATATTTTCAACATGATATTATTTTAAATGTAGTTCAATGTTTTAGTAACATGTCGGGATAAAGAAAGGCATTATATATATTCATGTGTGTATCCTATTGTGGCCCGCACCTCACACCCGGCATATTCTTCTGGGAATATATAAACCACAATTGTAAGACATGGGTTTTTGTAAGATAATCCTATGGTTATGTTTCCCTTCTTGAGTATGGTTGTGTGTGGTTTATTAGATGATATAGACCTTGGGTTTTTTGGAGTTTTTCTCCTATGTAGTAGTTTTTTTGTAAAAATTTTATCATTGGGTTGTTGTATTGGCTTTTTTATCCTTATATTTATTTTGATATTTTGATCTTGTTGACCAATATATATCATGTATTCCTTGTTTATATATATTTATGTGAATAATATTATGATGTTTTCTTTTGATTATTTTTTATATACTCTAATTTTTCTATTTTTATATTTTCGTACTGCATATTTTGGTATTGTGGTCATCCAATTAATGGATGGGTCAAGTTTGATTTTGATGGGAGAACCCATTTTCAATTGGTTAAATGTGATGTATTAGATATTATCATCTGTCCAAGGTAATTGGTAACATTCTTCCAAAAATATTGTATAATTTACTTGGTAGTAAGTTAGGTCAACTATAGATGGCTTGTGCCACATTTTTTGGGAATTACTGCACCACATCATAGATATTCCCTAGTATTGCCACCATGTGTAGCAGCTACTTAATTGTTCTTCCCCACAGATTGGAGTACCCCAAAATTCATCTTATCATAGGCTGGTATAGCACCCAAAATATCATTCTAGTTGTTTCCCTCCTTCCATTTAATTTCCTTTTATACCTATGATTCTTCACATTTTCATTATATAAAAGGATATTTGATGTATCTATTTTCATGTAATGATATTAGGGTACATATAATGTAAAATTTATTAATTATTTCATTATGATAGACACAATAGATAAAATTTACAAATATTGATTAACTCATTATTATTTTTTATGTTTTCTCTTGGATAATTTATTGTAATGGTTAATTTAGTCAATTGTGTTGCATCAACTAGTACAGAGTAAGGCCATTCATCATTCATCACCTGTACAAAACACCACTCATTCAAATATCTATTGAAACCATCCACACTACTAAACAATACACATTGGTTACATACCCTTTAAGTTCCCCTCTATAAGAGCCCATTTCAACACACATATTTAGCAGTTCCTAATGCATGTGATGTGCCTCCATTTTTCTATTGCTACCAACATTCAACATATCCATCCATAAATTTTTTCTCACAAGTATTCTCATGAACATTTCCATTCTAAAATATTTGACAATCCAAGTAGTATAACCACAATAATTCATGTCCTTGCAATACCCATCCCGGGTTCATAGACCACCTGATCTATCAACAATTATAAAAGCACATTCTTTATCTTATTGGAAACTTTTATGACATCTAGCTTGATATTAATAAATATAGAATTACTCATCCCTAGTAATATGTTCTAATGATTCAATTTTGATTTTTAGAAACACCTGAATCAACTTTACCATCTCACCTCTAAACCACAATATTTATATGGTTACATAATAAGATATTATCCTAGTAGTAAATCATTCAGTTTTACCTTTATATATAGTTGTCACTACCACATGAACATCATATTTTACCCATGCAGTCCTTGAGTGACCTTCATGGGGATCCTTGGTAACACTAATAGATTATAGATACCATGCCCATAGAATTCAAGAACCATCCCACACTCCCACCGATTCAAGATGTATACAATGACATCAGTTGAGGAATTTTGGTTCCAATGGAATGGTGTTATGGTAATTTGAATCAAAGAGGATCTAAAAATCTTAATTGAAAATATATATGTAGATCAGTTCATGGATTTTATCACAGTGATATAATAATATAATTCAGTGATGATTAGCTCGGGACACCTTCAGGAAAAACACATGGAATTCATAAAATTCATTGGATCTCATGTAGTGTGGGATAATATGTATACTAATAAATCATGACAATGATGAAGCCCTATAAAATCATAGACGACTAATATGAATTACCTACATCTTTTGTGCACATACAAATGAATATGAAAAGGTATTATTATATTGGTAAATGTATCACCACCGAGGTCAATAGTCCATGAAATAGTACATCTAGGAATACCATCAACTCTTGGATTGAAACAACCGTTTAGTGGTTGAGGTGTTGTAGATATCAAAGGATATCAATTGAATCAAGAAAACTATAATATATCAATTGTAGATCATCACTTCATTCAGTTTTGATGAGGAAATTATTCAAACATTGGGGTTTTATTGTTATATATATGGAAACCTCAATTATCCCCCTATGATATCATGTTATTTAGAAATAAAGGACTATAGTTTTGTGTTATTGGGTCAAAACCCTCTAAATAAAAACATACACAATTGAAGCAAAGAACAAGAACAAGAAAATTGAATTTTTTCCACTGTAATGATGTATCTAGAATTAATAATACATTTCTCCAAATGAATTCACCACAAAACACACCTAAAAACTAGAAGAGAATATTAGGAAGATAACAATTGAATGAAAAAGTGAGAAAGAACTACATAATTTTTGAATGGTTTTGAATAATTCTTAATCCACGAGTGAAAACTGTATATGAATTTATTGAATTAGGAGAATATGATTATGATGTTATTATCAAATATAAGTTAGTATTTAACAAGTAATATTAGACCTTACTATACTAAAGAAATATGTTCTAAGATACAGTAACTCATTTCAAAACCTTTAGATCATGAAAGAGAGTTTAACAACAAGATAATATCATTATACAAATCCCAACTGTTGATCAAATTCTTTAGTGGATGAACCTGAAAGAGTCCCACTTGAAATTATCTTTTATTATTCACTTCCATGCCCACTGTTAATATATTTAGAACACATTACACTCGACATATTGATTTAATGATCTTTTTTTCAATATGATACTAGTTAACTCATCCCAATTGAGATTAAACACTACCTCTGCATATTTTCGGAATAAAAACATTGTTAGAAAATATTCTAGATTCTAAAATTAAATGCACATAATATATATCAAGAAAGGTTTCATTAAAAAAACTCAATGTTGTTATAAATTATCTGAATATTAAATATTTGGGAACAAAACATTGGATTTTTAACTATGTGGATCACACTTTGTAAACCACATAACAATCTTCAAACCAAATGACATCCTCCAAGATCCACCAATAGTACATTCAAGAAAATATACTCCTTTGTTATTCTGTTTGTATATCACACTCTACTTCCATTGATGAATGTGTGACTACTATTGGATGTTCCATTATCCATCTCACAGTTATGACACTACCAGTGAAATCAGTTCTAGGGGTCCTCTTCCATGGGGTTGTATATCCCTAAATGTATAAATATCAAAACCCTTTCCCTGGTTCATCTATTCATAAAAAAGATGAAAGAATTATGATGGAATGAAATATTAAAGTATCAACTATACTGATAAATAGTGTTTATATCCTATATTCATTTTTCCCCCCTTAATAACTCCCACTACATACATATTTTCTAGTTCTGTATAAACTATAGTAAACTACAAGCTTATGAGTACCAATGTAAAAATATCGATTATAATAAATACATTCTGTGATTCATTGTTTTATTCTCTAAATTAAAAATGATCTATTTGACCAATAGAATGGAAACCAGTTTTTTTCCACTCATTATAATCATTCTATTAACTTTGAAATGAAGTGGGACAGAATCAAGTAAAAAGTTTTTAATTTATGTCACATACCATCTGTATGTCAAATATATATTTTCATGATATAGAGCAATCATCACACAACAACTTGATATATTATCCTTTATCCCATAATTTATTTTTATTATTTTAATTGAAATAATTATTTCATTTATATAGATAAGTAAGATGATGAAACATCTATCTTCAAACACCTAATTTCCTTATCATCAAAAGATAACATTTTATTTTATCTTCTACATGTTGATAAGGATGTAATTTTTTTCAGGTAATCATTTCTAGCTGTCACGGAGTTATTTTCCCCTTTAGTGGTTTTTTAAATCCATCGTTTAAATATGGTGGACATTAGTTTGAAAAAAATTCTTTTTTTCATTAATCCATTTCTTTCAAAATTATATTAGGTTTTTGATTTCATTATTTCTAGATCTTGTGAAGCACACATTAATCGATAATGAAATTTTGGATTAATACCTACTTGTTAGATGATAGTCTGACAAAAAGTTTATTTTTTTATAATTAAGTGATGAAAGAAAATGAAAAGGATGGGAAGAATAAAACATACATTATGGTGGAATTAATTAGTGAACCCCAAGGGGATCCCATTATATAATAACTTTTCATTCCATATTTATTGAACTAATTCACAAATAATTAATCCTCTCTAATTATTTCTCTCCTTTTAATGGTTAAAAACACAGCTTTATAATTTCAATCACATATTGTATACAATATCACATTGACATGTTGAATAATTAATCTTGTTTAATTGATTATATTTGATAAGATATATTGAATGGGAGATAATACCATCATGATCATCAAAATAAAGGATGAGTCCCATTCAATCCCATAATGTTGTATGTTATTTATAATGAAAATTGATGATCCAATTGAAATATACCAGGATTTTCCATTGAAGGATTTTCCCATTGAATATAATGAATATAAATATAGGATGAAAAATCTATAATTTTATTTAATAATACATTCTCTCAAAATCCTAACATGAACAAAATAACCATCCATGTAGAGTTTGAGCCCCAACATACTGTATTCCATTTTAACCTATGACTAAAGATATCTCGGAAAACCTATTCTTTATGATCGGTTCATATAGAAATTTTATACTTAATGAAAAGTGATAGAGGGATATTATTTCATAATAGAAATAAAGATACCCCTAGATAATTTTTTTTAGCATGATGAAAACTCTTCTATATCATAATCCATTATATTGAAACTAATATTTCACCTCAACAATCACCCAACATCTAACTATGAAAATCTAATTATTAGGTTTATGAAACTAAAGACCAACTAAAGATGAACTAGAAACTTGAAATAAATATTCGGTTGATAAAATTGAATAGAATTTTAGACCATGTACATCCCCTAAGATTAACCTAAATTATTATTTTCCCAACCTATACCATTAAATAATACTATTCTGAACTCCATTTCCATAATTCTTATAATATATAAATATATTGATTTGGTTAATACCAATATTTTGAAATTTAGCATTCACAATTTTAGAATAACCTTATATGCACCTCAAAATTAAGTCAAACATTTTATGAACAAGAATTAGCACTGGTCTTTTCTATAACATTAACATTACACTGTATATAAATAGTCCTTCCATATTAAATAGTGGTAAATGATCCTATCTATAATGGATTTCATATGAATTGATCGGGATCATCAACCAATAGAATATATGTCTAAATTAATTTTTTTTTCAATTTTTTAAAACAATTTCTTAATTGATGGATAATACAAAGCTTATTTACGAATAATGATCATGATTGAAGACTCTATATAGAAGATAATTGACCCTATATAATTAAATTTAAATAATGTAATATATCAATTTCTGAATACACATTGGGTATGGTCTAATATGATGTTAATATATACATAAAGTTCTAATAATTAATTAGATCCATTTATAGAAGAAATCATCCAAGGTAAGGGAGGGTCCTTTATTTGTTTCAAGATAAAAATATCTAATTAGGAATCCATTTTTATTTAATCCAAAGGTAATAATTATGTTAAATTATTATTTTTTTAATCAAATCTTTTAATTTCAATCCTTTTTTTTTAAATTGATTCCCCAATTTAAATAATTTGTCTCATTTGTGCATATTTCTTTTTTACGAATCTTATTGAAAACTATTGAAAATATTTACAATTTTCCTTTTAACTATATTTTGGTGAAATAGGAAACAATATCTACCATAATGATAAATACATTCACAAAAATAACAGGAGTATTTATACCTCACAAGGAAAGAGGATATTCTTTAAATTGGTTATATTTCCAAAAAAACCTTAAACATATCAATAAAGGAATGAGTACATATTCTTTTTAATGAATGCAGGTCACCAAATTAGTCAATTAGATCATATATCATTGTAATGTATATTTAATTTAATATTTTTGAAAAGTATTCTCATTAATTTTATTGAAATTAAATCACCACTCATATAATCATTGATTCACTAGCCACACATATAATTCTTCTCTTTAGATATATTTTTAATCATTTTAATTGTGTTTCATCTATAAATTATGAGAAACAAAATTTCATCAACAATGAAGAGTTAGGATACTATAATACCTTGATATCCAAAATTTAATGGAAATATCAAATCACTTGAGATGATTAAAATCATTTTCTAAAAAAAACTTATTATGTAAAAACTAATAAACTAGATGAGATAATATCTCCTAATAGATATCTCCAAACATTCTTTAAGAGTCCGAAACATCTCTATATTAGAGATATCAAGACCATGGGGTTTAATAACACCAAAATAGGATCACACACATACATAGAGAAACCATATATCCTAAGGAATTTTAGAATGATGCTCCATTCCATTCTACCATTGGATTTTTTCTATTTCGATCGTGAAATTGATTTCGGATCAAACCACCATAAAATCATAGACTAAATGCATTTATTAATCTAATAACATATCTTCTTACATATGTATCCCCTAAATGAATCTGGATTTTTCATCTAAAATATGGTGAAATAGAAAAGGAGAAATCTTTTTATTAATGATACCAATAATAACCATGTAAAAAATGTACAGTTTCCTATGGGACAAAATCGAACAAAGACATTGGTTAGGAAACCTTGGGTACCATAATATAAATAGTCACTATACAAACTAAAGTAAGTATAACTCAATGAATTATATTAGGAACCATAATGACAAGATCTACCTTAATTCTATCTCAAGATTAATTTTTGAAATTCCTAGGAAAAACATTTGGGGAATGCTACACTATCTAGGTCACAGAATTGAATAGTTTTCAAGATATACGATTCAATTAGAATTTATTTAATACAAAAATTTCACATTTCAAAATTGAATATATATGGTTATCATATAAATGATCATCACATGATTTCCTAAGATACATCAATTTTTTCTATTGTTGTATACCTATAGATATTTATATTATATATGAAACAACTTATGGACTAGTAATGTCCAAATCACTGGTACATTATACATCTTCAAACTATAAATTGAGATTCCTATCATATATCATATCCCTATGGAATTTATGAAATTAATCTATATTGCTTTCTCATTCATCTATATATTTAACTCTCTATCATTATTCATCCTCACACCCTCTCTCTCCTATAAACATCAACTCTTATATAAGATCATGTTTTCTAGATAAACTAATAAATATTCATTTATCTCGTTGATCCTGAAATCATTAATATAGATTACTTATTTAAAAATAAATCTCTTATAGAGTGGTAATATTAAATAGTTATTAAATTATCAATTCATTAATTACTCATTTTTTAAAATAAATAACTATGCCCTTTTACTGTAGATCCCTGAATATGAAGTCGTAATGGAGAGTGACCGGATAATGACCATTAAAAATGTGTTATGGTCATACCTAAAAACTATATATGGCCTAAATATTATCAAGATACATATCCAACTAACTAAAAATTTTATTTAAAGTATTCAAATTATTAAAACTTGTGTATATATACTTGAAATATCAAATATCCATTAAAATATTGTCTAAAATGAATGATTTATAATACACAATAATCCTACATGAGAAGATAACCCATCCCTTAATCTGTTATAGATAGGCAATAATATCTATGTAACCAAAAAAATATAGCCATCATATCATGGATGGATAAATAAAAGGGATTCAAATTGATTTTCATTATCTCCAACTACATATTTTTTTATAGATAATGTAATGGAAGAAATAAAAGGAACACATCTTAAACAAGATAGTGATATACTGGAATAAAAATTTATATGAAACCCCATGAATTTATATATCCAAAAGATACAAATATGAAATATCATTATGATAACATGAATGTTATTATACATTTTATTCTTAGTGGAAAAACCATTAACCAGTTCCATTATGTGTTTTGTAGTATGAATTTCTATCATATAAAGGTTATTGTGGAAGATACACTATTTATGACGATCTTATTAATTTGAGTTTCCAAATCCCATAGAGTTTTAAATAATTTTCACTATTATTTTGATGAATATTTATCCATCATACCATAAAATCCATGGTTGTTAGTTGGGTGATGAAATGAAATTAATTTGGATTTTTAGTGATTGATCAAACTCTTAAGAGTGTTGGATCATTGTTTTTTTACTTCCCCTAATACCTCATATAAGATAAAGAAATTATATTTTATCATCAAATAAATTTATAACCCCAATGATTTGTAATAGGATATACATTATCTAAGGTTCTAGACTCCAAGGATATCTTATGTATCTAAGGAGAATAGGGAGAACAATAGGCACCAGACATCACTATACAAATGTAATTTGATGATGTATCACAAATAGGAACAAAAATGATCTCTATATTAGGTGCCACATATAGAAATATTCCCATATAATGATATGATTTAAAACAACATAAAAATCATTGTTTTATTTTTTATATTGATTTAATGAACATCTATTACATTAACAATATTGGTAGACCTCACTATAGGTGGATGGTTTAGAGAGAGCACACTATAGACTGAGATGATCATCAATATAATAAAATAAAGAGAACCAAATAGAGTAATAAACCTTGAGACTAGTTATATTACTTATCTATTTGGATGTAAATTAGGATCCTTGCGATTTTAATGATCTAGAGATGAGGGGTTTGAATGATTTTCTTGCACATGGCTTAGAAATCTTTCTTTGAAACCATGTGTTCTTGTGAGGATACATATCATCATTTGGAAGACCATTATCCAAATAACATAGGATCCTATGAAGACCTATAGAGTAAAAAAAGAAATAATATTGCTATTAATTTTTTTATGAGATAAAAAACCATATCTGAGTGTCTTTGATAATAGTAAAGAGAGAAAAAACCAACATGAATCATGAAAATGTGTTTCTTCTAGTAGCATATTTCTGAACCATATTTATGTGGAACTCACTATTGTTTCAAATTATACAATTCCAATTGGACACAAATGTATTCAGGCATGGGGTTTTTCATTAGTAAATTTGGTTCACCATTTGAAAGAACCCAACAAAATCATTTACAGTTTCTATTAGATTAGTTGGGTTGTGAATTAGAAGGAAGAAAATTAACCAAATTCATACAACTACAATAGATGAGTATTGACCCCTATGACACTAAATGTACTAGTGGAATAAAAGAATATCCTCCTCTTTGAAGGTTAATGATTACCAAAATTATTCAAAAAATAAATCATAATAACAAATGAGATAAATGAGAAACAATCTTTTATTCAGAATGGAATTTGATATCAGACCATCTAGATTCCACCAATGAATATATTAAAAAAAAATATATAATAGATGATATTAACTAGACATAGTAAATAGGTACCTATTGTGGTCAACCACTAAAGCCTCAAAATCACCCTTTGGAAAATAAATATATTCCATCCATCCATGATATCCTACTTAATAGAATCCAATTTAATTAGAGGAATCATAGAAAGAGAGACCAACTAAATGGGGTTTGACCCCTCCAAGAGATAACATAAATTACCCACAAGGGGGACACATAATATTAGATTAAGATAAAGGAAAATATGGATTTTGGGAGAAGGGAAACTTCCATGAAATCACTGAGAAACTAGGGGATTCATTTCCAAAAGATATCAATTTTTTCCTTCTTATTTAATCCTATTATTTAATGTTTAATCATATTTTTTAAAAAAAATATTGAGCTCCACAAAACTATTATTATCAAGAGTTCCTCTAGAAACATTTGATTCTACAATATGTGCATAATATGGCAATCCTTGTTATAATAGTATTTGGTGTTATTAGATAGGAACACTCTAAGTTGGTAACTCAGGATATTATTTGTTAAATCTCTCACATGTTATATTGAAGTGTTTATCTTATCCTTGGGAAAAGTTCATGATTTTGATCATCAAGATTTTGGTCATCCGAATTATAGTGCATATCGCATTCTGAAACAAGTGATTAAAATATGTTAATGCCACTGTGTTGTGGTTTTGGTTAAAAATTTCCCACACATTTATGATTTCTTTCCCTAAATTTACCTACATTTTAATGAAATAATATTTCTCCAATGTATATTTATTCAATATCAACAATTCATTGTCTGCCATTTGTGTGACATAAAATTATTTTGATTCATATGTCAATTTTCAAACCATTAGCTATCAAATAAATCCTTGTGAAATGAGTTATGAAAAAATATTTTAAATTTAAACATAAAATGTGTTTTAAAATTATTATAGTGTATATAAAATATAAAAATTTCTATTCTAATATTGGGTAACATATTTACAATTAAATGGAAGAAATCAATGGCATAATCTTGATATGGAGTTCTCTCATTGCATAACTATAATAAGAAATGTTTTTGAATTATCTTCATCCTCAATATGTGATCATTCATAAGACAAAAAAATATTACATAAGTGTCTTCTTTATGGAATGTAATTCTTATTGATATTCAAATCAACTCATATGATTTGAGTGAGGATTAATTGAGAGTCACAACAATAATTTTCACACAAAACATTTGAATTTTAACACATACGTATATTGATTCATGAATAAAAATATATTAATATAATTGAATAATATTAGTCTAAATCTAAATTCCATGACAACATCTACACAGAAAATTTGTGGATGAAATTTTATTACAAATTTCATATAGATATTATACACTGTTTATTTAAATATATATACATATAATAAAACTTGTAATAAATATACATAATGAATAATACAAAAAAAATTAATATATTTTTTAAAAAAAATAAATAGATCACTCGACAACACATGTGAATTTCAAATATAACAAAAATTAATTAGTAAAAATATTATGTGTACTGGTTTATAAGAAAGGATCAATAATGTTGCAAAAAAACAAATGATGTTTTTTTAAGATGGATACAATCTGTTTAGATTACTTATAAAAAAAGGAGATTATAAATTTGCACGGTGAAATATTGATTCTTAAAAAAATAATAATCATGACTTAATAATAAAATTATAGATTGGATATGTTTTAAAAAATGATCAAAATAAACATTTTTTTCGATGTAAAATATTATTAAAATTAAATATTATTATAAGTGAAAAATATCACTTTTTTTTAAAGATAATGTGTGATTTATTTTTTGAAAACAATAATGTATTATAAAATTTTCATATTAAACCATATTTATGAGTAAACATATATAATAAGATTATTAGAAATATTTTAACAACAAAATACAAACCACATATGCGTTATATGTTATAAAACAACTAAATATGCCTTAAAATTTTTTAAAAATTCAAAATATTTTCTATTTGTTAAAAAAATATAAATATTATTTTCATAAAAAGGTAATGATATTATATTTTTTTACAAAAAATAATAATCAATACATGTAATATATGTTTTATATTTCTAAAAATGTTTATTTTTTATTTTTAAAAAGACAATACTTATTTTATAAACAAAAAATATGTATTATGTTTTTAAATTAAATATTTTGAATTTATTATTACCAAAAGAACATTATAATTTTAATTTATCAGATAAATAAAAAAAAAAATCAATGAAACATACATTATATGTTTTAAAAAAATTTAATTGTGTATTCAGTACTATTTTTCAGCTTTATAGCTTATAAAATATGTTATATATTTTAAAAAAATAATACATTTTTTTCTAAACTAAATATATATATATATATATATATTAAATTAAAATAAAAATATATCAATTCAAATAATATATATATATATATATATATTTAAAATACCATTATATATATTTGGGCCCTGAATATTCTATTTTTCAACAAAATACTTCTGTTACCTATTTAAAAATTTAAAATTTAACCTATTTTATTTTAATAATATATAAAAAACTATGTTCCATTTTTATTTTTTTAAATATGTAATAATTTACATAATACAAGTTTTATATCTTAAAAAATATCTAATTTATATAAAAAATACATATTTGAGTTTTTTTTAATCTTTCACATTTTGTTTTTAAAAAATCCAAAATTAAATTTTTTAAATTAAAAAAAACATATATAAACTCAATCCTCTCAATGATTAAATGATAATTTAAGAATCAATTTACCAAAATATTGTGTTTTAAAAATCATTAAATATGATTTAAAATTTAAAAACACATTTTAGGTCCATACATGTGTTTACAAAATATATATTATGTATTTTCTTATGTTTATAGATATAATATACATCATATTTATATAAATACAATATAGATTAAATATATTGTGTAAAAAAAATTTATACAAAAATATAAAACATTTATTATTCTACATGTTCTTATATATAATCAATCAGACATGGAGACACATGTATAAATATATATACATTCATATAATGATTATTTTTTTCCCTGGAAACTATTATAACTAAAATTATTTGTTTTTATTTAACATAACAAGGAAATTGAATTTTTCATTATTATTTCATAATTTGAAAAAATATTTCATCAAATTAATAGGAATTAAAACACTCTCTAGTTACTGATCATTAAACCCTAGCCACTGAAAAATAATTGCATGACCAAATTTTACCATTCAACTCTATCAAACACTAACTCATTCATCGATAAATTGATCAAAATACACTAATTTTCTAATTGGGGATCATACCATCCAATTATACTTCTAGAGAACAATTTCCATTATATATCATCCTCCCATACCTTAATTTATACATACACACATATAAAATCATAATATTTAAAAATATAAATTTGAATTATTATTTACATTTTATTATTATGTAGGCGAAATTCATATGTATAAACACACCCACATCTCTCAGTCTATGAATGTTAACACACACAAACAAATATTTATATTCATATATATGTGTATACGTATTATATATATTCATAAATTTTAATGTGATAATTTTTTTAATATATTTGTATATATGCATGTCTGTGTGGGTTCTTGTTGGTGTAAGATAAATTTTTTATTACACACACTTGTGTTTGTTTATAATTTCATTTATATATATATATATATCTGTGTGTGTGTGTTTATATTTTATTCTTGAATGTTATTTTATAAATTAAATTCTAATGTAATTCAATGTGGAACTGTTTTAATATTTTTAACATATACGGTATATTCATTAAATTTTTCATTTAGGATCACATAGTAATTTTTTTCTATAAAATTTTACAAATGAATTTAATTTCAGAATTATGCTCTAGTTTTCAAATATAAATTCCTATTAATAATTTTCATGTTTTTTTATCATTATATTGTTTTCAGGTATACTTAAACCCTCAGTTTTCATCATGATTTAGTTGGGTTTCATTTAGGGATGCTTCTAATGAAATTATAAGAATCTTGATGGGATATTAGGCTAAGAATGTTGGGTCCACTGTTTTCCTAAACTATGTACTATATTAGTCCAATCCATGAAAAAAGAGGTAGAAAAGATTCTTATAAGTTTCTCATGTTTTGACGAACCATGCACCCACTAAGGAGAAACTGTGAAACCCTACATCATGGGGTGTATGGATAGGGTGCTTGGATTGTCTAACCATGTATCCCTTCCAATATAACCATGCATATGGGGATTTTTTATTCTTAATTTTTAATTTAAAATCAAGAAACCCTTGATTTATTTTCCCTCCAGGCACATTCGACCCCAATAAATTTTATACTTCATAAGAGGCTCCTAAGAGATGATTTTAGACACTCTACACACCATTTTATATAGATCAAAGCTAGGAGAACAATTTTTCTGAATGAAACTTCTTCCCATTCTCTTTATTCAAATCTTTTTTCTCTCATCACTAGGGTTTTATAGAACTATTATTTTTAGGATCTAATATCATCTGTTTTAGATCTGGATTCTAGGTTTGATTATCAGATCCTAAATGTCAACTTTCTTTATTTTGGTTTACTGTTAAGGTCTTTCTAATTCGTGATCATGTGATTCCAAGTAGGGTTGTTCCATTTCTGAAGCCTAATTAAATTTATCATAATTTAATACATTAAATTTTCTATTTTTTATTTAATTAAATTTTTTAATTTTTTTATTTAAAACACAATTCCATTGAATTATATAATTGAATTATATTTTTCATGAAATTTGGGAAATTCCCCAAAATAAATAGAATTGGGGTGTGTTATGAATATGGATGGAAAATTGAGAAAATTAAATTGTGTAATTTAATTGTAGAATATAAATTTAGAAAACAATTTTATGGAATTGATTTCAAATCATTATTTGATAAAATTGATTTATATTTTTTTCATAAAATCCCTTGGGTTTTTCCTGGAAAAGTATTGAAGTTATTAAAAATATGTTATTGTTTTTAAAAGGAAATATTCATATTGGAATGGTAACGTTGGTTGAATCTTACTTTTAATAATTTTATGTTAAATTGCATATTATTGATTTTTCTTTGTGTATATGAAATCATAGGGAGTTAGTGAGTAATTAGTGACAAACACATTGGGATGGAATTTCCCTTACACCAGATTCACATTTTACAACCCTAACATAAAAAAAATTGGCAGATATTACCCTCGATAGAATGTTGGTTAATCATCTTTTTCCAGTGTCAAGGGGTAGTGTGTTCACACTTCTATTCTCATTAAATTAACATTTAAGGATCCCATAACCTAGAATTATAGTACCTCTTGGAATCTGACACCGTTTCCCATTGTATGCATTATAAATATATGATACTGCATATAAACTATTTTATACATTCCTTATAAATTTATATAAACTATTTTATATAAAATTCATATCTTGTAATTTGTTTGAAATATTTCCATCATTTGAAATATAAATCATGGTTAGTTTTAAATAATTTTTTTACTGTATTTTCTGTTAATTTAAAAGTTTATTTTTTATTTGGTTAATTAAATATAGAATCATATTATTGAATACTTGGTAAGAACATATTTTTATTTAATATCAAACCCTACCAATTCCATCATGTGTTTCTATATTATATCCTTCTATATTCGAGTAATGGTAATGTACCACTGTGAGGTAGTTATTCTATCTGATCCTTTGGATTGGAGAGTTGTTTCCACTAAGAAATGGATTATTACCCGGTTGTTTTTTAACATGTGGTTGAACATTGAGTAGTTGATAACTATTTTACTCCTAGAATATTTCTACATGTTGATTTTTTCTTATATTCATACCGCCCTTTTTATCATTCTTCTTTTTTCTTGGTGGAAAATTTATTACCACATTCATATTGTTTGATAATAGGTTCTAGTCGATAACCCATGGTGATTGGTAATTCCATTAGAGATGTATAATAGCTCGAAATGTTATCAGTGTAAAAGTGTTTCTAGATCAATACATGGAAAAGTGGTATCAAAGGTGTAGTTTTAACATCTATCCATGGTTTCAGTATGAAATAGTGTAATCTTATAGGGACATAGGATGTAGTTGAGATTAAATGCAAGTAAATACCTCATTGTAATAATCATTAACTCATTAGGGGTGTTTTTTAAGGATATATTAAGGATTACTTATAATATTTTACCTATATATTATTTGGATAAATTTAAATCCAGTTATACTGTGAATTTTTTAGGTTTAATTACCTGTTGTTTCTATGTTTGTGTGTTAATATGATGTCCTGGATCATTATTGCTGATATTGTGTAGAATAATGAAACTTTGAAGATGTTTGAATTAGATATAGGATGTAGTTGTTTATGAACCAAAGAGATCATACTCTCTCATGGGACTAGGTTTGGATGATGTGATTGTTCATACTACCCATGATTTAGGGTAAACACAACCCCGAGATCCCATTCAAGATTCAACTCTGGAACCTCAGAGGGATGTGTTATGAAATCTTTGTCATTAATTCCTTCACTAGAAGCCACCACCATTCAAAGGAACTAATGATCCTCAATATTATTACGAATATTTGTGTAGTATTGAGGGTTTTTGAGTTATTGGAGACACTAAAAAAATCAAGTTGTAGTGTTCCACCATCATGTTGGAGGTGAATAACAGGAGATGGTGGGACACCATAGTGATGGAATAGCATAATGGAGGATTATAGTGGAAGGATTTCAAACCTATTTTAATTGAACAGTTCTATCAAGATCTAATGGTGTTGACTATATCTATTTTGTTTTTCAAGATCGAGCATTCTGACATGATCTTGAAAGAATATGTAAACTGTTTTGTTGAGATAGTGTAGTTTTCATCTACGATAGTATCGAACGAGAATATGAAGACTAAATGGTTCGAGATGGGACATTGATCTAATATTCATTCTCAGGATTTTATTCCGAATAATCCTTATTATTATAATGTGATAGATAGATCATTGATAGTCTAAATAGATCTAACTGGCATGCCAGGGCTATTGGGAGTTTCGTTTTCCCCTATTTATGTGTTAATTCTACCTAAGGGAAGAGTAATCTTGATTATTGTCATGCTGCTTCTGGAAAGTAGGAAATTTATATACCTTCTATATTTCTAGGTAGAAGATATTTTATTTTATACTACTATGTAAATCAAGGGAAATAAAAAAGTAATTTCACTAAGGTTCCCTATGTGTGTGGATCCTAGAGACACTTGGGTCATTTTCTAATGTTCTTTCATATCTATACTAATTGATGTAGTGTAATTGGATCATCATCGACTACTAAAACATTGATGAAATCAGATGCATGAAAAAATAAGTGGTCCCATCCTTGTGCATCCAGAAAGAAGATTCTTCACACAGTGAAAGAGTCTCTAGAGAATGCAGATACATGTCCAGGGATTGTGAGAGGTAAGATCAATATACATTTGTCATTAGTTATTAACTTATTTGATACATGTTTATCTAATTAATTAAATAAAACCCATATTATTATGCTTCTAAATCATAATATAGATCATTTTTTGTCATGTGATTTATATTATTTTACCCCTCCGAATGAAGAGAGATCATGGTCTTTGTTGTCTTTCTATTAGTTTCTCATTATCATATATCGAGGAAGCCTGAAATTTTTTATTCCTCCACTTGAAACCTGTTGACATAATATTCTATATGGATTGGCTCATATCCAATGAATCCTAAATTTATTATTATCTTTGATTGGTTTCATTTACTTCACCCCAATGGGGTTTTCCGAATATTTCATGGATAATGGGACCCAATGATGAGTAGATCTATGCCTTATTATCTAGTTTTGGGAAAATTAATAATATTGTATGATTTTGATCTAGTGTAAGAATCATTCAGTGGTGTTCTCACATAGGTTTTATTTTGGTTTCCTAACATCTTACCTTTAGAATTATAGAGTTTTCCACTAGTAAGGGAGGTATAGATCCTTACGTATTTGTTAGTTGGTACTCGGCTACTGTATATTCCATCTACCAGAATGGAACCAGTTGATTATGGATCTCTTCTACTTTTTCTTGATTGCCAAAAAATAAATCAAGTTATGGTAATTAAAATGTATCAGTTTCCATGGATTGATGATCTGTTTAACAATTTGAATGGGTAAAAGTGGTTCTCGATTATTTTTCATACATTTAGATAACATAAATTTAGAATAAAAATAATAATAATTTTGGTAAATGGCCTTTTAAAGAAGGTTCCACCATTATGAATACATTCTCCTACCATTTGGTTTAACAAATTGTCCTAATGTTTTTGTTGATTTCAGGAAAAACCTTTTTCATGAGTATAATAATACATTAGTAGTTGTAGTTATGGATGAGAAACGTTTTTACTCTAGGACTGATGATGATCATATTTGTCATATGAGGGTAGTTCTATAATTTTTTAGAATCACAAACATTCTTCCATTCTATCTAAATGTGACTTATGGACTGAGAAGTGATGTTCATGGTACATGTGGTGTTATAAAATGGTATATTAGTTTATACTGATAATGTGAATCCTGTCACGACAAGAGAACAAATGTTAATTGTTTCAAATATTTGGATCATCTTGGGTTTTTAAATTTACTATCATAATTTCATAAAGGACCTCTCAAATTTGACTTCTATAATGACTTTTAAAACATTTAAAGGAGTAATAATTGTGTGGGACGAAAAATATCAGAGTTATTTTACTGAACTGAAGCTCCTTTTGACTGTTGTGATGGTGTTAACTCTTCCTGAGGCAAGGTATGGTGATATGATATTCTATGATGAATTAGTTTTAGGATTTGTTTTTTTATTATGTAGGACGATCATTTAATTGCTTATGGATCTCGTCAGCATACACCACATGATAAAAATTACCCAAACCGTGGCCTTGAACACCCAGTTGTGACGAACAGACATAATACTTTGATAAATAAAATTTTCAGACAACATTTTATCTTTTATTAGGACCAAAATTAATTGAGTTTTATATTATCTAAAAAATATTTGAATCTCCTTCATAGAATGTTGGATGAATACCTATAGTATTTTAATTTTGACATTGTTTATACATCAGGGAAAGGGAATGTCATCACTTATTCTTTGAGCGGGAAACATTTGACCCATGCCCTGAATGTATCATCAGTATAGTGGAACATGATGGATCTCTATTCACAATAAAATATATATGTATTGTATTAAGTGGATGAGGTTTTCATGACTATTTATCTATTCTCATCTTTTCTTCTTTAATTGATCATTCCAAAATAACAACATGATGATTTTTTCTATAGCACTAAAGACTCTCATTATGGTGGGGAGATCATACCTAACTGGTCATTCTCTATAGATGACATTCTATGCTAGGGGAATATTTTTTTCCATTAATGATAAATAAATATGTTATGGAAGATTTTTATAACTCACCATTGGTAGTCCACCTAGGAATCACAAATATGTTCTATGATATGTGATATAGATTTTAGGGTCCAAGTATGATAAGATGCATTGTTGGTTCTATTTCTCATTGTGAATCAGGTCAACTGGTCATGGAAGAGCACTAGAGAACGTTAGGATTGCTTCATTAAAATATTGTGATGACATAGGTGTGGTATTATGTGACTTTGGGCATTCCTGTTAGGTTTTCACACTCCCAAATAAAGATTAATTTGATATGAGTTGTGATAGATCGAATAACTAAATCCTATCAATTTATAACCATACGTTAGTCAACCAAATTTGAGGAGTTGGGTAATGTCTTTTTGAAAGATATTATTCATTTTTATAGTGTTCCATATACTATAATATCTGATAGGGAACCATAGTTCACTAATTACTTTTGGAGAGTCCTTTAAGATGAACGAGGATCATAGGTCCGTTTGAGCACGAAAAACCATCCACAGCTAGATGGAAAAATAGAAATGGATATATAGAATCTTTAGGATATTTTAATGGCCAATATTCCTTACATTAATGGAGATTTGGATGACCATCTAGGGTATATTTAGTTCTATAATAATAATATTTTACAGTATGAGATTCAAATGGTTCTTTTGTGGCCTTTTATTTCTAGCATTGTATGTCTCTATTGTGTTGGTAGTAGATTGGTCAAAGTTACTAGGTTGGAGAAAGATTAGTTCAATAGAATATTATAAATATTTAATTGATTCTATAAATAATTTTAATGGAATATAACCCAAATAAGTATTTTGCTGATCGTAGTCACATACCGTGGGAATTTTCAGTAGGTGGTCAGGTGTTCTTGAATGTTTCAACACATTTGGCCCACTGACATTTTGGGATGGATGGAAACTTGAACATAATATTTTTGAACATTATTAGGTTTTTTAGAATGTATATAATGTGTATAAACATTTATCACTTCCACCATAAAATATTTTGAAACATAATGTGTTCCATGTATCGTAGTTTAGAATGTTTCTTTTAGATCTATCTCATGTTCTGATCTTGAGAGATCTCAATATCATCCCTGATTTATCTTCTAATAACATTCTACTCAAGATAGTTGATTCTGAAACCATCAGGATTCATTGTATGATGATACGTTTGGTTTGAGTGTTGTTGTAGAAAATTTATGATACTCATGAGATAAGGGAAATGGAGTAACTGATGGGGAAGTAGTGGCCTCATCTTTTTAACATTTAAGCATCTTAATTAGCTTTATGAGGAAAAAATTTTATATGGTGGGAAGGTTGTAACACCTAGTTAATTTTCTATGGTATTTAAAAACCCCCCAAATTTGATCACGTTTTTGATGGTTTTCATATTAGGGATGTTTAGGGTGTGATTTTGGAAACATTGATGTTCTCTTGGGCATTGTATAGTTGGCATACAATCATACCAAACTGTGTTCCCTACTAGTGAAAACCAGTCAAACAGAGATAGTGAGGGTTTACATGTTTGGTGATCTATTTGAAAAACCATTCTTTGACCATGGATATGCTATGAAACCCTACATCATGTGGATCATGGTTAAGGTTCATGGTTTCTCTCACTATGTGGTCATGTAGAGATAACAATCCGAACGGGAAATATTTATTCTAAACTTTTATTTTAAAATATCAAAAGTCACTGTGTTTGTGCCCAATAGGCTAATTATAGCCTAATATATTTTCTAAGTCATTTTATTATCCTATGAGTTTATTTTGGACCCTATAAAGACCTCTAAAAGTGGATAAAATCTAGAAGAACGATTTTTGACCTCTTCTGGGAATTATTTCTCTCCTCGTTCTCTTTCTCATACTACTTCTTAACTCATCCCTAGGGTTTTAATTAAAACAACATTGATGGTAGATCTAATATAAAATTATTCACATAATCAACGTCGGTTTAAATCCTAAAACATCATTACTGACATTCTTTATTAGATTTTCCCATTTAGGTTTTTTCAATTCATTATCCCATGATCATGAGGTAGGTGGATCCATTTTTTTGCCAATTTGATTAACCATAAATTTCATGATTTTAATTAAATATTTTTATTTAAATTTAATTTCAATAAATTGGTTTATTAAAAACCCAAATATAGTGATTTTTTGATTGGAAATATATTTTTCATGATGATTGGGGAACCCCCCCCCCCCCCCCCTTCCAATTCTATTGAATTGGGGTGTGCCGTAAAATTGAATTGAAAAATGTGAAAATTTAACAGTGGAATTTAAAGGTGGAATTTAATTTTTGAAATTGATTTGTGGAATAGATTAAAATTTTCTGTTTTATGAAAATGTCTTAAATTGTTTTGTTAAAAACAAATATGTTTAATCATAGAAGAATGTATGATTTCATTGAAAACACATAGTGTATTGTTAACAAATATTTTCATATTGAAATGTTAAAATTGTATGAACTATATTTTGAATAGTCTTGAAATAAATTTCCAATTATTGATTCTTCATTGAGAACATACATTCCTATGTAGTTAGAGAGTTGTTGGGAAAAATATCCAGGTTGGAATTTCCCTAACACCATATTGATGCTTTATAAATATAATATAAAAATATTTATAGATCATGTCCTAAATAGGATATTGGTTTTTATTTATATGGATTTAAATTATTATTACTATTATTATTCGAGGTCTTGGGTGAGTCCCGGATGAGGTTTTTGAACTTTTGATAAAAACAGCATGTTTTTGGTGACGTCGCTGGATGCACGGGCGAAGCGTGACACCACGCGGCTTCGCCGATGCAACTGCGTGGTGTTATCGTCATTTTTATTATTATTAAAATGAAATGTATCCAATTATTATTTTTATTTTATTTTATTATTAATGGTTATTATTTTTATTATTGTTATTTTTTAACCTTTTATTTTTAATATATTATATTATATTATATTTATTTATTTATTTTCTCTATTTATCTTTCTTCTTTCCTTCATTCTTTTCTTTTTTTCCGCTGTGTTTGTCTTCCATGCGGCTTCTTCCCCCCTTTTTTGGATCTGGTTTCCTGCCCATGTCTCACATTCCTCTTTCTCCTACATTCCATCTCCTTCATCTATCTCCTGCTTATAGTGTGCCGCCTACCTGCTCAACACCCATCAGGCTTCCGCTTCCAGCGCGCGTCCCAGCCACCCGCATGCTACTCCTATTTTGCTTCCGCCCAGCAGCTCGCGCAGCACCCTACTGCCCTGCCTCGCCCTGCATGGACCACCTCCTGCCTAGTTTTTCCTGTATTGCGGCTCCCTTCCCCCTGTACCCTCCATCCGGCAGCAACCCAGCCCGCCTGGCTCCTACAGTGTCGCATGTACACCACCGACGACCCCCCTACAACACCGGACATCCAGTCGCCCCTCCTTCTCTGCACGACGCCTCTCTCCCTCACTCGTTGCAGTGCCCAGCCCGCCATGTGGAACTCTTACCTATTCTCCCTCTCCCCGCACTGTCGGCCAGCCTTGTAACACATCCCTCAGCATGCCTCCCTCCTTGCTCCCTACAGCGCAACCCCCTGCTGCACTCTCGCCTGGCGCAGCACCAGCCAGGCCCCCCCATCCATCAGTCGGGTTACCTTATGCACCACCTTCCAGCGCCTCCGTCTATCCCTTGTAGTGCCCCGGGTTGGCCTCCACTATCCGGTGGCCCTAGAAACTCTTATCGCGGCCGCTCATGCACCCCAGCAAACCGCACAGCTCCACCGTTATCATGCATGCCCAGCACCCTCTTCTTTTACCAGCAAGCATGGCGACCTCTTTCCTCTGTCCGCCGCCACTAACCAACCCACACCCTAGCCACCTACCAACTACCTGCACCGAGCCCCCCGTCATGCCACCCTTCTTGAACCAGCAGCACACCCCCTGCTCAGAACCCAACCAACATGACCCTTCTCTCCGGCGATGCTCCCTCCTCCCCTCTATCTGGCGCGGATCTCATCAGCGTAGAAATCCCCTCATCAGCACACCCCTGTCCGACAGGCCCCCTGTTTTCTAGCGTGAATACCTCCGGTAGAACCCATGTTGGTGTTGAGAAAGATGGCAAGCGATGAACACACAAACAACAAAAACACGAACGTGCAGCGGAGAAATCTTTCCCTCAAACAGCGGATGCGTAGCGACAAAAACAGGTGCAGAAAAAATAAAATTGACACCAGAATTTTTACGTGGAAAACCCAAAAGGGAAAAACCACGGGACCTAGTCCAGAAAGAGGGATCCACTAAAAATAGATAAGTACACAGTAGAGAATCCCCAAAATTAAAAGGGATTTCAAAAGAAATACTTAGAAAAAATAGTGGATCAAAGTCGGAGAATAGATGCAGTCTTGATGATGCCTGAAAAAAAGAAAGCAGTCTGCTAAAGAAACCCAAATAGATCTGACCGTGAAAGCAGAAGATTGATGTCTGAACAAAAGTGCTGATGAAAAACACTGGGATCGGATCAAAAACCACCGCAGATGAAAGCCGATCAAATCAGAGTAGTTCCACCGGTTGCAGATCTGAAAACCGCTCCTTGAAAACGCAACCGCACTGCCTCCAACCACTACTGAGAGAGGAGTCACACACCTCATATAAATAGAAGATGAAATCTCATATATCTCCTAAAAGATATCTCATATCTGATTAAAGATATTAAATATATCTCATCAAATATATAAAATATATATTCTCAAAGATATCAAATATATCTTGTCAAAGATATCAGATATAAAAAATATTTATCGGGGCCAGATGAGGAGGCGCCCCAACAAACTCCCCCTCCGACTCAACTGGGGATCATCGCCAACCCTACAATCAGTCGGCAAGTATCAAATTTTCCTCTGGGTAAACTCTTGGTCAACATGTCTGACCCATTGTCATCAGTGTGGATCTTCTCAAGCTCTAACTGTCTCAAATCAAGAACATTGCGGATCCAATGATACCGAACATCGATATGTTTCGACCTGCCATGAAAAGTGGGATTCTTTCCCAAACAAATAGAACTATGACTATCACAAAATAAAATATATCTGTCTTGATTAAAATTGAGCTCTCGAATAAAATTTTTCATCCACAACAATTCTTTACACGCCTCTGTAGCTGCAATAAACTCTGACTCTGTGGTAGATAAAGCAACACATCTCTGCAACCTAGACTGCCAGATACAGCTCCCCCTGCAAAAGTGATCAAATAGCCTGAAGTAGACTTCCTCGAATCGATATCTCCTGCCATATCTGAATCTGTAAAGCCACAAAGCATAGGTTCCCCTTTGCCAAAACACAATCTCAGATCAGAAGTACCACGAAGATAACGAAAAATGTACTTCACTTCCCTCTAATGCCCTCTGCCTGGATTCGATAGAAAACGACTGACCACACCAACTGCATGAGCTATATCAGGTCTAGTACATACCATAGCATACATCAAACAACCAACGGCAGATGAACAAGGTATGTGTTGCATCTCCTCTCTCTCTTCATCAGTAGAAGGTGACTGACTGGTGCTGAGCTTAAAATGTAAAGCAAGAGGAGTACTAACCACTTTAGCTCTATCCATATAAAATCTTTGAAGAACCTTCTCAATGTATCTCTCCTGAGATAACCACAATTTCTTGGCCTTCCTGTCACGGGAGATCGTCTGCCAAGAATCTGCCGTGCTGGCCCCAAGTCTTTCATCGCAAAAGACTGACAAAGATCCTTCTTCAATCTGTCAATTCTAGAAGCATCATGGCCAACAATGAGCATATCATCAACATAAAGCAGCAGTATAATAAAATCATCATCAGTAAATCTCTGAACAAACACACAATGATCAGAAGATGTCTTCCTAAAACCCTGATGAGAAATAACAGATTCAAACTTTTTATACCACTGTCTCGGAGCTTGTTTCAGACCATACAAACTCTTCTTCAATCTGCAGACATGATTCTCTTTACCTATTTCAACAAAACCCTCTGGTTGCTCCATATAAATATCCTCCTCTAAATCTCCATGGAGGAAAGCTGTCTTCACATCCATCTGCTCAATCTGCAGATCCAAACTAGTAGCCAAACCAAGAACAACCCGAATAGAAGACATTTTGACAACAGGTGAAAAAATCTCATCAAAATCAATACCTTTCTTCTGACGGAAGCCTTTAACAACTAACCTTGCCTTGTATCGGGGAACAGAACTGGATTCTTCATTCTTAATCCGATAAATCCACCGATTTTGCAAAGCTCTCTTACCTGTCGGTAACTTCACCTGCTCAAAAGTGTGGTTGTCGTGCAATGATGTCATCTCTTCATCCATTGCCACAACCCATTTTTCCTTCTGTTCACTTTCCATCGCCTCATCAAAAGATTCTGGTTCTCCCCCTTCAGCGAGGAGCACATACTCATCAGGTGAATACCGAGTAGAAATGGTACGATGCCGAGATGACCTTCGGAGTGGAACTGTGGGTTCATTAATAACCCCAGGAACCGGATCATCAGAAACAAAAGGTGCATGAGAAATATCAACTCCAACCTGTTCACCCTGAGCATCATTCTGCACATCAATGTGATCATCCAAATCAAAAATATGAGGTAAATGTGAATCATAACCTGGCTCAAGACTAACAAAACCATCAGAAGATGGAGAAGTGGACTTTTCTCCCTTATCAATATCTGCAATAGTCTGGTCCTCTTTAAACACTGCATCTCGGCTTCTGACAAGTTTCTTTAAAGAAGGATCATAAAACCTGTACCCAAACTCATCGTGTTCATACCCAATAAAAATACACTGCTGTGACTTATCATCCAATTTGGATCTCTCATCTCTAGGCACATGAACAAAAGCCTTGCAACCAAAAACTTTCAAGTGATCGTACCTGATCCTTTTTCCATACCAAAACTTATCGGGAGTGTCTGTCTGAAAAGCAACTGAAGGTGATAAATTGATAATATAAGCAGCAGTAAGTAAAGCCTCACCCCAAAATTGTCCAGGCAACTTTGCTTCCGAAAGCAAACAACGAACTCTTTCCAACAAAGTCCTGTTCATCCGCTCAGCTACACCATTTAGCTGAGGTGTCTTGGGAGGTGTCTTCTGATGCCGAATACCTTCCTGCCTGCAATATTGATCAAATGGACCACAATACTCTCCCCCATTGTCAGTGCGAATACATTTCAATTTCTTTCCTGATTCCCTCTCAACAGAAACATGAAATTGCTTAAAAACACGGAGCACCTGACTTTTGGCATTCAAAACATAAAACCAGAGCTTTCGTGAGTAGTCATCAATAAAAGTCACAAAATAAAGACCGCCACTAAAGGTCTTAGATTACAAAGGACCACAAACGTATGAATGTACTAATTCAAGTACCTATGACTTCCTGTGTGGAGGATGACTGCTGAAACTCACTCTGCTCTGTTTCCCAGCCATGCAATGATCACATGTGTCCAATTTGACACTCTTCAAATCTGGAAGAAGATCTCTCTTGGCCAAACAACCAAGCCCTTTCTCACTGATGTGACTGAGCCTCTTATGCCACAACTTGGACGAAACACTGCACTCAACAACACAAGCAGTGTCACATGAAATAGATGCTCTAGTCCAGTACAAACCTGATTGCTTCTTCCCTCGAGCCATAATCAAAGAGCCCTTAGAAAGTTTCCATTGGAAATCACCAAATGTGTTGATAAACCCTTCATCATCAAGAACGCTGGTAGAAATAAGATTCAAATGAACCTCTGGTGCATGTCGAACATTCTTCAAAATCAGCTTACTTCCAGTACTGGTCTCTAAACAAACAGTCCTGATACCTACGACATCAACATGACCATCATTACCCATCTTCAAAATCCCAAAATAAACTGGGTTGTAAGATGTAAAGAACTCCTTCTTTGATGTCACGTGAAAACAGGCACCACTGTCAACAACCAAACAAGAATGATCAGAAGCAATATTAATGGAATCATAAACAATAACAAGATCACCCCCTGTAGCAGCAGCGACATGATCATCTCCATCGATATTCTTCTTTGGCTGATTTTCCTTCATTCTGTTTTCTCTTTTCAGCTGATAACAAAACTTCTTAACATGCCCCTTCTTACCACAATGATGACATTAAAAATCTCTCTTCTTTGATCTAGATTTTCTTCTTCTTTTACTCTTTCCACGACTGCTCTGTCCCTGATTCTTTTCCTGGCTTCTCCCCCTGTTCTCTGTGACTAAAAGCTCTGAAGATTTCTCTTGAGTACGTCTCCTGACTTCTTCATTCAAAATAGCAGACTTAACAAAACTGAATGTCACAGCACCATTAGGAGCAGAACCGGTTAGAGTAACACGTAAATTCTCCCATGAATCAGGTAACGTGTTAAGCAATAAAAGTGCCAAAACCTCATCTTCAAAATTAATACCCATGCCAGACAACTGATCAAAACATCCCTGATATTCACTTAAATAATCAGAAATAGACGTACCTTATCTGTACCTCAAATTCGTCATTTGTTTGAGAAGAAACAATTTATTGTTTCCAGTCTTAGAAGCATAGGTAGTCTCGAGCTTCTCCCATAATGTTCTGGCGTGAGAGATGTTGACAATGTGGTTCATCACGTTGTCTTCGACCCATTGGCGAATGAATCCACAAACCATCTCATGCTCGAACGCCCATTCTTCATCTGACATCCTTTCTGGCTTCTGGGTACTAAACACTGGAAGATGCATTTGCTTGAAAAAAAGCAGAACCTTCATTTTAAGTCGCCACATATGATAATTGGCACCATTCAATAAAATCATCCGACTGTAATTAGCTTCCATAATGAATATGAAATAAAAAACAAACCCCCTGATACCAGATGTTGGGAAAGATGGCAAGCGATGAACGCGCAAACAACAAAAACACGAACGTGCAGCGGAGAAATCATTCCCTCAAACAGCGGATGTGTAGCGACAAAAACAGGTGCAGAAAAAATAAAATTGACACCAGAATTTTTACGTGGAAAACCCAAAAGGGGAAAACCACGGGACCTAGTCCAGAAAGAGGGATCCACTAAAAATAGATAAGTACATGGTAGAGACTCCCCAAAATTAAAAGGGATCTCAAAAGCAATACTTAGAAAAAATAGTGGATCAAAGTCGGAGAATAGATGCAGTCTTGATGAAGCCTGAAAAGAAGAAAGCAGTATGCTAAAGAAACCCAAATAGATCTGACCGTAAAAGCAGAATATTGATGTCCGAACAAAAGTGCTGATGAAAAACACTGGGATCGGATCAAAAACCACCGCAGATGAAAGATGATCAAATCAGAGTAGTTCCACCGGTTGCAGATCTGAAAACCGATCCTTGAAAACGCAACTGCACTGCCTCCAACCACTACTGAGAGAGGAGTCGCACACCTCATATAAATAGAAGATGAAATCTCATATATCTCCTAAAAGATATCTCATATCTGATTAAAGATATTAAATATATCTCATCAAAGATATAAAATATATATTCTCAAAGATATCAAATATATCTTGTCAAAGATATCAGATATAAAAAATATTTATCGCGGCCAGATGAGGAGGCGCCCCAACAGTTGGCTGGCGCAAGGCCCTCCGGGGCACCCCTAATAGCCGACGAGTATCCATTGCATCTGCACCCTCCGGCGCTCCCCTGCTTCCCAACAGCTATCCGGCCATCCCCCGCCAGTGAGAAGTGCATGTTTTCCCGGCCAGCAAACCTTCTTTCAAGTGCGCGGCATAGCCTTCTGACTGTCGCGCGACCCCTTTGTCTTCCCACGATCATCGAACGACGCATTGCGACCCCCCAGTTGCTTCGATCAGGTCTGCTGTCAGAGGCCCGAGTCTTTGCACTGCCGTTGACGACGATGGTGACCTTTCCAGTGCACCGCGGCACCGCGCTTGACCCTTCAACCTTTTGTGCGATGATTTTGGTCAAACGCGGATCCACAATGAAGTGACATTTGTGTTTCTTTTTCTTTGGATTATTGTGATTTTGTGTTTTTTTATTTATTTATGCGGGTTTTGTAGCACATCGGCCAGGTATTTTCGCGATATTGCAGGCGGAGTCGGCTTGCGCATTCTTAAGCGCCTGTGCATGGCGTGATGCGCCAGCGTGTTCAAGCTGTGAGTTGAGTTATGTCCCCCAATTCACTCACATTTAACTTTAGAATTCATTAATTTCTTTATGTTTAATTAATTTTAAAAAATAGAAAATAATATAAGATATTTAATTTTTAAATGATTATTCGGTGTAAAAAGAGACGTTCATTTTATAGACGTCACGTGGAATATTTTCATGAAGAATAGACACCAAGTAGTGAAAGAATGCCCGTTTGTCTTTTAAACATAATTCACAGAATTTAAAATGTAGTTTTTGTTTAAAAGATAAATGATTTCATCTGAACACGTGTTTTGGGTTTTCTTGAAAAATGATTTTTTTCTTTAAGGTTGGTGAAGGCACATTTGGAACAATAATGAAATAAATTATTTTGGAAAAACACACTTTGGGGTTACTCACGGGTGATCCTTGGTGTGTGTTTATTGCGTGAGTTGTGTGTGATATTTAGTAATCGTGAATGATTGATTTTCATTGTGGACACACCCCTTTTATTGTATGTGTTAACATGGGAACCTGACATAGTGAGTGAATCTTCTGAGAACGATAGCTGCACTATTTTAGATTACGCACTCACAAGTGGCCCCATAGTAGGGGAATACTGAGTTATTGCTGCTATGGGGATTGGGCCACTCAGTTAGGCCATGTAGGATTATGCCGAGCGTCAAGGCGTTATGATGTCATCGAGTTAGGGCATGCCTTCAGGATGAGTCATATGTATATTACATTTTGGATTGTTCACGATCTCCTAGGCTCGAACCAAGTTTCCTTTAGTGTTTATTTGTATGTGGCGGATGATTGAGAGGTCTAGTTCGGTTACTAGCCCATGTGTTCCACTCTTTCCATTTCCCTTGGTGTGTGTTGTGAATTATGTGTGATTTTTTCCCCTTTTGGCTAATGACTAAAGTTTGGATTTCTTATTGGTTCGTAGAAAAAGTTTTAAAAAGAAATATACATATTCCTTTAAAACATTAAACTTGTTTTTAAATAAAAAAAGGAAATGGACAGATACTTGTTTGGAAATGATTGTGTGTGTGAAAACCAATATTTTATATAATTTAGTTCAAACATGATATTGGTAAATACTTTATTTAAAGGTAGTGCATTGAGAACAGTTTGTTGGGAACGACTACTGATTTTTAATATTCACACCTATAGTTTTCTTCCTATTTTCTAGCTTTGATGCAGGTTTGGTTCGAGCTTGCTCGCCATGGGTGAGATTTGGTTGTGGACTGGTGAGCGACTCTCGAAGTCGCGAGGATTTTTGGTCGAGACTAGGTTACTGTGTCTTGTTGGTTGTTCTTTCTTTTTGGGATCATTTATTTATTTGGGGGTTTTCTAATTTCCCGCTTCTTTTTTATTTTTTTTATTTGGAAAAATCATTCCCACATGTCCTCTAATGATGCACTGGTGTCTCCGCCCCGGGAGGATCGGGAACGCCTCTCGGTTCATGTCGCGGACCAGCTCGGGTGATCAGTTCAGGGTCGACACAGGTTGGTTCGTGAAAAAATGGTATCATAGCAGGTCGTCTCTTGAGCGGACATTGTTTTATAGAGCGCCCATTATTATTTGGGGTTGTCATGGTAGAAGGAGTAGAATTTTTGGGACTTGGGGAAAACGGACCGGAAGGACGTCATGAACCCTTGCTCGTTCCAAATCTCATGTTACCATGGGATGTTTGGGTTGTTGATGTTTTTTTTATTTTTATGTTTTGTTTGGAATTGGGAAATGTTATGAATGTCCGGAAAGTGACCTCCGTGAGCTCGTATGGTATGGCAAGCCATGTGTAGCCAGAGACATTACCCTAGAATGCTCTCAGTGACGGTGGTGAGACTGACGTATAACCACCAACCATATGGCTCAGTCATCCATCATCACTAGTTTCCCTCTAGGGAATCGTTCGAGTCTTCCTTCTTTCTTAAAATCATTGGGAAAAGTGTTATTTTGGAATTTGAAATTACAATGACCATGTTTGATCCATCTTCTTGTTTTCTTGTTCCTTAGTGTTCTCCCCCGTGAAGGTTTGATGGATACCCAAGGTGCAGCTTCTTGTGGTGCATCCTTAGCAAATCCTTCAGTTGGTCAGTCCATGGAATACGTCCCTGTGTTTCAGAAGTTGAACCCTTCCCTCTTTTATGGGCAAGCAGATCCTCTTAAGGCAGAGGAGTGGCTGTGGAAGATTGAGAGGAACATCTGTTCTATCATGCCGACTGATTCGTTAAAGGTGAAGTTGGATAACTTTATGCTTGAAGGTCCATCATGGAAGTGGTGGAGGTCTGTGTCTCGAATCAATCATCGAGAAGATCTCACTCGGGAGTTATTTAATCTTTCATTCATCTAGAAATATTTCTCTAATTTGATGACGCTGAGGAAGAGGATGGAGTTGTGTGGTCTCCAGAAAGGTGTCAGATCGGTGTTGGAATTCTTTCGTCATTTCCTGGACCTAGCTCCGTATGAACCGGGGTATGCTGGAAATGATCCCAGGAAAGCTCGGCATTTTCAGCTTGGATTACATCATGAGCTGCAGTCAAAGGTGAAAGAGTTCAACGTAATCACCTTTCCTAACGTGGTGAGACAATCTTTCCTTGCCGAATCTGAGTTAGAAGGAAGACTTCAGGTGACGAATCCTCCTCCAGCTTTGGGAAGCTGTTAAAAAGATAGCGATAAGAAGATTGGGAAGCTACATGATGGTGGTGGAATTGGTAGAGGAATCAAGAGGTCTTCAGATGATCATTCATCTTCTTTACACCACAATTCCTCGATCTCTCACTAGTTCGGTAAGCGGTGGAACAAGAGGCCGATGTGCCCGAATGCTCCGAAACCATGCCAAACCTGTGGAAGTCTAGGCCACTTATATATATTCTGTCGAGTTGTTTCCATGAATCGCGTTGAAGCCAGACGTGGCCCATTGATGGTCACCTCAGCCTGTTAGCAGGAGTAGGATGGTGTTTGGAGATCAGTTTCGGGTTTTCTATTTATAGTGTTTCTTAGATTTAGTAGTCATCACTTGTACCATTTTATGGTGTTTCTTTTCTTATAGTTGTAAGAATGGTTGTGGCTTAACCTCATTGAAACATTTTTTTTAATGGACGATTGTTTGGTAAAATTTTAGTTCATGTGTCATGTTTGGGAAATTTTGAAGCCGAACTGTGCGGCAGGAGCTGCTTCAATCAACAGACCTCTAGCCATAGGTCTCGGAGTGAAGCTCGCGCGTAGTCAAGTGAACCCTAGTGGTTTAGAATTCATTGGTACAACCTCTGTCCTTGGTGTGGTGTGTTTTGTGTTCTTCTAAGGAGGTGACATCGTTAAGGGAGCAGTGTTGAAACTTTTTTAGTTGGGCCCTTCCCTCCCCCACTGTCATGGTGGGATTTTTGGTCCATGCTGAAATTTTTCAAGTTCAGTTAGTTTATCCAGTCCTAATGGTGGGGAGACCCATCTCGGATCTCATTGAACTTAGTTTGGATTGTTTCCTATTGTGGGGATTTTATTCGGGCCTCCCCGCATCAGTATCAGAGTTTCATTTTGGTGGTGTTTTAAAGTGTTGTGTGTTTTGAGGATAAGTTACGTGTCATGGGAGTTCGGTGTTCGTTTGGATCGATCAACTAGAGGTGCCTAAACTTTTGGGGGTGATTGACACTTAAAGAGTTTCTTTTTGGGTCCAGGTCTTGATGTGGCTTCCCGGGGATGGTAAGTGTTATGGTGGGGAGAATTGTCACATCCCGACCTATGCTTTTATTTTATTTTATTATTTATTTGGATTTAAATTATTATTATTATTATTATTTTGTCGCGGTCTGGGTGAGTCCTGGATGAGGTTTCTGGACTTTTGATAAAAACCGCACGTTTTGAGTGACGTAGCTGGACGCACGGGCGAAGCGCGACGTCGCGTGGCTTCACCCATGCAACTGTGTGGCGTTATCGTTATTTTTATTATTATTATATAGAAATGAATCAAATTATTATTATTATTTTATTTTATTATTAATGTTTATTATTATTTATTTACCTTTTATTTTTATTATATTATATTATATTTTATTTATTTATTTATTTTATCTCTTTCCCTTTCTTCTTTCCTTATTTATTTAATTTTTCCCCTCGTGTTTGTCTTCCACGCAGATTCTTCCCCCCTTTTTTTAGATCTAGTTTCCTACCCATGTCTCCCCTTCCTCCTCTTACATGCTATCACCTTCCTCTATCCGCCTGCTCACAGTGAGCCCCCCCTTCCTGCTCGACACCTAGCATGCTTCTACTTCCTACGCGGGTCCCAAACACCCTCCCGCTGCTCCAGTTCTGCCTCCTCCAAGCAGCATGTGCAACACCCTACTGCGCTGCCTCACCCCCGCATGGACCGCCTCCTGCCTAGCTTTTATTGCAGCATGGCTACCTGCCCACTGCACCCTCTAGCTGACAACAACCCAGCCCGCCTGGCTCCTACAGTGTTGCAGGCCCAGCACCGGCGACCCCCCCTGCAACACCGGCCATCCCGTCGCCCCTCCTTCCATGCACGACGCCTCTCTCCCCCCTCGTTGCAGTGCCCAGCCCGCCTAGTGGACATCCTACCTATTCTACCCTCCTCGCACCACCGGCCAACCATGTAACTCATCCATCAGCTTGCCTCCCTCCTTGCTCCCTACAGCGCAACCCCCTATTGCACTCTCACCTGCCGCAGCGCCAGCCTGTCGCCCCCCCCCCCCACCAGCCATCCATCAGGATTCCTCATGCACCACCTTCCAGCGCCTTCGCCTACCACCCTGCACTATCCCGGGTTGGCCTCTGCTTTACGGAGCCCCTAGCTCTTCATATCGCGGCAGTTCAGCACACCCCAGCAAACCGCACAGCTCCGCCTTCAGCCAGTGTGCCCAACACCCTCTTCTCCTACCAGCAAGACCACCGACCATCTTGCCTAGTCCATCGCCACTAACCAGTCGAAACCACAGCCACCCGCCCACTACCTCCACCGAGCCCCCCTGCCTGCCACCCTCCTTGTACCAACAACGCACCCTGTGCCCTGCACCCGACCAACATGAGCCTTCTCTCAGGATAATCTCCCACCCCCCTCTATCCGGCACTGATCCCCTCAGCACCGAAATCCCATCACCGGTGCACCCCTCTCCGACTGGCACCATGATTTCTAGCACGAATCCCTCTGGTAAAACACCAGTTGGCCGGAGCGAGGCCCTCCGAGGCACCCCCTACTAGCCGACGAGCATCCCTTGCATCCGCACCCTCCGGCGCGCGCCCTATTTTCACCCGCTATCCAGCCAACCCCCGGTGGTGTGACGTGCACATTTTCCTGGCCAGTGACCCTTCATTCTAGTGCGCGTCACTACCTTCGGACTATCGTGCAGCCCCTTTGTCATCCCTTGATCATCACGCGATGCATCACAACCCCCAAATTTCTTCAATCAGGTCTTCCATCAGCCGCACGAGTCTTTGTGGTGCCGTTTACAACGTTGGTGACCTTTCCACTGCACCGCGGCACTGTGACCGACCGTTCAACCTTTGGTGTGACCATGTTGGTCAAATGCGGTTCCACGCTGAGGAGACGTTTGTGTTGATTTTTCTTTGGATTATTGTGAGTTTTTGTTTTTTTATTTATTTATGCGGGTATTGTAGAACATCAGCGATGTATTTTCACGGTACTGCAGGCGTCGTCGTCTTGGGCGTTCTTACGCGCCTGTGCGAGGTGCAACGCGCCAGCGTGTTCGAGCTGTGAGTTGATGTTGGTCCCCCAATTCACTCACCTTTAAATATAGAATTTTTTAATTGTTTTATGTTTTATTAATTTTAATAAATTGGAAATAATATAAGATAATTAATTTTTAAATGATTATTTGGTGTAAAAAGATCTGTTCATTTTATAGAGGACACTTGGAATATTTTCAGGACGAACGGACCCCCAGTAGTGAATGAATGCTCATTTGGATTTTAAACATGATTCACGGAATTTAAAATCTATTTTTGGTTTAAAAGATAAAGGATTTCTTCTGAACAAGTGTTTTGGGTTTTCATGAAAAATGATGTTTTCATTAATGTTGGTGAAGGCCTGTTTGGCACTTTAATAAAATAAATTATTTTGGAAAAACCCACTTTGGGTTCACTCAGGGGTGATCCTTGGTGTGCATTGATTGTGTGAGTAGTGTGTGATATTTGTTAATCGTAACTGATTGATTTCTATTGTGGACTCACCCCTTTTTATTGTATGTGTTGACAAGGGAACCTGGTATAATGAGTGAATCTTCTGAGAATTATATCTGCTCTAGATTAGATTACGCACTGGCTAGTGGCCCCATAGCAGGGGAATACAGTGTTATTGCTACTTTAGGGATATGGCCCCTCGGTTAGGCCATGTATGGCTATACCGAGCATCAGGGCGTTATGACGTCATCGAGTCAGGGCATGCCTTCCAGATGAGTCACATGTATAGTACGTACTTTATTTTTTACAATCCCCTAGGCTCAACCCATGTTACCTTTAGTGTTTATTTGTATGTGGCAGATGATTGAGAGGTCAACTTCGGTTTCTGGCCCCTGCGTTCCACTCTTTCAGTTTCCCTTGGTGTTTTTTGTGTATTATGTGTGATTGTTTTCCTTTTTGGCTAACGACTGAAGTTTGGATTTCTTAATGGTTCACAGAAAATGTTCTAAAAAGAAATATACACATTCCTTTCAAATGTTAAACATGTTTTTAAATTAAAAAGGGCAATGGACTGATACTTGTTTGGAAATGAGAGTGTGTGTGAAAACTAATATTTTATATAATTTAGTTCAAACATGAAATTGGAAATTCCTTATTTGAAGGTAGTGCATTGGGAACAGTTTTTTGGGCATGCCTACTGAGTTTTAATACTCACGCCTTTAGTTTTTTTCCTATTTTTTCGCTTTGCTGCATGTTTGGTTCGAGATTGCTCACTGTGGGCGAGAGTTGGATGTGGACTTTTGAGCGACTCTCGAAGTCGCGAGGAGTTTTGGTCGAGACCAGGTTAGTGTGTCTTGTTGGTCGTTCTTTCTTTTTAGGGTCATTTATTTATTTTGGGTTTTTTTACTTTTCTTCTGCTTGTTTTTCTTTTTTATTGGGCAAAATCTTTCCAACTTGTCCTCTAATGATGCCCTGGTGGTTGTTGCCAGCCCGGAAGGATCAGGAATGCCTCTCAGGTCATGTCACGGATCATCTCAGGTGATCAGTTCAGGGTCGACCCGGGTTGGTTCGTGACATCATTGAAGAGGGACAAGTTCCTCATTGTTTGTATTAAAAATATATTCCATTATTTTTAAAATATTTGACACCTTCCATCATAATTTGTATAAACTATTTTATATAAAACATAAATGAAGATTTTTTTATATAAATATTCCCATTATTAGAAATGAAATGAATGAATTGTTTTAAATATAATATTGAGCTTCCATTATAATTTATTAAAAATTGAAAAATTTATTTGGTTAATTAAACATGGAATCTTATTATGGAATCCTTGGTAAGAACCTTCATGTATTTTAGCTCCTACCTGACATGTTCCTTTAGGTGTTTATAGATTTTTTCCATCCAGGTGCATGTAATGTTAATGTTCTTATGGGGCTGTTGTTGTTGATCCTTAGGCATGGATAGTTTCGTCCATTAGGACATTGGTCTTTTTTCCTATTTTCTGGTACATATGTTTGTGATTTGGGATGCTGGGACCTTTTTGAATTCTGTTATAGTTCTCCATATCAATTTTTTCTATTATGCATACTAATTTCATTATCATTATTCCATTTTGACTCAAGAAAATTCATTCCCACATTAATATTTTATAATTCTAAGTGCTAGTCACTAACCCGGGGGGATTGGGAATGCCCTATAGGACGTGTCAATACCAACTTGGTTATTAGGGTACCAATGATTCTGGATTAGATTGTGACAGTATTAGTGGATGCATGCACAATAAAATCAATAATTGAAAATCCTATTTTAGGGAAGATCACCTAATATTAAATGTAATATCCATGCCACATAAAATGAATAATTATTATTTGAACAAATTCAATATCTCTACCATTTTTTAGCATGGATATATTTTAGAGTGTTCCATATAAAGTTTTTGAGATAAGATTTTATGTTAGAAATATATGAATTCCATCATATTTATGTTGTGTAAAACATTATTTTTATGAGAAAAAATTTAATAAATGTAATAAAAACCCCACATTCTTATTATCAAAATTTATTTGAATTAACATATAGTAATAAATATAATTAAATATAATTGTAATTCCATATATAGTTTAAGGATTATTTATTTAGAAATTAATATATATTTTCAATTATCTTTATCTAAATAAATAATTTTCAAACATAAAAATGGAAATTTATATATTTTTATCAAATAATATATAAATATATATTTAAATTTGTAAATTTATATTTTTAAAAACATTTACTTATAATTATTATTATATTTATATTTCACTAAAATGACATTGATTAATGGAAATAAATAATAAAGGAAAAAACATATTTTTATTTAAATATTATATATATTTCTATTTTTATATGTATATATTTATAAATTTTTGGATTAGTTTGAGAAATAAAACATCACTATGTTATTGATGGTCCAGAATTAATGATTTTATATGACACACATGGGATCATTGAATAGACAAAGTACACTGTCACCATGGATGGTCTGAATATAGACAAGGGGTTCTTTATTGATGTCAACCCTATGGGAGTTGTTGAATAGTTCATTTTATGTAGTTCATTTTAGAATATATAGTTGAATTAGTGATACACAATTAAAGTATATTGACAATATGAGTTCTTCAGAAGTAAAAAAGTGGCAATTAAGTGTGGAAATTTGGAGGAGAATTGTATATAACATAGGCATGGTGGTCCAATTACATCCTATAAGAAGAAGAGATTCAAATGGAATTGGAATATTAATGTTTCCCAATGATGTTCCAAAGTGGTAGATAAATGTTTGAAAACATACTTTTTTCACTGAGTGCACCAATTGAGGTCGTTATTTACTAATTGTGATATAAATAACCCACAACGATCCATGTTGAGTAGTGTTTTATATGTGAATATTAGAATGAAGTGGAAAATTGGTGATCAAAACCACTATACTATATTATGAGAAATTTCACTATTTCTCCAAAAAATGAAAACAACATGGTTGAGAATAACAAGAACCAAAGATTCAATAGCTAATCATTGTTTGGATTATGAAAAAATGTGAATTTTTGCAACCTGATAGGGTAGATGACTAGAGGGGGAAATAAAAGTATGAGTTTCTACAAAATCTATAACATCCCTTCACTCATGGGGCATCACAATGAGATCTCTTTGGGTAGAAATGTGTCATGGGAAGTTATTCATTAGATTAATAAAAAAATTTAATGTTTCAAAATTTCTCTAACTCATATATCGATGTTTTCAAAAACACCGGTTGATATTTTAATAAACATAAACAATGATATTTATTTTAATATCATAATTACTAATTTTTTTTATATTCTATATAATCATGTCTATTTTTAAAAAAAATCATCAATTTTTTAATTCCACTTCCCAGCAAACTACATATCCCGCTCTCCCCCCCTAGGATGGTGTCTCCCCCCAAAATTCATTAACTAATCTCACCCCACCATAACTAAAAAGAAGGTCGTGTGCCCCAACACCCTTAGAACATTATTTTATCCACGTACCACTCGCCTCAACTTTTGAATACCTTTCCTACAACCGTAAATATATTTTAATTTTTAATAAATAAAATTCTATAGTTCTATATTTTTATTATAAAAATATAGGATTAAAATAGTAATATATATAACAATATATTATATATATAATTACGTGTTTCTATGTTTTTATTATATATATAAACAATTAATATGTTTATATATATATATATGTTCGTGAATAAATGTATATGTTTGTTTATATTATATATTTATATATCTCTCACTCTCTATCGGTTTATAAATGTACATGTATATATGTTTTTGTCTTTATATTTATATATATATATGTCTTATATATATTTTGATTTTTAGATATATGATAATTTATTTTAATATAAATAAAAATATATATACACACACGTTTATATAATTATGATTATAAATGTTTTTCCATATATATGTAAGTTAGTAAAATTATAAATATTTATATATTACTGTATTATGCTATATTAATATATTATTATACATATATTAATTCAAACATATATAAATATAACTTATATATGCTTATTATTTATAAATATATATGTTTATATTATATATATATATGTTTAGATTAATATATATATATATATATTATACTATATATTTACATATATTTACAAATATATATATATATATATATCTCTTTGTGTGTGTCTTTACATATATAAGTGTATGTGTGTATATGTAACACCCTGACCCTAGTTACCTAGAGTCGGTGCATTATTACATAACATTGGCATGATACAAGGAAATCATGTCCTGAAAGACAAATCCGTTTATTAGCCTTGGAAATAAAAGATACATTCATAAGTTTTACATTATATTATAAAAATGAAAAACTACAACAACATTGTTTCCATTGACGACAATCATATCCCCTCTGTCTATCCCTACAGGTCAGTCATAAAATACATCTTCACATCCGGAGAAAAATAAAACATAGAAACGGGTGAGCTTAGATGCTTTGTAAGGATAACAATATAGCATAATCTTTCATAAATAAGCATAAACATTTAAGGCAACGTATACGACTAAAAAGCCTTTTAAACTTGAACATCAGCATTATATGGCAAAGATAAAATCAAATAATTCCATTTACTTATTCACACCGATATTCTACTAGTCTAATAATCACATTCAATATCAATAGCCACAATCATAATGATGGAATGTATAATGCCCGACATCATAACCACATAGTCAAGGCCATGTGCAAATACTACAAATAATATTTTGTCAAGGCCTTATGCCAAGACACTAGTATGTCTCATGAAACCTACCTATGCATCGAGGAGCTATAGCAGGGTTCACCTATCACATACTATTTCCAATACATTCTTTATATGATAAGGTTTAAACGTAACATAAACATTCGAATTAAAACTAGCATACCAAATGTCATTAATTTTTCCATAATCCATGAATGGTAAAAATTAACACATCCACAGTAAAAATTGTCACCAAACCTTCAATACAATATGGTAGAATTTTATTATAATAAATCAACTTCAAACAAGTGTAAAATACATCAAATGATATTGACATAGTTGAAATCAAAAATATTTTAGAGAAATATCTCTTCCTTTTTTTGAAATCATTTAAAATTCACATAATTATAAAAGAAAACATTTCATTTGAAAATTTTCTTATAATATTTTAAGAAAGCTTCGACAATGTTATAATGGAAGAAAATAACCGCACCCACCATATAAGTAAAAAAAGACACTTTTAAATTAGTTTTGACGAAAAGGTTATAAAGGACCTTGTTTGGAAAATGATGGAAAGATTCCTTTATAAACATCTTATAAAATTTCAAAAAATGGTATAAATGACATTAACACTTATTATATAAAATATTATGAATTTTTTGAAATACACTACAATGAAACACGATTGTGGATGATAAATAAGTCATAGTAGATACTCATGTATAGAACAACCTCGGATGATAAACAGATTTTGAAACTAAACCTTACCATGTACTTTACCTTGGTTGAGGGTAGGTTAACCTCCTGTATAATGTTGAAATAATATTTATTATATTATACAGGAACTATATACATTAATATGATATCATATATGATCTTCTAATATTGCATTGTTAATGATATTTCAGTAGTATCATCATTTCGGGTGTTAATTGATTCGTTTTCGTTTATATGCTTTGTTACGTAAGTAATGTTTGTTGTGGATAGATTGAATCTAATTAATATTCCGAATTATATTATCTCTTTAAACATTATTTTTAATCATCAAATAAACATTAGTATTGAATGGATATGATGGGGAATGAATCTCATCAGGTTCGTGGAGACGGTAATCCTTACGTACGCACGAGCGACAATATCATTCCTTTGTTATTAAAATCATATAAAATTGGATGTTATATTATATATACAGAATCATTATCATGATATATTTATTATTTTCATCATTTATGCTAATTATTATACCCATCCAAACGCTGAAGTGTTTGAATAACAAACTACACCACGACGTGGAGACGGTAAGTCGTACGTACGCACGTATGGTGACAAGTCATTCATAGGATGGATTAGATAATGAATATGGTTGTAAAATTTTTATAATAACATCAAAGTATATATATGATACTGAAGATATTATTTTTGAATGGAAACAACAAAGAAAGAGGATGTGGAAAAATAAAATAACTTGAAAGAGGTGATGACATATTTTCCTCTTCTTCGGGTTCTTCCTGTTGATTTGATCAAAAGGGGTATTTGGTTTGATTTATGACTAAAAGAAGGCCTCTAGGATGAATGGAGGATAGTGTATAGGATATTTGGTAAGGGGTTGGATGAGACAAATTTATTTGATGGATTGAAATTAAGATAAGGGGATGTGCCCTTTTTATAAGAGGGGTGGGAGGCATCTTAGGAAAAGATTGAAATATTATTTTATAATAAATTCATTTTTGGTTTCTAATGCCTCCAAAATTATTTATTTCTAGGATAAGGTGGGTATGGGTACAAATCCACTTAACCCATTGGTTTTAGATAGGTTTGGATAATTATATTAACCCTATCTTATAGATTTAACTCTTAGTTAATTAGTTTGACATTTACCATGTCTATTTGTATTTTTATATTATATGGTTAATTAACATACAATAAACATATAAGAGAATATAAAGTGGTTAATTAATTAAATATATAATATTATTTAATAAATTTTTACGAAACATATATTTTTAGGAATAAATTATCAAATCATAATATAATATTTGTTTTAAAAACTCTTCTATGTCAATTTTGACACTATTTTTATTTTATTTTTTTATTCTTAACAACATTATTACTTCGAAAAAAGTTTATTTAATCAATACTAACATGTAAAATTAACCTATAAAATTAGTTTATGGCATCAAAACATTCAAATTATATTTGTTTTAACATCTATAATACCATTTATTTGATTCTTTCATCAATAAGGAAAATATTGTATCATCATTGTGTCAAAAAAAATTATTATTCAAAGTCTAAAAATTATAAATAAAATAACATTTTGTAGGATCACTTTTTATATTTATAATTAATATTTATAGTCGTAGAGATAACTTATATGACCATATGTAATAATTGTTTTACTAAAAGATAAATGCCTGTGTCATTTTTGTATTTACTTTAACTTAATTAATATAAAGTGTCATTATCACTTAGAAGTGGCTCCATGGGGTCCCAACATCGACCCAAGGATGTCCATGGTCAGACATGTATCAAAAAATAGTGTTATAACATGTATTATGGTAATTTAATATTATTATAATATTATTTGTTTACCGTTATTTACCAGATTTACCCTTTAATCATAGTAAGTAAAATATTTACCGAAATAATTATTCAAAATGTCTAAAAATAAAAGATACATATTTACAAAATTTGGACCTCCTGATTATAAATATAGAATCCATTTTTTTAATTCAAAACACAGAAGTGGCAGAAAATAATAAAAAAAAAATTCACGCTGTCAAAACAAAAAGTGTGTTTTTATGAAATAATACCTATCAAAAGATTGACACTTGCTTATGTCTATTATAATTGTGAAATTATGTCCAATTACCAAAACTGAATTATATAGTAAAAATATAATATAATTACACATAAAAACCATTAAATAGTATAATTTAGCACTATAAATTATTTTGATTTAAAAAATTCTTTTTTAATTAAAATTTAGTATTTTTCACTACTCATCAAAAACAGAATGACATTAGAAAAATTCAAAAAAATCACCCTAACCTAATTTTGATATTCCTAAAACCAAAATAAAGTCCACTTTGAATGATAAAATTCATTAAATTTAAAAAAGTGAGTATTATTATTCATAACGGCTAGTTTGATTGGTCACGATGTGTTAGAATATCGAAGTTGCATACAATGAAAGATATTACATTATTCCAAGGGAAACGTATCATGGAAGCATGGGGTGTTATAGAATAATGATGTAAAATGGGTATCACAGTAAGAAAAATCAATATGGGTACTCCATGAAGTCACACAACTTCGTTAATATACAGTCTTGATAAACGTTCAAGTTGTAAATCTTCTCTTATAGCAAGAAAATGTGCTGACTTGGTAAGACAATCAACAATGATGCATATTGAATCGTTCCTTCTAGGAGACCTTTGTAGTTCCCTAACAAAGTCCATCATAATATTATCTCATTTCCAATCAGGTATGGGAAAAGGTTTCATGACTCCTCCAGGTTGTTGCCTTCCAGCTTTCAATTATTGTCAAACCATACATATTGACACAAAATCATCAATCTCTCTCATCATGTTGTCCCACCAAAATTTTTCCATCAAATCACTATACATTATGGTGATCCTAGGGTTTATAGAGAAATTAGATCTTTGAGCATCATCCAAAAATTCTCTTTTCAGATCAGGTATGTCAAGAACAAAAAGACTCTTCCCAAAATTTAAAATTCCATTTTCATATATGAAGTCACTCGATATCTTATTATTCACAACATTAATCTTCTTTTCAAACTCCACATCATTATCCTGATATGTTTTTATCCATTCTGGTTAATAAGGTTTGGAAACCATTTGAAAAAGCATTGATGTTTCACCTTCCATGGTTATTCCCATATCCATATTTACTAGATCCCTCTATATAGGATTATTTTCAACTCTAATCTTGTTCAAAACTACATGATCCTTTCTACGTGAAGCATCTGCCACCTTATTTTTCTTCCTCGGGTGGTAGTTTATAGTGAAATAATAATCCTTGAGTAGTTCAAGCCATCTACTTTGCCTCATGTTGAGTTCTTTTTGTGAGAAAATACACTTCAAACTCTTGTGATCAATATAAATCTTACATTTTTCACTATATAAATAGTTTCTCCATATCTTCAAATCAATGATTACAGATTCTAACTCAAGATCACGAGTAAGATAGTTTTGTCACGTGAATTTTTAGCTCTCGTGATGCAGAGGCAATAACCCTATCTTTCTTTATAAGGACACAACCAAGTCCATTCATTTAAGCATCACTATAAATAACAAACCCATCATTCCCTGATGGTAGATTCAATATAAGATCATTTAATCATCTTCTCTTCAATTCTTAAAAACATTCTTCACACTCTTTTATCCAAAAAAAAATTAAACCCTTTACCTTTGAGCTTGATTAATGGGTTTACCAATCAGCAAAATTATGGATGAAACTCCAATAATAACCTGTTAAACCAATAAAAATTCATACCTTAGTTATAGTCATCGGTGCTGTCCATTATTGGATTTCCGTTGACTTTGATGGAATAAAAAATATTCCATCCATAGAGAAAATATGGCCAAGAAAAGAAATCTCTCGAATCCGAAATTCACACTTTCTAAACTTCCCATATAATTAATTTCTTCTTAGAGACTTTAGGATAAAGCACGAGTGATTTTCAAGATTTTCATAGAATTTGGAGTATACCAATATATCATCAACAAATACCACTACAAATTCATCAAGATATTCCAGGAAAACCCTATTCATTAGATCCATGAAGACAGATAGTGCATTAGTCAATCGAAAAGGAATTACTGTTAACACGTAATGGATGTACCAAGTTAGAAATGTTGTCTTCATAATGTCTTCCTTCTTCACGCACAACTGATGGTATCCAGATCGAAGGTGAATATTTGAAAAATATTGAGCTCCATAAATTTGTTCAAATAAATCATCAGTACGAGGTAGAATATACTTGATCTTTATTGTTACAGCATTGATCTCCATGTAGTCAATTCATAGCCTCATAGATCAATTATTCTTCTTAACAAAATGAACATGGGATCTCCATGGAGAAACACTAGGGAAAATAAATCCCATATTACTCAATTCGTATAGTTGTTTCTTTAGGTATATTAATTCTAAAGTGGCCATTATATATGGGGTCTTCTATATGGGCCTTGAACTAGAAATTAAATAAATGGAAAAGTCAATTTCTCGTTCTGTAGGATGTCTAGGTAAATCCTCTAGAAATACATCAACATACTCTTGCACAATTAGTACATCCTCTATTAGAACATTCTTTTCCTCACCCATAGTTTTTTCATTCTTTTCCTCCCCAATAATTGAATTTAGTTGAGCTATTGGGGGTGGATCTTGATAAAAATCAGATGGTGACATTTTTTCTTTAAATATAAGGTACTCTTATCATCATCAATATTTGTAACCTCCTTATTGTTATAATAAATTTTCATATCATGGTCTGAAAGCCAATCCATAATGAATATTATATAAAATTAAATCATGGGTATGAAAATAAGATCAGTAGATAAATAATGTTTATATGCCTTAGTGGGAACTGATTCACAAAACATTGTTGCAATGATACTTCCCTTAGGAGTTTTGACTGACAAATCCCTTGTTAAATCAAATTGAAAATAACTAATATTCCTAGAAAACTCGGATGATATGAAACAATGCAATGATCTAGAATAAAATAAAGCATTTTCCAAACATTAGGAAACCATTAAATTACCTTCCACCACATCTTTCGGAGATTCAACCTCAGCAGTACTGATCGCATAAGCTTTTCCATGATCCCTTGACCTTTTTTGAGGTATGTTTCTTTGGCGCTTAAGAAATTCATTTGCATAATTCCCCCTTTTTCTATAATTGTAGCATTCAACATTGATAGCCTCTTTCCTCCTCTTGCAATCACGAGCTTGGTGGCCTTTTTCACAACACTTGTAATAGACTCACATCCCCTTCATGAAAGTGTTGGGGTGTTTATTTCCACATTTACTATATGATTTATGTTCAATATATCCATTCTTACCCTTATTTCCATTTTCAGAGTGTTCAATAGATCTCTTCTTATTTTTCATTGCTTTAAAGTCGTAAGTCATAGAGAATTCTTTTTATGTATTGATACCACACGAGGAAGTTTCTTCGTATGACGAGAAGGATTGTGAGACTAATGATTGATAGAGAAACAATTTTAATCCATCAAAGAAACAATCAAATATACTTATTGGTTTATGTATATAATCTGAAGAATTCCTCACTATCCTTGTAAAGTTATCTTCATACTTTGCGACATTCTCAACCTCCTTTTTCCCCAGACTCAGAAATTGACTTTCCATATCTTCTCAATAGTCATGGGGATAATATTTTTCTGAGAAAATATATTCAAACTACCTCTATTTCAAATTTTATACTTCACCATCTTCCTTTGTGTTTTAAATCAATGACCACCATTCATCAGAATCTCTGATGAGGGGGTAAACTATCATGACAACTTTTCCCTTTCACTGCTCTCCATTGCGTAAAATATTTTCTCTACGGAATTTATACATTTCTTATCTACTAATGGATTTGTACTCCCATTGAATTTTTGTGGTTATTTTCTAATGAATAAATCTAACATTGATCCTCCACACTATGCATCAGGGTGCTCTATAAGGGTAAGGTTATTGTTCATAACATTAGTTAGTTGTCCCAGAATGAGGATAAGGTGATCAGAACCCGTTGCTTCACCAACACCACTATAATTATCTCGAGTAAGTGGGAAATCACTACACGAATTACTTGTGTTGATATAGTTTCCATTCCATCCACAAGGCACCATTTCAGAACAATGGAATAAACTAGATTAGTTAATGAATTGAAAGATATAATTCCAAAATTATAAAACACTTAACATAAACTGAACAGTCAATGGATTTAATTCATAATCATAAAAATGTTTTCATGGTGGAATTATATACTCATAAAACCTTCATAATTTTTTGTAATGAAAATGGGAATTATCCTAAGAATATCCCCATGAGTGTGTCGTAACCAAGAGTCCAGCAATGCCCATTATCGTGCACCAGCTCCCGTTCGAGTCCAGCTCAAAGCGGTGTTTTCGAGTTTTACCCAATGGTATATCTGTGCTAGAGCCGCCTCTACCTGCTCATATCTAAACATGGATTTATTTCATGGAATACCCAAAAAATCTCTACAATTCCAATATTCTAGGAAGTTCTTCTATAGTAATCCTCAATGTGTATCTTAGGTTAATGTGCTCTAATAAGAGTTTATCTAAATGTAGATTCCAAGGATTGTACAAAACTTCTTTTGATAGCAACTATAATTCCCAGACCCCAGTTACCCAGATTTGGTTCCTTATTACATAATATTGGCATGATACAAGGAAATCATGTCCCAAAAGACCGATCTGTTTAGTAGCGTTGAAAATATTAGATACATTAATATGTTTTTCATTAAATTATAAAATGAAATACTACCAAAACATTGTTTCCATATACCACACTCATATCCCCTAATACTATCCCTGTAGGTCAGTCATAAAAGAATTCTATGCATCTAGGGAAAATAAAACATAGAAAGGAGTGAGCTCAGATGCTCAGTAAGGATAACAATATAGAGGAAACATTCATAAATAATTATAAACATTTAAGGCAATGTATAAGACTAAAACAAAATCCATTTAAACATGATCTTAAGCATAATATAGAAAAGATAAAATAAAATAATTCCATTTACTTATTCACATGGATATTCTACTAGTCTAATAATCACATGCAATATCAATAGCCACTTTCCTAATTATGGAATGCATAATGCCAGACTTCATAACCACATAGTCAAGGCCTTGTACCAAGACTACAAATAAGATTTTGTCAAGGCCTTGTTCCAAGACACTAGTTTGTCTCATGAGACCTACCGATGCATCGAGGAGATATATCTGGCTCCACCCGTCACATACTAAGTCCAATTTATCCTTCATATGAAAAGGATTAAACATAACATAAACATTCATATTAAAACTAGCATACGAAATGTCAATACTATATCCATAAACCATGAAAGGTATAAAATAACACATCCACATTAAAAAATATCAAAAAACCTTTAATACTATAGGGAATATTTGTATCATGATAAATCTACTTCAAACAAGTGTAAAATACATCAAAGGATGTTGACATAGTTTAAATCAAAACTATTTGAGAGAAATATCTATTTCTTTTTTATGAAATCATTTAAAACACAAAAAATTATAAAAGAAAATGTTTATTTTGAAAACATTCTTATAAGATTGTAATGGAAGCTTTGAAAATTTATAACAGTGGAAAATAGCCTCACTCGATGTATAAGTTAAAAAATGACACTCTAACCTTAATTTGGTTGAAAAGGTTATAAAGGACCTTGTTTGGAAAATGACCGTAATATTCCATTATAATCATATTATAAAAATTCAAAGAAGGATATAAATAACATTAACTGATATTCAATAAAATTATAAGAATGTATTGAAATAATTTTTTATGAAACAAGAATTTGGATGATAATTAGGTCCCAGTAGATACTCACGTATAAAACAACCTCAGATGATAAAGAGATTGTGAAATTAACCCTAACCTTGTACTTTTCCTTGGTCTAGGGAAGGTTAAAATCATGTATAATAGTGAAATCATTGTTATTAAATCATAAAATAACTATATACATTAATATGATATCATATATGATATTCTATTAGTCCATTCTTAATGATATTTCAGTAGTATCATCGTTTCAGGTGTTAACTGATTTATTTTCCTTTATATTCTTTGTAACGTAAGTAATGTATGTTGTGGAAAGGATGTGTCTTATTCATATTAAAAATGATATTATGTCTTTAAAATTTATTTTTAATAGTCAAATAAAAATTAATCTTGAATGGATATGATGGATAATGAATCTCAACGCGTTCATAGAGACGGTAAACCGTACGTACGCACGAGCGAAAATATCATTCTTTTGATATTAAAATCATATATAATTGCTCAAAAAATGATTTATTTATATGATAAGGTATGTATGGGTATAAAAAAACTCAACCAATGGGTTTTAGATAGGTATGTGTCCCTATATTAACCATATCTTCAAGATTTAACACTTAGTTAATTTGTTTGAAATTTACCATGTCTCGCTGTATTTTTATATTATATGGTTAATTAACATAAAATAAACTTCCAAGAGAACCTATAGTTGTTCATTAATGAAATTTATAGTATTATTTGTGACCATTTTCCGAACCTTAGATTTTTATGAATATAATATCAATTAATAATATAATATTTGTTTTAATAACTCTTTTAGTTCAATTTAGATATTATTTTCTATTTTGTTTTTGTTAAATTCCTAAAATCATTATTACTTCGAATAAAATTCTTTTAAAAAATCTTAAAATGACAAATTATCCTATAAAATTAGTTTATGGAATCAAAAATATCAAATTATATTTATTTTAATATCTATAATATCATGTATTTGATTACTTCATTAATATCAAAACTGATGCATCAAAATTGTGTCATAAATAAATTTAATTATTCAATGTATAAAAATAATAAATAAAATATCGTTATGTAGGAAATTATTTTATATTTCTAGTGAATATTTATATCCTATGAGATAACATATATATCCCTATGTAAAAATTATTTTACTAAAAGATATATGCTTATGTAATTTTTGTATTTTCTTTAACTTAATTAATATAAAGGGTCATTATCAATTACAAGTGGATCCATGGGGTCCCAAAATCGACCCAAGGATTCCAATGGTCAGACATGAATCATAAAATAGGGTTAGAACATGTTTTAGGTTAATTTAATATTATTACAATATTATGTATTCACTTATTTACGAGATTACCCCTTTAACCATGGTATATAAAATATTTACCGAAGATAAAATTCAAAAGGTCTAAAAATAAAATATATATATATTTACAAAACCTTCACCTAGAGATTATAAATGTGGAATCCATTTTTCGAAATTCAAAGAACAGAAGTGGCCGAAATAAATTTAAAAATAATTTCTATTTTCCAAACAAAAAACGTGTTTTTATCAAATAATAACTATCAAAAGATTGACACTTGCTTATGACTAGTTTAAATGTGAAATTACGTCCAATGAAAAAAATTGGATTTAATGGTAAAAATATAATCTAATTAGACATAAAACACACTCAAAAATATAATTTAACTCTATAAATTATTTTTATTTAATAAGTTGTTTATAATTAAAATGTAGTATTTTTCACTATTCATAAAAAACTGAATGTTTTCAAAAAAATAAAAAAACTCACCTTAAGGTAATTTAGATATTCCAAACCAAAAAATTAATTCCACATTGAATGATAAAATTAATAAAATTTCAAAAGATGAAAATTACTATTCATACTAGCTTGTTTGAGTGGTCGCGATGTGTTAGAATGTCGAAGTTGCGTACAATGAAAGATATTGCATTATTCAATGGGAAACGTATCCTGGAATCTTGGTGTGTTACAATATATATATATATATAATTATATATATATATATAATTATCCATGTTTTAGAAATCTGGAAAATTGTCGCTAAAATAGCAGCGTTTTCTTAAAAAAATGGATAAATATAATGAGAGTGTGTGTGTTTATATATATATATGGATAAGTTTGTTTATATATATAAAGATATATGTGTGTGTGTGTGTGTTAATATATTAATATATATATATATATATATATATATATATATATATCTAAATTTATATTTACATCGATATGGGGAAAAGAGATATAGTATCAATAAAAATGGGAAACATATAAATATAGGAAAGTACTCGAAGATTCTCGATCATGAGATCTCACTATGACCCACAAGGGTGACTACCATTGATCTGCTCTCAGAGGGATATTTATTTATATGTATGTGTGTGTGGGGGGGGGGGTGTATATATATATTATGACATTTAAATTATTTTTAAATTTATTTGTATGTTGATGTAAATTTATATATATATATATATATATAATTATAATATTATATATTTGAGTAAATTAATAAAATTATACTTATATATCATGATTTTTAAATTTGTGATGTTTTCAAAAAAATAATTACTAAATTAGCATTGTTATCATAAGTGAAGATTATATTATTGACGCGTTTAGAGAACATTTCTAAATTATCCACACTTTTAAAAAAGTGGATATATTATGGATATTTTTCAAAAAAAATCCCCACATTATAAATTAACCATTTTTATGAACAAAACAACTGTAAATATCTATAAATTCGTGTTTTTTAATGATTGGTATGATAATTTCCCTTAATCTTGGTAGAAAATAGGAATTTTCTCATATATAATATAAATATTATTTTAATGATATGAAAAATGATATATGTTGAAGGTGATTTGTAGTAGATGATAATAATTGATTGAAATTCTTGAAGAATATATTAAAAAAATAATCATGTATTTATACTCCTAGAATAACTAACTATAAAAAGTGAAATTACAACACATCTCCAATATGTTAAGAGTTACACCCCCACAAGAAATATAATCCTCTATTTAGTCTTCTAATTAGGATGTCTATATTGACTTATTAATATAATGCAATGTGGTTTACCTTCCCCAAGGATACTAAAATACTTCATCATAAACCTATCATTATACCCTCCATACAAATACTCATTATTCATAGTGTGAAAATCATAAAACAGATAGTTATTCACTTGAACATCATCCCATACAACTTCTTTTATTTTCTATCATTTCCAATTTACTAACCATAGAATTCTATAAACCAAAATCATTTCATCCAGAAATACTCATTAGTAATCCCATTATTTTTCAAAACCTCAAAAAAAATTTATTATGGGTGTTTCCCAACCATAGACATCAATTGGGATAAATGGAATATATGAGGTATCCTACTATTTTCATAGAGTACTATTTTTTAGTAAATTTTTTCAACCACCCATGAATCAAAAAATGGACCACAATATCTAGAATCTATTAAAAAGTTGATATTAAATACAAACCTCAGTATATTCTATCTCAAAATAAGGAAAAGTAGGTCACATTATTTTTATGTTATCTCCTTATAATTTTTGTTTTCATACATCACCATTATCTTTTTTCCACAAACGATTTTTACCATAATTTTCTTCGAGGATTTGTCTCCATCATCTATGGAATTTTTGAATTCCAAACCACAAAATCACATTTTTTGTAATATATATTGTGTGGATGATTTATCTATACACAATTTCAAATTGTGTCATCCATATTGAGATATGATAAGATGTGTTATAAGAAATTTCAACCAAAGCCATCCACATCATCTATTTTTTGGGTTGATGCAAAAACATTCTTCTCAAGTATACCTTTAAACACATATTTTCTAATTTAGAATTTTTTTCACAATATGGATGAAAATATATGAGAATAATTAATTTTTGTCACTATTGATTTAATATTTCATATTGTAATAAACATGGGAATAATAGTTCCATATCACTAACGATACAATAGAGTAGACAATTTACCTTTAAAATATACTTCATAAAAACAAGCACAACTATTTTTTTTGAACAAGGGATCTTGGGCGGTATAAAAGTTTCATTTTTTTACATAGGGGGACATTGGGAAAATATTCTACATTATTGAAAAATGGATTTAGAATCACAGATACAAAGTATATTGATACGACATTATATATTTATTCAAATATAAGTAGTGACTAAATTAATAGAACAAGTATTAAGGGTTATTAGTTTTAATTTTACCACACATATAACTTTTCAGATAATCCATTGTACCCCTAGTGGCTTGGATTCCCAATAATTTATAATATGGAGTCAATTATATAATTCATACACAAAACATTTCTTCATTTCTATGAAAAATGGTAGTGTTTCATCATATTTAGGAGCATAGTTGATATCTTGGGAAAGGGTAGTATATTTAAATAAAACCGAATTATACATTAAAACATAAAGATGATTTAATTTTAGAGTAACACAATAAATTCAATATTCCCTCCATCATGTTATATTATTATATAATCTATTTTTTAACTTATTAGTGTTCCATATAACAAGTCTTAAAAAATACAATGATCATAAACATCAATACATAGTTTGTCTTAATAATGAATCTACACCATTTTTCAATTTATCAATTTTATAGATGAATTTTAAATAACTTTCCTATAGCTTCACTTAATTATATATTCGATCAATTTCTACAACAAATTAACATATATTATAATTAATTATATGATTGAATGTGTAAACGTTATTTTTTCTTCACATTAACTATTATTTCCAATGGTATATTGATAGTACTAAATCCATTAATTAATTTTTATAAATTGAATTTTATAAATTAGAATCAGAATATGTCTTCCCAATATAAGAAAAATCAGTTCCATCTTGCATCAACAAAGAACTTATATGAAAACCTAAAGAAATGCATTTCACTATGAACACATTTTTTATCTCTAATACTTCACATCAGTTTAGTATTCATGCAATATTATAAACTTTCAAAAAACAATTTTTCTTTATAAGTCCACTTGATGAACTTATTCATTTTGAATTCTATCAATATTCAATTAATCCTTCTATATCCCTTAATAACAATTATATCATGGAACATTAGGATAATGAAAAACATTACATCCTTATCATTTTTAGCTTATTTCCCTTCATCATCACGTACAAATTCATTGGATCCATGGATAATCCCTATACTGATATGATTTACCCTAATTATTCCACTGATCTTAAAAAACACTTTTTTGTGTAGAAATAATTCATTTTTCATTATTATTTAAAATTATATTTAATTATTCTTCAAAAGATATTCCTTTCCTATACTATAAATCATGATTTCATTAAGAAACCACAAGACACATTTTCATTATATATCCACGAAAAATATGTTAATTGTATCTCGGATAGTTGATGGATCATTCATTATCTCGTATGGAATCACTAGTTATTTCTAATAACCTTAAATTTTTATTAAATCCATAATACAAATTTTTTCACCCTTTAATCACACATATATGAATCATAACCACTAATCTATCTTTTTTATGTTATTTGCACAATATAACCTATATATCAAATATTCTATTAGATAGAATGGGTACCTGTAGATCATTATAATCTATTTAATGTCTATTAATATATGTTTATCCACCATAAACCATCATTAATATTCACCACGATTATTTGAATATAGTAAGGAATTATGATATTTCTAATAAAGTTGATTTCAAATACCTCTATTCCTAAATAGTTAATCTAGTTCTTCTGGTAGTTTACATCCATGTAAGTTATGATATTCATCAGAGCATGTCATCTTTAATTTTTTTAGCATGATTAGGAACACTCTTCAGTAGTAAATCTCCGAGTTATAAAAACCCATTCTTGTATTGTCATAGTACCTCCATCAACTGAACCAAATGTTACAAAATTAAAATTTTTCACCTTTAAACATCTCTCTATCATCATAAATTTTATCCTTTGATTCTAGGGACTAGGGTCACCCAAAAATACATTGGCTGAGGGTTCCAAAAAACTCATCCATTCCTCCCAATATTACAAATTCATATTAAAAACAATGAGGGCATAAAACAAATAATTAGGAGAATATTAACTCTATATAAAAATAATCATAAAATGATAAATATCAACACGATATCCACATGAGATTACATAGAATGAATAAACTCATCATTTGACGCATAATATTGAATTATTTTGTGATTCAAAACATACACTGATCACCCACTCATTGGTTCTTATAACAAATATTAATGAAATAAAATACCATAGGCTCTACAAAATCCTTAATCCTAGAAACAATCCCTAATACTAGTCAATTTTCTTCATCATGATACACTTACCAACTTGTCCCTGACATAAATGACTGACATAAGGTCTACACATGCATTGATATTCTTATGTAGGGTGTGATCATAAAACTAAATATGGCCTAACCAACCACCCTAACTATATTTTGTTATATACACGTGTATGCATGATGAATAAAAATATATAAATAAATGAACATTGTAAGTAAACTAGTGTTAACAAGGCTATTATGACAGTAAATGTGGTACACATATTGTTAAATTAATCATGAGTTAACTAGTAAAGTAGACACCAGACCATTCATACTTCATTGTCGTTCCATAATCCACTCATTGCCTTGTGATACCACAATCAATTCCCTTACTATACCTAGAGTTCCATGGTGGTAAATTTATAATCCTTAACCCGATTCACAAAAGAATATGTAATGGTATTATGACCATATCCTGGCACACTTCTTTATCACTCAAGGTTGGTTCCATCATTAATATATCACATCACATCACATACCACCCCTATGACGGCCTGCCCAAAACCAATGACTCTTAATTAAATTAAAAAATCTGACACAATAACCCATCCACATATATATAAGAGTTATGTCCTAAATCACAAAAACCAATCCATAATCACTCTTGGTAGGTCGTATCAACTACACATACCCATCCCTACACACATAAGGTAGGAAATAGTTAAGAACATTGACAAATATCATTTCACTCAAAGGAGGCATTCTAAAGGAAATTGACCCATACCTATAAATTATTAGGAGTTCACCTCAAGCATTCTATTATAGTACTATTGAATCTAGGGAGGACGTGAAAAGAACATTGGCCCATCCATATGGACTCTTGAGAGGTCAAATCAACCACCCATAACCATCCCAATGAACACATTGGATAAAATATCTTGCATATGGAGAAATTCCTATAGACTATATGAATGTCAAATAAATAAAACGCATGATAAGAAGGTATCATAGACTATATTACATATCAATGGTTAATCTTGAGTGATAGACACTTGATAACTAGACAGATATCATGAACCTAACTATCCAATACCATAAGGGTTTCTAATATGTACTCTAACCCCGCCATAGTTTCTACTCCTCGATTTCATATTTCATCTTTCACCCATTATGGAAATCTCTACACGATGGCTCATCCAGACACATAACTCATAGTCTAGTCCATCCTCATAAAACCCTCAAGACTCCAAGTCAAACAACTGAGGGATCATCTAAATCTATCATGTTCCACACAGATCAAACATGAAAATGTGGGGTTCAAATCCTTACCAAACACTAATTGGAAAATAATAACTTGGTGTATATATAATTCACAACATTACCTAAATCATTAGATACATAGTTTATTTGAGTAATTACATTCCATAGACCTCATGATGGAAAATTCCGCTGGAAAGGAGAATGTTGTGGCTAATGTAAATAGTACAAAGAACTCATCATATATAGAATATGAGATGAGTATCAGTTAGTAGATGATGGGCCTCATAATTTTAATTTATCTTAATAACCATAATTATCAAGGAAAATCAACACTTACATCCTTGTTCACTACCATCTCACTTAAGGATTGGTTGAAGAAGGGTCAGTAATATGACTTGGATTATCTAGTGATAGGGAAAATATATATGTCAAGGATTTATAATATTATATTTCTATAAACTATGATAATGTTCATATATTATTGGTAATTTTTTGTTCCCTTTGAGCTTGTGTGAGGTGATAATGTGAGAATCACGTGCCTAAAGAAGGGTTATTAACTTACAAATACCATGATACATCCTGGAATTCATAGGTGACACTAGTGGACTAAGATGAATAACATAGTGAATTTTTAAATGCTTCTACACCTATTATCAAGTCATGGGTAAACATTAGTGACTCATACATCTTCTTAATCCATTACCATTCCTACATGATAATGAAATTGTTTTCAGACTGATTTTGAAATGGTGTGGTTGAGGTCATCTTGATATAAGGATGCAGTATGTGTTGTATTGATATATTGATCAAGGTATTGAATCTCATTCTAATTATGTAGACTCGGTCAGTTGATGATTCATGCAATAAATTTGTTTAAAATATTGAGCCTTTTCATTTAATACCTTAGTCTATCATTATATATCTTTATTTCCATTATAAATTATTCTTCTGGAAGGGTATATGTAACGAAAATGATATCTAAGATTAATTTATACCTACCTAACATTATCAAATATTATTCTAGTTTGATAATATTATTTGGTAGTTATATGGTATATTATGATCATGTGTCCTTGATTTTAGATATTTATAAGAGAACCACTATCCCCCTGTATATTTAGTCAATAAAACAAATTATCATGTACTGTTTCAAATATTACCTTTAACTTCCTTGAAATGTAATCCATAATAATAACCTCTATTGTAACATCCAAAAAATATAAAATAATGATATTGTATTTGATAGTGTATATGACATGAAACACCAAGAATAAAATGAAATATAATAACCCGAGACAATTTGATATATTCATATGTAAATAATTTCAATCATTATATTTCATTTTGTTAAATGGAACACTGATATTAGATTACATTACAGAAAAAATAAAATATACCTTTATCTATATAAAACATCATGGTAAACTAGAATTACAAGAAATAAGGACTATCTACGATGGCTTTTGTTATATGCAAGATCTCGTTTTAACAAATACATTTAATGTTACTATTTAAATTAACAATTATATCATAGTCATTAAATTGGATATTATAAATTGTATTTACCATCTTATGAATATAGTTAGATTAATTCATTGGTTACTAATCAATTAAAAATTAATATTAAGTATAAATATATATAAATTAGAAATGAAAATGAAGGAAATGTTTTTATTAGAACAATTTTAATCCCCTAAATGAATATTAAATTGTTAAACTAAATAAATTAAAATTATGGAATGATAATAATGATATATATAAATATAAATATATATTTATTTTTAAATTCATCTGATATAATTTATATGCATCATATAATAAGAAATCTAATTTTATGTATAAAAATTTATATTTTTCTAATAGAAGTTATAGTTCATTCTAGTGGAACAGTTTTTTTAAAACTAAATTTTGACAAATTTCAAAATTTTATTTGAAAAACTAAACCTAATTTTTGAAATATATATTTTTCAAATATATCATTGGTTGATTCCTTTATGATACGTTTCATTTTTTATATATAATGAAAAATAATGAATTTCGATTGAAAACTTCTTTTTCATAAAAATAATTTATTTTTATAAAGTATATTTTGAATTTTTTTTAAACAAAAAAAAGATAAAAAATTAATATAGTAATCTATTATATGACATTAAAATAATTTTTATAATGAATTTATATATATATAAAATTATTAAATATTTAGTCATTAGAACTGCTCTTTCTTGTCATCTTAGTTGGATTAACATTCAATTAGAATATTTCATTATTATGATAGGAATTTAAAAAATGGATTAAAAAGTTGGAATCATAATTATTATTATTAGATAGTATTTTAGACTTTTTTTTTCAAAAAATATTATTGCATGTAATTAATTATTATTATATTGATTAAGGTAAATATGAGTTTACATAGTGTTAAACATTAATCAGATGGTGTCAAATAACCTATAAACTTATAAAAACAAATTTTATTGAAATGTTCAGATAATATTACCCTCGCTATTTTAATTTTGTCCATTATTAGATTCACGTGCGGTAAGGGAGACCTCCCAATAGTTTCTACCTTTTAAATTTACAAAAATTCCAATCATCATCCACTATAAAAGTGCACTCACCCATCACTTACCCAAACCTATAATGACATTTTTCCAATAAAACCCATTAAAAATAAACACAGTAATTCCAAACACAAATCCTATAATCTTCCGTTTTAAAATAAATCTATCCAAGGTTTTCCACAACCACTAGGAGTTACACAACGAACACATAATGTTCTTCAATGAGCAATTTTGTTTTATTTATCTATCAACCACTTAAATTATTATTATATATTAATTAAATTATAAAATTAATATATTAAATAAAATGATATTTTTTCCAGGTTTATGTCCTACATCTTCACACACTTCCCTCAAATGTGATACACAATCATCGTACAATTGTATGGTGGACTACTGCCTCTAGAACCAATGTCATTCGTTCATATATTACCTCATCTAATGGTTCTATATAATGTAAGATTTACTATTTATATTTGAAATATATGATATTTCTAATTTTTTTAATATTATGTAATTTTTATATAACACATAAACTCTTTCTTTTAATTTTTTGAGAATATGATAACATCGTTTATGGACATGTGGATTACCTCCTACTCAATATGATGTGATTCATTCAAATTTTACAAGTAATGTATTAAAAATGGGTTTAATAAACATAATTTATATATATGAGATAAAAATGAGTCTATAATTAAAATAAACAAATATATCATTTACATTTCTTTCTATTAATATGAAAATAAAATGGAAGCTACATACATGAAGACATACAACCCACCTTCTCTATGAATGGTGAATTTCATCTCTCATCACTAATTATTTTGGATTAAAATAAACAAATATATATATATATACTGAATATATATGATATTTACATCATGGATTATATTCAATCAATTATTAAATCATGTTATGCATTATAGGAACACAAATAACAATTCAAATAATACTTGAAAAACAAAGCAATTAACACTGGAAATAGTGAATATAATGAATGATTATTAATGAACGGGTAATGAGATATTCAAAAAAGATAAAATATGATATTATAAATATTATTATTCTTATGTTATATGTTCATAACATGATTAAAATAATTATTGAGGAGTTTAAAGTTTGTTCAACCAAAAATAAGGGTATGGTAAAGGGAGTTTTTGTATCACTGTTTTTTGTGCGAGACTTTTTTTATATTCACTACTTGTTTCTTTTTTATGGGGTATATAATTTCCCCTGACATTGTTTTTGATTCTTTATCTAGGGCGCACATCCATCCATTTTTATGCACTATGCTATTAACCTCCATTCTCACTTCCAAATGTGGGTGGCATATATTGCTTATTCAGGGATTCTTGATCATTGATGGAAACATGATGATGTGATGTCAGTCACTCCTATGGATTCCTCCTTAGAATTTGTTGCCTAGTATGTGCCTCCCTTAAATATTAAGACATTGTTCATGAAACTCTTCCCCAGTTCCATATCTTCATGGATGTTGGTTAATTACAGTCCTCTTGTATGGATATTCCCAGGGGTCAGGTTAGGGCTGCAACCTTAGATCAGGGGAGTAGTTATGACAGACATCACTGGTGTGTCTAGATGATGAAACAAGGATGCGTATAGGTTTGTTTCCTGTATGACAACGATTCTAGCGGGAACAAAATCTTGAGGCATTCTGCGTCATGTTGAGGGAATTATATGTCATATGCATGTCCCTAATGTTTTCCTCTACATCCCATTATTATCATAGGGTATAACGCGAGTTTAACTTCTAGAGGAGATGGATCAGTCTAATATGAACACTGATAAGAGTAGATCAGATGGGTACATCACCAAGAGGGAGCACCTGAGAGTCTTACTAGATGGGGGGGGGTCAACACACCCAATGATGGAGGATTCAGGGATGATGTGGTCCTGAAAAAAGGGGACACAATGGTTTACCATTGGCGGGGATTGAACCTCTGGGAGGTTTCCTGTGTACCCTCTATAGACAACAGGGATCAGAACCCATGTAGTTTGAATGGGTTATGAATCAGGATTCACACAGAGTACAATGACACAGATACATGTTTTGGATTATTCATGGATAACGACGCATCAAAAGAGGGTTGGTTTTGGTTGTATGGTTATTGATTGTGTGGGGCTTAACCATGGTTAGCTTCCCAATGAAAGGGAGTCATCCTAAAAAAATGTGGCAAACTGGGTAGGAATCAGGATGGATGATGTATGGAACTTCAAAGGATATATTGAGTGGGGAGGGACTTATGCCAATATGATAGTGATGATGGGATTGAAACTCTATTAGAATTATTCCATATCCCTGTGTAAGGGAATCAATGTTCTCATATATTGGTGGGTCGATGGGACACTTGAGGAGGTGGATCATGGTGATTGATACATAAATGGAACCCATATAGAGTAGAACCTCTATGTTGCTACCTGACGTTCCCAAAACTTGAAGGCTTATAGGGTAGACAACAATAGGATGTGGGAGACTGGATTAAACCTCATAGAGGCGTCCTACGTATCCCTATTACAAAGAATCAATGTCCATGTAGTTATGAATAGGGAATGGAATCAAGGCATGCGTAGAGGACGGTGACATGACAACATTCTGGGGCATATGTGTGGTTAGAATCTTGAGAGTTAGTCTAATACCATTAAGCGATATACTAAGTATGTGGGTCCTAAAAAATAGGACACTGATGTTTACCAGTGTTTGGGGTTGGGCATCAAGGAGGCTTCATATGTACCACGTCTAGGTGACATGGATCAAAACCCATGTAGTTCATGGTGAGGAATAGGGTCAGGGTGTGTGTGGAGGATAACGACAAGAATATGATGTAGGGGATTACGCATGGTTACCAATCAATGATTAGTCTAATGACTCGGAGGGAACCATAAATATGGATCCCAATATAGGGGAATGGAATGACTTACCGTAGAGTAGGATAGAACAACAGGGAGGATTCCTACATACCCTATCTAGGAGATAGAGATCAAAATCCACATTGTTCTAATTTTATTACTAGTGTTTAGGGTTGAACCTTAGAAAGGAATCCTATGTACCCTATCTAGGAGAGAAGGAAAAAGATGTCTTCTCCCTCATATAAAGCACTGCAAGGGTCTCTGTATTTTCAAATTATTTAAACATTTTCTTCTACGGATTCCCCTGTATGGTAGGTAGCGACCCCGCCTCTTCTAGTCCCAGGCCCTTATGTAGTGCCTCGGTCACCTTCCTCCTTCAAGGATGTTATCCGGAAGCTTCCTCTGGTATCTCGTGCTCTAGAATTCGCTGACATCGACCTGGATCTACCAGTGGGTGTTTCGGGGGCTTTTGATGTTTTGGATGGGTTCAGGCCGTCCCTGGAGATTTTGTTTGTTGCTTTCTCTGATGCTTGTTATATTCTCAAATGGTCATTGGTAGCTCTGTTGGGTGCTAAAAAACCCTCACTACCCCCCATTCCATAGTTTCATGGAGTCATGGGGTTTGGATTCCCTGGCTAGGGTATCATTTTTCAACCGAAGATTGTTCTGTGTGGTCCTTGTGTCGGAGGAGGATTTTTTCCAGGCTTGGTTCAAGGCTCCTAGGTCTATGGGTAGGCGGTTGATTGTTCTTTATCATTGGTCTGTGGATGTTCATCATGGAAAAGATTCATCACATGTAGTTTTTTGGGTTCATCTCTAGGGGTTCCCCTCCCTTTTCTGAATGGGTCTCTCTTGCGAGCCGTTGGCAACTCCTTGGGGGGGGGGGGTTCTCTATGTAGATGACTAAATTGTTAGCCTAGTGTATTATTCTTTGGCAATGATATGTGTTGATATGGATATCTCGATGCCTCTCCCTTACATAATTTCACTAATTGTGAAGGATGGCTTCGTCTGGTTCCAACCATTTCTCTTTCCATCGGCCACCTGGTTTTTCTCCTACAATCACCTTCAAGGACATTCCATTCCTCTTTATAGGAAGAGACGTGATTCTTAGTTGGATCGGTCCCCTTGGTCTCCGAGCCACCCCCCTCCTCATTGCAGCTAGTTTTGTCTGGTCTTTCCCCTACTGTGCCTTCTTATTACTAGCCCATGATGTATTCATTGCCCCCTTATACCTTTGGTGGTGTGCCTATCCACAATCTAGGCCTTATATCCCCCTCCCCTTGTTATGTACACTACCATCCTACCTATCCTTGGTTACCCCCTTGGCGACCGCTCAAACTCGTCTGTGGAATCACAAAGGAACGGAGCACCTTTTGTCTACTTTTCTGGTTTCCCCATGGATTCAGGGCCCTTATTCTCAGATGGAGTTCATTCCCAGAGACATGTCCCTAATTAGTATAAGCAAGTAACCCCCCTCTTTGGATCTAATGGTTTCTCCAGCCCCATCGGGATTCCAGGAGCATTCCATGCCAGCTAGTGCCTATCCTCAGATAACAGATTTTCCCCATGGCGAGGTGGACACTTTATCTCTATTGGTTTCACTTAGAGGCCCTGGTCCCCTGGACCCTACTACCCATCATGTGGCCAATGCCTCTCCTCATCACACTGTGAACCGTACCATGTCTCGTTCCCAAAAAGGCCCCTCCCTTCTTTTCATAACTCTGGAGCCTTGATGCTTGGGTCCAATGCCAGAGTACCCCATTTCCAATGATATATATACTCATCTAAAACACTCGTGGCTTGGGAGCTAGGGAAAAAAAATATTTCTCATCCATTAATGCTCAATCCCCTAAAGCCTCTATTGTGGTTGTTCTGGGACTGAAGCATTTAGTCTCGAAAATTGGAGTGTTTTCCAAGAGGATCAAACATAGGGTATGCATGCATGAAACCCCAACCAACCAACATATTTGGATATTTTGGAACTCTTTTACCACTGTTAACTGGATTCAGGTCTCAGATTAGAGTATATTCACTGAAAGCATCAATGGGCCTTCCCATTTCCTTGACACCTTTGTGTATGGAAGCTGTTATTTTAAAAAATAGGGAATATTTTTTGAGGGATCATGATGATTTTGACCAGGGGGTCTCCTTTGCTTGTTGGAGGGGATTTTAATATCCTTGATGATACCAATGAGAATAAAGGGCATTGTTACTTCCCCAACAAATATAGTGAGGATTTATTTCATCTCATGGCCTGAAAGGGTCTCATGGACATGGGTTTCATTGGAGAATAGTTCACATGGTGACATAATCAAAGAGGATGAAGATGTACTTGGTGTCTACTTGATCGTTGTCTTATGAATGTCCATGTGGTTTTGGAGTTCCCCAATTCCAAAGTCTCACAACTTGTTCGTATCCTATCTGATCACTCCCCTTTTCTAGTCTCACTCTCCCTATGAAAGGATTGGACCGAATGCTATGTCTTTTCTCACACCTGTCCCAGCCATCTGGGCATCCAATAGGCTATCTGGGACTCATGGATATATTTTATCCTTGGCGCTGGCTGGCTAGCTTTTTGGAATAACCATAAAGGACTAAAAGGAAATCTCCAGGCCTGATGGAGTAGTCATCCCCCTGACATATTGACTTTCTTGCTCTTTCAATGGAAATCTAAACCATGAAAATTTGTTTGGAGTACGATTAGTGGGATGACATGTTTAAGGAACATTCTAGAAAAAATGCTAGTTTGGAGGAAATGGTTTTAATGGAGTAACATGGCATAATGGAACAAACATAGATAAAGTGGTTGTGTGATGGAGACAACAAATCAGCTTATTTCCACACGTACATCAATGGAAAACAAAGGATGATCATACCTAACATATGTATTGAAGACTGAATCTTCACTGACGATAAGGACCTTGTTGGGATCATGGATGAGTCTCATTTGAAGGACCTACTGGGGGGGCCTAATCCTCACATGATGGGGGGATATCCATGCAGTCATGAGTATTTTTTGGAGTTAATCCTGATCACTGTTTCAATTCAGGGCAATGACCTTTTGGATTATACTCCCAATGAGAAAGAGATTCATGAGGCAATGTTGAGCATTAATTTGGAGAGTTCCCCAGGGTAGGATGGTTATTCGGGGTCTTACTACAGGGTGACCTGTATAACAACCCCTTTCTTTTTATTATACAATTAAACATAATTTATTACATAAAATTCACTTGATTCAAAATAGAAGATCAAGAGGTATTGTGTATTTGGTTCTTAGGATCATTAAATAACAACTTAAAAAATGAAATAGAACATCTTTATTGAAAACTTCCTCTACATGACCACTTCATTCCCTTGTACTTAGCATTTCATGGGATAACCTGAGGACATGTATAAAAAAGGGTGTGCTATAAAGGCAAGTAAGAGAATAATCATGGAATAAATTGAGGAATACAATAAATGTTAGACAATAGGCATATCAATATGTCATAATAGATGAATATACAAAAAGTCATGATAAAGAATTATATTCATTACATGAAAACATGGAAACAACACTTCACAAGGAATTAGCATGAGTCGAGGCTCATTACACATGGAGAATGAGTAAATCTTCATTTCACATGAGGAAAGAGTAAAACCTCGTTGCACTTGAATTAGCATGATTAAAACGACATTGAAAATTAAATATCATGATACTATACATTACGCAATGCATTGGACTTCTATAAGGGCACACCATTCTAAAACATTTCATTTCATGTATAAATGTGACACATGGATCATATAATAGGGATTCATAAAACACAATCATTTATTACATGATAATGGATTGTGGAATTAATACATGAAACTTTATAATCGATAAGTAAATGTTCAAAAAGGTGAATATCATTGATAGAGAAATTGGAATGGTATTCACTACACAATGACATTGGATTGGAAAATTGGGGTAATTTCAAAAGCGTAACGACATGACGTAAGATTTCATAAAAATGGTTGATGAGAGAGAAAGGGTTGTATCATCATATTTACATGAAATGGAAAGTAATTATGTAATATAGATACATGTCCCAACAATTTTAATGGAATTTAGAGTCATGATTCAAAAAAATTACGTAAATGTTAAAGAGGAGAGAGAAGTTTCTTTCGAAATTTCGGTATTGTAACGGTTGTACATGGTAGGCAGTTAATGAGAGAGAAATGGGTCTCTCATAATTAAAATATATAGAGGGAAGTATGGGGGAGGTTAGAAACAATTCACCAACATTTATAATTGAAATTAAAAGGTAATAACAACATTAAGAAAATTGGACAAAAATGAGAAAGGAAGAAAAAAACCCTTACTTGGAAGTGTGCTTCCAAAGGCTTAAGAGAGGCTTGAGAGATGCTTCTTGGGTGCATGGGGAAACTTGGGAGGATTTTATAGAGAATAGGGAATCAGTTTTATGAACTACAAATGATTTTAGTGAGGAGAAAGTGGGAGCATGGGTGGGTTTATATAGGAAAGATGAGGGAATTCTTTATTATTTAGGTTTGGGACACCTCACATTAAACTAATCCAACCCACAAACCAGACCATGGTTTTTGATCATGGTTTTTGGAAAATCGAAGTGAAAAAAAATATCTTATAATTCCAATTTCCTAACACCTTAAAATAATGGGGTTGCTTATGTGGAGGTGAGTCACACTCCCAAGGAAAACAATTTAAAAAGACAAGATGTTTAATAAGTCTTGAAGGGTCCATTAATTCTTTGTAAAATAAGTCAAAAAAACCCAAAAACACATTATATTAATGGTAAAAAATATATTGACCGAACTTAAATCTTATAGTATTTTATTACATCACTATTAGGTCATTATGATGTTATAAAACACAATATATATTTAAACGGTATTTAATTTTTACCGAAATATTTGACTGTCTAAAAAATTTATGAAAAATTTACCTTTGGATAATTTCGACATCCTGATTCTAGAAAGAATATTTATTTTATATAAATAACGTTATAAATATTTTAATTTTCACTTTTAATAGAAAAACTGTCATTTATTAAAAATTCATGGGTTTGGACAAAAATGGTTTTCAAACCTTAATAAAAATTACAATTGCATTCAAAAAATTATACGATCATTTATAAATAATTATAATTACGTAAATAATAATATTAATATTTTAAAAAAATATTATTTATTTAGAAAATTCATTTTTTTCATCTAAATATATTTCTTATTTGAACATTAACTAAAAATACTATTTTTGCTTTAAAAAATTTTTACAAGGTAAAAATAATAAATTGAAAGTATATTCATTATTATATAAAAAAAATAATGTACATAACAATAGTGATATGGTCTTGTTACATAACCCCGTATAACATCCGGATAAGACCAAATATTAAGGTGTGCGATGATGACAGACTCTTAGGGTGGCTCAGATAAAATTGCTCGGGTGGTAATCTATATTAACATTAATTTCTCTCATAGGTGGTCATGCTCGAGCATAACATATTCAAGCTATGATTGGTCTTGCTTAAGAGAGAAGAACAATGATGCCACCTCCTTTTCGAGCTCTGAAAAAATGGGATTTGTATGGGGCACGTTTACTGGATGAGGTCATCACTTCCCTTGTTTGAGTTAATTGGATTTTTTAAAGCCCAATATTTATACAAATCAGGTGATCACTATTCAATAGAAATATTATCAATGGTAAATATTCTTAACATAAAACCATAGAAGATTACATTTTATATAAATATTTTATATAAAAAGTCATTTAATTATGTCACGAGGGATTTCCATTAATGAATGTTTGGGTCGTTACAATCTTCCCCCCATAAGAAAATTTCACCCTTTAAGTTTTATTTTCCCACACTAAACCAGATGTAGGTAAATTGGCTTCATCAGTTCTTCTAATTCCCATGTTGCTTCTTCAAGCTTGTGGTTTCACCAAAACAATTGGACGAGGGGAATTTTCATATTTTCTAGGACATTTTCCCTATGATCTAAGATCTTCACTGGCTGCTACTCATAATAATGATCATCCTCCAACTGCACCACCTCTGAAGAGAGTACATGAGAATAGTCTGGTATGGACTTCCTTAAGAGGCATACATGAATGACATCATGTATATTGGCCATGGTAAGTGGAAGTGATAGTCGATAGGCCACAACCTCAACACGATCAAGAATCTCAAAGGGCCCAATGTACCTTGGACTTAACTTCCCTTTCTTTCAAATAATCATAACCTTCTTCCATGGAGATATGTGTAGAAATACTAAGTCTCTAACTTTAAACTCAATTCCTCGTCAATGGCTATCTTCATAACTCTTCTGTCGACTCTGTGTAGCCTTGATATACTACTGAATGGATTTCACCTTCTCCACTATTTCATCGACCATTTCTTGTTCAAGAAGCTAATGATCACCGACCTCATCCCAACATGTTATTGTTCTACACATTTTACCATAAATTAATTCATATGGTACCATTTGGATGCTCGAGTGGAAACTGTTATTATAAGAGAACTCAACTAGAGGAAGATGTTGATACCATCGTCATTTCAATTCTATAGTGCATGCTCTCAACATGTCCTCAAGTGTTTGGATAGTCCGATCAGATTGTCCATCAGTGTGAGGATGATAGGCCATAATGATGTTCAGTTCAACATTCATAGCATGTTTAAGATGCTTCCAAAACATAGAGGTGAATGTTGGATCTCGATCAGACACAATAGATAGTGGTACTCCATGTAGCCTTACCAATTCCACGATATATATCTATACCAGTTGATCCAATGTGAAATCCTACCTAATTGCAATGAAGTGTGTAGCCTTTGTAAGATGATCGACAACAACCCAGATTGCATTTTAGCCTTTGGATATCTCCGAAAGTCCGGTGAAAAAGTCCATGGTGATGTTCTCCCATTTCTATTCTAGTATGGGAAATGGTTGGATCATCCCCTTAGACATCTTCATCTCTGCCTTCACTTGCTAATATACCATGCACTGTGATTTATATTCAACGATCTCCTTCTTCATATTATCCTACCAATAATTCTCTCATATATCTCGATACATCTTTGTATTTCTTGGGTGAATCGAGAAATTTGAACTATGTGTATCATCTAAATGTTCTTTCTTCAGCTCTGGACTTGATGGAACACATAGTCCTTTCCCAAATATCACAATTCCTTATTCATTAACATTAAATTCTAAGGATTTTATTTTTACAATAGCTTCCACTTTTTCCTAAATTCCCACATCATCATTTTGAGCATCATTTAACATTTCCAAAAGTGACAATTGAGCAATCATTTGTGAAAGGATTGATGATGACCCCTTATTTATGATTCCAATGTGCATCTTCATCAAATATAATAATATTGGATCCTTTTCAATTCTCATCAATGATAGAATCATTGGGTCTTTTATACTTAGGGCATCTTCCCCCTTGTTTGCTTTCCCAGGGTGGAAATGGATTGAGAAGTCAAGTATTTGATCCTCTCTAACCATATTCTTTGGCACATGTTCAACTCTTTATGTGTGAATATATACTTGAGGATTATTTGGTCCATATATATTTCACACTTCTCCACAAAGAGATAATGCCGCGAAATTTTCAAAGATGAGATCACTACAACCAACTCGAGGTCATGTGTTGGATAGTTGTTTTCATGAAATTTCAATTGCCTTGAAGCATAGGCAATGACTTTGTCATTTTGCATCAACACACATCCCATGCCCTTCTTCGAAGCATTACTGAATACCAAAAAAAGTTATCCACATGTGGGTAAAGTGAGCACAGTTGCAGTGATAAGCCTATTTTTCATCTCCGTGAATCCTTTTTCGCATTCATCACTCCAAGAAAACATTACTCTCTTCCATGTTAGCTTGGTATGAGGGTAGAACAATCATGATAAATTTTTCTCAAATCTTCGACAATATCCAGCTAACCCCAAGAATATATGAATATCCGTTACTGATGTTGGTCTCAGACATCCCTCAATTACATCTATTTTGGAGGGATCCCCAGATATCCCATTGTTTGTGATGATATGGCACAAGAATGGGACCTCCTTCAACCAGTAATCAGACTTTCTATACTTTGCATAGAGCTTCTCCTTCCACAATGTCTCTAGTACAGTTCTTAGATGCCTCTCATGATCCTCCATGGTTTTGGAGTTTATCAGAATATCATATATAAATACTATCAAACAAAATTTTAAGGTAATCCTTAAATACTCTATTCATCAAGTCCATGAAAATTTCTAGAGCATTAGTGAGTCTGAAAGGCATTACTATGAATTCCTAGTGCCTGTATCTTTTATGAAAAGTAGTCTTATGGATATCTTACTTCTTCACCCTTACTTGATAATATCCCGACCAAAAATCCACCTTGGAGAAGTTTTGTGCTCCACACAACTAATCGATCAAGTCATCTATTCATGGGAGAGGATACTTCGTCTTTATCGTGATTTTGTTTAGCTCATGATAATCAATGCAAAGGTGCATTGAACCATCATTCTTCTTGAAGAAGAGGGCTGGTGCACTCCATGGTGAAGCACTTGGGCGTATAAATCATTTATCCAGATTCTCCTGTAGTTGTTTCTTCAACTCCTCAAGCTCCACAAAATGCATTATGCACAGAGTCTTGGATATTGGAAGTGACCCATGTATAGGATCAATTTAGAATTCAACATATCTTCGAGGAGGAAGACTAGATAATTACTCGGAAAACACTTCATCGAATTCCTTCACAATAGGCATGTCCTCTAGGATGGTTGCCTCCTTAGACTCAATCATCTGAGCCAGATACATGTTCTATTAGGGTAGTAATAATAACACTTGAGATGATGTAGCTAAAGAAGATTCATCTTCCTCCTTTCACTTGTAATGAATCGGGGTTCGATTCTCCGCATGGAGAGTGATTTCACTCTCCTGACAATTTAAGATGTCTCTATTTAAGGAAAGTCAATCCATGCAATGAATTACATCTCATTCTACCAGAGGGAGTATGATGAGGTTCCCCAAGAAGTTTAATACACATATTATGATAGGGGAGTAGTTATATTCATGGGATGCAATGATTTCCCCATTTGACGTACTCACTGACATCTTCACTTCCATGATTTGTGGTGGTGCAGAGATTGTTCTACTATACATTCGAGATATAAAAGAATGCATAGAACCTGAATCAAAATGAATGTTTTCTATTCATGAATGAATAACTATCTTACCTATCACCACTTCATTTTCGGTGTTCATTTTAGAAGTAGTGATGGAAAAAGATCGCCCTTGCTGCCTTGGAGGTTACTGGTTGCGTCCGAAAAACCATGGCTTAGGGAACTGATTTGCAAGAAGATCTGGTTCTTTGCAGTTGTAGTAATAATTAACAATGCGTTGAGGTTTAAATGGAGTGGTCCTCTCTTCTATTGTAGCAACAAGTTTTTCTAGTCGGTAGTTAATAGCTAGGTGCACTTCTCTTCCACACCTAAAGAATTTCCTTATCCCCTTTATTCAATTTCTGGGGTGCTTCTTTCCGCAACTTTGGCAAGTGGGGTGCTGTATTTTCTTGGCATCATTGTATTTATCCATCAGACCACCCATATGGAAGTCCACCTTATGCATATTATCCCCATTATACCCCCGAGATTCTCCGATCTCCATTTCAACCTTGAGGGAACATCAAGCAATTTCCACATAGCTTTCAAAGTCACGGATCACCAACACTTTCCACAGGCTAGGTTTCATCACAGCAATGAAGAGTTCAACCTTGAATTCTGAGGTAATGACAATGTCAGAAGTGTATCGTGCAAGCCATGTGATGTTTGTCTCGTATTCTCCAACAGATTCATCATCTTTTTGCTTGAGGGAAAGCAATTCCCTTTCCATCTTAAGTCGGAGGGTGTGCAAAAAATATTTATCGAAAAACATCTTCTGGAAATACATGCATTCCAACACCTTGATCTCATCCTCAGGATTCATATTTTTTATCAACGCCCACCATTGATCAGATTCACCCTCCATATGATAAGAATACAGGAGAACCCTTTCTTGTTCATAACATTGAAGGATGGAGAAGATCTTTTCAATGGAGTTGATCCATTTTTCAGCGATTGAGAGGTCGGATGATCCATTAAAAGTATGAGGCCTTTGTTTCACGAAGCTCTCCATAGTGACATGTTCTTTCTTGGTGGGGGGGGGGGGGGGGTGGTTGAACCTTCCACTTGACCCATGTTTATATACAAATATTGAGTTATCTGAGAGATAAGTGTGACAAAGTTCATGATTCCTGCTCCAATTGGATTGGGCATCTCATTAGTAAAATCATCACATTGATCTTCACATCAGTTGTTATCCCAAGTCATCCGATTACCGACCATTGGAGAGAATAAATGGAATGTTAGGGGTAACACATAAAGGGTAATCAAATGACATAATTAACGATTGATAAATAAATTTTATCTCCCTAACAAATGAATCTATTGGATTCAGTATATGTTATCCATGAATTACATTCTAACATATATTCTCAAGGCATTTATTAGTCCCTTAATAATGGTTCATACTAAGCTTTTGAATTTACCAAATCATATCCCCCAGGAGTGTCATAACCAAGAGTGCAACAAGTCTAGTTGTTGTGCACTAGTTCTCGTTCAAGTCTAGCTCAAAGCAGTGTTTTCAGGTTTTACCCCTAGGATACATCTATACCAGAGCCGCCTTAACCTGCTCGTATCCAAAGAGGGATGTATTTTCTTGATAAACCACATACTCAATACTCACAAAAATTTAGGTATGTTTTTATTATACATTGCCTTGTCTCTAAGGCATTACTAGGGTTTTCTAATCCTAGTCCCAAAAATAACTAAACCTTCCTCTAATACCAACTATGAAAACCCTAATTTTTTTATTACACAATTAAACAAAATTTATTAAATAAATGTCACTTGATAAAACATAGAAGATTGAGAGTTATAGTGTCTTTGGAGATTAGGATCATTACATAACAACTTAAAACATGAAATGCATCATCTTTATTGAAAAATTCCTTTACATGACCACTACATTCTCTCGTACTTAGCATTGCATGAGATAACCTGGGGACATGCATAAGAAAAGGGTGAGCTATAATGCACAGTAAGGGAAAAATCATGGAATAACATGAAGAATAAAATACATGTTATACAATAGGAATATCAATAGGAAACAATAGAAGAATAAATATAAAGGCATGATAATGCATGATAATCAAAATATGGAAATGTGGCAACAACACATAACATGGAATTAGCATGGGCCTAGTCTCATTTCACATGGAGCATTAGTAAATCCTCATTGCACATGAAGAACGAGTAAAAAATCATTGCACTTGAATTATAATGAGTAAATACCCATTACACATGACATATCATGATACTATACTTTACCCAATTCATTGAGCACTATAAGGGCGCACCCTTCTTAATCATTTCATTTCATGCATAAGTGTGCCACGTGGATCATATAACCTAGATTCATAAAACACAATCATTTATTCCATGATAACAGAATATGGAATTCATAAATGAAACTTTATAATAAATAAGTAAATGTGAATAAAGGTTATTACCCTTGATAGGGAAATGGGCATGTTATTAACTACACAATGACATTCGCTTGGAAAATCGGTGCACTTTCTGTAGCGTAACAACATGCCGTAAGAATTCATAAAAATTGTTGATGAGAGAGAAATAGGTGTATCATAATATTTAAATTAAATGGTAAATAAGGGTGTCATATTGATACATTTACCAACAACTGTAATGGAATTTAGAGTCATGATACAAAAGAATTCCTTGAATGTAAAAGAGGAGAGAGAAATTCCTTTCAGAATTTCGGCATAGTAATGGGTGTAAACGGGAAGCATTTAATGAGAGAGATAGGGGTATCCAATCATTCGAACATAAATTGGGAAGTATGGGTGAGGTGTGAAACCATAACATAACATTTATAATTGAAATTAAAATGTCATAACAACATTAAGAAAATTCGACAAAAATGTGAAAGGAAGAAAAAAACCCTTACTTCGATATGTGCTTTGAAAGTCTTGAGAGAGGCTTGAGAGAGAATTATTGGGAGATTGGGGAACCTTGGGAGTATTATAGAGATATAATTTTAGAGGTTGGATGATTTCCAAAGGCTTTGAGTGAGGAGGAAGTGGGAGATTGCATGGGTTTATAAAGGAAAGGTGAGGGAATTCATTATTATTTAGGTTTGGGACACCTCACATTAAAATAATCCAAACACAAACCAGACCATGGTTTTTGACCACGGATTTTGGAAATTGGAAGTGGAAAAAAAATTATAAGGTCAATGTATGAAGTTCTTAAAATAATGGGGTTTCTTATGTGGAGATGAGTCACACTCTTAAGGACAATAATTTAAAAAGACAGGATGTTTGATAAGTCTAGAATGGTCCATTAATGATTTCTAAAATAAGTCAAACAAACCCAAAACCACATTATTTTAATGGTAAAACATATATTGGTTGAACGTTAAGCCTATAGTATTGTATTACATCACTATTTGGTCATTATGATGTCATAAAACACATTATATATTTAAACGGTATTTAATTTTTACCCAAAAATTTGACTACCTCAGAAATTTTTTAAATATTTACCATTGGATAATTTCGAAGTCCTGATTCTATAAATAATATCAATTTTATCTAAATAATTTTCTAAATATGTAAATTTTCACTTTTAATATTAAAACGGACTTTTATTGAAAATTCATGGGTTTGGACAAAAATGGCTTTCAAACCTTAATAAAAATTACATTTGCATTCTAAAAGTTATATGATCCCTTATATTTAATTATAATTAATTTAATAATAATAATAATAATAATATTTTATTAAAATATTATTTATTTCAAAAATCCATGTATTCATCAAAATTGATTTATTAGTAGAACATTAACTAAAAATACTATTTGTGCTTTAAAAACTATTTACAAGGTAACAATAATAATATGAATGTATATTAATTTTTATATAAAAAAATAATGTACATAACCATAGTGCTATGTTCTTGTTACATAACCCCTTATAACACACATATATGACCAAATAGTAAGGTGTGGATGGTGACAGACTCTTGGGGTGGCTCCGATAACATTGCTCAGGTTGTAATCCCTATCAACATCAATTTCTCTCATAGGAGGTCCTGCTCGAGCATAACATATTCAACCTATGCTTGGTCATGGTCAAGAGTGAATCCCAATGACGCCACCTCCTTTCTGAGCTCTAACAAATGGGCTTTGTATGGGGCAAGTCTACTGGATGAGGCCATCGGTTCCTTTTTCTGAGTAAATTGAATTTGATAAAGCCCTATATTTAAACTAATCAGGTGATCACTGTTCAATGTCTATATTAGCAACAATAAAAATTCATAACATAAAACCATAGAAGTTTACATTTTATATATACATTTTATAAAAAAATTGATTTAATTAGATCAAGAGGGATTTCCATTAAGGAATGTTTGGGTCGTTACAGGCTGGGACTTGGTGAAGGGCGACATGGTTGCGGCAGTCCAGGATTTTTTCAAGGACGGGTGCCTGCCTCACATCACCTGCGCTACCACCTTGGTGTTGATTCATAAGATCCTTAATCCCTCATCCATCCACCAATACCATCCTGTGAGTTTGTGCAATGTCCCTAACAAGATCCTGTCAGTGATCATCAATAGGAGACTCACATCCCTCCACCCCACCATGATCTCAAATGAGAAAAATGGCTTATTCAAGGGAAGATATATTCAGGGGGCGATCGCTTTGGCACAAGATGTCATTTTCGATCTCATATTGAATTCCAATGGCTCAATTATTACCTTTAATATGGACAGGGACAAGGTCTATGACCTCATAGAGTGGAGTTTTATCATCAAATTCCTTTATATATTATGTCTCTCTTCTTGGTTTATTTATCTAATTATCAAGTGCATCAGTTTTTCATGGATTTCTATTCATTTCATGGGAAAGCATCACAACTTCTTAAAGATAGTTCATGGTCTGAGACAGGGGTACCCCCTTTCAATGTGAATCTTCATAATGGCCTATGACTCCCTTATCCGACATATATATAGGAGCATTGGAAATGATTCCATATCTCCTTACCGGTGTATGCAGAGGTAGTTTTTCATTTCTCACACTATGTTTGCTGATGATACAATCATATTTATCAATGCAAACCGGCTTTCCATTAACGTCTTAAACATGATCATGGAGGACTATGGTCACTGGAGTGGCTAATGATATAACCAGAGAAAGAGTACCTTATACATCACTAACCAATGCTCAGATACTCAAAGAGCCTCCATGTGTAACCGGATGAACTTGAATCATGGTTCGTTCCCAATAACCTACCTTGGTGCTCCTGTTTCCCCTGGACAACTACCAGTCTATTTCATTGATCATATTGTTTCTCACATTACTAGTCAGGTCACACACTAGATGAGAATGTTCATATCATTTGGATGTTGGATCACCCTGGTGAATAGCCTCCGCACCTCAATCTCAGTCCATGTTCTTTCTGCCAACATTGTCTTGAAGGGTGTGCTTTCTCATATAGACATGATCCTCATCTCTTTTATCTAGGACACTCGTTTAGGTGGGAACCGCGACTGGGCATCTGGGGAGAGACACTCCAAGACACAGGAGGAGGGAGGCATCAATGTAAGGAGCCTCTCGGGCACACTTCCTGCCATGCGTGCTAAGCTCGCCTGGGATACTTTCGAGCCCCGGTATCCATGGGGTAGGATTATGGATTAACTGTATAAACCGAGGGAGGGACATTAGGATGGTCACGCAAGTTCTATTTGGCTGGTGGTGGCCCCACTGATCGTGTCCCTATAACCGTAATCATGATGGATTGTCGGGAGAGGGGGATCTCTATTTGGAACCACAACGGGTCCGGTGGGTATCATTGTTTTCCAGGCTCCCCAGTTACAAAAATTTCCTTTCGCCAAGATAGCATGTTTCCCACATTTATTGCAGCAGTTCTTAAAAGTACCCATTTTGAGGTTTTTAATCATATCAACATTAATGATGATCAAGAAAAGTGTGTCTTCACAGCTTCGAGTTCTTGTGGTTTTTCAATGAATGATTTCTGTAGGTTATTTAATACTTCGGACCAAACCGATGCATGGTGGAAATTCTATGGCTCAATGAAATCCCATCAGATTATAATTTCTTGGTTTGGTGGATTAGTAATTGTGCTATTCCAAAAGATGATAATGTAAAACAAACGGGAATTTAGATGTCTCCAAGTTTCTCCTACTGCAGGGTGCCTTGGGAGGACACCACAACTCACTTGTTCTTTATGGGAGATTTGGCCAATGAAGTATAGTCGACCCTCAGAGGCTTCAGTGGCTTGGCATCCACAGACTAGAGGGACTATCCCTTCTTTGAGAGATTTGTTCACAGTGCAAGAGGCCAAGGGGCAGAGTTGAAGGTTCGTGTATTGGTTATGGCGGCAGGATGTGGGTGCATTTGGACAACTCGGAACAAAGCTATATTTGAGGGGGCCACCTATTCCTAGCAGGCAGTGGATACAAGGGTTAAGTGTTTGTTTCTGGATCTGGTCTTACTTGGAAATGACTGGAAGGGTGCCCCCACCATGAGGCTTTTTTCAAACCATATTCAATCAGCAACCCCCATCAGGGAGGGAATGTGGGGGTAGTGGGTTAGATGGCACCTGCACACATTAGGAACACGACTAATCATCGATGGATCGTGCACTATGGGAACCACGAGTGGGGGTGGTGTGATATGAGATAAGAAGGGGCTAGTAATAAATTCTTTTGTTGGACACTATAGATTGGGTCATTTTCCATAAGCTGAAGCCCTAACGAGGCTCTTTGGTCTCCAATTGTCCAGGTAGAGGAACATTACCCATAGTGAAATGGAAATCGACTCCATCATTCTCTACTACTCTATATTTGGTATGTTCCCCACACCAAGGTCTATATCCTACCTCATTAGGAAATGCCTGAGTCTCGTGGAAGAAAACACCGACATTTTTCATACATGGAATGAGGGGAACAAGGTCGTTGACTTTATTTCCTCGATGTCAAATCATGGGGTGAATACCCATTGTTCTCCAGATACTGAGTTACTATTTCTAGAGGGGGAGAACATTGTCAAAGGGGATGATCTAGGGATCCACCAGTTTAGACCACCATAGTTCATGTTTTTCTTGTTTTTCTTTTTATTTGTATGTTTTCTTTTTTGGTTGTATGGTGTTTTTAAATAAAATATATATGATTTATTGTTGGTCTAGGAGACAGGGATTAAAACCCACGTAGTCTGAATTTATATAGTTTAACATCATGTGGGATAAAAGTGTCAGGTAGTTTTACGTCATACAAGATGAGGGTGAATTGACATGAAGTGGTCTGGACCAATGAGTGATGGGATTGATCCTCATGAAGGATTATATTGTACCATTATTAGAGAGGGTAATGGAAAACGTCCACATTTTTCGGTGATAATGGATGTGGATTATGCAGTAAGGTGGGCTGATGAGGATTCCATGGTTGATGCATAATCTATGCCCACCTGAGTCATGCTCGGAGTGGGAAACAAGAGGTGGAAATGAACTGACAACCACATCGCATTAGGTGCATGTGCATGGGTTAGAGTAGGGATTATGCGTGGTTAGCAGCCCAATGAAAAAACTATGGATTATTCTTAGTAAGATTCCCACGGAGATGGATATTGGGACTTACTCTATGATGGAGGACCGATGGCATTAAAGCCCAAAGTGAGAGGGATGTGGTAACGAATGTCCCTGTGACCATCTATCCTCTAGCCTTTGAGAATAGTACAATAGTGGAGGAGCAAAGATTTTACCTCCCACAAGAAAGGATAGGGAATTAAACCCTGATGATTTCCCTTCCTTGTGGACAGATTTTGTTCCAAGCAAGGAGGATCTCATTCCATGTGAGAAATATCTCCCTACCATGGAGTCCAGTGGGCATGTAATATGTTTGAGGTGGGGTACCCTGTATAAATTTTTTGAGTCAAGGCTATAGTTTAACATCATGTGTAAAGGAAAATGATTCTTGGTAGTTTATTGTCATACAGCTCGAACAATGAGGATTCACTCCCCACCCTTAGGTCACATAATCATCATGATTTAACCCTAGGTGAGAGGAAGTTACCGAAAATTCTATGTGAAGATGGGGTTATGGGGTGAACCATTAACGGTATCATGTTAGCATGAATATGTGACGAAGAAATAGTTGTTGGCGTTCCTATGTGAAGAAGCATGAGGCTATGAGATGCAATATGTAGCACCGCTCACGGGACCTATAAATCACTTCATACGATCCTACAAGGCCATATGGGAAGGGTGTGTAAAAATCATGAGATCATGGAAAGAGGTGCTTCACAAAGAGGATGAGTTTCGTGAATAATGGATGCATCATGAAAAGGATTTCCCTCGTTAAGGGAAATGGCTTCGGGAAGATGTTGGGCTTCGCAAGGAAAGGGGGATCCATGAATGGAAGCCTTTAACGGGAATAAATCTTTATATTAGAGAGATAATATATCTTTTTAGGGAGTTTTGTGAAGTCATAATGCATCAAAAAAACCTCGAGCACCAAAATGTGGCCCATAACTTTACAAAGGACATATTCCATCGCGTAGGAACCTCAACCCTAGGTGGAGGCAGGAAAGAACACAAAGATGTATGGATCGCAAAGGCCATGTACTTTTAGCGATCTATATGAGGGTTTCACGATGGTCTAGTGAAACATGAGCTTGAAATTTGAAAGGCCCGAGTTACAGTGGTTTGGAAGGGGGGCCTCTATTTATAAGAACCCATGGTCGGTACAGGTCGCAGAACTCACCACATAACCGATTTATTCTATATAGAGGAGCCTCTCAGTTGGACAGTATCATCCTCACCAAGGATGTTAAACGCCGTGAAGTGGCCCATCGAAATGGTCATCTTGATGTTGGCTACGGAGGCTGATGATGTCACAGAGGGTCTGCGGGCCGACGTAGGAATCGCGCCAGGCCATGATGCCACAGATACTATCACGGAGGTGGCTGCACTAAAAAGGGACGGTCATGCGAAGCACTTCACAAAGGAAATAGTTTAGGATGTCCTAGTGGATCTTAGGCCCCTTTGGAGTGCTGATTCACTCCACTGAATCCTTGAGTCGGCTCACTGAGCAGGGATTTTTTTGCCCCCCCTAATAATTGTATCCTATGAAAAATATAAGTTTGAATTTTGAGGGAAAGATGATAAAGATACATAGTAAATTAAACAAACAACAGATCCAGGAGATGGGTCTTGGAAGCGTGGTTGAAGCTTCATCATGAAGGCCAGCACACCACCAATTCAAGAAAAGATCCTTGCGCAGAGGAATCATTCTGTGGGGGAAAATGGCGACGTGAAGAGCATGGGTGGGATGATGCAAAGAGCACCATCCATTTTCCATGAATTTGGTGCCCATCAAACCTATATATAGGGGATCATTGTTGTCTATACAAGCCGAGAAATATGAGAGGAAGAATGGAAGAGGTAGAATATTAGCACACAGCACAAAGAAGCTTTCAATCTTTTCACAATTTCACACAACTTCACAATTTTTCACGATTGAAATTTTAGGCTACAATTACATCAATTTATAGACCCACAACATTAAATGCCTAGCATTTATGTTAGTACAAATAAATACCAAAACATAAAATACAGAGAATCTATGACGGTACAAGGAAAGACCAAAATATTAAATGCAGAGCATTTATAACGGTACAAAGATATACCAAATATTTAAATACAAAGCATTTAAATTCATTCAAGGAAAATAAATGGAGGTTGACCCATGAAAAAAATGTGCAAGTAATAAATGACGTGGCAGGCAGCTTTGACTCATATTTTTGGTTTGCAATTCCAACACTCCCCTTCAAACCAAAACTGGCTTCATTTCGAGCATCGTTCTGAGTCTTTTGAATGCATCTGACGGTAATGCCTTTGTGAAAATATCAGCCACCTGCTCCGTAGTATGAAAATATTCCAATTTTATCGTTTTCTACTTCACATGATCTCACAAAAAATGGAATCGGGTATCAATATGTTTGCTTCTTCCATGCTGCACTGGATTTTTGGCAAGTTCAATTGCCGACTTGTTATCCACATATATCACTGTGGATCCATCTTGCGGATGCTGCAACTCCTTCAGCAGATTTATCAACCAGATTCCTTCACAAACAGTGGATGATACCGCCACGTACTCTGCTTCACATGTAGACAAGGCGACCACACTTTGCTTCCTTGAATTCCACGTGAAAGCAGTCGATCCAAGAAAAAATACATACCCAGTGGTGCTTTTTCTTTCATCTTGGTCACCTCCCCAGTCACTGTCTGAGTATCCATGCAGATTTTCTTCTTCATTGTATGGATAAAAAAGAAAAAAATTCACCGTTCCTTTAACGTACCTAAGGATACATTTTGCCGCTAACCAGTGGGACTCTTTTGGTGCTTCCATGTACCTGCTTAGAAGCCCAACACTATAGACAATATCAGGCCTTGTGATTGTGAGATACCTCAGGCTTCCAATTAGACTCTTGAACAAAGTCGAGTCAACACTTCTTCCTTCTCCATCTTTTGTCAGTTTTAAGCTCATTGCCACAGGTGTGTTTACAGCATTGCAATTAGCCATGTTGAATTTTTCAAGAAACTCCTTTGCATACCTCTTCTGAGAAATATAGATGCCTCCATGTTGTTGCTTTACTTCTATGCCTAGAAAGGACATGAGACCTCTGTCGGTCATCTCGAACTCCTTGAACATGGCCTTCTTGAAATCATTTAACATCTTTCGACTATTCCCTGTAAATTGCAAATCATCAACATACAAGTATGCAATGATTATATCATCACGATCATTCTTCTTGATGTAAACTGCATGCTCATATGGACATTTGGTGAAGCCGTTCTCTTGAAGATAGCTGTCAATGCGTGCATTCCAAGCACGAGGAGCCTGATTCAACCCATAAAGAGTTTTCTTCAGTCGATACACTTTGTCTTCCTCCCCTTGCATAACAAAGCCTTCAGGCTGGTCTACATATACCTCTTCCTCTAGAATTCCATTAAGGAATGCAGACTTCACATCCAATTGGTAGATCATCCAACTGTGATGAACAACAAGAGAGATAATCATTCTCACAGTGTCAAGGCAAGAAACTAGAGTGAATACTTCTTCATAGTCCACCCATACTTCTGTTTGTACCCCTTTTCTACGAGCCTTGCCTTGTAGCGATCGATTTCACCATCAGCATTTCACTTGATCTTGTACACCCATTTGACACCAATGGATTTCTGGCTATTAGGAAGTGTGGTCAACTCCCATGTGTCATTTTTCTCTATGGCACGAATTTCTTCTCCCATAGCCATTCTCCAACATTCTTCCCTTGTGGCTTCCCGAAACGTCAGAGGCTCATGATCTACATACAGGAAAAAAAGATTTACCTCTTTAGTTTGTTCATAAATGTCTCTTAAGATTTTCATATTTATGGGTGTCATGGGTGAGGATGAGCCCGCCCAATTTTGACTTGATGGAGTCCTTTCAGGAGTGATGGAATGTCCTCCTGGACTCCTGTGTACTGATGATGTGCCCGGGGAAGGTGTTGCTGGTGTTTGCTCCTGATGATCACGCCTTTCTTCAGGATCTTCGGTTTCGACTGGAATCACTTTGTTTGGTTCTTCATCATTCCATTTCCAAGCTTCTTCCTCACTAAATACCACATCTATACTCACCACTAATTTATTGGTTAGTGGATTGTAGAGTTTATAAGCTTTAGAATCTTCACTGTAGCCGATGAAGATGCACTTTTCACCACGATCATCAAGCTTCCTTCTTCTCGCTTCTGGAACTTGAGCGTAGGCAACACACCCGAAGATTCTTAGGTATGCTACGCTCGGTTTTTAGCCACTCCATGCCTCTTGTGGTGTCATGTTTCTGACGCTCTTCGTTGGGCACCGATTGAGAAGATAGGTAGTACATGTCACTGCTTTTGCCCAGAAGTTCTTTGGAAAGCCTTTCTCCTTCAGCATGGTCCTCGTCATGTTGAGGATGGTGCGGTTCTTCCTTTCTGCAATGCCATTCTGTTGTGGCGTGTAGGCTGCAGTGTATTGCTGTTTGATGCCATGTTCCCTACAGAAATCTTGAAATGCATTTGAGGTGTATTCTCCACCTCTGTCAGATCTGAATACTTTGATTCTGTGGCCACTTTCAGTTTCAACATGAGCTTTAAAAGTTTTAAAGACAGTGAAAGCGGAAGATTTTTCTTTGATGCAATACACCCACAACTTTCTGCTGAAATCATCAATAAGGGTAACAAAATATCTATTACCTCCAAGTGACAGTGTTTCAAGTGGTCCGCAGATATCGGTGTGAACCAACTGAAGTGGTTCCATTGCTCTTCTAGACACTCCACTTGGAAATGAGTTCCTTTGTTTCTTGCCGAGTGTACACGCCTCACACACATGATTTGGAGCTTCAATCATTGGCAATCCACGCACCATGTTTGATGAGGATAGAAGTTTAAGCCCACTAAAATGCAGATGTCCAAATCGTAGATGCCATCTCCATGAGTCATTCTTCATGAGTCCCAAGAGACAATCCTCGTCCTTTGTGTTGATATGCAGCGGAAACATGCGATTCTTCTCCATTTGGACCTGAGCGACAAGTCTCCTGTGAGCATATCTTATAGACAAAAGAGAATTTTCCAAGTGTATGACATACCCCTTCTCAAGAAGTTGGCCGAGACTGATGATATTATTTTTCATACTTGGTACGTAATATACATTAGAAATGTAATTCGACTCTCCATTATTCAGATAGATTTTGATCTTACCTTTGCCTCTCACGGGTACCTTGGATGAGTCGCCAAAACTCACGTCGCCACGAACTTCTTCGGTGAGTTCCTCGAACAGTTGTTTGTTACCACTCATGTGGTTGCTTGCACCCGTATCGAGATACCACACATCGGGGCATTCACATGCCTTTTCTTGTGCGAGGAGGAGTGTGGTACCTTCTTCTTCATGATGAGATGCTTCAGCATAGTTGGATCGTTCATCATGATCCACTTTGCTCCAACAATCAGACGCATAATTCCCAAATTTCTTACAGTTGTGGCATTGAATATTCTTTGCATTTCCACGACCACGCGTGAATCGTCCTCCACCATTCCTTCTTCCATGAAAGATGGTAGGATTTTGTTGCTTTTGTTGATGGCTTGGATAATATCCACACCCTCTTCCTCTTCCACGATGACCTCCTCATTGTGTGTGGCCATTATTTTGTTCTTTTAGAGTCAACTAGGACTCCAAGGCATGCTCTATTGTTGAACCGGTATTCTTTTTCATCCGTTGCTCATGCACTTGCAATGACCCCATCAGTTCTTCAATGGACAGTTTCTCCAAATCCTTTGATTCTTCGATTTCCACAACCACATGCTCAAACTTGGTTGTGAGAGATCGAAGTGATTTTTCGATAACTCGAATGTCCTCCACTTTTTCACCATTCCTTTTCAAATTGTTTAAAATAACAATTAATCTTGAGAAATAATCAGAGATTCCCTCACCTTCTTTCATGTGCACCGCTTCAAATTCCGCTCTTAATGTTTGAAGACGTACCCGCTTCACTCGATCAACACCTTTGAAGACGGTGGCAAGGATATCCCAAGCTTTCTTGCTTGATGTTGCTTCGGCAATCTTTTCGAACGTTGATTCATCCAACCCTTGATAGAGGAGGAACAACGCCTTGTTGTCTTTATTTCTTTGATTTTTGAGGGTTGCCTTTTCTTCATTCGTGAAGGCAGCTTCTTCCTCCATAGTGGGTACAACATACCCGTCGGTAACGATCTCCCATAATTCTTGTGACCTGAATAACGCCTTCATTTGGATGCACCACCTTTAATAGTTGTCCTTAGACAGCTTCGGAACTTGCGGTTGGATTGCAGCCATCTTAAAAAAAATTGGAGGATCTTGGTAACTTGCCTCTGATACCAGTTTGTTGGCTATACAAGCCGAGAAATATGAGATGAAGAATGGAAGAGGTAGAATATTGGCACACAACACAAAGAAGCTTTCAAGCTTTTCACAATTTCACAGAACTTCACAATTTTTCACGATTGAAATTTCAGGCTACAATTACATCAATTTATAGACCCACAACATTAAATGCCTAGCATTTATGTTGGTACAAATAAAGACCAAAACATAAAATACAGAGAATCTATGAAGGTACAAGGAAAGACTAAAATATTAAATGCAGAGCATTTATGATGGTACAAAGATATACCAAATATTTAAATGCAAAGCATTTAAATTCATTCAAGGAAAATAAATGGAGGTTGACCCATGAAAAAAAGTGCAAGTAATAAATGATGCCGTAGGCAGCTTTGACTCATATTTTTGGTTTGCAATTCCAACAATCATAGTGTTTTTTCTATATCTAGATATTTACAAACAATAGCGCTTTAACTCTTTCTTTAAGAATTGATATTCTCCGCAAATGCTTTTCTGAACCAATGTTCATTGGTCCTGTGCTTCATGAAGGCTATTTAGTGAACTGGGGAACTGAAATCCAGAACTTCCTTTGCGTCTCACGCTGAAGCCAAGGCATATTCACATAGTAGTGGTGGTGTGAGACTATATTCATGAACGATCATCACGAAGGGTCTCTAGGAACGATTTGTTCCATAGATTTAATTCAGCACCCCAAATATATCCAAGTCCTCAAGTCCAATGGCCGCTCAAGAGGTTTCGCGAGATGTTCTTGATGATGCTTCTCATATGGAGGCCTTGTAAAATAACACAAAAATACGTGAGTTCATCTAATGTACTTCCGATCACAAATCATTGATGGAGCAACTGACATAGGTGAAAAGGGAATATCTTTTGTTTATGTGTCATCCATTATATGGTTTTGTCTTTCAGGATGAAGTCTCCATCCCCAACAATAGTAATGATGAGTGAGTATAGTGGTTTAAGATCATCCCCTAGCAACACCAATGGTACAAGGATAAATATGGGCACATTAGAAAAGATCATACTCCGGTCACATCACATTGTATGTACAACCATGTCTACAGTATCGATTACAAGGCATTAGTGTAGGAGAAATCCCCGGCCTAAAACAAGATGATCATCATGGTTGGGCTCTGATATCCTAACAATGTGTGGAACACAAGCTGGGACTTGCGCTAGGGTGGAAGAATCACCGACGACTGGGCCTTGACATATTGGGAATGCACATCCGGTGAAGTTTTTGATAATGTCCTATGGCGGGTCAGCCTGTATGAAGCTTCATGGTCCTGGCAATTCATTTTCCCTTGATCAAGGGAATTTATACTGGAATTTATTATTTGGTGGTCACCAGATACCAATAATTTTTATTTGCATCAAGGTGAGTTGGTATCAGGCTCTGTGACCTATATCATATTTTTGGCATCCTAATCCTGGGATGGATGTATGATGAGTTCCTCCCTACCACAAATATCTGGGGGGGGACTGGTAGTAGATTCTCCACATGGCGATGGAATTTCTTAGGCTAGTACTATGTATATAAGATGATAAACTCAATTCCCCAGACATATACTTTAATAGTGGTTTTCTATTTCTTAAATTCACACACCAAAAGAGGCATCACTACCAACAAGTTCCCCCATATTTCTGTGATGATATCTGCGGGGAAAATAGAGTTCATACAAGTAGGCCATGGAAGAGAGATAGAGGAAAATGCATGGATACAACACCATCAATGAGAAGTGACTGATAGTTAGGCTTCCCTGGATTATCTCAGCACTGACATGTGGGTGAATATTACCATTTAGATATGCCAACATAGGGGTGCATCCATGTAAATTTATCATGGAAGCTCAACTGGTTGGTGGGAACCTCATCAACCTGGGTATACTAGTGCTAGAAGAGTTGTACCATATACTTTGGAACATAATTGAGGGGGAGAGTCTTTTGCTATTGTGCATGCCATTCCAATTTTTAAATAGCTGGATCATGGCACACATGGGGGATACAAATATCTAAACCCCAGCACTCCTCCTGAGATACATTCTCAGCCGAAAATTTAAAACATTGTGGGGAGCGCCCCATTGAAGTTGAATGCAATGACTGTGTTGGGTAAGATGCAGAAAGCTGGACAGTTCATCTTCCACCCATTCCCATTTCCAACTGAATCCTATATCGATGATGCCTTGTATACCCTAGATATGCGATCATAACATCTATCTTTCTGTGGTGTTGTATTGTTGGAGTGGGTAGATTATGAACCCATATGTGAACCATATACCCCACACTGGTTTTCCTGAAAATTCTTGTACATGCAGAGGATGACTCTGTTTGTGTATACAAATGTGTGCCATGAGAATCACCTTTGTGTGATGCGAAAACTGTGGATAATTTTTATAAGGGAGGATACAAATATGTGGAATGAGTTGCATCCATCATATGTAGTATTCAGACTGGTTCACATGTATACTCAGAGTTTGGGGGCAACCTATCCAAGTGAGATGCTGAAGAGAGTGAGCATCCGGGTCCACAATGTGGTTTTTACTCTTTGATATTGAACAGTGATGATAGGGGGCATCATGAAGATGGGAAAAAATAAACCTAGGTGGAGAATCTAGAACATAAGTGGAGACCAACCATGAATCAGCAAACCCCAGACCAGTGATGGATGGATGTGAAGCGGAAGGGGTGGTAGTGATGAGCCCTGTGGCTTCATCTGAGAGGTCCCAAGAGGGAGGTGAATCATCCTGAGGCTTCTGTAGGTTCTACTTTCAAGACCGCAGGATAAAACTGCATTTAGTATCAATCCCCTATGATGTCATTTTCAAAGATGCAGGGAAATTTTGGGAAAATAGACAACAATAATTTGATATTAATGACTTGGGGTTTAATTTGATCATGCACAAGATGTCGCAGGGGGATCTTGGATTAGTGAAGAGGTCTTCAATGCTACCCCATACTGAGGGAATAATGTTTTTAATGGTTCTGGAAGTAGTGATACATTCCCATGGCAACATGCTGCAGATGTTGAACCAGGAAACGGTGCTGCTAAACATGACTACTCTCACAGAACTGACAACAACTCAATTGGAGAAGTGTTTCCCATTTCCCAACCATTCAGATGAATCAAAAGTGGAAGATGTTAATTTGGGAGATTTTCACCGATCAATGGATGGGATATCCAAGGGATCCTCTTCTGAAAATGGAAATATAACCGCCTCATAGAAAATCTCTTGGGTGAATTCACCACAACTTTAGAAGTCAGTCTCTACTCCCTTTCATTTAACTAGTTCCCTTCTTACCTTTTCTTTAATTCACAACTAACACTTATATGTGCAGGAGAATCTTTAATCGGCCACTCCTACTGAGGAGGATGAATGTGTGACATGCACATAGAGACAAAAACTAGGGCATGTAGTTGTATAGTTGTTGGTAGCGGAATCTAGCAGTGCTTGGGGAGCATGGGAGTCCTCCTCAGAATAATTAGAGACAACAATCGTATAAGAAGGGCCACGTAATGGAATACCAGTGATGGTAGACCTAATGAAAGATCAGGCGGCTGACCAGGGAAATCCCATACTCCAAAGCTACCCGTTTTCCACTCGACCAAATTATCTAATGTGACCCCTTCCTACATAATTTCTAGGATGGTGCATATGTTGTTGATTAAAATGGCTGGAAGACCAAAGGCTTTATTCTGAATAGGGGTGCTGATACCTATAGCATTGAGTTCCCTAGATGACAAGGACATAGATCCCTATGAGCAGCTAGGGGAGGCATGAAATACTACTGGAGAAATAGTGTCTATAATTGAATGGGTTTACATCTTTAAAGTAGAATCCAACAACGAAGTCCACCCCAAGGAAGACCCTGCTATTGAATTAATTATGGAATTTCTTGAATATCAACCCGCCGACCCAGAGGATGGAGATAAGATTTCTTCCGACGAAGAGGATAGAAAGACCGTTCTTCATCAGTCATGGAAGATGATCAATAATTCTATGTAGAAGACCCCACAAGTTTAATGGATATGTGATATTGGGAGGCTTCATTCCCCACTGTGTGAGCTATGCACCGGAGGAGTAAATGACCAATTCCCTCATGCACTTATTCAGGACTACCTTGCTGAGAGGGTGTGCGAGGATGCACATAGCCTCAGTTTTGGTTATTGGAGGGGGGAAGTATGTCAATATCCAATGAATCAAGGATGATTAGAATGAGATCCAACATTTGAGGCTGCATGCGAATGATCAGTCAGCTTCCCTCGATACATAATCGAGGATAATATCGCGAATGAAGGTCTAAATGGAATATGCTAAAGAATAGATGAGGTGATCCTCTAAAGAGATTGATATTATCCAAGATGTTGATGATTGGACCAAGATCATGGCTAATGAAATATTCCCCATTGTCATCGAGGAGGAGCAGGAGCTTAACAGGTGAAAACTAATGTTGGACGCTATAAGCCCAAGAGTGGCGGAGCTAATATGCTCCATTGAATTGGCCAAACTGTCTGTGGGAGGTGACAATACTTAGGAATTCTTGTTTGTGTGAACTTATATATTTACTTTCATGATTTTATTATTTATGTTCAAAGCATGTCTGACTTCAATTATTAGTTTTGGTTTTTTATACTTCCATTACATTACTAAAATATATTGTGATCAATCCCAATGATCATGTGGGTCATGCCAGATGTGAGAAGCATTGGATGACTGCTTCATTATTCCATTTTGAATATGAGAGTACCAACTAGGATATGGGAATCCAGGTTTGAAGAACTGATCCAGATTTCTATGAAGAATGTGGGAGCCATGACTGGAGACTGATCTTCATAGAGCTGTTGAATTTATGCTTTCCCAACGTGCTCTAGTGTATGAGTAGGGTAACTTAAAGGGCATTCGAATCAATATGAAAATAGGTAAGTGTATTGTGTGAATCATGATACCCAAAATTTAGAACACTGTAGTGGTATAATGACAATGAAGGATAACTGTTCACTATGTTCGAAACATAGTTTCCCTATTACGTTAGCCTGATGTGGGGACTACTAATGAGGGTCGACCGCTGAGAATGTTCAAAAACTGGGACATCACTCAAAATTGCAGACATATTATTTTAAAATGTTGGCCTAGGATATTATGAAAGCACTTGGCTAGACATCCATTCTATTTGGGGGTGCTTTAGGCTTCAAACAGAACAAGGATCTGAATAATGGTAACGCAAAGCATGGAGGGTGGAGTAATGGGTCGTTCAAATGAAGACCTGATTAGCCACTAAATGAGGATAATATTCATTGTTAATATATGTAATATTCATGTTATTTATTATTCATAAACATCATTTTATTGCATTTTACACTTTTAACATCATTTCACATTATGATTGTAATACCTTCTTAAAATGCACTATTATGTGGTACATTTTTGAACATCATTTAAATTACCCAATGATTCATCTGATTTAAAGAAATATAATTATCCATATTTCAATTTTATATTTTGGGAAATTGATATACACTTCAATATTATCATGTTTAATTTAGGGATCAATGTATAATTCATGGAAGAAGATGCATATATTTTGTAAAGAAAGGAAAGAATTCTAGAGAAGGCAGATTGGACACCAGCCCAATGATGAGACTGTGAGACCCAACATATAGTCTCAATGAATCCTAAATTTCGTGGGATGATAGAAAAAATATATAGGAACAAATAATTGTTCAGGGTCCAGTGCTAATTAGGCTTCAATTGTGGTAATTTAGGTGGCCCAACTTAGAGATAAAATCCTGGTCCATATTCTGCGGCCCAAAAATACATCTCACTAATATAATTATATCTCAGAATCTACAACTCCATATGGGATCATATTTTATAGGATGTTAGAAGATACCCAGGGATCCATTTTATTATGCTACGGTCCACTCTGATTCGGCCATCTAGAAGGTCTTACAAGCATGTCTGTTCGGTGGATGAAAGCTGGCTGCCTCCTCGGGTCAAGGGTGGAAAAATCAACTCTTCCCCAACATTCCACCCACCTATAGCCTACCATAATCAAGTGGGAAGCTTTGTACTGTTTGATTCTTGACCCAAGGCTCCCAAAATTCCTATTTAAGGCAGGTTTTTTGGAGTATTTGAGGATCTTTGAGCTTTGATTTCATCTTAATGTTATGCTGCCAATTTCTCTTTGTAACGTTCTTCCTTCACATGTAAATTGTTTTAATTCATCATAGTTTCTTAATAAAAGTACTTATTCTACCCTTATTATGTTTTTCAACATATCACTTTTATACTTTTGGTTCAAGGTTTGAATTTATTCACACCATACTTTGTGATATTTATCACACAATGGTGGAGTGATCGATTTTTGTTGTTGTTTTTTTTACTTCTTAAATTCCACCCTCATAAGTCTACTTCCCGCTTTCGTTGAAGACATGCCATCAATGGAGGGATAAATATTTTATGGGTTGATCCAAGGGAGTATCAAGGGGCTGTATTGGATGTTATTTCTCACTCCATTAATGGCTAATCACTTCTTTTAAATGAGATTTTTATTTGATGATTTTAAAACATCTTCATCCTTATTGAATTTAAGGACACACATTTCAAGTGCTAATAAGAACCTTTACCTTGGAGTTCTCAATGCTTTGATCCTTCAAGTGTATAGATGATTAGTATTAGGGTGTGTAGGCATTAAACCAGTAAGTGATTATTATGTTTGATCTTCTAAAATGAACCCATCTCAATTATAAGAAATTGAAATCATTAAAAAAGAAATTCATCTAATCCACTCCGAGCGATAACCAAGGATCTAATAATTACCTTAATTTTAATTATCTTAAAACTATTAGTGAAACATTAAACCCATCTAAAATCAACCCATGTTGGCAACTTAAAATCCAAAAACAATCCATATAATTTACGTGTCTGTAGGTACTTCTTAGGTCTCTGAGGATTCGACAACCCAAGCTAGACTACAAGGACCGTCCTACCTTCTTCTCTTGGGTAAATTTGAGCTTGAATCAAATTTTGGGGCCGTTACCGGGAACCCAAGTAATTTATCTAAACACCCATTCTATTTTCCCCCATTTCTTCTTTTCTAATCCAAATTCTCTTATCTTTTCCCTTTTTCGTTTTTCTTCCTTTGGCGCATGTCCGCCTACACACGCAATCAATCAAACCGTCTAGTTAGGGTGGATAGTCCTGGGGTTGGGGAGTCAAGTACACCAAGGGAACAATTTTCATTAGATACTAATATTCCTAATAATCCGTAGTCAAAAATTGAGCCAATTTCAATGGATGGTCTTCAAAGAAACCAACTCATAAACCAGGGTGGAAACCAAAATTGAAACCCAAACGAGGCAGCCCCAAACTTGGGGAATGCAATTGATCAAACCATGAGTGACTACCTCACACCTTCCTCGACCAATGCCCCCCCATGAATTAGAAAAAATTCCCTAGTATATTCCAACTACATCTTCAATCCCCATTTCTTAAACCATCTTCCCACATTCCATGGAATGGAGTCCGAGATGCCCTACCTTCACATTAAGGAATTCAATGACAATGTAGAAACCATGTGTCTACCACATCAACTAGAATTAGATAAGATGAGGCAATTTCCTTTTTCATAAAAGGATCGAGCTAAAAATTGGCTAATCAATTTGAGACCATCATCCATACACTCTTGGGACCAACTACATAGACAATTCTACAAAAAATAATTTCCCCACCACAAAACAATTTCACATATAAAGAGTATTCAATACATTTTTGAAAAAGAGGGAGAGTCATTCTATGAAACATGGGAGAGGTTCAAAGACACTCTTAACATGGTTACACACCATGGTTTTTCTATTCCTGAACAAGTGAGAATTTTCTATGAAGGGTTGGGTCTGGGGAACAAACAATTCATTGCCATGATGTGTAATGGAACCTTTAAAAACAAAGCCCCAAATGATGCTTACGAGTATCTAGAAATCCTTTCTGAACAAAACCAAAAATGGGGAACTTCACCTTATTCTGAAAATCCACAAGGAACTACTAGAATTCATACACTTATAGAAGAGGAAAGCCTTACGGCAAAACTCGCAGCACTCTCTAGGAAGGTAGAAGAGATATAACTTAGGAAAGTCCATGAAATCCAAACTGTTGACCCTGTTTGCACAATTTGTGAAAAACATGACCATAAGACAGACAAATTCCCAACCATTCCATCCATCAAGGATGTTATTTTAGGAGGACCCCCAACAGATGTAAATGATTTGAACTTTCAAAATCCTCAAAACCAAAACTACTTCATCCCAAGGAATAATGATCACCCAGGCTTCCACTGGAATGATAACCAACAACCTTTCCAGCCACATGGACAAAATCCTTACCCCCAACATAACTACCAGACCCATAACCAGTTCCAAAACCAACCTATCCAATACCAATAGCCACCAGTCCATTTTCAAAAAACCATCCCACCTCCAAAATATCCCCCTGGGATAAACCAATCTTCTCAAGCACCAACCCAAACTGTTCCACAAAGCCTACTAGAACAACTGTGCAAACAAATGGAAATGATGAACTCAAAAGTCTCTTCCCTTAAACAATAACTTCAAACCATAGAAACTGGAAAGAAACACATGCCTAATCAGGAGGTTCCTTCCTCAACTTCAAGGGGAGAGTCAAATTGTACTCAAACAACTCATGAACAACTAAAGGTTGTGACTGTTTTAAGAAGTGGGAAATCAATTGGAAAACCTGAACAACTAATTTAGAACCCACCTGAAGATTCAAACTTGGATGAAAATTCAAATGAACTAAATGGTCAAACTGAAAAACATGATAACATTGTCAATGAAAAAACTCTTCAACAAACAACCCCACAACTTGCACCATTTCCTCAACGCATGAGGGTGAAAACCAAGTACTTTTGGCTGCTAATGTGAGTACCACCATTCAAGGGACCATTCCTCCTAAGTTGAAAGACCCGGGTTTTCCATACATCAATGTTGAACTAGGATAGAGAAAAGTTTTCAAGGCCTTGTGTGACCTAGGTGCTAGTGTCAATCTCATTCCCTATGTTGTGTACTGCCAGTTAGGCCTAGAAGAACTCCAACCCACATCTGTCACACTCCAACTTGTTGATCGTAGAATTAGCTTTCCAAAGGGGATTTTAAAGGACGTTCTGATAAAGTTTGAAAACATCATCTACCCAGCTATCTTCATTGTCCTTGACAACCATCCAAACTTAGAAAATAAGGAAGAAAACCCAATCATCCCTGGTCATCCCTTCTTTGCAACAATCAACTCTGTTATCTGATTCCGAAATGGGAACATGACCATCACCTTTGGAAACATGATTATAGACTTGAACATCTATAATGAAAGCTCAAAAATAGGGGATGACAAGGACATTCATGAAGTAAACATGATTGGAATCATTGATAATGAATCCATAGAACATCAAGGAATATTTGATGAATGTTTAGTCAGGATGAGATTTATTTTCTTTTGTTAATATGAAGGAAGTTTATCTCATTGGATTGAATCATTTAAAAATTGATATTATGTTGAAGTATTAGGTCTAAAAATCAGTGAAACCTTTCATGAAACCACTTTCATTGAGTCCACTCTAGCTTCCATCCCTGAATCAGATCAATCCAATCTAGTAGCTAAAACTTCTACATGTGGGGAATCACTCCTATCTAAAACATTAGGAAATAAAATTGATCCTGATCCAATGTCCCAATATTCTACTGAAATTATGAACCATTCTAATCTTGAATTGAAGAAACTTCCTGCTATGCTCAAGAATGCTTTCCTAGGGGACAATCAAACACATACTATTTTTATTTCTTCTTTTCTTGAAGCCAATCATGAGAGGATGCTTCTAGACATCCTTAGGAAACATAAGAAATCCATTGGTTAGACCCTGTCTGATATTCCTAGGATTATCCCACTTATCGAGACTCATAGGATAGTTCTAGAATCTGATTCAAAGCCATGTTGTCAAACTCAACGATGACTCAATCCTAATCTCATGGAGGTAGTAAGGAAGGAACTTCTAAAATTGTTAAAAGTTGGTATCATATATACCATAGCTGAGAGTGAGTGGGTGAGCCCAATTCAAGTGGTTCCAAAAAAGGTTGGAATCACAGTGTTAACCAATGAGGATGGAGATATTCTTCCAACAAGGGTGAGTAGTGGCTGGAGAGTCTGCATCGACTATAGGAAGCTAAACTCATTTACCAAGAGGGACCATTTCCCCTTACTATTCATTGACCAAGTCCTCGAGATAGTGGCAGGTCATGCCATCTACTGTTACTTAGATGGGTACTCGGGGTACAATCGGATTGAGGTACCCTAGAGGATCAAGGGAAGACTACATTCACATGTCCATTTGGCACCTTTTCTTTCAAACACATTCCCTTCGGGTTATGCAATGCCCCTGGAACCTTCCAGCGGTGCATGATGGGAATCATCTCAGACATGGTAGGGGATTTTCTAGAGGTCTTCATGGATGACTTCTCTATGTTTAGAGATACTTTTGAGGGATATCTAAGGAATGTAGAGAGAGTCTTGTTAAGATGCGAAGAAAATAATCTAGTCCTAAACAGGAAAAAATTCCATTTCATGGTTAAAGAGGGACTAGTTCTAGGCCATCTGGTCTCAGGTATGGGGATTGAAGTTGATAAAGCCAAGGCTGACATCATTCTTCACCTTCCATCACACAAAACTATCATGGAAGTGAGGTCTTTCTTAGGAAATGCTGGTTTCTATAGAAGATTCATCAAGGAATTTAGTTCAATCTCTCATCCCCTTTGTGCTCTCCTAGTAAAGGATACTCTATTTGTTTGGACATAAAGCTGTGAGGGTTCATTCTCAACCCTAAAATCCTCTCTCACATCTCGTCCCATTATAAAATATCTAAATTTGAACCTTCCTTTCGAACTTATGTGTGATTCTAGTGAATTTTCTGTAGGATCTGTGTTAGGACAACGTTGTGATAAAACTCCGTTTGTCACTTCTTATGCATGAAAATCCATAAATGATGCCAAAATCAACTACACCACCACTGAAAAGGAGTTACTTGCTATTGTGTTTGCCTTAGAGAAGTTTAGGTCCTACCTCTTAGGATCCCCCATCACTGTGTTCACTAACCATTCTGCACTAAAATACCTCTTCCAAAAACAAGATGCTAAGGCTAGACTGATTAGGTGGGTCCTTCTCTTACAATAATTTGACCTCATAATAATGGATAAAAGGGCGTTGAAAATGTTATAGCCGATAACCTCTCAAGGATGGAATTAAAATACAACTCAAAACACCTTTCTGTGTCTGATTCATTCCCTGATGAACATCTATACTATGTGAGTGAATTCCCTTGGTATGCCAATATAGCCAATTTCATAGTTACAGAAGTCATTCCAAAATTCTTAGGGACACAATCTCGAAGGAAATTCCTTTCTTATGTTAGACACTATGTGTTTGATGATCCATACCTCTATATGTTTTTCTTTGACCAAGTCAGAAGGAGGTGTGTCCCAGAATCTAAACAAGAGTCCATCCTTAAATTCTGTCATAGTGAGGCATGTGGAGGTCACTTTTCCTCTGTGAAAACATCAGTTAAGATTCTTCAATGTGGTCTCTTCTGGCCCACCCTCTCAAGGGACTCCTACAAATTTTGTCAATGTTGTCCTAGATGTCAATAAGTAAGGTCCATCAAAAAAGGAATCAAATGCCACTCACTCCCATATTAGTGGTTGAAATATTTTACTGTTGGGGAATTGATTTCATGGGTCCTTTCCCAAACTCTAGGGGATACCTCTATATTCTCTTAGATGTTGATTATGTCTCAAAATGGGTTGAGGCCATTCCCACAAAATCCAATGATCATCAAACTGTGATTATATTCCTAAAAGAAAACATCTTCTCTAGATTTGGAATTCCTAGGGCTATCATTACTGATCAGGGAACTCATTTTTCAATCTTCCATTATCATCACTAATGAAAAAATATAGAATTTCTCACAATGTGTCCACTGCTTACCACCCACAGACCAATGGTCAAGCTGAGTTAGCCAATCGTGAAATCAAACAAATTCTTGAGAAAACTGTCAATCCTTAAAGGAAATATTGGACCAAGAAACTCTTAGATGCTCTCTGGGAATATCGTACAACATTCAAAACCATCCTAGGAATGTCACCATATAGGTTGGTTTATGGAAAAGCAGGTCATTTACCTGTTGAAATTGAGCATAAGGCCTTTTGGGAAATTAAGAAAATGGATTATGATCACTCATTGGCCGGAACAAAAAGGAAATTAGATCTCAATTAACTGGAGGAACAAAGAATGGAGGCTTATGAAAATTCAAGGATCAATAAAGTTAGATTTAAATCCTACCAATCTAGGAATATCAAGGTCAAACATTTTGAACTGGGAAAACTTTTTCTCTTGTATAGTTCAAAACTTCATTTTCACCCAGGAAAGTTAAGGTCTAGATGGTCAGGTCCTTTCATAGTGCATCATGTATACCCCCATGGGGTTGTAGAGACTCAAGATCCAACAAGTGATTACATTTTCAAGGTCAATGGTCAAAGGTTAAAACCATTCATTGAATCATTCAATAAACATGAAATAGAGGTTGAGTTAACTAAGCCTACCTATGAACCAGGAAAAAATTGACCGATTTAGGGTCTATGACGGGCTAACAACGTTAAAAAAAGCGCTGCATGAGAGGCAACCCATGGTTTTCATGTTCCAATCATTTTGTTGTTTTAATCAACTTTATATTTTAAATAGGATTTATTAATCATTATGATATTTAATAAAATATACTGTTGACCTGTTCTTCTATTATGAGTCTGGATGGGTATGAAAGGGGAGCACCATATTCATCTGTGTCACGTGGTGTGATCCTTGAGTAATGCCTTACCCAGAAATTTAAAAAAGAAGACAAGGTATCATCAGTTTGTTTTATTTTAATATGTTTGTAGGTTACAATAAAAATAAAAAAAAATAAAAAAAAATATAATAATAATAATAAAAAGGGACACATCATGGGTCATGTGTCAAACCCCGTCACAACCGGCGAAGCCGCAAGGATTCGATCCCGGGACTGAAGGTAGACATGGGTGCGCTCTTACCACTGACCTATGGATTTTTGTGCTTCCTTATTCTATAATATATATATATATATATATATATATATTTCTTGTTTTGTTGGTTTTGTTTTTCCTTTTTCTACTAGGGAATTCTGCAAGTGACATGGATATCAAAGGATTCAAATGGAGTAGCAAGAATTTCATCTTCAACCACAAGGTGACTTCATTCCATGATCCTCATTTTCAATTTCCTTATTGAACTTCCATTATCTGCCTCTACTCCTAAATTTTCATTTCTTCAAACACAGGTGACAATGTTGTTTTATGTTGGGGGAGATGAAATAAAAAAAATTGCTTTTGTGAAAAAAATGATTTGAAAAAAATTTGTAAATGGAAGGAAAAATTCCATTAACTTTGACCATGATAATTCACATTACACACTTTGAAACTGAATATCAAATAATTTAGCATGCACTGATTCTAATTTTAATCCTTGTAAATTTCATGAGCATAGATTTTAGAAAGTGTGGCTGTCCAATGTGATATTTCATCGTTTATATTTTCATCCAAATAAAAAAAGATCACAATGCATGTGCTTTGGATAGTGGGGTATTAGTTTGAGTTCATGGGGTCCCCCAAATAAATAGCATAGTTTTGGTGATCATTTTAGTTTTAATATGAGTATTCAATAAAAAATATAAAAAAAAACAATAAATTTGAGTGTAGGGCAATGAAATGTCCTAATGCGTGGCTTTAGGCACTTGGGTATTATGACTCCATAGTTGTTTAGCCCAGAGTTAGTAATTTTATCTCTATTTTTGAGAATTTGAATTTGTTTTTGATTGAGTTAACTCGAGATGATGCCCAAGTATGTGGGATTCACTTGGTACCCTAAGGTCTTTGAGCCTGGGAGTCATTGGCAAAGTCTCACTACAGGGGTTGACTCTTTTGATTGCAATTTCAATTACCATGGAAAAATTGGAAAAAAATCAAAAAGTAATAATAATAATTCACTAATTTAGTTTTTAATACTCATCTTAATATTTAAATGTGATTACACCTAGCGCTTCCTTCATTTCCCCCTTAAATAAATATGAACCCCCTTGTCGATTGTGATGCACAACACATCCTCAAACTTAATTGATACTGGATGAAATATGGAAATGAATTTGAACAAAGGAATGGGATTGGGATTGGGATATTCTTATGAAAATATCATGTATTAAAATATTTTCATGGGTTTTATGATTGTTTGGTATAGAAGTTTTTGGTGATCATTTTGTATTAAAATGTTTTTGAAAAAGGGAATTCGAATTTCATATTGTTGTGATATATTTTGCTCGGGACTAGCAAAAATCATGTTGGGGGTGTGATTATCCACTAAATGAGGCTAATATTAATTTTTAATATATATAATATTCATGTTATTTATTTTTAATAAACATTATTTTAGTGAATTTTACACTTTGAACATCATTTCACATTATGATTGTAATACCTTCTTAAAATGCACTATTATGTGGTACATTTTTTAACATCATTTAAATTACCTGATGATTCATCTGATTTTAAGGAAGATAATTATACATATTTCAATTTTATATTTTGGGAAATTGATATACACTTCAATATGATCATTTTTCGTTTAGGGATCAATGAATAATTAATGGAAGAAGATGGAGATATTTTATGATGAAAGGAAACAATTCTAGAGAAGGAAGATTGGACACCAGTCCACTGATGAGACTATGAGACCCAACATACAGGGCCAATGAATCCAAACATTCATGGGATTCTAGAATAAATATAGAGGAACAAATAATTATTCAAGAGAAAATGCTAATTCGGCTTCCATTGTGGTCATTTAGGCGGACCAAGTCAGAGATAAAATTCTGGTCCGGATTATGCGGCCCAGGAAAACAGCCCACTAATATAATCATATCTCCGAATATAAAACTCCAAATGGGACCATATTTTACAGGAGGTTATAATAAATACGTGAATACATTTTCTTCTTCTATGGCCCACTCTGATTTGGCCATCTAGAAGGTCTTACAAGCACGTCTGTTCATTGGATGAAAGCTGGCTGCCACCTCGGGTCAAGGGTGGAAAAATCAAATCTTCCTCAAATTTCCACCCACCTATAGCCTATCATAATCAAGTGGGAAGCTTTGTAATGTTGGAGGCTCGACCCAATGATCCCAAAATTCCTATTTAAGGCAGTGGTGTTGGAGGATTTGAGGATCTTTGAGCTTTGTTTTTATCTTAATGTTATGATGCCAATTTATCTTTGTAACGTTCTTCCTTCACATGTAAGTTGCTTTAATTCATCCTCGTTTCTCAATAAATGTTCTTCTTCTACTCTTATTCTATTGTTCTACATATCACGTTGATACTGTTGGTTCAAGGTGTGAATCTATTCACACCATACTTTGTGATATTTATTACACAATGGTGGAGTGATCAATTTTTGTTGTTGTTTTTTTACTTCTTCAATTCCACCATCATAAGTCTACTTCCTGCTTCTGTTGAAGACATGTCATCAATGGAGGGCTAAATATTTTATAGATTGATCCAATGGGAGTAGCAAGGGGCTATATTGGATGTTATTTATCACTCCATTAATGGAAAATCACTTCTTTTAAATGAGATTTGTATTTGATGATTTTAAAACATCTTCATCCTTATTGAATTTATGGTCACACATTTCAAATGCTAATACGAACCTTTACCTTGGAGTGCTCAGTGATATGATCCATCAAGTGTATGGGTGATTAGTATTAGGTTGTTTAGACATTAAACTGGTAAGTGATGATTATGTTTGATCTTCTTAAATGAACCTATTTCAATTATAAGAAATTCAAATCCTTAAAAATGGAATTCATCCAATCCACTTCGAACGATAACCTAGGATCAACTCGTTACCTTAATTTGAATAAACTTAAAACTATCAGTTATAACTGAAACTCATCTAAAATCAACCCATGTTGGCCACTTCATAGACAAAAACAAGCCATATAATGTACGTGTCTGTAGGTACTTCTTAGGTCTCTGAGGATTCGACAACCCAAGCTAGACTACAAGGACCGTCCTACCTTCTTCTCTTGGGTAAATTTGAGCGTGAATCAAGAACAAAAATCTATAAGTTATGCCACCATGATAAATAAATTTATGTGAGTGCATTAGTCTTATTAGGGACTGCATTTATTTCTTAAAAGGACCTATCTGGAGATATCCAAGAGTGGATTGAAATATTATTCCATGCCAATGGGGATGATAGGCACATAGTCCAATGTCGAATGACAAGGAAGTTGTACACAAAATTAATTTCATACTTCCTAGACAGATGATAAGACTTTTATTCCATGTTTCATATACTGTGGGATCCTAGTTTGAGGTCTAATAATAAGGACCATGATTTGGGGAAAAGAACTAGGAATGTTAACTTTCTTGAGGATGGGCATGAGGCTAAATTCATGGGTGAAGTTGTGTATCCCATGTGAATTAGAATAATGAAATATGTAGTTATAAAGGACCCTCATAGTTTAACATCATACAATATGACAGAAAGTGCAAGGAAATATCCTTACAGGGGTATACGCGGTGCAGCCGTTACAGGCCCGACGTGAATCAGGATATAAGAAGCCCACACCACACCACATTATCCATGGGGGAATCTTAGGTTGAGAGACTGAATAAGGAAAATTTAGTTTTGGGGATATGAAAATGTGTTTTTTAACATCATGCAGGATTAATGGAATGTGTGATATACCTTCACTAGTACACGTCCTACCAAAACTACTATGCCCATGTGAGTCATGATCGATAATGGAAACAAGGAGTAGTGATGGGAAATTCCTAGTACATGGAAGCACACATTAGGTGAAATGGCATGTTAGGTGAATGATACCCCAATATTAATGATCTTACTACTTAACGAAAAAAGATGCACAGAGCGATAAAACCAAGTGTGTTGGAAATTTCTCTTGAACATAATGTGGTGGAAGGATGTGAATCATGGTTCCCGAGATATGGATCAAAATTATGGCGGAGTCATGATAAAGGATTATTTTTTACCATTTTCAAAACATAATATCCATTTTGTGTTAGCCTGGAATGGGGAAAAAAATGATGGTCGAACAATGACTATGTTCGAAACACAAGTCCTCTCCAAAAATGAAATCTGATGCCTTTCGATGAGATGTCCCATGATGGTACGTAAGACAATATGGCATGACACCAGATCATAATAGGGGGTCCCATCAGACATATAATTGAATGGAAATACAAATAATGGGTTGAGGAAGCATAGAAATGAAATGAGGGAATGTTCCTATAGAATAAAATGCATTGGGATCTTCTTCATGGTGCATTTTAGTATTCCCATAATACATTTCAAATAGAGGGAGTAGAATCCTTTTCCAATGATAGGTGTCCAAGGGATGAAATCACCTAGTTTAAGGACTTTTTGTGGAAAATTGATAGTGGAAATTGTTTAATGGAATGTGTGAAGGGTGGCCATGTAGAAAACCCCGAGGTGGAAAAGGACCAAAGAGTCATCCCATCTTATGAAACATTCATGTGGGTAGACCCGAATGAAAAACTTTTGGTTGTTCCAACGTATCCCATAATGAGGGGAGTCAAGAAATATGTAGTTCTAGAACGAATTGTTCAGTTTATCATCATGTAAAAAGGACATTAGTATTATTAAAGGAATATTTATGTAGGTAAATACATGGGATGTTTATAAAAAACCAGACCTGAATGAGGACCCAATATTTACTCACCACACCACATGCTTTCAATAGGGTTCAGGCCAAGGGGTCTCAAAATAGGGAAAGATCTAAGATACTTGGGGCTGGACATGAAGATGAAATGTTTAGGAATTCATATATATCCCATGAGAATGGAAATCAAGCCATACATAGTTCTAGAATACAGCATGGTAGGGTACCGATGTTGGGGGAGCAATACTGTCATATAGGTCTTTCCCAAGCACTAAAAGATGTGGTATTTTATTAGTATTGTTTTTTCATTATGGTGGATGTGCTTATTTTGTGATGAAACAAACCTAGGATGGAGAATCTGAGCATCACTAAAGGATTCATTCCATATATAGGCTTTCAAAAATGGCATTGTAGATGATCGATACCAAATATGATGTCCTCTAGAGTGAGGAAATCACTATGCCGTATGATTTTTGGTCATTTTTTTAGGAAGATCGTGTCATAATATATGGTCATATGATAGGACCATCCGACACATGTTATCAGAGTATGACAAAGATGCAACAATATAATGTCATCTGGGGCCAAGGATTGTAGTTTAACGTCCCATGGCATAAACACCTATAGAAAAATGAAGTTATAAATGGAATGTGCATGGTAAAGTAAATAATATCCGACAAAAATGAGGACATCAGTCAACATCACATCGCTTGCAACCCCATTTGGGGGGAACCTCAGGCCAAGGTACCAGAAAATATTTGATTATACGAGATTGAACCTACTAATGAAATGTCTGGGCATTCCTACGTATCCCATGAGGGTGAGAATCAAGCCATATGTAGTTATGAGATGGTGTCGTTGAGTTTAATATCATGCGACAAAGATACGGGAAGGAGAGACTAGCTCCAAAAGGGATAGTATGTGGTGTGGCTATTACAAACCCGACATGAATGAGAACATAAGACTATATTCCACAACACCCAATCTTATAAGATTAAAGACCAAAAGTCCGAATAGAAGAGATAATTAGTGGACCATGAGATGGACCCAGAGACGAAATAGCCTGGTGTCCCTACATATCACATTTGGATTGGAATCAATTCACACATAGATTTGAGATGGATTTTTGTAGTTTATCATCATGTGATTAGGACGAGGAAGATCATAGATTAGGTTCATAGAGTTCATCCTGAAAAATGTTTTGCAATTCCAAGTGGGCATAAAACTAGACCACATCCCTAAGCCCATATGTGCCACACTCAATTTGGGAAACAAGAGTGTAAAAGGTCTTTGCAACACTTGGAATACAGAGAAAGGAGAAACGATGTAGAGCCTCGAATGTCAACACTGTAACGACCCAATGTTTTTTTCAATGAAAATTCCTTTCGTAAAGTTATGTCATAAAATCACATGAATTCACAAAATAATTAACTACTAAGTGATAAGTGACCTTTAAACATAAGTTTTTCACTTCTGTGGTTGGAATTTTGAAAATCCGACGTACACGGTTGTGTTCAAGAAGTTTTTTGGAGTCTGATAGAACACACTTATTTTTTTGGTGAATAGTATCATACCCTTATTAATAGTAAAATAAATATTAATATGACCCTTATGAATAGTGAATAATAATTTTAATATATTTTCTTAAATAAATAAGATAATGAGATCTTAGTTAATTTTTCAATGAGAAATAAAACTAAGTGCACCTTTAAGATTGATATTTTTCGAATTAACTATGACTTAATTTAAAAATTAAATTATTGATAGTTAGTAAATTAATTTTGAAAAATGGACTTCATTTTTGAATTCTACACATCGAAAAATGGTTTGTGTAAATTTTTTGTATTTTTCTGAAAAACTCGAATTTTTGATGAATAATAAAATATGGTAAAATACCGTATATACAATTTAACAGTTAAATACAATATTCATGACATCACAGGTTATGCAAGGCCACTTGGTTCGAAATCACATGAACATATTACTATTAGCGGTCACATGAAACCATAATATTGGTTGTCTTGTGGGAAATAACAAAATAATGAATTAAATATTCAAAATTTACACCTCCCCTCCACTTTAAAACCACCCTTCACACCCTCATTCCCTCACAAATCTCAAGCTCCAAGCCTTCTCTAAACTCTACCCAAATATTCTCCCTAGACCCTCTCCCACATCCAGGAGCTTCTGGTCTCATCAAAAGAGAAAACCTAACTTCCTTAAGGAGGATCTCAAGAGAAGGATTTAAGAGTTAATTTCTCTCCCTCTTCTCCATTAATTTCCTTTCATGTTCAAGTTCATTTCATGATCTATGCCCACCTATCATCACACAAATGGTATATTAACTCTAGTATTATACATATACTAGAACTTTATGATGATAATGGGATATTATATCATCCAAAACCCATTTTCCTCTTTCTTTTATTTTATTAAAGAGAACGTTGTTCGTGAGGTGTTAATTTATCACCTTCAAGAACGACATGTTTTCTTCTCCCATTTATACCTAAATATCTAGTCATGAAACCATTTTTATTCTTGAACCAGAATATGTTATATGTATTCTGTCTTATTTAATGTTCTATAACTGAATTATGTACATATTAATATGTGATAAATTAAAACAAGTTTGTTGTGATCGAACAACCGCCCAATTTAACCCAAACAATCATCATTTAATTCTTATCTAATGATTCATCCACATGGATATAATATAATTCATTATAATATCATTAAAAATAATTTAATATCATTAATAACATGTAATATTAGTTTTGGATGTTTACCCATGCTCTACCCGAACATTAATTTAAGAATACAAGTGAACCACTCAAGAAAACCATAAAAACAAACATTCCCGAATAATGTTTCTAAACTATATAACTCATTCAAAGGCACATAAAATCACATAATGAAACCACAATGAACCCTATTAATGTATAAAAGTTTCTGTAATTTCTAATTATTGAATATAATGTCATTATACAAGACATTAAAGAGAAAGAAGCATTCAGATACAATGTAAGGGGAAATCTCGAACACAATTTTCTTCCTTCGGGTTCTCCCTCTTTCAAAGAATTTTGATATGGTTACTCCTTAAAGATTATTTCATCATAATTATCTTACCTTTTCTAGGATATACATGTTTTCTTATGAAGTTTAGGTCAAACTAAATGTTTTCCAAAATAACTCTTCTTTTAAGAACTCAACATTTACCTCTCATTTATGGTTGATGGTTCTTGTATCAAGTATTTTGTTCCCTATTTCTTTGGGTAATCCAAAGCATATGAATGTATTATTATGAGATTAGACCCATTCCTTTACATGGGTTTGTTATGTTCACTTTTGATATGTTTCCTATGTGGAAATCATGATAATGATAATGTTATGATGTGACAGGTGCGCTCGGAATTATAAAGCTCTCCAATGCATTCAGTAATGTGATGAATCTAAGGAGTAAATGTGAAATGATGTGTGAACAAGATGATAGCTTGGTTCCCAAGTATGTGTGGTAGTTAAAAACTAAAACATGATGTTTCATTTTTATGCATTACCACACTTCAAGTATTTTATTTATGTACCACTCATGTTCATGATTTCTTTACCTATGTCATGATTATACTCACCCCATGATATATACTTTTTATCTATCCTTGTATTGGAATTTTAGCTCACCCCTTATAATGTATATCCTCTGGTGGGTACATATACTAAGGAGAGGACAATTGAAAATAAGAAGCTAGAGATGAATAATTAAATAAATGTTTATTCTTGATGTTGTAATTGCTATGTATGGTCCTAGTTTTCCCAAGAAACTAAACCATTGGATCCACTATGTGTAATACTATTATGTTTTTTACCTTTAAAATGATGTAATGGTAATTTAAAAAAGGCTGGGATGCTGTAGTTGGTATCAGAGGAATGGTTTAGTTAATTTGGGAATTAGGATTAGTGAACCCTAGGGGAAAACTCTAGCATGAGACTATGTACAAGTTGGCACACAAGAAAATCTACATAGGGATCCCATATGTTAGGTTTTTGGTATAAATTGTTTAAATGAATAAGTTATTAATTACTTGTTTACTTATGTTTTGTTCGATAATTTTGTATTTTATAAAATGGTTGGAACCAAGAGAAATCAGGCCAACAAATCGTGGGTGGACCAATGCAACGATTGCCCGAACGACATGCCCCATGATTTGGGAGGTGGAGTTCAAAACGTCATGGCGATGCTTACCCAATTATCTCAGGTTATGAACAACAACCATAATAATGTGGAACTTCCTCCTTTACCATTGTGGGAGAAACTGTCTATCGAATGATTTATGCTACAACGACCACCGACATTTAGTGGATCTTCCAATCCACTGGTTGTGTAACAGTGGGTTAACTCCATGGAGAAGTTCTTTTCTATTCTTCACTGTTCTGAGATGGAAAAGGTTACCCCAGTTATTTATCATCTAGATGGAGAATCTGATCAATGGTGGGATTTTATTAGGAACACCAAGCCAAGAAAATAAATTGAAGAGATTGAATGGGAAGACTTTAAGATAATGTTTCTTAATAAGTATTTCCCACAAAATCTTTATATGAATATGGAGAGAGAATTTATAGAGCTCAAGAAAAAAGAAGTTGAATCTGTCACAACCTATGAAGCGAATTTCACAAGGCTTGCAAGGTATGCTTCGGGTTTTGTTATCAACAATGATAAAAAAAGGATAGATTATTTAGTGGAATAAAACCACACCTTTGAAAGGATCCATAAATTCGAGACTTTGGGAGTTATGAAGATGTTGTTCGATGTGCTCTCAAAGGGGAGATGGAGTTTGGAGAATGGTCTCATGGCTACAGTGATAAGAAATGAAAGACGGAGTTTCATGCTGGTGGATCTACTGACAAAGGATGGATGAAAAATTAAAGACCCAAATGCCAAAAATGTGGGATGTTGCACCATGGGAACTGCCTCAAAGGGAAGGGGAAATGCATAAAGTGTGGGAATGAAGGACATCATGCCCAAGAGTGTAAAAAAGATACGAAAAGGAAGGAGAATGTAGCCGATCAAAGGAGAGAACCACTCATGGATCAATGCTACAACTATAGGGAACTAGGGAACTATGAAAACCAGTGCACTAAACCTCGAGTTCTTTAGGGTAATCAGCGTCAGCAACCACCAAATCTAAAGGAACAAGGGAAGGATTATGCCATCACAACAGAAGAGGTGGAGCATTATAATGAAGTTGTACAAGGTACACTTCCTATTCAATCAAGAATGGAAAAAGTTTTATTTGATTCTGGTTCTACGCATTCCTTTATATCTTGCAAGTTTGCTATAACTATAGAATCAAAGCCCCAAAACAATGAAGTAGAGATATCTGTAAAAACACCAAGTGGTTCAATCATTGAAACCCATGTTTTTTAATCTTCTCCTATTGGCGTATGTGGGAAGATTCATCGAAAAAATCTCTTAATACATCCCATGGTGGAATTCGACGCTATAATGGGAATAGATTGAATCTCGTTATATAGAGCACATATCAACTGTTGGGAAAAGGAAATATCTTTTCATATTCTGAACCACCTCTGGCTTTTCTACAAATGCAAGGAAGATCATGAATCTCCTTTGAAAATTCATTCAATGTTGTGGGTGTTGATTCCCTGTGAAGAAGCATACCTCTCCCAAATGGATGAGTTGAAGGAAAGTGCCAACCTTGAGGAAATGACCATCGTGAGGGAATACGGTGATGTATTTCCCGAAGAGTTACCCAGAATTACCCTGGATCGTGAGGTAGAGTTATCAATTGAACTCATACCTGAAGCTACACCTATCTTGAAGTGTCCCTATAGGATGTCTCCTATCAAACTGGGGGAGTTAAAGAAGAAGCTTCAAGAGAATCTGGACAATGGGTTTATATGCCCTAGTGCATCACCTTGGGGTGCACCATTACTCTTTGTGAAGAATAAGGATGGAACAATGCAGCTGTATATCGATTATCGAGAACTCATCAAGATCACAATAATGAACAAGTGTCCTCTTCAAAGGATTGATGAATTGTTCGATCAGTTAAGAGGAGCTCAATAGTTCTCAATGGTGGATCTTCTTTCTAGATATCATCAGGTAAAGGTGAAGAAGGATGATATTCAGAAGACTGCCTTCCGTACAAGGTATGGGCACTATGTGTTTTTGGTGATTCCCTTTGGACTTACTAATGTCCCTGCAATCTTCATGGATTTGATTAATAGAGTCTTTAGACATTACCTCGACAAATTTGTGGTAGTTTTTATCGATGATCTCATCTACTCCAAGAGCAAGGAGGAATGTAAAGAACATCTAAGACTTGTGTTGGAGACATTGAGAAAGGAGAAGTTGTATTCCATGTTTAGAAAGTGTGACTTTTGGATGAAGCATGTCACGTTCTTGGGACATGTGATCACAAGTGAAGGGAATTTCTGTGGATCCTTCAAAGACAATGGCGATTGAGGAATGGGCCAGACCCTCTAGTGTCACAGAAATCCATAGTTTTCTTGGATTAGTTGGTTACTACCGAAGTTTTGTGAGATACTTCTCATGATTGTAAAACCCTATAACTATGTTAACAAGGAAATTGGTAAAGTATGTCTGGATAGAATATGGTGAGGGAAGCTTCAAGGATATGAAGATAAGGCTAATCACATCACTTGTGCTCACACTTCAAAAAATTAGAGAATGTTTTGTGATATACAGTGATGCTTCAAAGAAATGATTGGGTTGTGTACTCATGAAAAATGATAATTTGATATCCTATGCCTCATGACAATTGATGATCTATGAGCAGAAAATCCCGACGCATGATCCAGAGTTGGCAGTCGTGATTTTTTCCTTGAAAATCTGGTGGCACTACCTTTATGGTGAGAAGTGTGACATACACATTGAACACAAGATCCTAAATTATATATTCACACAAAATTAGCTCAACATGCATCAAAGTAGATGGTTATATATAATCAAGTATTATGATTTCTCAATTCACTATCATCCTGGAAAGGAGAACAAGATAGCATATGTTCTAAGCAGAAAAAAACCCGCTACTCTATCAAAGCTGTGGATTGAAAAAGACCATATCTTCTTGGATATCCAATGAATGGCTTTGGAAATCATAAGGGAGGGGGATGCATCCTACCTTTCCCTAATGATTGCGCAACCATCCATCAAGGAGAAGATTAAGGAAGCACAAAGGGATGATGTGGAGATACAAAAGTGGGTGAATGCAGTAAAGGAAGGGAAGCTGTAAGAGTTCCATATCAGCGATGATGGTGTGATTCGGTTTGGAACGCGGCATTATGTGCCTTCATCACCTCAGATAAAGAAGGATCTATTGGACAATGCACATAGCTCAACTTTATCTATCCATCCTGGGAGTACCATGATGTACAATGATCTCCGAGAAAACATCTAGTGGGATAACATAAAGAAGAAGATTTCGGAATATATATTACGGTGCTTGGTATGTCGTCAAGTTAAAGTTGAGCGACAAAATTCCAAAGGTATGACAAAGCCATTGCCTATTCCCATGTGGAAATGGGAAAATGTTACTATGGACTTTTTCACAGGTCTCCTAAAGACATCAACGGGAAATAATGTGATATGGGTTGTGGTAGAACAACTCATCAAGACTGCCCATTTTATCGCAATTTGGGAAGATCTCTCACTTAAACAACTTTCAAAGATAAAGTGAAGGAATTGGTGAGACTGCACGGTGTTTTACTCTCAATTGTCTCGGACCATGATCTAAGGTTCACATCTAAATTCTGGAGGAGCCTTCAACATTCTTTGAGTAATAAATTAAATTTCATCACGACCTATCACCCCCAAACTGATGGCCAATATGAAAGTAATATTCAGACGCTTGAAGATATGATTAAAGCCTATACTATAGAATTCAATGATTGATGGGATCATAATCTCCCATTGGTTGAGTTCTCATACAACAATAGATTCCACTTGAGTATTCAGATTGATCAATATGATGCTCTGTATGGAAAGCGATGTAGAACTCCATCCTGTTGGGATGAAGTTGGAGAAAGAAAGCTACTTGGACCTGATCTTGTTCAAGAGATGACAGAGATGGTTCAAGTCATCAAGAAACACATCAAAGCTGCTCAAAGTCAAAAAAAGATCTATGCTGACAACTGTCAAATGGACATGTAGTTCGACATTGGAGATAAAGTCTTCCATAGAATATCTCCATGGAAGAGAGTCATGCGATTTGGGAAGAAAGGGAAGCTATTACCAAGTTACATTGGCCCATTTGAGATCCTTGACTGCATAGGAGTTGTAGCCTATAATCATTCACTTCCACTAAATATGGCTCACATTCATGATGTGTATCATGTATCACTACTGAGGAAGTACATACCATACCCCTCACATGTACTAATCTCAGAGGTGGTGCCGTTGGAAGGTGATATATCCTATGAGGAGAAGCCAGTAATGATTCTGGACCAAAGTGATAAGGTTCTACACAAAAAGACAACCCACCTTGTCACAGTGTTGTGGAGGAACCATAATATTGAGGAAGAAACTTTGTAACTAGAAGAGGCAATGAAGGATAAGTAACCTCACCTGTTTAGGTAAAATGAATTTTCAAGGGCGAAAAATTAAAAGGGGGGAAGAATGTAACAGCCAAAAGTTTTTATCAATGAAAATTCCCTTCTTAATGGTATGTCATAAAATCACATGAATTCACAACATAATGAACTAATAAGTGATAAGTGACCTTTAAACATAATTTTTCACTTCTGTGTTTGTAATTTTGAAAATCCGACTTACACGGTTGTGTTCAGGATGATTTTTGGAGTCTGATAGAACAAACTTATTTTTTTTGGTGAATAGTAACATACACTTATGAATAGTAAAATGAATATTAATACGAACCTTATGAATAGTAAATAAAAATATTATTTTAATTTCTTATGGAAATAAGATAATGAAATCATAGTTAATTTTTAAATGAGAAATAAAACTAAGTGCACCTTTAAGATAGTTATTTTTCGAATTAACTATGACTTTATTTAAAAATTAAATTAATACTATTTAGAAAATTAATTTTGAAAAATGGAAATCATTTTTGAATTCTACATTTTGAAAATGGTTAGGGTAAATTTTTGGTATTTTTCTGAAAAACTCAAATTTTTGATGAATAGGGAAATACGGTAAAATACCATATATACAATTTTACAGTTAAATACACTATTCATGACATCACAAGTGATACAAGGACACTTGTTTCTAACTCACACAAACTTATTTCTATTAGGGGTCAAATGAAACAATACTATTGGCTGTCTTGAGGGAAATAATAAAATAACAAATTAAATATTCAAAATTTACCCCTCCCCTCCACTATAAAAACCACCCTTCACACCGTCATTCCCTCACACCTATCAAGCTCCAAGACTTCTCTAAACTCTACCAAAACATCCTGCCTATCCCCTCTACCACGTCCAAGAGATACTGGTCTCATCAAAAGACCAAGCCTAGCTTCCTTAAGGAGGATCTTAATAGAAGGATTTATGAGGTAATTTATCTCCCTCTTCTCCTTTGATTTCTTTCATGTTCAAGTTCATTTCTTGATCTCTCCCCACCAATCATCTCCCAAATGGCATTGTTACTCCATTATTATACATATAATGTAATTTTATGATGATAATGAGATATTATATCATCCAACCCCCCTTTCCCTCTTTCTTTTATTTTCTTAAAGAGAACATTTTTCGTGAGGTGTTAATTTATCACCTTTAAGAATGACATGTTTTATTCTTCCCTTTATACCTTTATATCTGGTCATGAAACCATTTTTATGGTAGAACCAGAATATGTTATATGTATTATTTCCTATTTAATGTCCTTGAACTTAATTATGTATATATTACTATCTGATAAATTAAAACAAGTTCGTTGTGATTGAACAACCGCCCAAAATAACCAAATCAGTCATCATTTAATTCTTATCTAATGATTCATCCAAATGGATCTAATATATTTAATTATAAAATAATTAAAAATCCTGTAATATAATTAATAACATGTAATATCAGATATGTATGTTTACCCATGCTCTACCCGAACATCAATTTAAGAATACAGGTGAACCACTCAAGAAAACCATAAAAACAAACATTACCGAATAATGTTTCTAAACTCTATAACTCATTAAAAGGCACATAAAATCACATAATGAAACCCAAATGATCCATATTAATGTATTAAAGGTTATTTAATTTCTAATTAATTAATATAATGTCATTATAAAAGTCATTAAAGAGAAGGAAGCATTCAAATATAATGTAAGGGGAAATCTCGAACCCAATTTTCGTCCTTTGGGTTCTCCCTCTTTCCCTCCATTTTGATATGGTTACTCATTAAAGATCATTTATTCATAATTATATTTACTTTTCTAGGATATACATGTTTTCTAATGAAGTTTATGTCAATCCAAATGTTTTCCAAAAGAACTCTTCTTTTAATAACTCAACATTTAACTCTCATTCATGGTTGATGGTTCTTTTCTCAAGTATGGTGTTCCCTCTTTCTTTTGGGAACCAAATGATTATGAATGTATTATTATGAGATTAAAATAATTCCTTTACATGGGTTAGTTATGTTCACTTTTGATATGTGTTCTATGTGGCAATCATGATAATGATAATGTTATGATGTGACGGGTGCGCCTGGAATTATACAACACTTCAATGCATTGGGTAAAGTGATGAATCTCATGAGTAAATGTGAAATGATGTGCGAAAAAGATGATAGCTTGGTTAATAGTATGTGTGGTAGTTAACCACTAAAACATGATGTTTCATTTTTATGCATTTCAACATTTCAAGTCTTTTATTTATGTTCCTCTCATGTTCATGATTTCATTACCTATGTCATGATTATACTCACCCCATGCTGTATTCTACTTATCTATCCTATTACTGTGATTTTAGCTCAACCCTTTTAATTTACATCCACATGTGGCTACATATACTAATGAGAGGACAAGTGAAAATAAGAATCTAGAGAAGAAGAAATTAAATAAATGTTTATGCTTAATGTTTAAATTTCTATTTTTGGTCCTAGTTTTCCCATGACACAAAACCATTGGATACTCTATGTGTAATACTATTATGATTTTTACCTTTAAAATGATGTAATAGTAATGTAACAAAAAGGCTGGGATGCTATAACCACACCGTGTATTCATCCTATTAATGAATAAACGTTCAATGAGGGATAACACCATGTGTATCAGAATTCCACTAGGACCTAATGTAGTGGAAAAGGATGTGAATTAAGAAACTAATATTTAATGCTTAATGGGGGTGGCGTAATGATGTAGGGTGACTATCGACTTTGTTCAAAACACAACACCCTTATCGTGTGTCCTGAAATGGGATCATACAATTGATCATCGACCACTGACCATATTCGTAATGCAGGACATGTGTCAAATTGTTGTTCAAAATCCTAAGGGATGTTGGATAGAGATGTTAGGAGAGCCCTAATTCCTAGAATCCATGTCGTTTGGGGGTCCTTTCTAATGTGAAAGATTATGAAATCCCAAATAACGGGGAACATGAAGCAGAAAAATGGGAGAAAATAGATCTATGTATAATCCAACAATATAGGTCCTAAACAAGGGTGCTCCTGGGTGCATTGTTGAATTGTCAAAGAGGGTCGAGGGTCCCAATATGTGTGTAGCCAAATCAATTAGATGAATAGAGGAAAGAGGTATGGATAGATCTCAATAGAGTGGTACGTGGCATGGCTATTGAAAACCCACCGTGAATGGGGACCTAATTCTACACCCCACCACATAACCCCCCCACATAACATAGGACAAGAGGCCAGAAGGAAGATGATTTTTTCTAATAAATATGGCTGCACCCGAAGAATAAATGTATGGAAATTGCTACATATCTCATGATGATGGGAATTAAGCCATAAGTAGTTCTGAAATGGTATTTAGTTTAACTTCATTTGGTAAGGATGACGATAAAAAGGGTATCTTGTTGAGGAATGTGTATGGAGTGGTGAATAACATGATGTGAATAAAGACATAACCCCACAAAACCTCACCATTCATAATTCATGGAAAGAACTTAGGCCAAGTGGTTGAGATAAAGAATAAATGAACCTGGATTAGACCTGAAAATAGAATGTTCAGGAATTACTACATATCCTATGAGGACGATAATCCATCCATACATATTCCTAGATATGTCGTGTAGTTTAACATCATGCGAATAGGATGTGATAGATCTTAGATTATTTTAATATACCTCATACTGTAGTTTCACAGTTTATTGTTATATGCGTGGGATAGTTGGGTGGCTAGGGTGAATCATCCTGTCTATCATTTCAGAGACCTCAGAATGTCAATAAGTATTGAGGATAACTTCTAACCATGTTCAAAACATAGTATCCCTCTCATATGGCCTAGAAAAGGATCAAATAATTGAGAATCCACCACTGAACATATTCAAAAGTTAGGACTCATATCAATTTGTCATTAAAAATACTTGGGGACAACCGCACGAGAGTGTAGGAGAGAACTAAAGACTAGCATACATGCCATTTTGGGGTACTATTTGATGTGAGAGATGATTGAATCCCAGATGATGGGATACGTAAACCACGTTGGTACCCTTGTTTTTTTACATCTTGTGGCAAGAAATATGGATGAAGGAGGGGTGTCTAAAGGGGATGTGCGTGGCATGGGAAAAAAGCCCTATGTGAATGAGGAAAAAATGATTCATCACTACACTACACAATCCTATGTGAGAACTAGGGCCGTGGGGCCGAAATGATTGAGGGGCCTGACGCTTGGCTACAGATAAAAAGTCCCAACTATTTTGTAGTTAATTTTCACATAGGGTTAGTGATGAGTAGTTTTACATACTTCATCCCATATGGATGAGACAGTTTAAAGTCTTGCTGTGACAATGATGGTGATCTTAGTTTAAGCTCATAGGGCTCGAATCGTGGTTATGTCACCATTTATGCAGTTATTTCCTTACCAAAGCTCCTAATACTCACAAGGAATGATCAGTGTGGGAAACAATAAATGGGATCAGGTTCTCCCCAGAATATAAGGGTACAATATTGATGGAAAGAGATCTGTTGGGGTTGATCCCAACCAGAAAAAAATTCCTACTCGACGCACACTGATGTTTGAAGGGATAGAATGACTAAATGAATCACATCACACATGATTTGGGACATATAGGGATGATGATAACGATGGAGGATGGTTGTTGGCCATGTCCAAAACACAACATCCATACCATGTGATCTAAAATGGGAAACAAATTAGTGTTGACCACTTACTATAGTCAAAATGTGGGACTTGCATCAATGTTCCATTCAAGACCCTCTAAGACGATGGACCGAAATGGTCGGTGATCCAGAAGGCCGATCATCCATACCATTCGGGGGTCCTTTCAGATTTGAATGTTGATGGATACCCAAATAAAGGGGATGCATGAAGAATGAATATAATCATGCAATTTAATATCATGTGGTAAGGATAAAAGATGTGGTGATATCTAAATATTGGGATACATGGTGTGGTCTTGAAAAAACCCAACGTGATTAAAGAAAAACAAGGCCAACACCACACCATGTCATTTGAGAGAATCTGGGCTAGGGGTCGTACTTGTGGGGAGATCTTGACGTTTGGGGCTGGGCAAAGAGACTAATGGTTTGGGCATTCCTATGTATCCTGAAGGGGTAGAAATCAACCCATACATAGTTTTTTAGATGTCATTAAATTTAACTTCATGAGGCAAGGAGGCTGATAGATCTAAGTTTATGGTCAGAGAGCTTGGACCACAATGGTATATCTTCCACGTAGTATTTAACGCCATGCATGATGATAAATTATCTTAACATCATGTGGGATAGGTGATGGATTATTTTACATCCTTAATCTTGGAGGGATCTTTCTAGTTAATGTCATGTGGTGAAGATAGTACATATTAATGTAATGCATGATTGGATTACTCATACAAATTAATGCTTGAGGAATTTGGAATTTGTGGGAGGATTGATATTCTCCCCATCCATGTTAATTAGGGAGTACACACCACTGGGGTTAACCATATTAACTATGTATGGTAACTTTCATTTGGGATCCAGTTTGGGTGGTTTCTTACCAAGAATAATTGGCATTCAAAGGCCAACACCATGTCACCATGCAAGAAATAATAGAGGAAAAATTTCTTGTAGAAATAATTGACTATTTTGTTCTAGTGCCTCCACAAATTATGAAGGGCACAATTCCTATTTTCATCAAGCACTTCTAGTTCAGCCAGATGGATTTCAACAACATTTTATGGTGTTTTTTATCATAAACATATATGCATGATGAAGGAAAATGAATCTTGATGGGAATTAAGGCCTCTGTTCTGTACTCTAGGTAAAATGGGGTCACCAGGGTTGAATTAGAAGTCATTATTAGATAATCCTTGAGAGAGTAGGGTTGATCTTCCAGCCAACTCTTATTATTCTTAACAACCATATACTGCAAAATGTGAGAGACTATTTGGTTGAACGCCTCAATTATCCCATTTGCATGCGCATGATAGAGGGTGGTATGATTATAACAGATATTTTTCTTGACATAAAATTTATTCAGTTTAGCTTCCCAGCTGTTGGTGGAATTATTAGTGAGAATGGGATGAGGGAATCCAAAACATTATATGACATTAGATCTCAAAAATTCAATGATAGAATGGGCTTTGACCTCATTGGGTGAAACTTCCTATTCCCAATTGGAACAAGAATCCATAACTATTAAGACGAACTTGAACTAGCGAGCCATCCCTGGTGGATTGGGTGCCATGACATAGAGTCCCCAGACTACAAAGGGCCAAGAGTACTTGTTAGTGTGGATAATATCTGGTGTCCATAGCCAAAATTACAATTTATTTATAACACATGGTACCTCTTTCAAAACTTGATACTATCATGAATCATGTAAGGAAAAAAATAACCAGATATTCAGATTCGGTGAGATAGTTTCCGCCCTATCTGATTAGACCGACATGAACCATCCCGAAATCACTCCATGAATTGAGAAATCTCAAATAATTTAATGAAAAAGAGGAGAATCACATCAAACCTATATCCTTATATTTTATGCTTAAGGCTGGGAAAATCTAGTGGGTGAAATTCAATGCGCGATGTCGGATTTGCTCACGCTCGGCTCGATAAACTTGGAGATTACTGTGGTGGTGATACTCGATAAAGGGGGTCCTCTATTCAAGAGTCACATCCAACACTACAGCCGTGGGACCTAGGATTCATGACATGGAGGCACCAGTAGTAAATTGGCTTACATGTGGGATAACATTGTCGTCTAGAGTAATTGAAGAGATGAATCTCTGAGGTGCCACATGAATAATCCAATCATCTTGATCAGACTCTACAATAGATGCTGCCAAGCTGGACATGGGGTCAGCTCAACTGTTATGTGAAAAAGGGACATGAGTATCTTATGGTTGATATGGGAACTGGTCCATCAACTGGTAGGTACATTCTAAAGGGGGTTTTGAGATCCATCTTCATGATGACATAGACATCATTGATCTTCTTGATGACTAGCTGAGTGTCCCCTTTCACAAGAATGTTGGGAAAAACAACTTCGAGGGCCTGCTCAAGACCAGTAATGAGAGCCTATTACTATACCTCATTGTTGGCACAACCTTCTTACAATAGGAATGAATACGGTAGAACATCCTTCACCAGTGTGATGAAGATGATACCCAGTCCCACCCTCTCGAGTCATCGATCATTGATCCCTCTACTGCTGGGGATTATGGATGCACGATCAACGTGAATTTTCCAACATGGGAAGGATTTTTCTACCTAGTTGATTGCCTTATCCAAAATAACCATGATCCAAAGACTAGTATGCAGGAGCTAGATGGGCGCAATGGAATTCTTCCAATACCTATCCCTTGACGGACTTTTGGGGGAAAACATGACGTCAAAATGCTGGGGGATCACTAACCAATCATTTATACATCCTAGAAATGTGGGGAGTTTTAGTATTTAATTTAACAGATACAATCGAGACACTAGCTGGGTCTCGTGGTGCTGCAAGTAATGTCACAAATTTTTCACAACAAATACCAGTGAGAGTTATATCTTCATGATAGTGGTAAATCATGCCTGTATATCGAGGAGCATTTGTCTAAGATAGTATAAACTATTATCTGTTATATCATTGATCTCCTGGGTGAGAAGTGTGCTGATAGATCATTACTGAGCAGTCCCATAAAGGACCAACATCTTTGTGGAAACTAGTGGCATCGGGACCATTGGCTATTATAGGAACTAGTTTATTTCCTCAAAAGTAGTATAATACTCCGCATCCCACTAATAATCATCACCTTTCTACTTGATCCGAGAAAATAGATTACACATTTTAGAATGATTTGTAATGAGTCGACATATATAGGCTATGTGGCCTTGAAATCCTTGATGCTACCAAATGTTTCCAAGAGGAGACATCTATCAGTGGCCTTGATATTATCTAGAATGATCCTTATGTCTCTATATCTTACAAAAAATCCGAGAAAATTTCCGGAGGTGACCCCAAATTTTCAATTCTATGGTTTCATCCTCAGATAGTGGGACGAGAAGAAGCCAAACACATTATCGAGATCATTGAGGTGGTACTGGTGCTCTAAATATTTGACCACCAAATTATCCACATAGCATTCCACTAATTTCCTAGGAATTGCGTTAAATATGAAATTGATTCCACACTATTATTTGGCACCAATATTATTTAGACCGAAGGGAATTATCTTCCAGAAAAAAGTACCTTGTGGTTCCCTGAAGACTCTAGACTCTTCATCCTCATGGAAAATGCAAATTTGGTTATACTCATAATACACATCCCTGAAGAAGAGAGCCCAGAACCCAGCAGTGGGGTCAATCAATAGTTCTGTTGTAGGAATGGGAAACTAATCATTTTGATAGTGATAGTTGAGATCCCCAAAGTCAATAAAAACTCTGATCTATCCACTCTAATTCCTGACATGGACAATGTTAACTGACCATATGGGGTACTAGACCACCTTCACATAGTTGGATCTGATGTACTTATGAACCTCATCGTCGACCATGGAACTGAGGGAAGGGTGCATCTTTCTAGGATGTTGTTTGATCCCACAATATTTGCTGGGAGACCTAGGTGGTGAATGGGGACCTAAGGATATAGTCATGGAACCTCATCATAACTATAGGAAAATACATCACAGTGATTCTCTAGGAAGTCCACATGTCATTGTTTCTCTTCGACAGGAATAACGTCACTAATCAATGTTATTTTCGGATCAATGTTGTTTCTGAGGTCCACCTATACCAATTGATAGACCATGGTGGAGACACCCTCTTCAAATACATAAGGACCATCCTCTAAATAATCTTCATAATTCATAGATGAGGGATCCTTAGTGGGAGGTAATTATTCTGAGTTGATATATCCTAAGAGGACAGTGGTGCTAGCTGGGGTAGTGGTTGACATCGCATCAACAACACATGCGCTATAGAAATAATGGTGATGAATGTTATCTACATGATCCCATCTGGAATTCCACCCAAGGGGCCACACATGATGATAAACAAGTAATAGTTTCAGGTTATCTTGATCCAGTTATTCACATCTGGAAGAAATAAGGATGTTTGAGGTATTTTTGTGTCAATGGGGTAGACATACCAATACCTTGTGGGTGTAATGGGTTCTTAAATCACCCAATCATGGATTTTATAGGAGTACAATTTGATATTTTAGTGTCTCATAGGCTTGGGTATGTTTTCCCCCACAATCCAGAGATAAAAAAGCATTTACCTAAATCCGGAGTCATGGTATCCAATCGGTGGATCGGGAATATGTAGGAATCATTGGGTCTGTCCATGGGTTAGTCATAGCTATATTGTGTTTAACCTCAAGAGCTTGAATATGTTTTTCCTTGCTATTGTAGTAGTCCGCAACCAGGTAACGAGATTAAAAAGAGGTAAAGGGAGATGAATCATCTTGGATAATTCCTAATAGACCATTAAGGGTGTATTTAAGCCATTGGTTATAAAAATAAGGGACCTTAGTGAGTAGGTAGAGTCATTACCTACCCATCACTACATTGTAGGTGTTGTATTGTGAGATAACCATGAACTCAGTGCTAGAAACTAGTCCACCGAATATGTTATTCTGGAAGATATTTCCAACCGGTGTCTATTCCATTCTATCATAACCTTGAATTTCTAGGTTCAATGGACTCAGATCATCCTTAAAAATCCCCAACATTTGGAGTGTCAGGGTCAGGATGAGGTTGATCTATAACCTATTAGAGACAGGATAACAGTAAACCTTCAGGCCATTGAAATGTGAAATGATGTGCAGTGGGAGGATATTTACTTTAATGGGAGAACATTATTCATATACAAAAAAAGAGATAATGGCCTAACATTTAGCATGATCTACATGATCAGCATGAATGACTTTTGTAGCTTCAACCTCCATCTCAAACCGGAGGGGGCTTCATAAAGCCCCAACAAGGGATTTGAAAAAATACACTGACGGGCGAAGTTCCTCGAGGATAGAGAGCCTCATAATAATTATGAAAAATGATAAAGGATAACATAAATCTATGAAAATCATGAACTTCTACTGAACAGAGGTCATTCTGTGGAAGGAGGTATTATGAGAACATATGGCTTAACTGATTGTCGACTGGTGCTAGGAAATTCCCGATTCTCACTAGTTGAAACTCATGGAGCAACTACCAGATGATGGATAGATGACTGAGGCCAATCTGAAACTGAATTTGTATGATTACAACATGATCATGTGGGCTCCTCCTAGTCATGATTCACAAACGATGGTGATGGAAGATCCGATGAAACAAGATGATAAGTTTGGGTGGGATGAGCTCTACACTGGGCCTATTGTCTAGTTTCAGTGGCATGCACTGCTTGGATAAGGGCATTGACGAATGAATACAAGTTACTGATATAATCATAGCTTCGTCAATGATGTCATCGGTTGGGGACATTAGGAGAATCCTCCAGGTTCTCTTCTTCATCAGGAATAATGAAATGGTTTACCATCTCCACGGTGTTAACCAAAGGGTACCCCTAATCATCACATGAAGAATCCTCCATCACTAGGTTGATTATGGGGGAATTCTCAATCTCATAGGGGCATGGAATTTCCACAATTATGGGATGATGATGGCATTAGTGGGAGAATTTTTTCCCCCTTACGTCGTTGATTATTTCACTTATGGGAAGAGGAAGGATGATACCTCGACATATAATCAACAGTTGTAGGTAACACAATGATTTATAAAATTTTAGGTTGATTCAAACTTTTATAGATAATACAATTTGGAATGGGTGACTGCCTTATGATCCATCTGGTCACTATTTTTTTTAGTCCTGTGGTTGAAAACCAACTAACACTCACTTTCTATGTCAATGTCGTAGTCAGACATTATGAACACACATGCCACCTGTGCTAGGGGTGGACCTAACCTAACTATATCGTTATCAATCTATTATAGGGGCTAGTATCTAAAACACATAGCACTACATGAGGGTGTTCCCTAGGATCCATTGATAGTGGAAGTATTTGTTGCGATTAGTGACATCTGCCTCTCCAGGCCTCCTGCATTCTGACAACCGTGAAATTCCATGTTCCAAGGAACATCAGAAATAACTAGGAACCAGAGACTCATTAAACGAGTAGATCTGATTCCTTTTATCCAAAAAGGGGGATCAATGATGATGGACCCATCAGGGGGGGGGGGGTCTGTAGGATCCTATTGAGGATATTGAACCTAGTGTTCCCTCTTAGGTAGTTGTGGCACATTAAGCGGGGCCTCATACTGATTCTGAGGTGGGTTCTGCTGGCCTGGAGGTTGCGCCTAAGGTGGTGGGCCTCTGTGAGGATATGAAGGTAGCTCAACTAGTAATAACTCATTATTCCTAGGAGAATCTATTTGTTTATACTATGGTGGTCACATCCATATCATCTCTTCTCGTGGGAACTACAAGAGGAGAGAAATGTGCCAGCTTGGCCTACTATAAGGATTATTCGAAATGATTTGATTTTTCCGAGAAATCCTGAAATCCCCCCTGGGTAGTTATGTGTGATGAGAGTGGGGAACAATTTGGTCATGAAATTCCCCAAAGAGGTTGTTTGTAGTTGTTCTTGAGTTAGCTACATATCCAGGTAATATGTGAGGCCTTTCCACCTGGAGACAAAATCCACGACGCATTTTTCAGGCCTATATATGAAATTAAAGAGGCATGGAATACTCGTCTTCTAGGTGGTGGATCTAAACTAGTAATTAAACTACCTACAAAGATTCTCCCATCCATATAATTACAAAATGGGAAGCTGGTTGTAATAGGAAAATGCATGCGCTTCTAATGTTTGTACGAAACACCATAGTTTGAGGCCTCCTACTGTGCTGGAGATCCTATCATGGGTCTACACATTGAGATGAAGTGGTACAAATGTTTTAGTGGATTTACCTTCCCATTAAAGGAGGGAAAATGTAGGATTTCTGAAATTATGGGGTGACAACATATCATCCACACATGCTGGATATGTCTGGCCAACATGCTGAATTTCCACCTGACATGTTTCCAAAGCCTCGACACAAGTAATGAGCACTACCATTAGATCATCTGGGTGGGGATTCCTATATTGACAAGGATCCATGACCAGGGGTGTGTTGGAAGGTTCTCAATCATGATAAGCAAGACCAGAGGATCATGGAGCGTCTGGTGGGATGACCTCCCGAACTGTCAGGGGAACAATTAATGGAGTGGCCGGGGAACCTAATATGGGTCCTGAAGGTTATCACGTAGCTCGGGTGCATTTGGTGAGGTATATTTTACCCATTGGATATAAAATTTAGATTCTACCATATCAATATGGGTTGGATGGTCAATGTCAACTAGAAGGAACTCATTAGGGGGAGGGGGTACCTGCCCTTTCTACCCCAGTCGAGGATTAACGTAGCCAGGTCACCATTCCCCAAAATGTTTAGAGAGAAGGTCATCAACCGTATATTTTAGATATGTGAGTAGTTGATGTAGTGCATCCTTTTCGGGGTCATCTTCCGCCTTTTTTATTGAGCTAGATGTGTTAGTGGGTTTTATGGTGACATAATGCTCTTTTCCCGTATTGGGATTCCGACTAAGGGCCAATGACTCAGAAGGTGGAGGAAGGCCCAAAAAATATCTATATTGGCAAGTAATCCTTCCCAATGGATCCAATAGGTGTGTCACCCCCAGAGGGTATGTTCTGTTTAAAGAGCTCTAAATAATTCTCTAATTATGATAGATCATCTGTGTTATCTTTGAATATACCTGAAACCATATCCTCAATATTGCCCAGCTTGTCTAGCTGGAACTGGATAGATCTGAAATGAAGGGATTCATACTACCCCAGAAACGAATCTGAATTTGGGGGAAAGCCTCCTTAATAATTTTGTGGATCACTTTAATGCATTGGACAGATCACTGGTGGTTGAGCAGATGCCGACCAGGCGACTTAGGGAACTAGGCCATAGGGAGTGCAGCCATGTTGAACGTAAGGAATTGATGGCCAATGAGTTAGAAGTGTTCATATATCTTGGGTTAATCCACCAGCCAATAACAGATATTAATTTATGTTTCCTATATGGTTTGTAAAAATCTCGCGACCTCTAGCTGGGTAACAGATTACAGTGTACTGAAGTTCTTGGTTTCAACATTCCAGAACATTTTTGGGAAATGATCATTTGCAAGGATCTCCCACAAGCTCCTCAGCTCTAACTTGAGGTTTGGCCATTGGGTTCCACATTCATCAAATAGGAGTGGGTGAGCGACTGATAACGACTCTGAATACTACCTCTAATATGATAAACATGTAGGTGTGGAATACAGTGTGTGAGATAACAAGTTTCTATATCTTGGGATATTTTCTGAATAATTCAATGACTGATCCACCACATATTAGTAACATGGACTAGTGCTCTTGTTGGTGGTGGTAAAGGGAGGACCTTCATTCTATATTTCGTCACCGTAGTTCGGTCAACAAAGGGGACTATCATTGTCGACAACCAAGTGTGTCGCCCTAACCTGCCCAAGGGGTGCGTGGGGCCTCGATCTGAGTGAGGTGTATAAGTTCTCTTATTTATTATAAATTGGGCATTGATAGTATACATCAGAGGTGGAATGGGCCATTATAGCTTTTGATGATAACTCCCCCTAGCGTGCTCCCTCCTTAGATTGAACTCAACGTTGGCATCAGGTTAACTAACTAGGGCAGAGGGTATAGGTGTATAACACACCTATTCCTCAGCTTGTGGGATGGAGTCATCATGCTGATGCAGCCTTGCAGGAGTCATCCTTGGTTGACCCCAGGACAGGATCACATCTACGATTGCTCAGACATCCCTAAAATCATTGGCACAAGGGAGTAATTTTTAAAAGCAATTTGGGGAGAGGATCTCGAAATGGATGAGAGTGGTCTATGAAGTAGTGGCTCCCTACAAGGACCTTGGGGGAAGCGGTGACAATGTAGTGCAAAAGGCTCTAAGTTTTATTGATCAATACATCCAGTTGGAATAATACATTTTTCCTCATACTTTCAGGCAAGTCCGTTGATCACCCTCCATTGAACGAGTTTAGTTCATTATATGGGGCATGGGAACCCATAACCGAGGATATGGAGGCCATCATAGGAGAGATGGGGATATGCGGGATTTATGCGTTGGTCTTTCCACAGACCCTATGTTTGTGGGTGGGTGGTTACCTGTTTCACAACATAGCAGCTTGGGTCCTACATAGAAGGATGACACCACCATTAGTACTAAAAGGAGGAAAGTGATGCCCAGTACCCCATCATCATTCTATATTCCATGATTGTAATGAATGATCCATGCGGACAATATCACCATCCAAGATGTACAACGTTCAACTGCCCTAATCTCTGTAGAGTTTCATGACATGCCCACTATTTACTAGGCAGGGCTTGGTGCCTGATAACAGTATATGGTGACATGCTTATCCACTATTACCACAAAAACTATTAATCACCACATTAAGGATAACAATTTCATGTCGGGTTCATCATTTCTGTTTCCAACACTATTACTGGTGCGCACATCTCTCTATTGGGGTGGGATCCACTGTTACCCTGCATTCCCACATTCCATCAATGGCCAACATTTGTCACTTATTTAGGGATATTTTCTCTTTGATCAAAATGGGATGATGGGTCTCTCCAAATATGCATTCCTCCTTAGAATTCATCTCCCAGTCTGGGTATCCCTTAATGAATAAGACGTAGTTTGTGAAAATCTTCCTTGTTTCCATATCATCATGGACTCAGGTTAATTACACCACTCATGTGGTAACATTCCAAGGGGTCAATTCAGGGAAGCCACTGTAGTTCGGGGTAGTAGTAACGTTGGTCATTGTTGGCGTGTTCGGATGCGAAAAAGATGATTCGTTTGGGTTTCTTCCCATTATGATATGGCTTTAAGAGAGAACTGAAGCCCGGTGCATTCCATGTCGACTGTGAGGAATTATTTACCATATGCATTTACACAAGGTTTTCCTCAAATTCCCACATTTAACATAGGGTATGTAACAATTTTAATATCAATATGAGATAGATCAGACCAATCATAACACTGATAAGAGTAGATTAGATGGATACATACACAAGAGGGAGGACCTGATAATTATACTAGATGGGTGGATCAAGTCCCTCAATAAGGGAAGATCCAGGGATGATTAGGTCATGATAAAATGGGACACCATGGTTTACCATTGTAAGGGATTGAAAATCAGGTAGGTTTCCTATATACCATGTGTAGACATCAGGGATGAAAATCCACATTGTTTGAAGGGGTGATGAATTAGGGTGTACACAAAGGACAACGACCCAGAAACATGATGGGGCTCATGCATGGACAACGACCCATCACATGAGGGGGACTCTGGGATTGAGGGTCATGGATTGTGTGGGGATTTTTCATGGTTATCTCCCTAAGGAAATGGAATGATCTTAATAGGATGTGGCGTCATAAGTAGGAAATAGGAAAGGTGATGGAAGGAGTGTCGATGGATAGAGTGATTGGGGTGGGATAGAATTTATGATAATGGTGATGTTGGGATTGAAACTCAGAGAGACTCCCTATGCATCCTCATAGAAGAGAATAAAATTCAACATTGTTCGTTGTGGCGATGGGACACCTAAGGAGGCAGACCGTGAGGATGGAAACATGGATGGGACAAAGAAGAAGTAGATCCTCTGGGTTGGGCCATGACCTTCCTGAAATGAAAACGCTCAGTGGAGAGACCGGGATAGGACATGGGTGATGGATTTGAACCTTATGGGGCATTCCAATGTATCCATTTGGTATGGAATCAATGTCAACATAGTTACAGATAGTGAATGGAGTCAGGGTGTGTAGTTGACAGCGACCCAAAAACTTGCTGGGGGTTAGGTGTGGTTTTTGACTCACAAGCAGGTCTGATTCCATTAAATGACTGAACATGGATGTGGGTCCCAGAAAGAGGACACTGATGTATACCAGTGTTAAGGTTTGGACCACATGGATGCATCCTATGTACCCATTATAGGAGATAGGGATCCGAAACCACATAGTTCATAGTTAGGCATGAGATCGGGGTGTGTGTGGAGGATAGTGACTTGAATATGATATAAGGGAATACGCTTGGTTAGCATCCGACGATTGTTTTAACTCCAGGGCAATAACATATATTTGGATCCCAACGAAGGGGAAATAAATGTCTTACAATAGATTGGGATTGATCCTAAGGGTGACTTTCTACGTATCTATAACAGGATGCAGGGACCAAAACCGATGTAGTTCAAATCGGTTGTACAGTGTTTGGGGTTGGACCAAAGGGAGGCTTCCTACGTACCTTGTCTAGGAGACATGGATCATAACAAACATAGTTTGAATGTATACAGTTCAATGTTAAGCACGAAGAAAGGGGAATACTATTTAAAATCATGTGGGATGAGGGTGAACTAATGTGAAGTGGTCAAGACCGATGGGTGATGGGCTTGAGCCAAATGGAGGCTTCCAATATACATTTCCTAGAGAGATAAATAATGAAATTCCATGTAGTTCGGCAGAAAAGGATAGGGATTATTCACAATGGAGACCATAAGAAGTTTCCATGCTCGATTATTACCCTAATCCAACATAAGTCATGCTCTATGTAGAAAACAAGAGGCAAAAAATACATGACAATCATGTCGATAATGGTTCATCTACGAGGAATAGAGTGGGGCATACGTGTGGTTTGCGGCCCAAAGCGGAAACATGGGATTATGCTTGGATAGAGTCTAAGGGATTTGGATTTTGGAAATTACTCTGTGACATAGAACTGATGGAGATAAAACCAAAAGGGAGAGGGATTAGGTTATAAAGATCCATATTACCATATCTCCATAGGAATTCACACATGTAATAAGAGAGGAGGAGTAAGGATGGTACCTCCCATATGAATGTGATGGTTCTTACACAATGATGGTTTCCCTTCCCCCCGGAGAGATGTCATTCCATTCAAGATGGATTTCATTCCATGTGAGGAAGATATCACTCCAGTAGAGACCATTGGGCATGGAATATGTCTGAGGCATGGTACCCCATGAATATTTCATGGGGCAAGCCCACAATTTAATGTTATGTGCTGATGATGAAGATTCTTGGTAGTTTGGCATGTTGCTACTAAGATGATGAGTATTCACTCCTCACCCCTAGGACATACATAACTGGAACACGTTAACCCTTAGTAAAGGGAATGCACAAGAAATGTCATGTGGATATAGGGGTTTGGAGTAATCCATTGAGGGGATCACATTAGTGAGGCTATGTAAAGAAGAGTTAGATAATAGTTGTCTCTCTGAAGAAGAATGAGTCTATAAAATGCACTACGAAGCACCTCCCAAGGGTCCATGAAATCATTTCACACGATTCTAGAGGGTCGTGCATGAATGGTGTGGGAAAAGCATGAGATATTTGTAAGAGGTTCTTTTTGAATAGGACGAGTATCTTGAAGAATGTATGATTCATGAAGAGGATGAACGTCACGAAGGAAAAGTGATTCACGAATAGGTTTGGCTTCATGAGGAAAAGTGTTTTGAGAATGGAAGACTTTAATGGGGCATAAAATCACCTTAGAAAATTACTCTTTATTTGGAGGGAGCATTTTGAAGGTTTTATTTTTCGTGAAACCTCTTTCACTCTGAAGGGGACCATACATTTGCAATGGTCATATGCCTTCCTGAAGGGAATATTCACCATATGTGGTGGCTAGAAAGAACACAAAGAGGTATGACTCATTGAGGCCTAGTATATTTGGCAATTCATCAGTTGGATTCATGATGGTATTTTCCAAACAGGAGCTCAAAAGATGAATGAGCATAGTTACAATATTTTTCAAGTTATGAGACTTCTATTTATAAGAAACCACGGTCAGCACGAGTGGAAGGCTTCAATGCAGAGCTGCGTGATTCTAGGTAGTTAACATATTCAACATTCAACATCGGCCTTGCAAAGGGTGTTAAACGCCTCGATGAGGCCCATCGAAATGGCCACCACAGAGCAGGACATGAAGGCTGATGACGTCGTGGAGGGGCTGCAGGCTGACCTTAGAGTCATTGCATTATGTGACACCATAGAGACTATCATGGATGTGGCATCATAGAAAATGTTGAACCATGTTGAGTTTTTTATGGAACTCCTTTGGGATGTCTTTGAGGTAATTAGGATCCTTGGGAGTGTTGACTCACTCATCTAAATCATTGAGTCTCCTCAATCTGTGGTACAAAAAAAAACCCGACAGTAATAGAAATGATATATCATAAATCTAATTTATTTATTGACAATAAAATATTCAATGATGTTATTATTTCATGGATATCACAAATCAGAAGTAACTCAAGTATTATGGGATTTCATAAAAACATACTGTCCATTTAAACATATTTGTTATAATGAACCAGTTCAATTTTATGTGGGGTAAATGCATCCTTTTTCTTGTTATATCATGATTAATTCATTTTTCATGATATTTAATATTCAATTTTTAATAATATAATTTATGGGGATCTAAATTATAATATACCATGTGGTAATGAGTTGAATAACTCAATTTCATTTCATTGCATTATATTACTTTCTCATTGATGTTAATAATATATGACAATGTATGTATATAATTTAGAATAAATATTGATGTATTTATACTTGTTTTATATGTATTTACAATTTTTAAATATAAATGATTCATTGGTTGATTCACATTTTAATATTATGATCTTTTAAAGGGTTTACATTATAGTCCGATTTAATTAAGTATTTTTCACAATTGAATTTCCATTGAAGGAAATTATTATATCATTTTCAGTAAAACATTTATTTTGCATCTAATCAATGTATTCATGATCATTTTAGAGTAAGAGTAACAATTTTTAGATATTTTTTATTTAAAATATTTTATGAAAACACAACTTCATTTCCCTACATGATAAAAAAATATTTTAAATAATAATTAATTTTAAAACCATGTATTTAAATAATGTTTTAAAAAAGGTTTTTAAAATCCTAATTTTTTTTATTGTTTTTATTAAAATTTTTAAAGGAATATTCTTGTATTTTTCCAAATATGGAACCATTATAACATATTTTTATTGTAAAGGGAATATCTTTTTAACATGTCTAACATGTATGGATTTTACCACCATCGTTTCATTAATGATTCCATTGCAAATATTCAACAGTTAATTATTTAGAATAAATTTATAAAATTTATTTTCATGGAAAATTATTTTTAATATTTATTTCAAAATGAAAATGATATTATGCTGATGATTGTTTTTAAAATATCTTTTTATAGTGTTTAAATTCATTAACAACAACTACCATTAATTTTTACTCAACTTGGGATATGTTTTATTGATACTGTCATTATTTTTATTACAGACTTTATATAATTGATTTGGGAAATGATATTATTTTTTCCACCTATTTTATTCATTTTTGTTGTCCCATGTAATATTCAATTTCTTAAAATACGTGGACATTAAATTTACCCAATTTATCTTTATCAATTATCATTGATATGTTTATTTTTTAAACAATATACCATTATTTATGTACAACGTTTACTTTAATAGATTTTATATTAATTGGGGAAATATTTATAAATCCATATATATTACTCAATATGTTTATTTGATGATAAGTCACATTTTTTATGAATTAAATTGATTAATCAAATATATGAGGAATGATTTTGACTGTAAATAAACGGGTCGAGAACTGTTGGAAATAGGCACCTCGATGAATCAGTAGATTCATGAGACAATATCTTTTAGATAAAAACCCATTTTTTTTGTTTCCAAGTTTAACTATATGGTTTTCTACCCATATAAATAAAATATCATGATAATAAGTCTATATGGTATACCAATTCATGTTTTAGATACAGTATATAAAATAATTAAGTATTTAATTTATTTATGTAATTTTTAGAATACAAGAGATTTTCACAATGAAAAAATATATAGATTATTTCATTAATTGATTGTCATATATATGACATATTTTAAAGTTAAGTTTAATATAATTTACATCCTCATTTTGTTTTGGAGGTTTTCCATGCATTTTTGAAGAAAATGGTGGGTTTCCAAAATTTGGGCCAACCCGAGAGCCCATTTCCAGTTTTGAAAGTAAATTTTTTTTCTGGAATAACTCCTTCTTTTTTCAACCTCATTCACCCATTAAACTTCCAAAATGACCATTATTTAACTATTAAAACCATCAAAGAAATTAGGTCCCCTTAAAAATTCATTAGCATCATGGATTTGGGTGATCAAATTATGTATTGGGCCAACCCGAAAGCCCACTTACAATTTTAAAATTGTTTTTTAATTCTTTCATAAAATTATAATTTTTTATCATTTTTTAGTGATTCTACCTCTAAACTTATCCCACTGTACCGTTACGCACCCCTAGATTCGTTTCCCCCACTTTGGAGATCGTATCAGTCAGGAATGATGGCCGAACTTATCAGGTTGCTAAAATCGTCCAGATTTCTCAAGTAAGTGACTATCCATCTAAGATCCTTCCTTTTCCTTAAGATTTATCCATTTTTTATTGAATCCCTAAATGAACAGAATCTAGGGCTTCGTAAATAGGGTTTCATTTTTATTTTCTTGGTCCAGTCCCCTGGTTTTAGGTTTGATCTCACTCCCTTGTGGTGTGGTGGTGGTGCGGTTGAAGTTCCACACTAAGATTTGATGTTCTTGACTCTTTTCGTATGTGATACCACTGTGCATGAAATTTTTATGAATTATATTGTTGTGTTCATGGTATTTTAATATTTATTTTATTTGAATATTTCGGCAAAAATTTGTTGTAGTTTCATTTATAAAGCAAGTGAATTTTATGTTCCAATTTTTGGAGAAATTGGGCGGTTTTCATACAAATCGTTTATTGGTTCATTTGAGGCTGACCAATAATATCTGAGTTGATTTTATTTAATTTTATTAGGATGGTATATCATGTTTTTAATGTTTATTATATTTTTTGTTGTTTAGAAAGTTTGTTTAAATGGTGTTTGGGAAGAAAATGGGCTTTAAGTGCCATGTTTGTTTGAAAATGGGGGTTTTTAAAAGATATAACTTCTTGGTTCACATAGGGCTACCCCAAAAATGAATTTTTGGTTTCATTAAATTATATTTGAACTGAAGTTTTTTGTTTTGGTGACTTAAAAGTGTTCTCATAGTGTGAAAATTGGATATTTCGAAGAACTTTGGGTGCAAAACAATGTGATATTTTGAGAGGTTGTTTTATTGAAAATCAAAAAGTTTTGTTGTGTGTTTTAAATGGTATAAAGTATGTATAGATACTGTATTATTTGATTGTGACCAGTAGTAGTGTTTTATATGAAAAAGTATGTGTGTTGTTTTCTGAAATTGTTTGGTCACAAAAAGGGGAATCTTAGGTACTTAGGTGGGTGGATATGTACTAGTACAGCTAGTGAATCAGATGGGTTGTGTCCCTGTTTCACTGAGAAAATGGATAACGATTGTAACACCCGAGAATTTTATAAGAAATATTATGTTTTTATTTTATATAAATCATCAAATGATTCTTTCCTTACACACAACACTAGCTTGGCTTTCTTTACACGCAATCACGACCTTCCTTGATAGCTTGCATCGTACGCAATACCGAGTTTCACTAAACAGCGATATGTTATTAAAATATTATTAAAAAAAGCCATTATGAATAGTAATAACCAATTTTTGAAATTTTTTAAATTTTATTTTTCAAAATGGACTTCGTTTTTGGATTCGGAATATCGAAATTATCCTAGGGCGAAATTTTGGTATTTTTCTGAAAACTTTCAATTTTTGATGAATAGTGAAAACAATTGGTTACTATTTAAAAACTAACTTTTTATTTAAATAATTATTTATTTTATTTAAATTTATTTTAGCTCAAAAATTGTACGTAATACCTATATAAGTTCAATTCAATTCATTGAATTCATTTTATAATAATTTTAGATATATAAAAATTTTATCGAACTTTTACCGTCTTTACCCACCTCCCAGGAGAATTTGAAAATTTACATAAAACTTAATTTTACTACTTCTGTAAGTGGAATTTCAAAAATCAGAGAGACACGGTTGATGTAAGTAAGTAAAATGTGGTTCAATGAGATGAAAATAATTTTTGGTGAATAGTAACTTTTTACTTTTATTTACCACGGTTAAAAGTAAATAGGGTAATTAAGGGTAAAAATGATATTATTATCACCCTAACACATGTCCTAATTCTATTGGGTAAGTTTAATTCTAAAAAAACAACCTTAGGAATAAAATATTACCGTTTAGGCCCACTTGGATTAGATTAGGACATTTATTATTAATTTATTTAAAGAAGGGTTAAAAAAGTTAAAATCAAAGTTTAATAAGTAAATAATTTTTAATATAGGGTTACACATAAGATAAATTCTACTATAAATATTAATTATAAATATAAAAATCTTTCCTACATAATGGCATTTTATTTGTAATTTTTAGACATTAAATAATTTATTTTATTTATGACACAAAGATGATGCAGTAATTATCTTGTTAATGAAATATTGACATAACTGATGTTATAAATACCCAAATAATTGTAATTTGAGACTTTTTATTAATTTGACTAATTTTATAGGTTAATATAACATGTTATTATTGATTTAATTAACTTTTTTCAAACTAATCATTCTGTTATGATTTTCACAAAAATCAATTACTAAATAGTGTCAAAATTGACATAAATAGTTTTTAAAACAAATATTATATTATTAATTGTTATTTTATTCCTAAAAATCTATGGTTCGGCCAAATGATTTAGATAAGGTTATATATATTAATAATAAACAACTTGGGGTTCTTTTGTCTTGTTATAGTAAGTTTAGTAACCTTATAGAGTAAGAACACAAAAAGACACGGTAAAAGTAAAATTATCTAACTTAATGTTAAATCTAAATGATAAGGTTAAAATAGTAAACTAAACTTGTCCAAATTATATTGGATGAGATTATTTCGACCCATCCCCACCTTATCTTCGAAATAAATCAATTTGGAGTTATTTAAAACCGAATATGGCTTTATAATAAAATAATATTTTTAGTTTTTCCAAAGGTGCCCCTCTCCTCCCTTATAAAAGGGCACCTCCTCCCTCTCTTCCTCACACCACATTGAGCCTTCATGCTCAGCAAAACCCTGAAAATTTCTCCTTTCCACTTACCTAGAAACATCTTAGAGGTCCCGGTCTTCTTCAAAGTCCAATTTTGGTGACCTAAAAGGAGGTCTCAAAGAGGCGCTTCAAAGAAGAGGTAATGTCCCTTACCGATTCTTTCAACTTTATATATTCTTCCACTTCTTCTTCTTTTGTTGTTTCATTATGAATTAATAACATCAGTATCAATCATATAATTATATGTTATTATAAGTATGAAACAACCCTATTTAACCATCTATCCATCCTACGGAAAACGAAATCACCACACGTGCGTACGTATGGAATACCGTCTCCACGCCGTGGTGTAATCTATTTTACACCACCACCTTAATTGGATGGGTATAATGGTGTAAAGAATGAATATATATGATTAGTTTAAAGTTATATTGATTCTGAAATAGTATACATACACTCCAATTCAATTCCATGATCATGGGAACGATATCATCGCTCATGCGTATGTACGGAATAACGTCTCCACGATGTGATGCGACTTGTTATTCATGATTTTCATTGCATAATGATTACATAAATGAATTCAGTGAATAAATATGATATATATTACACTAATACCATTCTGGAAATGAGGTATCTATAACCTAAAAAGAAGAATAATAATTTATTCGACAAAACACGCATAAGAACAAAAAGTAATAAACACCCGAATAACAAATTGAAATGAAATATTAATAATAATAAGCTAAGAATATGACCATATATGATATCATATCAATGATTATGATTTTGGAATAAGTCAATGACATTATGTAAATCATTATATAAGAGGTTCAGACACTTACGAAGCAAATCGGACCTTAGGTAAGGGAAATATCACAATCTTATTTTTATCCGAGATTGTTTATACTTTGGAATTTACTGGGATGTATTTTATCATCCACATCCATGTTTTCTCAATATGTAATATTATTTCCATCCACCTACAAGTTTTTAAATCCAATTTTACCCTTTGGTGAGTTTTTAGTAAAAGATATGAAAGGAATCTTTTATCGTTTTTTGTAAGAGGTAATTTTTGGGTTTTCCGACAAAAGTATGAGAAGAATGTTTTTTATCTTATACGACATGAATGGATTTTTAAAACATTATTTTTAAGAATATTCCTTTACAAGTTTTCAAGTTTATTTTTAATCAACTTATTCTAGTTTAGAATTGAATGACATGTTAAGAAAGGAAATTTTTTTTTGAAGTAGAAAGGATATTTTTCTCAAGAATGGAGTTCAAGTGTTTTATCAAAATTATTTTCCATATAAGATAATATAGGGTTCTGTTTCTATCCCTATTATTACATTGATTTTATTATGTTGTGATGGAATTATTTTTATGAATTCCTTTATCTTATATGAATTGTTTTATGATGTCACGATGTTTAAGAATCCCATTTTTATTACATGGGTTATGCAATGATGTATGATTTATGATTTTGTGTAACACATAAGAATGGTATCATTATGAGATGGGAGGGACCTATATATCCCTCCAATGAATTAGGTAAAGATTTATATCTCATGAGATAGACATGGCTGGAATGGCAGGTTAAACAGGTTAAGTGAAATAGGACTGAAACGAGGAATGAACTCGGTTCAGAAATGGACTTTGTCCACTAAGATAGTCTTGGAAATGAGTCTTGACTAATAAGAAATTATTTTCTATGATTATTTATTTGTGCCACAAAGCTTCATGTTTTATGTTATGATTTTTGTGATTACATTTCACTACCATGATTTATCCCATGTTATGAAATTATGATCTCTTTTTCAGGGTAAGATTTCCAAAATGTTATGTTCTTATGAATATGATGTGACTGATATTTCTTTTTTTTACCCTTACGGAGAATTTGAGCTCACCCTTTTGTATGTTTTCTTTCCCCAGGTCAGGAAGAAGGTTATTATGTAAGATATTCCAAAAGAGACTATAGATATGATGATATAAATGGGAGGCAGTTTAGACGCATTATGAACCAGTTGTTTATGTTTCCCAGTTTCTAAAGACAATATACCTATACAGTCCTTTCATGGTTTTGTTATATGTTGTAATAAGTGTACTTCAATTTTGAAGTACTAACAATGTATGTAATGTATGGGTCGTTATAGTTGATATCAGAGGAAAGGTATAGTCAACCTTTGGAAACTAGGATGTGAAAGCCTTAGTAAGAAACCTAAGGATATGTCTAAGCATAGAACACAATCTTAGTGTTTTAGAAATGGCCATGAACAACCTATGATAAGACCTTAAGTGTGAAATTTTATTCTTGATTATGTGATTTTCCTATTATAATTAGTGTTTCTCACACTATTATTCTTGGTTTTAGTCAATGGATGGAACCCAGAGAAACCATGTTAATGCGGAATGCGACGGGAAATGCAATTATTGTCCCCCTGAGCAACCAAACGTTATGGGAGCTGGAATAAAAAATCTTGTAGCCATGCTCACACAACTTTCTCAAGATATGAATCCTACTGGACTTCCAAATGAGATAAGGAAGGAGCAACATTCTGTTGAATCCTTCATGAGGCAGCTTCCACCTTCATTTAGTGGGTCTTCTGATCCATTAGTGGCTGAACAATGGATCAATACCACTGAAAAGATATTTTCAGTTCTTCAATGTTTTGAACATGATAAAGTCATCTTAGCAGTTTATCGTTTGGAAGGTGAAGCTTATCAAAGGTGGAATCGTATTAAGAATAAGAGGCAAATGGATGAAATTGAGTTCATGGAATGGGACGAGTTCAAGAACTTATTTTTCAATAAGTACTTCCCTCGTATTCTTCGAAAAAAGATGGAGAAGGAGTTTCTTTAACTGAAGAAAAATGATGTAGAATCAGTTGGTACCTATGAATCAAATTTTACAAGACTTGCAAGGTACGCTTCTGGTATTATTATCCAACCCGAGAGTAAGATCGATCGATTCTTTAGTAGCTTAAAACCAAGTCTTCGACGGGCGTTATCCATAAGGGACTTCAATAGCTACGAGGAAATCATTCGATGTGCTCTCAAAGTTGAGATAGAGATTGGAGTAACCTATTAGTCATATGGGTTTGATAAGAAGAGTAAAATGGAATTCAAAGGAAAATATAAAGAGCACACTGAAAAGAAGATTAGTTTTCCCTTATGCTCAATGTGTGGAAAGAAACATGGAGGGAGTTGTCTTAAAGGGACAAGTAAATGTTTCAAATGTGGAAAGGAAGGTCATCGGGAATTTGAATGCCGCAATGATGGGAAGAAGATGTCTAGTGATGCGAACAATGAAAAGGCTACACAGAGTGCACCTCCTACACTTCAGTGTTACAATTGCAAGGAAATGGAGAATTATGCCAATAAATTCCCTAATCCAAGGGTTGTTGATGATGATCGACGTCAAAAAACTCTTAAGTCTAAAGTCAAAGGAAACCCACATGAAATTTCTATCAGCGATGTGGATTACAATAACGAAGTGGTGAAAGGTACACTTACCATCCACTCTAATGTATCAAATGTTTTATTTGATTCTGGATCCACCCACTCCTTTATTTCTGAAGAATTTTCAGAGGGTATCACCGTATTACCTCAACAATTAGATGTTGAGTTAGTTGTGACAACCCCTAATGGCACAACAGTCGCATCAAAAGTTTATAATTCTTCTTCGATTGAAGTTTGTGGGAAAGTGATTCCTTCAAATCTTGTGATCCTCTCTATAGTGGAATTTTATGTGATTCTTGGCATGGACTGACTTTCTCTATATGGAGCTCATATCAATTTCCAAATAAAAGTCACATTTCATATTCCAGATCAATCTTTGATCGTCTATCAATGAATGGATGAACATAACCTTCTAGTGGAAATTTCATCCATCTTATGGGCCTTTATTCCACTAAATTAAGGTTATTTATCCCAAACGGTTGGTGAGAAACTCACGATTAAGAATATGAACATTGTACGGGAGTTTGATGATGTCTTTCAGGAGGAATTGCCAGGTCTCCCACCAAATCGTGAAGTTGAGTTTTCAATAGAACTCATACTGGGTGCTTTACCTATTTCAAAGACACCTTATAGAATGGCCCCAATTGAGATGCAGGAATTGAAGAAGCAACTACAAGAGAATATTGATAAAGGATTCATACACCCTAGTGCGTCACCTTGGGAAGCACCTGTTCTGTTTGTTAAGAAGAAAGATGGATCAATGAGACTCTGCATTGATTATCGAGAACTTAACAAGATCACTCTCAAGAATAAATATCCTCTACCGCGCATTGATGGATTATTTGACCAAATACGCAGAGCACAATACTTTTCCAAGATTGATCTTCGTTCAGGGTATCATCAATTAAGGGTCAAAAGGGAGGATATACCAAATATGGATTTCCGTACAAAGTATGGACACTATGGATTTATAGTGATGCCATTTGGTCTTACTAATGCCCCTGCTATCTTCATGGATCTAATGAATAGAGTCTTTAGAGACTATCTTGATCAGTTTGTGGTAGTCTTTATAGATAATATTCTTTTCTATTCAAAGAGAAAGGAATAACATGAAGATCACTTGAGAATTGTATTAAATTACCTAAGAAAAGAGAATCTTTATGCCAAATTTACCAAGTGTGAATTCTGGCTTCAAAAAGTTGCATTTTTGGGTCACATAATCTCAAAAGTTGGGATATCTGTGGATCCAGCAAAAACAGAGGTTATCAAAAGATGGTCGAGACCAACAACAGTAACCAAGAACCAAAGTTTTCTTGGTTTGGCTGGATATTATCGATGTTTTGTGAAATATTTTTCATGATTATCTAATCCACTCCCCAAGTTGACTCGGAAAGGGGTTAAGTTTGTTTGGACGGAGGAATGTGAAAAGAATTTCAAGGAGTTGAAAAGAAGGTTATCCAGTGCACCTGTTCTCACATTTCCTTGTAGTGGAGAATGGTTTTTGATCTACAGTGATGCATCCAAGAAGGGATTGGGGCGTGTTCTTATGCAAAATGATATGGTGATAGCTTCTGCCTCACGGCAGTTGAAAATCCATGAGAAAAATTACCCAACTCATGATTTGAAGTTAGCTGCGGAAATCTTTGCATTAAAGATTTGGAGGAATTATCTTTATGGAGAAAGGTGTGATATTTATACTGATCATAAAAGTTTAAAGTATATTTTCACACAAAACGAGCTGAATATGCGCCAAAGAAGATGGTTGGAGCTGATTAAGGATTACGATTGCTCAATTCATTACCACCCTGGGAAAGCAAACAAGGTGGGAGACGCATTAAGTTGACAAGACCGTGCTAGTTTATCCCTGATGAGGATCACAAAATATCCAATATTTATGGATTTACAAAGGATGGATCTTGGAATTATAATGAAAGGGGAAAAATCGTATCTTTCTCAAATGAATGTTCAACCATCTATACATGTGAAGATTCAAGATGCGTAGAAAGAAGATGTTGAGTTACAAAAGAAGGTGAGAAATGTTCTTGAATTCAACCATGATTGTGATGGGATAATAATGTTCAGGAATCGGGGTTGTCTTCCTCCCATCCCCGAATTAATGAAGGAGCTAATGGATGAGGCTCATAGTTCTTAATTCTCTATTCATCCTGGAAGCATGAAGATGTATAGGGACCTGAAAGAGTACTTCTGGTGGGATGGCATGAAAAGAGTTGTTGCTGAATATGTCTCTCGATTCTTGGTTTGTCAGCAAGTTAAAGCTGAGAGACCGAAGTCTAAGGGGATGTTACAACCATTACCCATACCTGAATGGAAATGGGAAAACATCACTATGGACTTTGTCACAAGACTTCCTAAAACATCCAAAGGAAATAATGCTATCTGGGTCATAGTTGATCATCTTACAAAGTCTTTACACTTCATTGATACTATAGATGATTTCTCTCTGGATCAGCTTTCCAGGATATATGTAAAGGAAGTGGTAAGATTGCATGGAGTACCACTTTCTATTATATCTGATCGGGATCCGAGGTTTACCTCAATGTTCTGGTGAAGTCTTCAGCATACTCTGGATACAGAGTTGTGTTTCAGCACTGCTTATCATCCTCAGACAGACGGTCAGTATGAGAGGACAATTCAAACTCTAGAAGATATGTTGAGAGCATGCTCTATAGATTTAAAAGGTGGTTGGGATCAACACCTACCTTTAGTGAAATGTTCTTATAATAATAGCTTTCACTCTAGTATTCAGATGTCTCCTTATGAATCTCTCTATGGAAAGAAAAGCAGGACTCCAACTTGCTGGGATGAAGTTGGAGAAAGAAAGCTATTAGGACCTGATCTTGTTGATGAGATGACAGAAAAGGTCCGATCTATTCAACAACACATAAGAGCAGATCAGAGTCGACAAAAATGTTATTCCGACAACCGAAAAAAAGACTTAGAGTTTGAAGTGGGTGATAAAGTGTTCTTACGGATATCTCCTTGGAAGAGAGTAATGAGATTTGGAAAGAAGGGAAAGTTGATCCCTAGGTATATCGGTCCTTTTGAAATACTGGATCGTGTTGGGAAGGTAGCTTACCGATTGGCGCTTCCACCGAATCTCTCTCAAGTTCACGATGTGTTCCATGTATCTCTCCTGAGAAAGTACATACCTGATCCTTCACATGTACTCAGCTCAGAAGTTGTACTGCTAGAACAAGATCTTTCTTATGAAGAACAACCGATAGAGATTCTCGATCGTAGTGAAAAAGTCATACGGAACAAGACCACTCGCTTGGTGAAATTTTTATGGAAGAACAACCAATTACAAGAAGCTATATGGGAGCTTGAGGATATTACGAGGGAGAGGTATCCTCATCTTTTTGTTATAAGTGACGAATTTCGAGGGAGAAATTCATTTTTAGGGGGGTAGAATGTAACACCCAAGACTTTTATAAGAAATATTTTGTTTTGATTTTATATAAATCATCAAAGGAATCTTTCACTACACATAACACTAGCTTGGCTTTCTTTACACACAATCGCGACCTTCCCTGATAGCTTGCGTCGTACGCAATATCGAGTTTCACTAAACAACAATATGCTATTAAAATATTATTAAAACTAGCAATTATGAATAGTAATAACCACTTTTTTGAAATTTTGTAAATTTTATTTTTCAAAATGGACTTCTTTTTTGGATTCGGAATATAGAAATTAGCCTAGGGTGAAATTTTGGTATTTTTCTGAAAACTTTCAATTTTTGATGAATAGTGAAAACACTTGGTTAATATTTAAAAACCAACTTTTTATTTAAATAATTATTTATTTAATTTAAATTTATTTTAGGTCAAAATTGATACATAATACCTATATGATTTCAAAACAATTCATTTATGTCATTTTATAATAATTTTAGATATATAAAAATTCAATCGAACATTTCACCGTCTTTTACCCACCTCCTAGGAGAATTTTAAAATTTACATAAAACATAATTTTACCGCTTCTGTGAGTGGAATTTCAAAAATCTGAGAGAAACGGTTGATGTCAATAAGTAAAATGTGGTTCAATGAGATGAAAATAATTTTTGGTGAATAGTAACTTTTTCTTTTATTTACCCAGGTTAAAAGTAAATAGGGTAATTAAGGGTAAATATGATATTATTATTACCCTAACACATGTCCTAATTCTATTGGGTAAGTTGAATTCGACCAAAAACAACCTTAGTAATAAAATATGATCATTTAGACCCACTTAAATTAGATTAGGACATTTATTATTAATTTATTTAAAGAAGGGTTAAAATCGGTAAAATCAAAGTTTAATAAGTAAATAATTTTTAATATAGAGTTATACATAAGATAAATTCGACTATAAATATTAATTAGAAATATAAAATGATTTCCTACATAATGGTATTTTATTTTTACTTTTTAAACATTAAATAATTTAATTTATTTATGACACAAAGATGATGCAGTAATTATCTTATTAATGAAATATTGACATAATTGATGTTATAAATACCCAAATAAATGTAATTTTAGAATTTTTATGAATTAAACTAATTTTATAGGTTAATATGAAATGTTATTATTGATTTAATTAACTTTGTTAGAACTAATCATTCTGTTATGATTTTCACAAAAATCAATTACTAAATATGTCAAAATTGACATAAAATAGTTTTTAAAACAAATATTATATATTATTAATTGTTATTTTATTTCTAAAAATATAAGGTTCGGAAAAATGACTTAGATAAGGTTATATATATTAATAATAAACAACTTGGGGTTCTTTTGGCTTGTTATAGTAAGTTTATTAACCTTATAGTGTAAGAACACAAAAAGACACGGTAAAAGTAAAATTATCTAACTTAAAGTTAAATCTAAATGATAAAGTTAAAATAGAAAACTAAACTTGTCAAAATTATATTGGATGAGAGGATTTTGACCCATCCCCACCTTATCTTTGAAATAAATCAATTTGGAGCTATTTAAAACCGAATATGGCTTTATAATAAAATAATATTTTTAGTTTTTCCAAAGGTGTCCCTCTCCTCCCTTATAAAAGGGCACCTCCTCCCTCTCTTCCTCACACCACATTGAGCTTTAAAGCTCGGCCAAACCCTGCCAATTTCACCTCTAAACTTCCCTAGAAACATCCTAGAGGTCATGGTCTTCTTCAAAGACCAATTTTGGTGCCCTAAAAGGAGGTCTCAAAGAGGCGCTTCAAAGAAGAGGTAATGTCCGTTACAGATTCTTTCAACTTTATTTCTTCTTCCACTTCTTCTTATTTATTAGATTCATTATGAATTAATATAATTAGTATCAATAATATACTGATATTTTATTATAAGTATGATACATACATATTTCACCATCTATCCATCCTACGGAAAACGAAATCACCGTGCAAGCGTACGTACGGAATACCGTCTCCACGCCGTGGTGTAATCTATTTTCCACCACCACCTTACTTGGATGGGTATAATGGTGTGAATAATAAATATATATGATTATTGTAAAGTTATATTGATTCTTAATTAGTATACATACACTCCAATACATTTCCATGATCATGGGAACGATATCATCGCTCGTGCGTACGTACGGAATACCGTCTCCACGATGTGATGTGACTCATTCTACATAATTTTCATTTCATAGTGATTAAATAAATGATTTGAGTGAATAAATATGATATATATTACACAAATACCATTCTGGAAATGAGGTATCTATAACATAAAAAGAAGAATAAGAATTTATTCAACAAAACACGCATAAGAACAAAAAGTAATAAACACCCGAATAACAAGTAACAATGAAATATTACTAATAATAAGCTAAGAATATGACCATAAATGATATCATAACAATGAGTATGATTCTGGAATAAGTCAATGACATTATTTAAATCATTATACAGGAGGTTCAGACACTTACGAAGCAAATCGGACCTAAGGTAAGTGAAATATCACAATCTCATTTTTATCCGAGATTGTTTATAATTTGGAATTTATTGGGGTGTATTTTATCATCCACATCCATGTTTCCTCAATATTTAATATAATTTACATCCACCTAAAATTGTTTAAATCCAATTTTACCCTTCGGTGAGTTTTTAGTAAAATATATGAAAGGAATCATTTGTTGTTTTTCGTACGAGGTACTTTTTGAATTTTCCGAAAAAAGTACGAGAAGAATGTTTTTTTAACTTATACGACATGAATGGATTTTTAAAAAATTATTTCCAAGAATCTTCCTTTCCAAGTTTTCAAGCTTATGTTTAATCAACTTCTTTTATTGTAGAATTGTATTAACTATTAAGAAAGGAAAAGTGTTTTTGAAGTAGAAAGGATATTTATCTCAAGAATGGAGTTCAAGTGTTTTATCAAAATTATTTTCCATCTAAGATAATATAGGGTTATGTTTCTATCCCTATTATTACATTGATTTGATTATATTGTGATGGAATTATTTTTATGAATTCCTTTATCTTATATGAATTTTTTTATGATGTCACGATGTTTAAGAATCCCATTTTTATTACATGGGTTATGAAATGATGTATGATTTATGATTTTGTGGCACAAATAAGAATGTTATCATTATGAGATGGGTGGGACCTATATCTTCCTCTAATTAATTGGGTAAAGATTTATATCTCATGAGATATTAATGGCTGGAACAGTAGGTTAAACCAGTTCTGTGAAACAGGACTGAAACGAGGAATGAACTCGGTTCATAAACGGACTTTTTCCACAATGATAGTCTTGGAAATGAGTCTTGACTAATAAGAAATGATTCACTATGATTATGTGTGTATGCCACGAAGCTTCATGTTTTAAGTTATGATTATTGTGATTATATTTCACTACCATGATTTATCCCATGTTATTAAATTGTGATCTCTTTTGCAGGGTAAGATTTCCAAAATGATATGTTCTTATGAATATGATGTGATTGATATTTCTTTTGTTTACCCTTACTGAGCATTTGAGCTCACCCTTTTGTATGTTTTCTATCCCCAGGTCAGGAAGAAGGTTATTAAGTAAGATATGACAAAAGGGACTATAGATATGATTAAATAAATGGGAGATAGTGTAGACGCATTATGAACCAGTTGTTTATGTTTCCCAGTTTCTAAAGACACTCTACATATACGGTCCTTTCATGGTTTTGTTATATGTTGTAATAAGTGTACTTTAATTTTGAAGTACTAACAATGTATGTTAAGTATGGGTCATTATAACGACAACTCTAACTAAACTATGTGGATGATATTTGGGGACCACTAGGTTATGGATATGTTCCATACTAGTGGCTCATGCATGGAAAAGGATTGTGACTTGGATACTTTACACCGAGTTACGAGGTACATAGGGCCCGAGACTATCTTGTTTCATAGGGGTGTTCCCAATTTTGGTGCTCATTAGTTTTTTGGTATTTACACTTGTATTGGGGTGTTTTGGAAGTACTTTACAGTATATCACATTTCTATTTAAATGTGTGAACATTCTGAAAATTTTAGCTTGAAAACTATTATCAATTGAAAGTTGCATTTCTTGGATTTTATCACTGCTTTTCTTTGCGTATTAAAACTGCTTTCTTTTTCACATTGTATTGCATTATATTTGGAATCATTGGGTGGTACCCTATTGGTCTTAGGTCACACCCTACTTAAACCCCTTGGTTGTAAGTAGACTTGGTTATGTTTGACTGAGTTTAAGGAAAGGCAAAGGGTGATGGTGGTTCAGTGTGTTAGTCCCCATTCTTGGGACGTAGTTGTCGATAATGCTTGGGGGTGATGACCCCTTGTCATGTGGAGTCCATGGGGATGTTTTTTTGCTGTTTAATTGTGTATTTGGACCTTTTTTACTTCATTTGAACATATGTAATCAGTTCTGGATTTTTGTATAAACCTTGCTGGTATGAATTTTTCAGATTCATTTTGTCAAATATTTTTTATGTTTTATGTACACATATTCGAGTAAAGCTTTCCCAAATCATGATAAATGATCCCTGGGAACTTGTGAAAGCCCGTGGGAATAGGGATCACCCTTCGGGACGTTCCATGGGATGGTTTTGGTGCCGTTAACGGTGGCGACCAGATTTGGTTTGTGACAAAATGGTATCAGAGAAGGTTAAAGTTTTTGGGTTGTATTGCTATTTTGGGATGAGTCGAGATATATAAGAGCTAGGACTCTCTGGGATCAAGGTGTTGGTTGTGAGTAGGTTCCTTGGCCCTCACCTCTCATGGAAGACCATGAGTCACCAGGGGATGTTGGGATTTACTGATTGACTTCACTTCCTGGTGAGACGTGTGGGCTGCAGACCACATGTAGACATCTGGCAGATGGGGAGTAGTTGATTCTTTTATTACTGAAATGTGTTTATTTTTTTCATATTTTATGTATTTTATTGAAATTTTAAGAATTGTGGTATTGGATATTATTTTTTGACTATTTCATTTTGTAGCAACATGCCTCCCTAGAAAGCTCCCAACCACCCACATGAGGAAGCTGGAGAGAGTTATCCCACACCAACTGATTAGAGGCTCATGGAGGCTATGGTTCGAGATATCCAAGCATTGTGATAGGGACCAAATCCTACTCCTATTCCATTTGGAGTAGAAGAGACAGGTCCTAGAAAAAATAAAGCACAAGAGATTCTGAAAAACAAGCCTCCTACATTCCGTGGTAGCTCAAAACCCCATGAAGCAGAAGAATGGAACGAGAAGATCAAGAGTATGTTTGAGTTCCTGTAAACAACCAAGGAGCTCAGGGTGAAGTGTGCCTCCTTTGTGTTGGAGGGTCCCAGATGTAAGTTGTGGGAGTCAGTGCTTCTGTCTGGGAAGAATGAGCAGATGCGCTGGGGAGATTTCAAGGTTGTCTTTAATGAATAGTATTGCCCTAAGGTGCTGGCTTATGCTAGGTCTAGAGAGTTCATGAAACGTGTTCAGGGGAATCTATTTGTGATGGAGTATGCCATCCATTTTTCTGAGTTGGTTTGTTATTCTCTATAAATTGTCTCTAATGAGCATGCGAAGGCCCAGAGGTTTGAGAAAGGCTTGCGACCAGAGATATACTCCCAGGTGTTCTTGTTTAAGCTGAGGACCTATGTTGAGGTTGTTGATCAGGCGTGCATGGTGGATATTGATAAGAATGGAAGGGGTGGTTTCTATGGATCAGTATCAGCAGTGGGAAGTGGAAGCTCCTCAGAGATGAAAAGGATGCGGGATGATCTTGTGAAGAAAGGAGGTGGCAGTTCAGGCCACTCTTCTAGGCAGTTTTCTTATATGGATTCAGATGTGAGATCGGTCGTGTGCCACCAGTGTGGAAAGCCCAGGCACATATGACCATCATGTCCTCGTACTCCAAAGCCCTGTTACTTCTGTGGAGGTATGGGGAATTTGCTGCGTTTCTGTGGTGTGGCACATCCACTTCCCAGTGGGGCTGGGTCAGTGGCTTCAAGAGGTGTGCCAGCACAGTCTGAGCCATCGAGGACAGGGGGATCTCTATTTGGCAGTCGTGGTGGTAGGGTTGGGTCATCTTCTGGGCAGATCCAGTTTAGGGCACATCCATAGACAAGCAGTCATCTTTAGGCCGAGACTGGACATCTCCATGCGGTGGATCGGGCACCAGCAGGATCAGAGGTAGGACTGTCGACAGTTCGAGGTACAATTTTGATCATATATTCTATAGCTGCTGCTCTTTTTGATATTGATGCCTCTGTTTCATTCATTTCTTATTTTTTTTGTGGACATCCTGAATTTTCCAACTTATTTGATTTCTTTCACAATGGAGTTGGTGACACATCTTGGAAAGAAGAAAGAGTAGGGTCTCAGGTGCCCGTCTTGTGCGCTTTCTGTGTCAGGGGTCGAGATGAAGTGGGACCTCTTGGTCATAGATATGGATCTTTTTGATGTCATACATGGGATGGATTGGCTAGTAAATTTACAGGCACACATAGATTTCTATAGACGACATGTGAGATTCACGACACCTGATGGGAGCCGTCAGGTTTTTCATGGAGAATGGGATCCTCGATCAGGTTGCGCAGGGCCTCCTCTCCCAGAGTTGGGAAGTGTAACCTTATAGTAATATTCGATCATGCTAGAGGATGGACTTTCCCCTGAAAGATCACAACCTCATGTAGTGAATGAGTTTCCTGAGGTATTCCCGGATGATTTTTAAGGTTTTTCCCCAGAGCGGGATGTGCAGTTTTCGATTGATCTAGCGCCAGGAACACAATAGATATCTCTTCCCTCTTATCGCATGGACCCCAATGAGCTGAGGGAATTAAATATACAACTAGATGACTTAGAATCCAAAAGGTTTCATTAGTCCAAGCATCTCTCCTTGGGATACTCCTATTTTCTTCGCGAAAAAGGCTGATCAACCCCTCTGGGTTTGCATTGACTACCATAAGCTGAATAAGGTAAAAATTAAGAATAAATACCCATTTCTCATAATAGATGATCTGTTTCATCATATGAAGGGAGAAAAGTGGTTCTCAAAGATAGACCTGTGTTCTGGGTATCATCAAGATTGGGTGAGTGATTCAGATATCCCAAAGACAGCCTTTCGAAGTAGGTATGACCACTTTGAGTATTTGGTCATGCCTTTTAGATTGACCAATGATCCAATGGTATTTATGGAAATCATGAAAATTGTGTTTCATCAGTATCTCGATTCCATTTTTGTGGTGTTCTTGGATGACATTCCGGTATACTGTAGCTCTGAGGTGTAAAACGAACATCACTTGAGGATTGTTTTGGTTACATTACGGGATCACCACCTCTATGCAAAGTTGTCAAAGTGCACTCTCTGGATCAGGGAGGTGATATTTCTAGGGCATGTGATGTCATAGCATGATGTTTCAGTGGACCCTGAGAAAATTAGTGCAGTCATGACATCAGAGAAACTGAAGAATGTGTTTGAGATCAGGATTTTTCATAGCATGGCTGGTTATTACAACCGATTTGTTCCGGAGTCCCCTCGGCTTGCTTCAATGATGACTGCCCTCACCCAGAAAGGGGTGATGTTTGTATGGGGTGCAAAATACCAGGCGTCATTCAAGAAGCTGAAGAGGCGGTTGACTAAAACCCCCGTGCTGATATTTCCAGAGCCTGGAAATGGATATGTGGTCTATTGGGATGCTTCAGGTATGGGTCTTGGGTGCGTGCTTATGCAGGATGATCACAAGGTCGCGTATGGATCTCGCTAACTTTGACCACACGAAACAAAATACCTAACCCATGACTTGGAGTTGGCAGTGGTGATGCATGCTTTGAATACATGGCATCACTACCTATTTGGGGAGAAGTTTGTGGTCTACTCTGATCACAAAATCGTGGCTTATATCTTCTCGCATAAGGACCTCAACTTGAGGCAGCGTCACTGGATCGAGTACTCACAGGGGTTGGACTTTTACATTGTCTATACCATAGGCAAGGGTAATATAGTGGATGGCGCCTTTAGCAGAAGGGATCCAGTGCCAACTTTGAGGATGTACAGTGATGAGTGTACATTGATGGGGCTCTTTTCTCAGATGAATGTGGAGACTAGGGAACACAATGGAGGGGAATTCTTGGTGAGCATCCAGTTGACTCCTTCTTTGTTGGAGTTGATTCATCGGGAACAACCCAGTGATGAGAATTGTCAGCGGTCAAATCAGTTTCTTCATAGTGGGGAGACATCCTCTAATTGGTCATCATCTCCTGACGGAATCTTGTGGTTAAAGGGTCATTCAGTAGTGCTGTTATCTCTGCGGAAGGTGGTGATGCAGGATAGTCACTAGTCTCAGTGGGTTGTCCATCCGAGTGCCACTAAGATTTATTATGATGTCCACCAGTAGTTTTGGTTTCCTGGTGTGAGACGGGACATAGAAGACATTACTTTGAGATGATACACATGCTAGATGGTAAAAGCTGAGAAACAAAGGCCTTCTGGTTTTCTCCAACCACTACCATTTCCTACATAAAAGTGGGGTGAGGTCACCATGGACTTCATTGTGGGATTAACTCGTACAACTCGGGGTTAGAATGCCATTTGGGTGGTGATTGATCGTCTGACCAAATCAGCCCACTTCATTCTGATAAAAGATACAACTAAAGTGGATGAGTTGGGCCATTTGTATCTTCAAGATGTGGTGAGAATCCATGGTGTACCATAATCAGTTGTCTTAGATAGATACCCCCACTTCACTTCTCGATTTTTGGAAGGCCTTCAGAAGGCCTTGGGGTCTCAGATTAAGATGATCACGACATACCACCCTCAGACGGATGGTCAGACAGAGTGGGAGAATCAGATTTTGGAAGACATGCTTCATGCATGTGTCCTGGACTTTGGAGGATCTTGGGATATCCATTTGGGATTGGATGATTTTTCTTATAATAACAGTTACCAATCCTTGATTCGAATGACCCCTTTTGAGGCGCTCTAGGGTTGGCCATGTCGGTCCCCCCTATGTTGGTCTGAGGTAGGAAAGACTTCACTATTGGGGCCGAGCCTTGTACAGGAGACTTCTGAGAAGTTCATGTTGATCAGGCAGTACATATTGGTATCTTAGATTCTTCATAAATCTTATGCTGACCGGAGGCATCGAGACCTAGAGTTTTCTGTGGGTGACAGGGTATTCATGAATGTGGCCCCTCGTCAGGGCCATCGACGATTGGGCAAGTAAGGTAAGATGATTTCATGGTATGTCGGGCCCTTTGAGATCACCGATCATATTGGAAAGGTGGCATACAAGTTGGACATACCCTCTCTGTTGACGTCCATCCATGATGTCTTCCACGTCTCTCAGTTGAAGAAATACAACCGGATCTGTCCCATGCATTGTGTTGGGAAGAACTGGAGATAGAGCCTGACTTGTCTGTTGTTTAGAGGCTGGTGAAAATAGTGGACTCCCAAGAGAGGATACTTCGATGGAAGTATATTCCATTAGTCCAGGTTCTATGGCATCATGTGAATGATACACATGAGACATAAGAGCGAATGGCATGGGTTGAGGAAGAGTACATGTTCTTGTTTTTCAATCAAGCTTCATCTTGACTTTACGGGGCAGAAAGTCCTTCATGATGGGATGAATTGTCACAAACATGATATAATTTAAAATTATTTTTCATATAATTTACATCCTTGCTTTATTTTTGGGGGTTTCCATGCATTTTAGAAGGAAATGGTGGGTTTCCAAAAGTTAGGCCAACCAGAGAGCCCATTTACAGTTTTGAAAGTAATATTTGTTTCTTTAATAACTCCTACGTTTTTCAAACTTTGTCACCAATTAAACTTCCAAAATGACCTTCATTTAATTATTCAAACCACCAATGATATTTGGGCCACTTAAAAATTCATTAGAATCTTGGATTTGGGTGATAAAATTAGGTATTGGACCAACCCGAAATCCCATTTTTAGTTTTAAAGTTGTTTTGTAATTATTTCAAAAAATATTTATTGTTTATACTTTTTAAGTGATTACACCTCTAACCTACTACAACTGTACCTCGCTGCACCCCTAGCTTAGTTTACCCCTCTTTGGAGATTGTATCAGTTTGGAATTTGGGCAGGACCTTTCAGGTTTCTAAAATCGTCCATATTTCTAAAGTAAGTGACTATCCTTCTAAGATCCTTCCTTTTCCTTAAGCTTTCTCCCATTTTTCATGAATCCCCAAATGTACAAAATCTAGGGCTTCGTACCTAGGGTTTCATTTTGAGTTTATTTCTCCAATAATCTGGTTTTAGGTTTGATCTCACTCCTTTGTGGTTCGATGGTGGTGCAGTTGAAGTTCCGTAATAGGATTTGCGGTACATGACTCTTTTGGTAAATGATACCATTGGGAATGAATTTTTTAGGAATTAGATTACTTTTTTCATGTTATTTTTATATTTATTTCATTTTAATGTTTCCGAAATTTTTTTTAGTTGCATTTATAAAACAAATGAATTTTAAGTTCCAGTTTTTGTAGAAATTGGCCGGTTTTCCTACAAATCATTTATTGGTTCATTTGGGGATGACCAATAATTACTTAGTTGATTTTATTGAATTTTATTAGGAATTTAAATCATGTTTTTAATGTTTACTCTTTTTGTTTGTTGCTTCTAATGTTTGATTAAATGGTGTTTGGGAAGAAAATGGGCTTTAAGTGCCATGTTTGTGTGAAAATGGGGGGTTTTAAAAGATATAAATTCTTGGTTCACATGGGGAAGCCCCAAAACAGAATTGTTGGTTTCATTAAAGGTTATTGAACTGAGATTTTTTTTTTGTGACTTAAAAGTGTGCAAATAGTGTGCAAAGTGGATATTTGGAAGAGCTTTGGGTGCAAAAAATGTGATATTTTGAGAGGTTGTTTTATTGAAAATCAAAATGTTTTTTTGTGTGTTTTAAATGGTATAAAGTATGCATAGATATTGTATTGTTTGTTTGTCACCTGTAGTGGTGTTTTATATGAAAAACTATTTGTGTTGTTTGGTGAAATTTTTTGAGCACAAAAATGGGAATCTCAGGTAATTAGGTGGGCAGATTTGTACTAGAACGGCTACTGAACCAGATGGGTCGTGTCCCGGTTTCACTGAGCAAATGGATAACGAAAACACTTACTAAACTATGTGGATGATATTTGGGGACCAATAGGTTATGGTTATGTTACCTAATAGTGGATCATGCATGAGAAATGATTGTGTCTTGGATACTTTACACCGAGGAACGAGGTACATTGGGACCGAGACTATCTAGTTGCCTAGGGGTGTTCCCTGTTTTGGTGCTCATTAGATTTGTGGTATTTACCCATATATTGGAGTGTTTTTGTAATTAATTAATAGTATATTACATTTATATTTAGATGTGTGAACATTCTAAAAATTTTATCTTGAAAACTGTTATCAATTGAAAGTTTCATTTCTTGGATTTTATCACTACTTTTCTCTGCGTATTAAAACTGCTTGCTTTTTGACATTGTATTGCACTATATTTGGAATCATTGGGTGGTATCCTATTGGTAATTGTCTCACACCCTTCTTAAACACCATGGTTTTAGGTATACTTGGTTATGTTTGACTTAGGTAATGGAAAGGCTGAGGGTGATGGTGGTTCGAGGTCTTAGTCCCCTTTCTTGGGACAGAGTTATGGAGACGGCTTTGGGGGGATGACCCCTTGTCATGTGGAGTACATGGGGCTATTTTGTTTATGTTTCATTGTGTCTTTGGACCTTTTGTACTTCATTTGAACTTATGTATTCAGTTCTGGATTTTTGTTTAAACCATTGTGGTATGAATTTTTCAGATTCATTTTATCAAATATTTTTGATGTTTTATGTACCCATATTCGGTTAAATCATTACCAAACAAAGATAAATGATCCCCGGTCACCTGTGCCAACCCATGGGGATAGGGAACGCCCTTTGGGCCTTTCCATGGGCTGGATTTGGTGTCGTTAATGGTGGCGAACAGATTCGGATTCTGACATTGTTTATTGATTAAATTTAATATATTTTTAGTTATTTACCTTTCCATATTGATTATTATCTTTGATATATTAATATTAATATTTTCATATATGTTGATAATTTTTAGTTTATTAATAACATGGTGTGTTTCACCAGTCATTTAACAAAACATATTGATCATTTATATTGATTTGTGATTACAAATGTTATACATAATAGTTACTAATAATTTGAGATCACCCTTATTCTGTTTCCTTTGCCCATGTTTCCACAATGTTTTCAATGACTGATAATAAAGGATATTCTAATAGGGAATAAAGTTGTTATAAAAAAAGAATAAATACTTTGTTATTTTTGTATTAAATTGTAATCATGTATCATATTTTTATCTAGTTTAACAAGACTAGTAACCTGAATGGTCCTTCTGGATGTGATTCCTTTTATCAAGTTCCAATGTAATTTTAGTAGGCACTGGTTCTGGGTTACAGGGGTTAGGGTTAATATAGTTGGTATCAGAGGATGTTTAGTAGAATCCTTAGGAACTATATTTACCAAAAAACTTATATTAGAGAACATAACCCAATAATATACTTTTAGTATTTGTATATAAGCACACATGTCTTTAATAACATAAGAGTTAGTAATACCATGAGAGTATGATGAAATTAATGTGGGTCCTAATTTATAAGTCTTAAGAATCAATTTTTAGAATTTATGTAATTAGAGTATACCATGATTAATGATATATTTGATGAAATTTATGGAAATAAAACTAATTAGTTTAAAACATGTTTTTGAGGAATAGTCATTTCAGGAATAATGACTTTACGTTTTAGGTAGATGAGATTAAATTTATTGATAACCCTTAATGTTTTTTTGATAATTAATAAAATTTAAATATGATTATTAGAATTTAAAAAATATTTTATTGAATACTATAGACAAAATAATATTTAATTATTCAATTTGAAGGATTAGAATCAAATTGTTTGGAACATCATAGGAATTGTATTAACATTTTTTATAAAAATGATAACTTTCATGGATGGTGACAACTCATCACATCATGTAAGGAAATGGGACTTGAACCCATTTATCAAAAAGGAAAAGGGGTTCACACCTACCACTGGCCTACATGACTTCCTGGTTAATAAATGACTTTTTTATCTAACTAATTTAGGATTAAATATTTTTTATTGAAAAATAGGTATTTATTTTTTGTCTAGAGATTAATTAATTATATTTGATAAAAATTTCTATCAATATTATTTTTTAGAAATATTTATGGACAAATGGAATGAAATTTCACTATTTTATGGAGATCACATATTGAAATTGTAAATTTTAAAACATCAACTATAAAATTTCATTTTTCGATATTCATTTCATTGTGTAAGGGAATAATTTAAAATTGATCAATGAACTACCAAAATATGAAACTTTCATTATGAAAAATAAACGTATCAAGTTTGTATATTTCCATATATTACAATAAATCAAAATAACTCCTATCCATTAGAAAAAGGATCCTATACAAATTTTATCCTTTTACATTCATATATGATTAATTAGATGGTCTTTTTTATCATCACAGATTCATGGATTTGAAGCCCTTAACATTCCATTGATCAATAAAGTGCTTATGATAAGGGCTAAAAATAACTTTATATAATTATTTACGCTTTTAATTCATGACTATATCCTCATATTCCACCAATTTATCCTACTTATAGTTATATTTATTTGACCTTTCTACATCATTGTCCCTCATACTAAGGGAATGATTTATTAACACTTTAATGATGTGGGGATTTCATGAAATGAATTTTGAAATTATAAAACCAATTTTACCATGAAAAAGTTAAAATTATGATGAATTTTTTTATGGTTGGTTTCAATGTAATAATTATAAATTCTAAAAAATGATATTTAATTTTTCAATGTGTATTACACAATATAACAATAATAGACTAGAATATAACAACTATACACATTATAATTTATTTATATTTTGATAAATTCAATTATCTTATTAGTGAATGTTACATGTAACATTGAAATTTTATTAGAATGCATGAATCATATAGTTAAAAATTCTCTATAAAGGTCATCTAAGTTATCTTGTGTCACATTCAATGATGAATTTCTTTGATGGATTGTGTTGTACGCAATATCGAGAGTTACTGAAAATTATTAACATTATTTTTTAAAATAAAAATTATCGTACAACCATAAAATTGGGGGTTATGAATAATATTAAATGAAATATATATTGTTGAATTAATTGGATACTAATTAATTATAAATTAATATAGAAAAAACCAATTGATTATGAAGGATATAATTTTTTTCAAAAAATTATTCAACTAATGGAACTTAAAATAATAAAATAAATTAATAACTATTTGGTTTTGATATTAATTAAATTAATATTAAATAAAATTTTTTCCATTCATATGATACCTTTGATAGTTATAAGACGAAACAAATCTTATTTTATTCATCAATTGTTTTTCTAATAGCATTTTTGCTGCAATTTAATAAAGCATATATTTTTCAATAATAATTTAGAAATTTAGTTATATTTTAATTAAATATTTATACATAAGTTTTTAAATATTAATGTAAAAATTATCATAGGGTGTATTTTTATCATTAAAATTAAATAATTCATTTTTTGATTAATGGTGAAAAATATTGAATTTTAATTGAAAACGGATTTTTCTTAAAAATAATTCATATTGTTAAATTATATTTTTAATAGGTTTTACACTAAAAATTGAAAAATTATATATATATATATATATATATATATATTTTCCATAGAAGTAATTATAATAATTTTTATGTTGAATTTATATATAAAAACTTATAAAACTATTGAAAATGTTGTTTTTTAAAACCTATTGTCTCATACCATCTACATGAATAATGCTAAATTAATTTATTCCAATCAAATGATTTTAATTTGGAAAAATAGATTAAATATTTGTATGCATAATAATACAAAATATCTATAAAGTTAATTTTTTTGACCAAAAATATTAGTTAAATAAATTGAAATTAATTACAAATATTAATTTAAAAATAAGTTTAATTAGTGGTTAAACAATAATCGTAAGGGTTCAAATGAGATAGAAAATTGTAAAGAAAACCATAATATACAAATATTTAGATCATAGATTATATTTTATAGAATTGGGCTCATTATTGGAGCTGCATAATTTAGTCAAGACCTTTCAATAGTTAAAATATTTTTGTATTTATAAGATTATCACTCCTCCCCACTATAAAAGGGCCCTCACCCCTAACTTATTCACAAATATCAATCCCTCTAGATCATAAATAACCTTGAAAATAAAATCCCAAATTAACTCCCCTAATCTAATAATCATAACTTTTTTCATAAATATAAAAAAATGAATTCTTTTGGTGTAAATGATAAGGCTTTACCCGAAGAAGATGTAATGTTAATCAACAAAATGTTTAGTTATATATGTTCCTCCAACATTTATATTAATGATAATTGTTCATATATAATAATGTAATTATATTTAATAAAATAATAGTTTTTTATGTAAAGGGTACTTACTAAAACAATAAAAACATCTATAAAATGGTAATCCCAATCATCATTCATGTATATGGTGGACTACCGCCTCACGAGTAATAAGGTTTTATTTTTCATTACAACCATAAATTGTTAGAAAAAATTATGGTTTTAAAATTTTAATCTAATATATTTTATTCTTATAATGTAGTTATTTTATTGAATTATTATATAACACATAAATTCATTCTTTCCTTTTTCGGGAATACAAAACATCGTTTGTGGAAGTGTGGACTACAGCCTCATCCAAGTGATGTAATTCATTTATGCTTTACATGGAACGTATTAAGGATTGGTATATTAAAAATAAGTGATATATATGACATAAAAATGAAACTATTAATATAATATAAATGTATATCATTTACTTGTATATATTTTAATATTAAAAGAAAATGGAAGCAGCGTTCATGCATACGTATAACTTATCATCTCTATAAATAGTGCATTTTAGTTGATACCACTAACTACTAATGATTATTCTAAATAAAAATATAATGAATAGATGGGATATTAAAATTATTTTTTAAAATTTTAAATGATTAAATCATGATCTATGTAAAAAGAACTAAAATAACATGTCAAAACATTCTCCAAAAACTAGGCAATTAACACTCGAACTAGTGAAAATAATGAATAATTATTAATAAACGGTTATTAAGATATTATAAGAATATCATATATGATATTATAAATTGATTATGGTTCATATATATGTTCATAATATTCATTAAACTAATATAAAGTTTTATAAATAGTTATCAATCCAAAAAACCTTATGTTGAGGGTATTTTTAGTCTCACATTTATTTCAATGTCACCAATTCCATATTCACAACTTGTTTCTTTTCTGTTGTGTATTAACTAACCTATGTAATATTATATCATCAATGTAATTTATTTAGCGCTATTAAATATCTCAATTGATTTTATTATTTCACAAAACTCATTATTTAAAATTAACTAATGTAGGAAGGGATTTCATCTCAATTTACATTCAAACGAGTCATGTTTTTTATTATGAACAAATTAAATATTATATGGTGTATATAATTCCATTTACATGTAATATCACGATTTATTATTTTTTCAATTTATTATAAGACTTAATTTTAACTATTTCATATTAGTTGATTTTCATTATAATTTACCACATTATAATTAATAGAATAAATCAATTTCTTTTCATTGTGTTATATAACTTATCATTGTCCTAAATAATAAAATAAAATTTGGGTAATAATTTTTTATGTATATTCCTATTTTAAGACTTTTTATGAGTATTTTTATTTCATTCAAATAATAAATTCATTGTAAAATTCTATCTTTAATGCATTGATGTTTGTAAGGTTTTAATTTACAATCCCATTTTACAAAGGATTTTTTTTCACTTTAATATTTATTGTTGTAAATTATTATCTAATAGTTCAATTAACCCTTTAATATTTCTCTAATATTGTTATTCGTTATCATATTCAATTAATATGATCATTTTTATGCTCTTTGTTACTTTATGTTTCTATAAAATTTATTAATAAAAGATGACTGGTTTTCTATCTTCGGACGAAAATCATTTTTCTTTTCAAACTGCGTTTTCTTAAAAAACAAAAAATGGTTCTAAAAAATATTTTTTTTATTAAGTGTGTTTTTATAATACATTTCAAAGATATATACCTATATTTTCAAAAATTAGGAATCCTTATATCCTTTTTATAGTGGAAAAATAATTTTATTTTTACTTTGTACGACATGTACAGACTTACCCACAATCATTTCAATGAAGCTTCCTTTACATGTTTACAAAAATTCATTTTAATGAAAATTTTAATTAAAGTTATTTTCAAGGAAAATGATTTCTAAAATAAATTTCAAAATGAAAATTATATTTTCCAATTTTATTTAAATGATATTTTTATATTTATTCTATTCATCACTGAAAAAACAAACTATATTTACTCAACTTGGGATATGTAGTATTTATACCATCCTTATTATTCCTCTTGATGGTTTATGATTGATTTGTCCAAGGATATTACTTTAATTCACATCCTCGATTCATTTTTGTTCTCCCCTTAAAATATTCACTTTCTTGAGATAAATGAAAATTATGTTTCCCCAAATTATCCATATCATTTATCATGGATATGTTTTCTTTTAAAAGCATAAACACTTTTTAAAAATGTAGTTTACTTTTTTGGTAATTTTATCAACTAAAAAAATATAGATAAATATTTATCCCTTATTCAATACATATATTTTATGATTAGGAACATTGTTTATTAATTAAATTGAATATTTAATATATGCGAAATATTTTTATGGGAAATACATGGGTTGGATAATATTGGAAATAAGCCCCTTGATGCATTAACAATCTCATGAGAAGAAATCAGTTGGATAAAAACCCTTTTCATATTTTTTAAATTATAATTAGACAGATTTCTACGAAAAAACAAAAACTATCATGAGAATAGGTCTTGATGGTACAATGCTTCATGTTCCAAATACAAGATGTCAAATAATTACGCATTTCTTCATTCCAATTTTTATTATAATCCAAGTGATTTTCCTTATGATAAATATCAATGGATGCATTCAATTTTCATTTTATGGATTAGATTTAATGAATTATCATATCATTAGCATTCTATATTTCGTATTATCTATAAAATTTTCATATTAATATTATATTGGGATGCAACACATTTTCAGTTTATTGGCGACATGGCACATGGGATCAATCCTTTACATTAACATATTGATTATTCATATTGATCCAAGATTAATTCCAATGTACATATCTCATACTGATAATTTTAACACAAAATTAATTTTTTAAAATTCCCCAATATTTCATTTATTTGATTACGAGTGGTATGAAAGTATATTCTATAAGGGGGATTAATTTATTTTTATAAAAAAACATATATGATGTAATATTTTTATTCAACAATAATTTATCTATCAGATATATTTATATATTTTATGATGAATACAAAACTAAACAGTCCATTGGATTTTGATTCCTAGTATCATATGACTATTTAATTGTAGTATGCACTAAGTCTGTGTAGCTGGGGTTGGGGTCACTACATATGTACTGATTTGATGTTGGGACTACATTAATACTGATTTGGTTTTGGGAAGTCTATAATTATTTAAATATGCATTTTTTCATGATATATCAATTAATATATAAATAATTATGAGGTTTTATGTGAAAACACAGAGTAGTAAATAATCTTAGTCAAATCAGTGATTTCATCCCTAAGAGAATATGGTTGGTAGTCTTGTATTATTAAAATTTCCTCTATGGTTAAGACAACATCATATTTGGAGACCATAATTTTGTGCCGAGTATTATGGTGAAAAACTATGTTTTCAGTAGGGCCAATACATCAATATAATTATTAATGATCCTAATGGATAATGTGTTATGCATTATGTATTCTATATATTGTCTTTTTTTGATACACCCCCTTAATCTGTCTCACATAATCCGTATTGATGATATCAGGTTATATCCAGATGTGTCTTTTGAGTAATGACCAATTAGTATAATAGATAAGGGAGGGAAGACACATTATCTAAACAAGTTCCCTCTACTATATGTAATATGGTAGAATATGAATATATAGAAAGATATACAGGGTATTATGCTGATATTTAGGGTAAAAATCCAATTTTAAATAATAGATTCATGGTGATGCATCTCATAGAAAAAATATTTATGGAAAAAATCCATAATAACCCACCTAATTTGGGTTTTGATTTTGATTTAATTTTCACCAAACCTTGTTATATTGTTTCTATTTTGGGGGGGGGGGGGGTTAGTGAGGGATCTCTGGTCGATATAAATATTTCAGATGTTATACTATAATATTATCATTTGGTCAAAAACCAATTAGTACCTTACTGAAGTAGTTAGTGAGTCTACATATTTTTGTGGATCACCCAGTGGCCATCGACCCTAATTCATGTAACTAGTGGAGTTTTTAGGTACTTGTTAGGTCAATGGATATATATATATATATATATATATATATTATATTTTTATTATTAATTATCTATAGTGTGTTTAGGTTTTAAAATTTAGTATTTAAGATACCTTCTATAGAATAAGGAACAAGCACCCCTCCCATTTATCTCAATTTTACTCAAAAAGTGATATATCTCATCTACTGGTTCCTTATATTTTAGTTTCATCAATCCCATAGGTTCATCCATGGTATATCTATCACCCCAAATCCATAAAATCATTATATATCTCAATATTTTTTTATTTTCAACTACTTATGATTTAATTTGAATAAATTTATGTTCTTGAAATCATTTTATTAAATCAAAATCATCTGGTGATATTCAATAAGTGGTCTGATTTCCAAGATAATAATGGTAGGTAAAAACAATATGAAGGTGGTTAAATTTTATTTGAAAAGATTCCATAAAATTATTTTCTCTATCACGATATAAATTAAATAAAAATATAATCTGAATAAATTAAGGTAAAAAAATATTTAAATTCAATATAAATTACAAAAATAATAATAATAATCATATTTAAAACCAAACATGGTGAATATGATTAAATTTTGAATAATACATAAATTATTTCATTAAGTAACATTTTCTTATCATGGATTTATTCCCATAAAAAAAATTCAGGGAAAATAGTTTCTAAAAAAACATATCCCCATTCTAATACACCAGAACACTATCAACTGAAAACCCATCAGTAGCAATCATGCTCCTCTCATATGAATTACTTCAAACCATAATAATTATTACAAAAAAACCCTAGGGATCCTCTTTTATATCATTGGTCAGAGGGAAGTCCATGAACCGTGTATTCTTTCAACTAGACTACCATAATACCATCAATGTATCCAATGAATCTCTATATTAATACATGATCATAGTAATTATTATTATAACCAGAAATGAAAAAAAATATTATAATGAACCTCACATAATCATAAGATCATTGTGAAAAAAATAAATACAAATTATATTTATAAGGATTATACAAATGATATTATGCAAGCCTCAAAACAACAACATGATTTTCCAATAGTGTATCAATAATATTCCATTACATAAATAATAATGTATATATATATATATATTGAAAACTCTATTCCTCTTCACTGATCTCTTTTCCATTAGTTGATAAGACATTAGAATCAAAATATCTATCATCTAATGAATTATATCATGTGTTATCAGAAAAAACATAAAAAATTGAATATAAAATGGATCACCATATAGTTTCATTGGAAATTATGAATGGATATATTACTCTCCAATATTTATTATTTCCAATGTTATTTCCTCACAAAAAAAAACTAAATAGAATTCCATTATAAATCCATTCAAGGAAATATGTTTTATGATATAAAAATGATAAATAATCTATTTTTACCCAACATGGGACTCCAAGGTATTATGGTAGGCCTTTCTGAACTGTGTATGATTGTTTTTCCATGTTGTTATAATTCATGTGATATTTTGTTGATAAAACTATGCGTGATTAATGCACGGTTAAGTAAAATAGTTTTCTTTGTCCCTATGGTAGTTTTAAAATCATTTTCAGTCACTGTGTGGTAACTCATGGGTTTTGATTTTATAATATGGATTGGAAATTTAATGATCATAATATTTATATGTTGGGAAATTATTGACTGATCCCATGATAGTGTAAATAGAAATATTTATACCTAGTAGACATTTTATTAGTGATCATGAATATATTTTAACAGTGGATGGTATCATCATGTTAGGATATAATGGAAATATCATATATTGGAAATGGCTATTTGTATACTTTGTTATATGTTATTTTTCAACACAATTTATGTGTTATAAGTGGTGGGATGTTTTATATTCCATGATGTATTTTTGACATTTATATGTTAAATGGAATATAATTATTATTTTTAATTGTTAGCTGTAATTTTATAATGTTATTATTGTTTTTTGTTATTTAATGGACATGTTCTTGGATCTATTTGGGTAACAAGAATTACCTTGTAAGTGTTAATATTATGTTGATTTTAATTCCATCGCTGTTTACAGATTATTAGTGAGTTGGGTATAATTCTAACCTTGACTATTCTTGATATATGTTTTTCATTTTTGTGGTGTGTTATTCTTTCAATTTGAAACATTCTATTGAAGGGATAATTTATTTTCTTCAATAATAATGTTATTAAAGTGATTAATTATTGATTATTGGTTAATTTGAATTTATACATGAAACTCATTAAATAATAAAATAATACTGAATTATTTTTGTGGAATATTTAATGATTTGTATCCATAAATTATATATATAATAAAAACAGTTATTTTTTGGTTTTAATAAAAATTTAATTGTTATATCATTTTGATGTGATTTTAAAATGGGGTTTATTATTTAAATAATTCATTCATTATTTAATTATAATAATTTTATTTTATATTTTTATAAATAATTTTTGGGTTTTTAAGATCAAATTTTTTGTATTTCTAATGTTTCCATCTCAATTGAATTGATTAATTTAATATTGGTCTTGTGTTACCATAATTATCAATTTTATAATCAAAGGTAATGAGTGATCAAAGCACACTGAATAACGTATATTCGAGGAACATTTTGGATATAGTTAGAAAAATTTTGAAAATTTTTCGATCATTGGAATTTTTAATATTTCAATTCTCATTGATAGGAGAAAATTAATTTGTTGAGAAAAATCAATTACGTTGTTTTTTTGGTGTCACATGTTAGGAATGAAGTGAAGACAGACATTCACACCCTGTGGAAACTAATGTGTTATGTTCGAAGTAGTTGACCACAAGTTTGAGGTATGAGTTTGTGTATTACTACAATCTATAAATAAAGAGAAAATTAGAGGGTATAACAAAAAAAATACTTATGTGATACATCCATATTGGTGTAGGACATATGATCAAGGAAAATAACTAATATAATGCGGGTACATGGAGGGAATGCCAATTTACTTAAAGAAAAAGATTTTGTTTTCTCTTTATAGTATTATACTAGTAGTTATCCATATACTTCTTATTATTTTGATAAAATTAATTCAATGATAAAAATTAATAAATTAAAAGCTATGTTCGCTTAAATTTTCATGGGTATATGATTGTTTTTATGAATTTATTTTTATTTTATAATTTCATCTTTTCAATGTGGGATTTATTCTCTTCTTATGTTTCTTCTAAACATTTACATTTTTAGTTGTCCATAATCATTAACAATTGAAATTTTTCCAAACATATATTTTTTTTAATTTTTATTTTAGTTTTTATGATAAGAAAAGTTCCTATTAACAGAAGGAAATAAAACCAAGAATTTTTAAGACATCATTATTGGAGATTTTACCCACTTATTCATTATTATTGTATTGATTCAAAAAATTATTAAGTTGTGGTTTTTAATCAACAATTTTTGTCTCACTGTCAAGTACAGTGAGATATTTATATGTAGATATTAGTTTAGTAAATTTTCACAAAATCATAGAAATATAATAGTTATTACAAAATAAAATTCATTTTTTTCATTCCTATTCATCATAAATAATTTTTTATATAATTTATTCATTAAGAAATATTCATCATCGATTCAAGTTAGTGGTATGCTATTATTTCATTATTCTTTCTTATTTTATTCCGTGATACTCACTGAAACAAAGTACATCTATATGAACCAAAAATCTTTAAATATAATATAGTTTCAGCTAAAAAATAAAAAAAAAATTGGACAAGGAAATATGAAATAATTTTATAATCACTATCATGGAAAATATGGGAGACCATGGTAAGAAACAAATCTCATGGAAACTAATAAATTACTAAATTGTGTTAAAAAGTGGAAAATATTAACAAAAAATCTATTTAGACTGAATGAAAATCAAATAATAGTTTGAATTTTTTTTGTGTTGTATTTTTATGGTTTTCTAAAATTTTTAAAAATTATTTTTTATATGTGCAGGAGATAAAAATATGAAAATTAGAGCCATTCATAATTGAAATGTGAAAATATTTTTTTGGAAAAAAATTGCATGAAATTGACAAAAATTTGGATAAAATGGATCACTAAGAAAATATAATTCAACCTCATTATATAGATCATGTCATTGAGAGGCACGATAATAGGGATTTATTGTTCTCCATGGTTTAAATTAATCATTCTTTCATTAGGATGGACACTCAATCTTAAATTATGAAATTAAATATTCATGGTAATCTAAGCTACCAAAATTTAATGTCAATTCTAATTAAGAATCATTAGTCATCATTAGAGCCTTATATAGGGTGGTGTCTGGGAAAAAACTATGATTATATAGTGAGGAGGATTTAAAATTAATAGAAATCCCATTTCATCACTTGGTAAACACCTGAAACTAGTTTCAGTGGTAAGAAGATGTTTTTTTGAAACATGATAAAATTTAATTAATTCCTTCATAATTAAGTTCAACCCAAGGAAAATTTCCACCAAAATTTGATGTAACATCACCAATTTTATACAAGATAAAATAGATATATTACATGAGGCTTGGTATTGATTTATGGGAATACTTAAATAATGACATAACTATTATTTTTATCATAATTTCATCATGAAAACATTTTATAATGATCACACCCATTATAATCACATAATTAAAAATGAATTTACTATAGGATTATTATTTATTAACACTAATAAATAAAATAAACATATTTTCAATAATATTGATGAAAATTCTCCAAAAAATGTTACGGAAGGGGAACCCTCAACCAAAGAGATATAAATTATTTTTAAGTAATCCATCAACAGGCTATGGTGACTTCCAATGAAAATATACTTTGGGAGATATTCCACAATTTAAGTATGATTTTTTATCCATGTTTTTGTTATCCTAACATAGATATACAAGTATATTCATATAAAGATTATAATTTTATTCGATAAAACACTAGGATGTATCCATGGGATGACCCTTCCCAAAAAACATCAAAAATATTTTAAGAATCCATATATCCTCTCCTGATGAAATGACAAAGAAACTAGTCAAACTGATTAATCTGGAATACCTCCATAGCCTAACAAACATTTCCAAAACCCATATATAGAATGATTCATCAAATTCCAAAACCAATTTATTGAGGGTTTATATAGAAAATTATAATATGGATGAATGCTAAATATGTAAGACATAAATATGATATTTAATATCAATGGAATGCTATTAAAAATGACATGAATAATATATATAATAAAATTGAAAAGATGGATAGAAAATTAAGGTGATTATTAAAATGTATCCTATATTGTAAAATATAATTGAAATCGAGGAATTAATTCAATTAATTGACATAAATGAGACCTTTTGAAGATAAATAAGAATATAGAATATACCCAAATAAATTTCAGAATGAAATTCCTAAAGACAAACGACATCGTACACTATAATTTACAAAATTTGGAAATTTGGAAAAGAAAAAAGAATATGATATAGATACACATCCTTCACATAAAAAATAAGAAGAAAAGTTATCCCTAATGAGAAAGAACAATGGGAAGGAAAAATGTTATTGAAATTGAGTTCATAAATATTATATTGAAGAATATATCCCCAAAAATTCAATTACATATAAAATTAAAAATAATTCGAAAACATAAACATCTAAATTTCATTACCTCATTTAGTAAATTCAGGGTGGACATTATGTTAATTGAATATTTAATTCTAATTATGTCACATCATAAATATCTAAAAAAATCTTCATATAAGAAATCAGATAAAGAGTTTTCTTCAAATATCCACAGTAAAGAGTATGAATTTGTTTACTAAAAATAAAATACCTAAAAAACCTAACTGATCTGGGAATCATATTCATTCCACATACAATAGAGGATATTTTTCAACTCAATATATTATATATTATTCATTAATGTTTAATTTATTTCGCATAATAACTATTTAAATAGTTTATATTGTTATAAGTGTAGAATAAGAATATTTTTTTACAACTGAATGATCTATCCATCACACAACATTATGGTAGTGTTGATGATCATATTGTTAGATTTAGAAAGTTGTTTGTATCCACTAATTTTCTAATCATAGAAATTATGTGTGATATGAATGTTATTATAATGTTGTGTAGAATTTTCAATTAAAAAAGTGGAGGTGGGGTTAATTTTTTTAGGGAATTTAATTATATATTTTTTTTTCCAAAAAGAGATAAATTTGTTAAAAATACAAAATAGCCAACAATTTTTGAGAACCCCTAGAGAGTGAACAAGATGGAATAGGAGAACAATTTTGATCCACTATAAGCTGAATTATTAGAAATCATATAAAACCAAGGAATTACAGTTTTTATTGATATTTAATTATTATAGAATAATGTTGGATAAGTGTAAGAACATTATGATTATGATAATGCTAAATTTATGGATCATTTTACCCATTTTTATATGGAATGGTTTTTTACATTATATCTATATTTTGAGTGTACTGAACATTAAAATAGGCATAGTAGTGGAGAATATGTGTTATTAAATTTCATTAATTATTCTAAATAAATAGTAAATAAATTCATCTACTAGAACTAAAGAGTTTATTCAATCTAATAAAGAAACACATGTAGAGCATAAACCACTCAATACTAACTTAAAATATTTTTCTAAGGTGGGATTCCAACAATTCATGTAATAATTTTTATTGAATTTTACAAAAATAAATAGTAATGGGTGATGTTTTATTTAAATATGAAAAAAATATATTATATAGTAAACCATATATGATAAAAATTGGATTATATCTTCATATTAGATTCATAATGTTTATTTGGATTTTTATCTAAGGACAATTATATAGAGTCAAATGAGGATAAATTATTGTATAACATATATTTTTTGAGATAAGTTTATCAAAATTTTAGACGCATAAATAATAATTACTATCATAGACAATTCTTCAGTTTTACCAATAATAAATTTACCTAATATTGGGGGGGTTTCACTATCAATAATTAATTCTGTACATTTTCCTACTATTTCATTCACATTATTTTTTATTATGCCCAGAAAAACATTCAATGTTTCAGGATATCTAATTTATTTGACATGATATAGTGGCTTATATATTTATTTAGGGTAGATTTATCAATTTTTGATCACATTTTTTTATTCACAAAATCATGAAGTGGATGCTTTTATGATTTATAAAGAAATCATATACTTAATTTGTAAAAGTGAAAATATATGGTAAACTAAGTGATATTTTATATACATAACATCTCAAATAGGGGAATTTGGGGTGATAATTATAAAAATAAGATCATTCATAAACTTACCATCTGTATAATTTGAATGGTGTTTGACATTTTTTTACTGCTAAGGGTTTCTACTAGAGGATAATGATTGCTTTAAAAAAATAAATATAACCTTTTTCTCACTTACATTAAACTATGAACCATTTTTATGATAAATTTATATAGTCATTCAATATTATAAAAATGAAACATAATTCATCACCCATCATCACTTCCCCAATATAATGGTTCTATTTATAATAATGTGTGACATGACTGATCTAGGGGCCGGGGAAATGGTGATGAAGATGAAATTTTTTATTATTATATTGTTTAATGATTTTTAATTTCAATATGAATCTCATAATCATTACACAAAAAATGATTAAGAGTTTTTTATTTTTTTTTGTTTTCCCGATAAATAAATATGTAGAACAATATTGTTTTAAATGTTATTGTACTTAATGATCATTCACCTGTGTTGTATTTTTAATTTAATAATGATGTTATGAAAAGATTATTTAGATTGATAACCCTATCAAATAATTTTTAGTTATAGAGTAGTAATAAACATTTTAGAGAAAATTTACTGACTGATCACTTATATAAGAATTCTAGAACTCAAATCAATGTCAAATGAGAGAAAAATTCTTCTTTCCAAGACGAAAAAATGGTTGATATTAAATATTTATAGGAAATGTTTTCTAATTTATCTATCTATATTTATTAAGGTGTTGATACAATTGATTTCAAAAAATATCAATGATGTGAATTTATTTCGGAATAGAAATATAACATTTTGGATTATCTTTTACACTTTATGTTATGTTACTAATATATTCAACTGACATTTTCCCTAATGAGTACATCAATACTGATGTTTGGAGTTTTTATCCTTCATAATGGATTTTTAAACCATGCGGGATAATAGATTTCCTAAAATTACTTTCAAGTTGGTTTCTATTAGCATTCACCATTCTTGAATTTATGGAGTCTTAGGATATGTTGTGAGAAGTTCCAAGGGATAGGCCTTGTTGTTTGAACTTAAAAATTATCACAAAATGAGATTTTCGATATTTAAAATTTTTATTAATTAGGATTAATTTTTATGTGAACATTTCGATCTTCTCATAAGAATTAAAAAATATTGGTTTCGTAATATGTTTTTATATTGTTCAATGAACTGGAATAACAGAATAATCAATGTTCTAGTATTTTATGATTTTTCATGAAGAACATATTTTCATGGATTGGATTTACCAATTGTTTTATCATAAATAATAGAACACATTTCCAATATATTAATTGAAAATTATTTTTGTTTTCCGCAAATTGGAATTGCAAACCACCCACAATCAAGAGGACAAGATGAGCTATAAAATAGGTAGAGTAATAAAATTATAGAGAAAATATATATTATCACTTTGAAATTTTTTCCTTTAAAGATAAATAATTCATATGGGACTACATAACTAAATTATAATATTATATAGTAATGTCTCTATTTTTAATTAATTTTATGAAAACATTTCATTATCTTATCGAGTTTCAGAATAAATATTTTTGGTTTTTTATGGAATTGAATTTGGATTATAAGAATACTGGGGATATTTTTCTTCTTGATTAAATTGAAGATAATGAGGTATAAAGGGACACATTTGATATTTCAAGAATTTATAAAGAGAAGACTATGGATTTCCATGATTTTTCATTCAATGTACGAAATCAATGGGTGTAACAAAGGTGTAATTTGTTAATTATATGTTTAATATCATCCATTAGAAAATGAAATTTATGTGTATTGTAACATGTACCATCAAAAGTGTATGTTTTAATTGGGATAAAATATTTTTAATTGAGGAAATATACAACAATATTTTTTAGTAATAGGATTAAACATTACATTTTTGGGATTCCAAATGTACATTGTACTATTATTTCATCGATTATTGAGTTTTTTTAGTTTCTAATAAATATCTATAAAATAATTCTGTATGAGACTTTACCTAAATATTTTTTTTATTTTTAATAAGAATAATAAATTATATTATTATCTATTGGTATTTTACTATCATTTGGATATGTATTAAATTATGATGAGAATACTATTTAATAATGTTTTTTTCTTCTATAAACATGTTTTCCTCTGATCCATTGTGTTCTTATGGCTCCACCATGAATTTTCCAAATTGAAATTAATTTTTATTTAGCTAATTTGGTTAATCATATATTCATTTTAAAGAAAATATACCAACATAATATTTTAGATATTTTATATTGAATTGTGTTTTGGAATTTAATGTATTTTAGGTGTGGTTAACGGGATAAATATGTGGTCAATGGTTAGTTGTATTTGATTAACATTGTATTTTGTGACATCTGGTTCATGTGGTTTATTTCTATCTAATGAAATATTTATATCCCACTATCAATTATGATACTATTAAATAAATCTATTACTAATTTATATTATAATAATTTTACTTCATGTAGAATCTTGGAATGTAGAATTAGTGTGACCACATTTTTTAGTCACTTGGTGCATTTAACCATATTTTTTGTCTTCTATTCACTCACCATAGTCAGTTTGGGATCAAAATGATTTTTTTGTTGACTTTTCATCTGACACCCTTAGTTGATAGTCTACATGGCCATATGAGGACCAGTAATGATCATAATAAGAATAATCACAATTGGTTTTAAAGGTATAGAAGAAGATAAATTGTTAGAAAATCTATTAATTGATTCCAATTCATCCTATCTTTTTTTCGAGTTTTACTATTAATCTCAAAGTCATGGAATATTATGTTTCTATACTTTTTCATAAAGGGGAAATCGATTACAAATTTTTACTTTAATAAAGAGGAAGTGTTAAGATTAAAATTTAATTATTTAATATCCATGTTGAAGGAAGTGGATGTATTTTTCTACATAATATTTCTCATTCTTTAATAAATTTTTTTATCATCATAGAAATTTCATTAAATTTATGAAAAAATTTTAAAATATACAATATGTTGGATATTTTTTGTGGGGGATATTTATTACCTATTTTATTAGGAATTGATTGAATATATATTTCATTTGTGTGTTTTTATCTTTAATATTTTCAGGTTTTTGAAAATCATATTCCAAAAAAGTTTAAAACATTTATATCACACTTAAAATATATTTGGGGCCAAAACAAATCTTTCCAAGTAAACCATTATTCATCATGTAATGTTTGGATAGATTTCTGAATTTTTATATTTTTTTTGCAATGTATAAGCCCAAAATTGTAATTATATAATTTAAAACCTTTTTAGTATGTGTTTAAAGTGTTTAGATTTAAAATATAGAAATAAAGATGCAAAAAATATTTATCCATGAAAAGTAGAAATTATTTTTGAGTAATATAGTTTAATTTTTAATCCCTATTAAGAATCAATATTTAGGATTATTTTGGGTTTTAATGGTATTTTATTATTCCATTTAATGTAATGGAAAATACATCCATGTTTTACACCTCAAAATGACTTAAATGTTTTCAAACATTATTTTATTTAATATTTAATTTTCACTTTTATTGGATTAATTTTTCTCTAGTGTTTTAGGATATTTTACAACATTGAAATTTTTATTCATTCTATTACTCAATATATTTAATTTGGTATGTAAATTTGTTTCCATCGTGAATACAATTTCTACATGAAAATGTTAGGTAATAATTATTACATTAAATGTTGAAATTCTAATTTCTTAAATTAATTAAACTTCTATGATATATATTCAAATTTGATATGAAGAAAATTCAAAATTCTTATTGACTAATTTTTCTTTTTTATTTACTGTTAGGTGAGTTTTTTATTCTATATATACTAATTATTAAATTCTACTCATCCCATTCTCTTTAAATTAATCCTACGTTAAAAATTATGTTTTATTATTCACATGGGAGAAAATAAATGTTTATATATTATGTTATAAGAAAATTTCAATTGTTTTACTACATATAATCATTTTAAATAAAATCATTTAATAAAATCCCTAAAACAAATTAATTTAAATATGACAATCTCATTGTCGACTTGGTATTTTATATAGAGGATATCTGTTTGAAATAAAATTCACAATGGAATTTCAATTAATCAATCATGAGATTAATTTTCATCCATTAAACATGAAAAATGAATTTTTTGTGGGAAATCATTTTTTAAGGGTTTTAGAATTTAATTCATCCAATGTTTTATGTATTTTAACACAAATTTTTTAATAAATGATTCATTTTTTCATGTCAATGTTTGATTATAGTGATGAATTGTCAATTTTTGGTTAATAATTTGGAATAATTGGTTTTCATTAAACATACTAATGATAATCGGTGATCATGGTGCCTAAATGTTTAATCATTCTCTTCCTTAAATTTTATATTTTTTTGAACCTTTATTTATGATTTATTTTATTAAAATTTAATTCTACAATAATTTTTATGTAATTATAAAATGAGGTTTATCATAACAATAATTCATTCCATATTCATTTTTTAATTTTATAAATAATATATTGTAATTTTGTTCTTGGTTTTCATTTAACTCACATTAATTTATAAATGATTTATTTTAAAATAAAATGATTAATATCATTTTCATTAAGGGGTTATTTAATTCTAAATTAAAAAAAATTAGGTTATGGTTGAGCCAATATCAATTATTTATGAATGTTTGGTACCCTCTATAGTTAGCTAGAGAAGCTATAATGATTGAAATGAGAAGGAAATTTTTCTATCTTTTGATCAAGTGGTGATGAATCTTAACCATGAGGGGTGTGTAATAAGTTAGGGACATTGATTTAGTTACATGGGAGGGAGTAATGGAACACTAACATTAATTCAACATTGGAACTGACGAGATGTGTTCAGAGTAGTTGATAATATGTAATATGCTAGAGTTTGTGTATTACTAAAATCCATAAAGAGATAGATATAAGTGTAAGAGAGAACATGCAAAAAAACCTAGGGTACTTACACACAAGGTGGAGTAAAAGATATAATCCTTGCAAATCATATCTATTTTGAGGGATGAAGGGGGAATTATTATCCACTATATTCTGATTATTTTTTCTCACATTAGTCTACTCTTATTATTTTTATATCAAATATGTGTTATTCTAGTAAAATAAATTAAGTGTTATACATTTTTTATTCAAAAAATTTTATTCACTAAAAATATCATGGGGAATAATATTTTTTTGATTAATTTTTTTCTTCAATCATGCCAACATTTTTATGTCATAGCAATTTCTATCATCTCTTAGTCCTTGTTGTTTACATTATCAATGTTCACGAATGATATAGAATAGCCACAATTCACTATTAAAAAGTAAATATTAATTTATTTTCAAATATTTGCATATAACAGTTAAATTAATTGATGGAAAACACACATATATAGTTCAATATCACACATTGGGTTCTTTTATCCCCTCATTATTTGTGATAATATTAGGTTTCATAGTTGACAAGGTGAGAATTATAACCATAAATTTTCTTCTCTATGAAAAATATAGTAGAAATAGTTTGTATGAATCGTTTTTAGTACATTTTCACATGATCAAGGAATTATAATATTTGACATTGGATCAAAATTTTCCTCTCTAATTTACTATTTTCTAATCCTAGTTACATATTTAGTTCCACATTCATCCAGATTCAATATTGTTTCCAGTAATTGTTTAGTTGTTTGTTTTATTTCTTATTTCAAGTATTATTCCAAGGCACTCGCACAAATTCATTCCTCCCATATGGACTAACCCTTATAAATTTTGTAATTTTTTTGTATTTGAAAATAAATCAATATATTTGTTAGACCAATAAAATCAAAAATGGTGTAATGATAACGATGGATTCAATAGTATATGGTTTGGGAGTATTTACAACTAAGGAATATTTTTCTAGATTTGTCTTTATAATATAAGTAATTACATATATGGTTGTACAGTTTTTTGTACATAAGTAAAGTATTTTTTATTTATGTGGGATGAAACTAGGGGTAAACATCATTCAGACCCAGTGTTTTGTGATATGATATTCTAAAACATGACATTGGCACAAGTTGAAGTAGTTTTGGTCAATTACAAGAATCACAAGGGAACCTAAATATATGGAATGTAATCTTTATGAATTAATATTATATTTTACATATCTCATAAACATGCACATAAACTAATTTATATTTTAGGTATACCATTGGTGGTTTCCTATTAAATATATCGATTAATAATTTATATTATAATCATTTTACTTCTTGTAGAATCTTGGAATGTAGAATTAGTGTGACCACATTTTGTAGTCTCTTGGTGCATTTAACAATATTTTTCTTCTTCTATTCACTCACCATAGTCAGTTTGGGATCAAAATGAATTTTATATTTACTTTTCATCTGACACTCTTTGTTGATAGTCTAATTGGTCATTTAAGGACCTGTAATGATCATAATAGGAATAATATCAATTTGATTTCAAGGGATAGAAGAAGATAAATTTTTGGAAAATCCATTAATTGATTCCAATTCATCCTATCCTTTTTTCGAGTTTTACTATTAATCTAAAAGTCATGGAATATTATGTTTCTATGCTTTCTCTTAAAGGGGAAATCGATTAGATTTTTTTTAATAAAGTGGAAGTGTTAAGACTAAAATTAAATTATTAAATATCCATGTTCATGGAAGTTTATGTATTTTTCTACATCATATTTGTCATTTTTTAATAATTTTTTTTCTCATCTTAGGACTTTAATTAAATTTATACAAACATATGGAAATATACAGTGTGTTGGAAATTTTGTGTGGGGGATATTTATTACCTATTTTATCAAAATTTATTGTATATATATTTCATTTGTGTGTTGTTATCTTAATAATTTTTAGGTTGTTGAAAATCATATTGCAACAAATTTAAAAAAATTTATATCACCCGTAAAATACATTTGGGGCCAAAACAAATCCTTCCAAGTAAACCATTATTCATCATGTATTGTTTGGAAAAATTTATAACTTTTTATATATGTTTACAATGTATAAGACCGAAATAGTTATTATATAATTTAAAACCTTTTTAGCATGTGTTTAAAGTGTTTATATTTAAAATTTTGATTTAAATATTCAAAAAATATTTAACCATGAAAAGTAAAAATTATTTTAGATTAATATACTTTAATTTTTAATACATATTAGGAATCAATATTTAGGACTATTTTGGGTTTTAATGGTATTAGATTGTTCCTTTTAATGTATTGGACAATACTTCTATGTTTTACACCTTAAAATTCCTCAAATGTTTTCAAACATTGTTTTATTTAATATTTAATTTTCACTTTTAGTGGATGAATTTATCTTTAGAGTTTTAGGATATTTTACAACATTGAAATGTTTATTCTTTCTATTACTCAATATATTTAATTGGGCACCTAAATTTTCTTCCATCTCGAATACAATTTCTATTTGAAAATGATAAGGAATAATTATTACATTAAATGTTGAAATTTTAATTTCATAAATTAATTAAACACGTATGAAATATATACAAATGGGATATGAAAAAAATTCAATATTATTAATGAAAATTTTTAATTTTTATTTTACTATTAGGTGTGTTTTTTATTCTACATATACTAATTATTAAATTCTATTCATCTAATTCTGTGTAAATCAATCCTATGTTAAAAATTAGGTTTTATTATTCACATGGGAGAAATTAAATTTTTATATATTATGCTATATGAAAAATGAAATTGTTTTACTTCAAATAGAAATTTTAAATCAAATAATTTAATAAAATCCCAAAAAACAAATTAATTTTAATATGACAATATCATTTTCCACATGGTATTTTTTATAGAGGATATGCGTTTGAAATAAAATTCACAATGGAATTTCAATTAATCAATCATGAGATTAATTTGAATCCATTAAACATGAAAAATGAATTTTTTGTGGGAAATCATTTTTTAAGGGTGGTCGAATTTTATTCCACCTATTTTTTTGTATTTTAACACATACATTTTAATAAATTATTCAAGCTTTCATGTCAAAATGTGATTATAGTGACGAATTGTCTATTTTTTGTTAATATATCGAAAAAATTGGAATTCTTTAAACATACTAATGATAATCATTGATTATGGTACCTAAATGTTTAATCATTATCTTCCTTAAATTTTATATTTATTATAAACCGTTATTTATGATTGTTTAAATTAAAATTTAATTCTACAATAATTTTTATGTAATTATAAAATGGGTTTTATCATAACAATTATTCATTCCATATTCATTTTTAATTTTATAAGTAAAAAATTGTAATTTTTTTCTATGATTTCATTTAACTCACATTCATTTGGTAATGATTTATTTTAAATTAAATTTATTAATATAATTTTAATTAAGGTGTTATTTAATTCTAAATTAAAAAAAAATTAAGTTATGGTGGAGCGAATCTCAATTATTGATGAGTGTTTGGTACCTTCTATAGTTAGCTAAAGAAGCTATAAAGATTTAAATGAGAAGGAAATTTTTTCATCTTTTGATCACGTGGTGATGAATCTTAACCATGAGGGGTGTGCAATAAGTTAGGGACATTGATTGAGTTACATGGTAGGGAGTAATGGAAGACTAACATGAATTCAATGTTGGAACTGATGAGATGTGTTTGGAGTAGTTGATAATGTGTAAGAAGCTAGAGTTTGTGTATGACTACAATCTATAAAGAGATAGATATAAGTGTGAGAGAGAAGATACAAAAAAATCCAGGGACTTACACACAAGGTGGTGTAAAAGATATAATACTTGCAGATCATAGCTATTTTGAGGGATCAAGGGGGAATTATTATCCCCTATATTTTGATGATTTTTTCTCAAAATAGTCTACTCACATTATTTTTATATCTAATATGTGTTCTTATAGTAAAATAAATTAAGTGTTGTAAATTTTTTATTCAAAATATATTACTCACTAAATATTGCATAGGGAATAATATTTTTCTAAATTATTTTTTCTTCAATCATGCCAACATTTTTATGTCATAGTGATTTATATCATCTCTTACTCCTTTGTGTATACATTATCAATGTTCACGATTGAAATAAAATAGACACAATTCACTATTAAAAAAATAAATATTAATTTATTTTAAAATATTCACATATAAAATTGAAATTAATAGATGGAAAAAAAGACATATATAGTTCAATATCACACCATGGGTTCATTCATCCACTCATTATTTGTGATAATATTATGTTCCATAGTTAACAAGGTGAGAAGTATAACTTTAAATTCTCTTCTCTATGAAAAATATAGTAGGAGAACGTTGTATGAATTGTTTTTAGTACATTTTCACAAGATAAAGGAATTATAATATTTGACATTGGGTCAAAATTTTCCCCTCTAATTTACTATTTTCTAATCCTAGTTACATATTTATTTCCACATTCATCCAGATTCAATACTATTTCTAGTAATTGTTTAGTTGTTTGTTTTCTTTCTTATTTCTTGTATTATTCCATATCACTCGCACAAATTCATTCCTCCCATATGGACTAACCCTTATAAATTTTGTAATAGTTTTATATTTGAAAATAAATCAATATATTTGTTAGGACAATGCCATCACACTAGATGTAATGATAACGATGGATTCAATAGTATATGGTCTCGGAGTATTTACAACTAAGGATTATTTTTTTAAAGTTTTCTTTATAATATAAGTAATTCCATATATGGTTGTACAGTTTAGTGTTCATAAGTAAAGTATTTTTTATTTATGTGTGATGAAATTAGGGGTAAACATCATTCATGCCCAGTGTTTTGTGATATGATATTCTTAAACATGACATTGGCACAAGATGAAGTAGGTTTGTTCAATTACAAGAATCGCAAGGGAACCTAAATATATGGAATCTAATTTTTATGAGTTAATATTATATTTTACATATCTCATAAACATGCACATAAACTAATTTATATTTTAGGTATACCATTGGTGGTTTCCTATTAAATATATCGATTAATAATTTATATTATAATCATTTTACTTCTTGTAGAATCTTGGAATGTAGAATTAGTGTGACCACATTTTGTAGTCTCTTGGTGCATTTAACAATATTTTTCTTCTTCTATTCACTCACCATAGTTAGTTTGGGATCAAAATGAATTTTATATTTACTTTTCATCTGACACTCTTTGTTGATAGTCTAATTGGTCATTTGAGGACCTGTAATGATCATAATAGGAATTATCTCAATTGGGTTTCAAGGGATAGAAGAAGATAAATTGTTTGAAAATCTATTAGTTTATTCCAATTCAGCCTATCCTTATTCCGAGTTTTATTATTAATCTAAAAGTCATGGAACATTATTTTTTTATACTTTATCTTAAAGGGTAAATCAATTAAAAATTTTTATTTCAGTAAAGAGGAAGTGTTAAGACTAAAATTTAATTATTAAATATCCATGTTCATGGAAGTGGATTTATTTTTCTACATCATATTTCCCATTCTTTAATAAATTTTTTTATCATCATAGGACTTTCATTAAATTTATGAAAACAATTGAAAATATACAGTGTGTTGGAAATTTTGTGTGGGGGATATTTATTACCTATTTTATCAGAATTGATTAAATATATATTTAATTTGTGTGTTTTTATCTTGAAAATATTTAGGTTGTTGAAATTCATATTGAATTTTTTTTTAAAACATTTATATCAACCGTAAAATACATTTGGGGAAAAAACAAAAATTTCCAAGTAAACCATTATTCATCATGTAATATTGGGACAAATTTCTAACTTTTTATATTTGTTTGCAATGTATAAGACTAAAATAGTTATTATATAATTTAAAACCTTTTTAGTATGTGTTGAAAGTGTTTAGATTTAAAATTTCGAATTAAATATTAAAAAAATATTTAACCATGAAAAGTAAAAATTATTTTAGATTAATATACTTTAATTTTTAATATATATTAAGAATCAATATTTAGGACTATTTTGGGTTTTAATGGTATTGGATTGTTCCTTTTAATTTACTGGAAAATAATTCCATGTTTTACACCTCAAAATGCCTCAAATGTTTTCAAACATTAATTTTTTTAATATGTAATTTATGCTTTTAGTGGATGAATTTTTCTCTAGAGTTTTATGATATTTTACAACATTGAAATGTTTATTCTTTCTATTACTCAATAGATTTAATTGGGTATGTAAATTTTTTTCCATCTTGAATACAATTTCTATGTGAAAATGATATGGAATAATTATTACATTAAATGTTGAAATTGCAATTTCTTAAATTAATTAAACACGTATGATATATATACAAATGGGATATGAAAAAAATTCATAATTATTATTGACCATTTTTTCTTTTTTATTTTACTATTAGGTGAGGTTTTTATTCTATATATACTAATTATTAAATTCTATTCATCAAATTCTATGTAAATTAATCCTACATTAAAAATTATTTTTTATTATTGACATGGGAGAAAATAAATGTTTATATATTATGTTACACGAAAATTCAAATTGTTTTACTTCAAATAATAATTTTAAATCATAATCATTTAATAAAATCCCTAAAACAAATTAATATTAATATGACAATCTCATTGTCCACTTTGTATTTTCTATAGATGATATGATATTGAAATAAAATTCACAATGTAATTTCAATTAATCAATCATGAGATTAATTTTCATCCATTAAACATGAAAAATGATATTTTTCTGGGAAATAATTTTTTAAGGGTGTTAGAATTTTAGTCCTCCAATGTTTTATGTATTTTAACACATTCTTTTTAATAAATGATTCATGCTTTCATGTAAAAATGTGATTATAGTGATGAAATGTCAATTTTTAGTTAATATATTGGAATAATTGGAATTCATTAAACATACTAATGATAATCGGTGATCATGGTACCTAAATGTTTAATCATTATCATCCTTAAATTTTATATTTTTTGTGAGCCTTTATTTATTATTTTTTAAATTAAAATTTAATACTACAATAATTTTTATGTAATTATAAAATGGGGTTTATCATAACAATTATTCATTATATATTCATTTTTTAATTTTATAAATAAAAAATTGTAATTTTTTTCTAGGTTTTAATTTAACTCACATTCATTTATTAATGATTTATTTTAAATTAAATTGATTAATATCATTTTTATTAAGGTGTTATTTAATTATAAATTAAATAAAATTATGTTATGGTGGAACCAATCTCAATTATTGATGAATGTTTGGTACCCTCTATAGTTAGCTAGAGAAGTTATAAACATTAAAATTAGAAGGGAATTTTTCCATATTTTGATCATGTGGTGATGAATCTTAACCATGATGGGTGTAAAATAAGTTAGGCACATTTATTGAGTTACTTGGGAGGGAGTAATGGAAGACTAACATGAATTCAACATTGGAACTGACGAGATGTGTTCGGAGTAGTTAATAATATGTAAGAATCTATAGTTTTTGTATGACTACAATCCATACAGAGATTGATTTAAGTGTGAGAGAGAAGATAAAGAAAATCTAGGGGACTTACACACAAGGTGGAGTAAAAGATATAATACTTTCATATCATATCTATTTTGAGGGATCAAGGGGGAATTATTATCCCATCTATTTTGATGATTTTTTCTCAAATTAGTCTACTCACATTAATTTTATATCAAATATGTGTTATTATAGTAAAATAAATTAAGTTTTATAAATTTTTTATTCATAATCTATTACTCACTAAATATATCATGGGGAATAATATTTTTCTGATTCTTTTTTTTCTTCATTCATGCAAACATTTTTATGTCATAGCAATTTCTATCATCTCTTAGTCATTGGTGTATACGTTATCAATGTTCACGATTGAAATAAAATAGACACAACTAACTATTAAAAAAATAAATATTAATTTATTTTCAAATAGTCACATATATCATTGAAATTAATAGATGGAAAAAACACATATATAGTTTAATATCACACCATGGGTTATTTCATCCACTCATTCTTTATGATAATATAATGTTTCATAGTTGACATGGTGAGAAGTATAACATTAAATTTTCTTCTCTATGAAAAATATAGTAGGAAAAGTTTGTATGAATCGTTTTTAGTACATTTTCTCATGATCAAGGGATTATAATATTTGACATTAGATCAAAATTTTCCTCTCTAATTTACTATTATCTAATCTTAGTTACATATTCAGTTCCACATTCATCCAAATTCAATACTATTTCTAGTAATTGTTTAGTTTTTGGTTTTCTTTATTATTTCTAGTATTATTCCATGGCACTCTCACAAATTCATTCCTACCATATGGTCTAACCATTATAAATTTTGTAATAGTTTTATATTTGAAAATAAATCAATAAATTTTTTAGACCAATGACCTCAGACTAGGTGTAATGCTAACGATGGATTCAATAGGATATGGTTTGGGAGTATTTATAACTAAGGATTATTATTATTATTTTTTGTATAATATAAGTAATTACATACATGGTTGTACAGTTTGGTGTATATAAGTTATGTATTTTTTTATGGGTGATGAAATTAGGGGTAAACATCATTCAGACCCCGTGTTTTTTGATATGATATTCTAAAACATGACATTGGCACAAGCTGAAGTAGGTTTGGTCAATTCCAAGAATCACAAGGGAACCTAAAGATATGTAATGTAATTTTTATAATTTAATATTACATTTTACATATCTCATAAACATGCACATAAACTAATTAATATTTTAGGGATAACATTGGTGGTTTCCTATATACTTATAGTCTCATTCCCTCTCTCGATTATATCCCATGTGTATTATAGGTTTAATAAAGGTTTACAATAATTTATTTTTAGAGGAACCATAAAATTATCATTAAAATCATTTTTTTGGAAAATACACTTTTTTGTTTTGAAATAAACATTTAAAAAATAAAAAATTCCTAAAATATTGTGGAAAATACACTCATTTAAAATATCCTTATAAAATAGAAATGGATTATTTTAATTTTTGAGGGTTCATTGAGGATGATAATTATTTTAGTGTTGTATATGCTAAAAATAACATTCCTTTAACACTTTAGTATGCAAATTCAATCAGTATAACATTTGGATAACGAAATGAAGATTACATTTAAACTATTTTATGAACATAAATAATGGGTAAAAATTTATTTAATAAATCATTGTATAATTATAACAATGTTATTTAATTTTTTTAAAATAAAATATAGAGTTAGAATAAAATGATTCCCAACCAAGTAGAAATACAATGTTTTTTCCTTAAATACATTATTTCGGTGTCTTCAATATATATTGAGTGGAAAATGAATGGATAAATTATATTTTATATAAATATCTAGAATAAATTAAAATATATGGGTTCAAATATAGAAGGATAAAATAATTACACAAATTTATACTAAATCATAAACAACCCCAAACATTGATGAGATTGCGATGTAAACTATTAATAGATTGTTAAATATTTATTCATTATCACCATGTAAGAATAAAATAAAATAAAAATTAAATACCATGGAGATAAATTATTCATTAAAAACATATATAAATGATATATAAACACCAAAAAAAGTGTTGAGTTTGACATATATCTCAATAAAGTAATAGTGTGATGAGAAAAGCATACCTCTGGTCTGATTTTCTTCATACATGTTGAACCAATGCTATTATAAATAGAGAATATATATATATATATACATATATATTTATGAACCATAATTATATAAATTATACCACATTTGATCTATTTATAGCCTTTTATCACTCCTGCATTGATAATTATTTATTAAAATTCCTATTACAAGTGATAATTTCATCGTCTTCCTTATATTTTGTGGTTCGATATATCTTGTCCATGTACTCTGATCATGGTTCCATCATATTTTTAATTATATTACTGATATAAATATTCCTTCTATACAATATATATTAATATTCATAATCATATTTAAAATTTATATAATGTAAAATGGAATGCATTGTTCATAAATATGGTAGTTCATACATACAGATGAATATTGTTTTCACATTTCTAATGATTGTATAAAAAAAGAAACGTAATTATTATTCTTCATAGATATATTATTATATCATATATTTAAAAATATTAATTAAATATATCATTACATATTTCATTGTAAATAGAAAATGAAAATTTAATCAAAGTGCTTCTTGTATATGGTAGTCCACACGTACACATGAGCGACGCTATCATTTTCTAACAGATCGAAGAGTAAGAATGTATTTTTTATATTATATGTTTATAATTATAAATATAAAAAAAGATAATATATATATGTATATATATATATATATATTATTTTAATCTTTAAAAGAATCGTCTTAGTTTAATGGTAAAAAATTAACCACACTTTGATGTGGAGACGATAAGACGTATTTACACAGAAGAAATATTTAATATTTTCATAGAATGGAAATGTTATGAAATTGGTCATAAAATAATCAAAATATCATATACATATTTTTATAATACTGTATTTATTATTTTACTAATGGCACAATATATTTTTCTTATGTAGAAAAATATATAATTTTGAAACACTTATAAAAATGGATACATTACCATAGAGAACCCCCAGTTTGGTCTCTTATTATAGATCCTAGGGTTGGTATTTTTAGGTAGACCATATTCTATAGATTTTATTTTAGTAATTTTATCATATAATTGGGTAGGTTTCAGTCAATCTATATGGAACAATTGACTTGGAAAAAATAGATGGAAGGGGTGTTCATTGGTAAGTGAGAGTAGCTATATTCATTGAAATTATTATAGTATTAAATTAAAAAAATTATTTTTTATTTTTATTTTTCTCAAAAATGATATAATTAGAATATATGTTGATGATAAGTTGAAAAATTCCATATAATTAAATTTAAAGATGTTTTTTATATGTTTTCAACCCTATCATTATGTTTTTAAACCCCTTAAAACCATTTAACAATTACCATAATATAAATGTTATTTTTCATTTAAGGGTTATGAATATGACCATAAATGGATAATTGTCCCATAAATTCCATTTGGTTCATTTTTTTACCATATATTTCCATCCTTTTCCTTGTTCAATATTTTTATGATTTTTAAATAATTAAGTAAAATATTATTTTAAAAAACTATAAATAATTTCATTTTTGGGACTATTCATTTAATTTTACTTTAAATAAATCACAAAAAGGAAATAATAAAAATATTTTATTTTCCAATATCACATATAATGTTATATTTATTTAATAAAATCATGTAATATGATATTTTCATCAAAATATATTAATTTCAGTATTTTGAATATCATTGAACATATTTTTCATTTAATTATGTAAATGATTAGTCAATGTTGTGAAAACATTGATGGTAATAATTTCATAATTGTTAATAGAATATACATTACAATAATAAAAACAGTTCTATTTATAATAGTTATTTACCAACAATCATAGTCAATTTTTATCATTATATCAATAATTTAATTATAATAAATCAAACAGAATTTCATTTTTTGACTTGTCTCTAAATAAATTAATATATGTCAAATAAAAGAAAAATGGAAGAATTTATCATATAATATAATATATGAGAATTATGGAAAAAATAAATTCATGAAATTTAACTAACTCATGATTTAATGTTATTTTATTGTTCTTATCTTATTATTTTTCCCATAATTTTATAGTTAACTCTTACTATGGGGATTATTAATTACTATGGTTACTATTCATAATAGAAAAAATAAAATTTAACAATATAAAATATTTGAACCTATTGATTCCAAATATGGAATCCATTTTTAAATACTAAATTTCATTATATTTTATAAATTAGTTTAACACAAAATGAAACGTAATATAGTATTTATCATGAATAATTCCTTTATATAAATAAAATTTTTTATACCAAAATAGATCATGAAATTGATACCAATGAAAAAAATTGAATCATTAATAATATTTAATAAATAATTTTACTTTAATATAAAATCTAAAATATTGGATTTTGTAATCTCTTGAAACAAAAATACGTATTTTTAAAAAATCTGTATTTTTCATTATTCAATTGTAAATACTTTTTTGGGAAAAATCAAAAACCTTTCCCCTAATATTTTTTATATATTTTTAATTAAAAATAGATATTATTTATAAAAAATTTAATTTATAAATTCGCAAGAAATTAATTTTTATTAATTTCTCATAAATCACATTGAAATACAACTTATTTTCAAACACAAAATAATGTTACTGATGATAATGTACATATTTCATAAGAATTAAATAATTTATTTTTCTTTTGTAGGTATTTCATACAAATCTTATAATTGGTTTAATACTTTTCATACTCACCAAGTCAATATATTGGTGATTTTTGTTAATTAAATAATAATATTTTCATAAAATATTATTGTTCATTTAGACTGAATGTTGTGTTTTGTGTATTCTATTGAACATAATGTTCTATCAAAATATCATGGTGATACAATCTACCTAGAAAAATTAATTGTGTCATTATAATTTTAACATTATCATAGTAAATATGGGGTTTTCATCTAATTATTCCATTTCGAATTAACTGTCATTGTAATTTTTTTTTGTAAAATTTTATCTTATGAGTGGGTAAGAGAAATATGAAGGTCTGATCAAAATGAGGATTTGAAAAATGATAATTTTAGTGGGATGTGAAATTATGGAAACAAAAGATAGAAATAACTCCCAACGATTAATAGAGTGTTATAGAGTACAAGGTCATGAGAATGTTAACCACCACAAAAAAATTAATCTATGATGTGCCAAAAGGTCATTGATTTATCAGGAAGGAAGAAAATTTGATAAAATTGTCAATATACTTTTCATATAATTGTGGAATTTATATACCATATAAATATGAACATAAGGAAATATACTTACTTGAAAACTATAATTTCATCCTTTAATCAATTTTATATTGACTCTGATCATTTCATTAAATGACGAGTATTTAAAATAAATTTTTTATGTCGCTCGAACTAAAATCATAATATAATGGATAACATAATCTAAAAGAGAATAACATGATATTATTTATGGAATAAAATTGAAAAAAATATGGTTACCAAAAGTTAAGATAATATCTAATATGTTAAAACCTTCATATAAAGAAATGTTAATTTTTTCCTAAAACTTTCCAAATTTACATGAAATGTTCAATATGAATCATTAGAAAAATAAATAATCCTACATCATAATTTACCTCAACAACCTCAAAATTACTAAATGTTTTACCCTCAAAATTGATCTCATGGATTTTAACCCAAATCCAAAAAAAATTTATTTCATTCACCCCAAATAATATTTCATCAAAAAAACATATTAAACATAATAGTTACATAAAACATACTAAATTAATAAGAACAAAATATCAATAATGACCATAATAAAATATTCCAAATTAATACAGTGTATTGAAATTCACCAAAATATCACGAATTAAAATTAAATAGTAATAATGAATAAAATACTTATATTAAAAATAAATTTTAGTGAAAATATCATATTTTCAATGAATCACATTTTAACCATAAGACAATATAAAACTCACTATCAAGTAGACTAGAATTAACATAAAATTAATTCAAATTATGATGATTTTTTAACACATTAATGAACTATTATTCCCAAATCCTAGTAATTACTCAAATCACCTCGAAATCAAAACATATATGGCCTCAAAATGTGTATTTACGAATTTGAAATAATGAAAAAATTAATCTTATAAACTCATCATTGTATATATAACACTTTATGTAACCCCATATGTATACATATATGATTAAAAAAATTGTGAAATTAATTATTACTCAAATAAAATAACCAAATAGTTAAATTAATAAAAAATGTAGTGTAATTAATCAAGAATGATTAAAATCACTATGGAATAAAATCACTAAACAAATCTAGTTTCAGCATTAGTATACCATTTAAAATATAAATTTCAATCACCACCTTACTCGAAAATAACATTTCATAACTATTGGTATGATATATATTTAAATACTTAAAACTATTCTTGAACAATATTTATATGATTCATGATGGTTGTATCTGGATTATAATTGTGATAATAATTCAATAATATTTTCCATGAATTATAATATATAAACACTTTAATCCTTATTCATCAATGATTTCCATATAATAGGTTCTTTCTCAGTATAGGTGCTAACACATGGATTGGGGAAGCGAAATGGATTATTCCCATATTCTCTACTAATAATACATTAAACTATAAATGATGTTGATTTATGAAATTTTTTCCTTATAACACACTATTTATTTTTCCTTGGCCATTTATTGATCTATAAACTTATTTTATGAAAAAAAAAACATTTTCATGTTTATTTTATAGATTCTATGTGGTGTATCTATCCACATTTCTAACATAAAGAAATTGATATTTCATTCCACCATGGCTTCTAATAGAATATATCTTTAAAAACTCTATCTTTACATTCTATTTTCAGTCCATGATTTGGTTAAGGTTTATGTTATTTATCCTATATCATGATAAATATTTAATCATAATCACAATATCTTTCACTCTTCTAATTATCCTATTCGATTACCAATAATCACTACATTGACCATCACATTCCATGTTAACATGATTTATCATAGTTCCATCCATTGACTAAAACCAATAACCATACACTGAGAAATAATAATCATAGTGGGAAACCACATAATGTCTATTGTACCAAATTTTTTGGATGTTATAATGTTCTTAAACTTATCCTCAGTGATAGTCATAAGGTTATTTTCAGTAATCTATAATTTCCACAATCATATTTCCATGGATTCTATTGAACATTCTCGAATTTCAACAATAACGAAACCTACACTAATTTTCCAGATCTAGTGGTTACATTATTACACTGGCACAAGATACAGGTGATGAAATCCCAATAGACTGAATAATGTAGTATTCTTGGTAAAAAATATACATGTATTCTTCTAATTTGACATTGGAAATAAAATATAAAAAATAGATAAAGTAATTATTTTTCATCCTTAACTTCATAGATGAATCCTTCTTCATATCCTGGGGAAATGACTCCAAATATATGAGAGTTAATACTCTATGTAAGGGTTATGTAGAGTGTAATATATTATTTGTTAGTAAGGAATAATCAATATGAAAATTTAAATAACTAAAAAAAGTCATTTAATCAATAAGATATCCATATATAATAACGATGAAGGGGTAAATGAAAAATAATAATTCCATATGATTAATAACATAAAAATAAATCTTAATTATTGATATCCTACATATTAAAATAATCACATGGAAATCATTGAAAAAACATATAATTATGGAATTCAAAATTCCATGTATCATAAGAATACCATCGAGGCATGTTCCACGATGTCTTACATAAATGGGTAAGGCCTCATATAAATAAAAAAAAATTTTCCACATAAGAAAAATGGATAAATTTAGGGGCCATATAGATCCCCACTGATATCATACCATGACTAATGCATTCATTTAATGAAATTTGATAATAAAAACTCAATACAAAATCAATATAAGCATTCATTTTGAAAAACTAGCATTCGAATTTCAATATTTCCATAATAAAATTTATCCAAAACCATCCAATGATATAATTAAAATTTCATAATTAAAACATATACCTATTTATGTATAATTATAATTAAGGGATATTTTCATTAATCATTAAAAAAACAATAAAATGTAATAGAAAATATTTATGAGGAAAATATCATTTTTTATTTTGAATTTTATTTTTTAACATAATAAATTGTAAGAACATTAATTTTTTTTCATTTAAAATAAGGTTGTAAAATTTTAATAAACAAATTTAATATTTCAATGTTCATAATGGTAGGAAATTCTATGCTTTTTGTAAATGTTAAAAAATATTCCTTTCAAACTTTTGTTGGAAAATTTAAAAGTTGACCCCATTCAAAAATTAATGTAAAGATTAATTTTAAATTTAGTTTAAAAGTAATAACTGGGAAAAAATCATTAATAAAAATTAACATAATAGAAAAAAAATTTATATTTTTTTTAAAAAACATAGATATGGAAGAAACATATTCTCAACTGAGTAGAAAAATATTTCAAGTGTTCCTTAAAAACATTTTATTTGGTATCATTAGTATATAATGAGAAGAAAAGTAGAATTAAAAATAATTTTTATAATTATCTAATAGAATAGAAAACATATGGGTTTTAACATAGAAATATCAAATAATTACCCCAATCCAGACATAAACATAAACAATATCGAACAATAATGAGATTTTGAAATAAAACATTACAATATTTTGAACTTCTAAATTATTATCCATATAAAATAATAACATAAATTAAAAAATTAAACATTATTAATTTAAAATTTTTATTTCATAATATTTAAATAGATTTATATAAACCAAAATATATAAACAAGTGGTGAGTATGAAATATTTCACAAAAAAGTAAAGGTGAGATAATACAACATTATAAATAATACCACTTCCTTTTTAAGTGTTAGAACATCATGTATAATATATATATATATATATATATATATATATATATAATGCCTATAATACCCCATGATTTCATGGTACGCTTCTCTCTAAATAATACTGTAGCGTGTGTTGTATGTAACTTCAAGTTCTAACACACCAAAACCTATCAAACTAGCCGTTATGAATGGTAATACATAATTTATGAAATTTTATACATTTTATCTTTGAAAATGGACTTCATTTTTGGATTCATAATATCGAAATTATCCTAGGGTGAAAGTTTGGTACTTTTTGGATAACATTCATATTTTGATGAATAGTAAAAATTACTAAATGTTAATTAAAAACAACATTTTTTAATCGAAATAATTAATAGTGATAAATTATGAATTTGAGTGGTTTTAAAGTATATTTAGAATATATTTTTACAATTTAATACAATTTTGGACATTGGACGTAATTTCACTTTTAAACTAGACATAAACAAGTGTCAATCTTTTGATAGTTATTATTTCTTAAAAACACGCTATTTGTTTTGACAATGAGAATTAATTTTTAAATTAATTAATGAAACTTATATGTTTGGAATTTGGTAAAATAGACATCATTTTTTAATTCATAATATAAAATATATCTTAGTCCGAATTTTTGGTATTTTTCTTAAAACTATCAATTTTTTATGAATAGTGAAAAATACTGAGTTATAGTTTAAAACCAAATTTTAATTTAAAATATTATTTATTTTATTTAAATTTTATTAAGGTAAAAATAGATACATAATACCTATATATGTTCAATGTAATTCATTGAAGTTAGTTTAGAATAATTTTAGATATATAATCATTTTATTGAACTTTTCACCGTCTTTTACCCACCTCCTAGGAGAATTTGGAAATTCACATAAAACGTAATTTTACCACTTCTGTGAGTGGGATTTCGAAAATCCGAGAGACACGGTTAATATGAAGGAGTAAAATGTGGTTCAATGAAATGAAAATAATTTTTGGTGAATAGTAACGTTTTACTTTTATTTACCACGGTTAAAATTAAATATGGTAATTATGGGTAAAAATGATATTAATATTACCCAAACACATGTCCTAATTCTATTGGACAAGTGTATCTCGATCAAAAACAACCTTAGGAATAAAATATTATCATTTAGGTCCACTTGTATTAGATTAGGACATTTATTATTATTTAATTCAAAGAAGAGTTAAAAGAGTTAAAATCAAAGTTTATTAACTAAAACTTTTTTAATATAGAGTTATACATAATATAAATTCAATTTTTAATATTAATTAGAAAGATAAAAAGAATTCCTACATAATGGTATTTTATTTATAATTTTTAGACATTAAATAATTTAATTTATTTATGATACAATTGTGATGCACTAATTACCTAATTAATGAAATATTAAAATAATTGATATTATAAATATCATACTAAATGTAATTTGAGACTTTTTATGAATTACAATAATTTTATAGTTTAATATGACATATTATGATTTATTATATAAATTGTTTTTGATGTAATAATGCTGTTATGAATTTATCAAAAACAAAATACCCAATAATGTCAAAATTGACATAAAAGAGTTTTTTTAAAAAATATTATATTATTAATTGATATTAAATTCCTAAAAATCTAAGGTTCTGCCAAGAGACTTCTATCATTATTGGTGTATCATTAATGGACCACTTGGGTGTCTATTGGGGGTATATAGTAAGGTTATTAACTATATTATATAAAAATACAAAGTGACATGGTAAGTGTCAAACTAATTAACTAAGAGTTAAAACTAAACGATAAGGTTAATATAATGACCCAAACCTCTCTAAATTCTATTGGTTCAGTTGTTTTCTACCCATAACCACCTTAAACTTTAAATAATACACTTTCGAGCCATTATAAACCGAATATGAATTTATTAAAAAATAATATTTCTAGCTTTTCCAAAGGTGCCCCTCACACGTCTTATAAAAGGGCACTTCCCCTTCTCATTAATTCACACCATAAAAGCCATTTTGCCCAGACAAACTCTTCCCAAATATCCTCCCAACTTCCATCACTTCATCCTAGAGGCCTTATCTTGATCATAATGCCATCCTAAGGAGGCATTTTGATCAAATCAAAAGGAAGAACCCGAAGAAGAGGTAATGTTTTCACCACCCTCTTTCAAGTTCCTTTCTTCTTCCACTTCTTCTTTCTTTGTTATTCACATTATAAAATAATAACTCCAGTATATTATATATAATGTGATGTTATTATAAATATTGTACAACCATATTCAGTATTATATCCATCCTTTTGATGACATGTCACCATACATGCGTACGTACCACTTACCGTCTCCAAGTGGTGGTGTAATTGTTATTCAATATGTTATTATTTGGATGGATATAATAATGATGTTTAATTCATTTAAATAATAAATATAACATGATAATGATTTTGTCTATTTTATATACCATCCAATTATATATTATTTTAATATCAAAATAATGATATTGTCGCTCATGCGTATGTACGGACAACCGTCTCCACGAACGCGATGAGATTCATTCCCCATCGTATCCATTGAAGTCTAATTATCATTTTATGATTAAAAATATTTTTTAGAGACATGATATGATTATGGATATGAATAAGATGCATCCCATCCATAACAAATACAGATGCATTACAAATAATATAAAGGAAAATGAATCCGTTAACACTCGAAAAGACGATAATACTAAGATATTATTAACAAATCAATGTTAAAAAATCACATATGATATCATATTAATGTAAATGATTTTTTTATAACTAAATAAAAATTATTTCACCATTATACAGGAGGTTAACCTACCTTCTACTATAGAAAAAGTACAATGTAAGGGTTTTCATTTCTCACCTTTTATTCTGTGAGATTTCCTTTGTTCACCACTTATTTATTGCATGTGGTGTGTGTACTACCATTGATTGTATTCATTGTTTAATATAAATTAATTTATGGATATTTAAATTATCATTTTATTATCCTTCTTTCATGGTTGAATGTTTCCTAAGTTACCAAATCGATAAGGGAATTTGAAATTTCAATTTCCACTCATTCGGCTTTACGCATACTTCATTGATTATTTTACTCCAAGATTATGTGTGGAGTCACTATTCATTTGATTATGTAATAATTTCCACTCCCATTTCCGCGGATATACTTTTTATACACATAATAACTCCATTGATAAATTCTCAAGTCATCGGTATAAACTTGATAAGAGTAATTTTTACTCAATCTCGATTTGTTGAGATAAACATCCAATTCATTGGTGTTGTTTTTAAAAGAATATGTGTGAATGTACTTTGATTATTTTACACTGAATATCCAATCATATTTAGTGTATTTATATTTTTCACACATAATTATGTCATTTATTTATCCTTAACCTAAGGATACAACCTTTGTGAGAGATTTCATCTCAATTTACATTCCATTGAGACTTATTTGTTTTTATACACCAAATCACTTTTATGTGGTATATATAATGTACTTTGAAATAGTATATCATGAATCCATTTATTCTCATGATATTACAAAGTTTTTATTACCTAAATTATTTGTATTCCAGTGTCTCTCTTTTGGTTAGAAACTCTAACTAAAATACAATTTTTAAATGTTTTAAAGACTTACTCTTCTAAATCTTGCTAATTAATGTCCATGTTTTAAAAATGGTTTTAAGGATTTATTTATATGTACATTAAAGTTTTAAAATGAAAACTCATTTTAAAGGTTTGAAAGTGGTATGGGACACTTTGATTCAAAAATCTATTTTTAAATGGCTTCTTGACAAATAGTGTGACTTTTAAATGATTTCAAGAAAAAGGGGGATATTTCCCTCAAATAGTTTTGATGATTATTTTCATCTATGTCAATATCCTTTATTATTCTCGATTGAGGTTAATATGATACTATAGAATATCCCATATTTTATCGAATGAGTTTTGTTTGACCGTGGATGTGCTATTTTTATACCATTCATGGTTTGTGGATAGGTATTGACAATTCGTATGCTAGTTTTAATATGAATTTTTATGTTATGTTTCAAACATTTCATATGAAGAATGGATTGGACTTAGTAAGTGACGGGTGGAGCCCGCTATACCTCCTCGATGCATCGGTAGGTCTCATAAGACAATGTAGAGTCTTTCCACGAGGCCTTGACAAAATCTTAATTATAGTCTTGGCACGAGGCCTTGGCTACGTGGTTATGATAGTCTGACATTATGCATTCCATGTTTATGAAAGTGGTTATTGATATTGCCTGTGATTATTCAACTACTAGAATATGCATGTGAGTATGTAAATGGAATTATTTCATTTTATCATTTCCATATTATTCTGAAGTTCAAGTTTAAAAGTCATTTGTTTTAGTCACACATTGCCTTAAGTGTTTATTCTTATCTATGAAATCTTCTTCTATATTGTTATCCTTACTGAGCATCTCAGCTCACCCCTTTCAATGTTTTATTTTTCCCAGGATGTGAAGAAGTAATTTATGAATGAGCTGTAGGGATAGTATGAGGGGATATGAAGACAATATGTTGTTGTAGTTTATTACCTTATGATGTAATGTAAGACTTATGAATATATCTAGTGTTTCCAAGGCTACTAAACTAATCGGTCTTTCAAGACTTGATCTTTTTTGTGATCATGCCAATGTTATGTAATAATGCATCGACTCTGGGTAACTAGGGTCGAGGGGTTAAAGTTGGTATCAGAGGAAGTTTAGTACAATCCTTGGGAGCTAGATTTAGATAAACTCTGATTAGAGCACATAGCTGTAAGATAGACTTTGAGGATTAGAATAGAAGAACTTCCTAGAATTTTGGTATTGTATAGATTTTGTGAATTTTCCGAGCTATACATCCCAATCTAGATACGAGCTGGTAGAGGTGGCTCTAGCACATATGTACCTAGGGGTAAAACCTCGAAAACACCGCTTTGATCTAGACTTGAACGGGAACTGGTGCACGACAACGGGCCTTGCTGCACTCTTTGTTACAACACTCCCAGGAGATATGCTTAGGATAATTTACATTTTTTTTACAAACCGATTTGAAATATTATATATAAGATGAGTGTAAATGACTTTGGTTAATCCTAATGTGTTTAAAATTAAGAATATGGTGACATGATATTCTCAAAATGATTTTATGACTACTGTTACTCACACAATGCTTTCTAGTTTTAGTCTATGGCTGGATTCCAAGGAAGTCATAGTGACTTTGGAAATGATGTACAAGGTGGGAATAGTGGTGGAAATGAGAAAAAAATGGAATGTTGATAGGCATAAAAGATATCATCTTCATGCCAAATCAATTTTCCAAAAATATGATCAACAATATATATATTAACCAATTTCCGGACTCAACAAAGAAGGGAAAGCTGATGAATGATAAGAGCTCCAGCAGTGGAGGCCATAGAGAAAGGAATCCCCAATTTCCATCATGCGGGAAATGTGGAAGGAGACACCCATGAAAGTGTCTCAATGGGACAAAGAAATGCTTTACATGCGGGAAGGAAGGGCATAAAGTGAAGAATTGCCGAAGTAAAATGAAGAGTACTATGGAAGAAGATAAAAAGGGTCCCAAGAATCCATTTATAGTCATTTGCCATAAATTTATGGCACCTAGCCATTACTCGAGTGAATGCCCTATTCTATAGGATATTTTCTTGGTCAAAGAAGATTCTACGTGGAAATAAATGGTTGGATAAATGTTTAAAAAGTATTAGTGCTCCTTATTGACGAGTTTACTTAGGTATAATTTTCTCTTGTATTTGTAACCCTGCAGTTTTCCATGTGAGAATGATATTGGAGGAAGAATTATCTTTTCTCTTGTGGATAAATTTATAAATAACCATTTGGTTTTATATGATCATTGGGTTTGAGGAAATTACAAGTTATTATAATTTGGGATAAAAATGAAAGGTATGAGATAACATTTGTGGTAAAATTATGTTATGGTTATTTTGAGGAATTTATCTCATTTTGGTAATGTTATAAAATATAGTTTTTGAAAAAGGACAACACGCAGACCGTGTGACAATCCGTCGTGTAGGACAAAGCTGTGGGAATCGAACCCACAACCAAAGTGCGATTGGGATTTATCGCCTACCACTGGACTACGTGACGACCCTGGTTAGTGAGACTATTATTTTTAGTTTCATGATTTTATTGATGAATGATATGTTTATTTGGGATCTTATGTCTAATCAAATGAATACCCTTAGTATAAGAAAATTATTTGGTGATTAAGTGATGAATGTTATTTTGAAAGATGTTCGCTTTGATGGGAAAACTATATACCCATGGAAAATAGAATTCTATGAGATTTCATTTCAGGAGTAATGGTGGATTTTTAACTATGTTTTTATTGTGGATTTATAGTGATTTGGGTTATTTATGGAAATGATTATCCTATAATAAATAATATGTGATTTGGTTAATTACTTTTAAGTATGTTACTTTAAGAGTAGTTGATGTCATTTAGAGATACAATTTTACATGGAAGACTACATAACCAAATTCTTATATGTTTTGGGTTTCGATATTAGTTTGGATTATATTGAATGATTTTAAGGAAAATTGATAATTGAATGGTATTTATTTAACTTTGGGGTATTGTTGGTTTAATTTTAGAAATTAAGATTAGTTTTTTTTCTATAATGGAATATCCATTTGGGGGATCTTCAGATCTTATACAAAGAGTTTTGGTTTTCATTAATCTCTAAAGACAAGGTAAATATATAGTTTATCCTATGTGGATCATGTTATTATATATAATCTTATTCTAGCTCTTCCTGTGTGACCAAGTCTTCTTGAATACTCATTGTTGAAAAAAATGAGTTAGTGGTAGAAATTAATTAAAGAATGTATCTATAAATAAAAATTAAGTATATCTCTTTATGTTATTAGTCAATATCATAAATGAATTCCTCATCTTTATGAAATTTAACTTAAAACAGAAAAATGTTGTCCATTTAATTTTCCTACTGGAAAACTAATTACTGTTTGTACCATCACAAGTTTGTGGTTTTCTTATTGTTAACGTTCTCCTAATCTTTTTCTCTATCCCTCTCCATCATAACTTGAAACGTAGTTTATCATCCATATCCATGTATTTCTACATGTAATCCTAGTATAGGTTATCTCAGGTGACCTTTGTACTTCTCTTTCTTTCTTTTAAAGTGATAGTTTTATTGACTCTTTTTCCTATGTGGGACTTTCCATTATATTCCCAAGCCCAATTTTAAAAATTACGGGGACACAATTTATTGATGTAGGGGAGAATGTAACACCCCAATCTTTCACGGTACGCTTCTCTCTGAACAATACAGTAGTGTGTGTTGTATGCAACTTCAAGTTCTAACACACTACAACCAATCAAACTAGCCGTTATGAATAGTAATACCTACTTTTTGAAATTTTATACATTTTATCTTTCAAAATGGACTTCATTTTTTGATTCGGAATATATAAAGTAGCCTAGGGTGAAATTTTGGTACTTTTCGGATAACTTTCATATTTTGATGAATAGTGAAAATTACTAAATATTAATTAAAAACAACTTTTTAATCGAAATAATTATTAGTGATAAATTATGAATTTGAGTGGTTTTAAAGAATATTTAGAATATATTTTTACCATTTAATACAATGTTGGTCATTGGACATAATTTCACATGTAAACCAGACATAAACAAGTGCCAATCTTTTGATTGTTATTATTTCTTAAAAACACGCTATTTGTTTTGACAATGAGAATTTATTTTTAAATTAATTAGTGCAACTTATATGTTTTGAATTTGGTAAAATAGACATCATTTTTGAATTAATAATATCAAATACAGCTTAGGCCGAATTTTTGGTATTTTTCCGAAAACTTTCAATTTTTGATGAATAGTGAAAATTAATGAGTTATAGTTTAAAACCGAATTTTTATTTAAATATTTTATTTATTTTATTTAAATTTAATTAATGTCAAAATAGATACATAATACCAATATATGTTCAATGTAATTCATTGGAGTTAGTTAAGAATAATTTTAGATATATAAAAATTTTATTGAACTTTTCACCATCTTTTCCCACCTCCTAGGAGAATTTGGAAATTCACATAAAACGTAATTTTACCACTTCTATCAGTGTAATTTTTAAAATCCAAGAGACACGGTTAATATCAAGTAGTAAAATGTGGTTCAATGAGATGAAATGATTTTTTGTTGAATAGTAACTTTTTAACTTTTATTTACCACGGTTAAAAGTAAATTGGGTAATTAAGGGTACAAATGATATTAAAATTACCCTAACACATGTCATAATTCTGTTGGAAAAATGTATCTCGACCAAAAACAACCTTAGGAATAAAATATTATCATTTAGGTCCACTTGGATTAGATTAGGACATTTATTATTATTTAATTCAATGAAGAGTTAAAAGAGTTAAAATCAAAGTTTATTTAATAAAACATTTTTAATATAGTGTTAGACATAATATAAATTCGATTGTAAATATTAATTATAAAGATAATAAGATTTCCCAAATAATGCTATTTTATTTATAATTTTTAGATATTAAATAATTTAATTTATTTATGACACATTGGTGATGTAGTAATTACCTAATTAATGAAATATTAAAATAATTGATATTATAAATATAAAAATAAATGTAATTTGATACTTTTTATGAATTCCACTAATTTTATAGGTTAATATGACATATTAGGATTGATTATATAAATTATTTTCGAAGTAATAATTCTGTTATAAATTTATCAAAAAAAAACCCAATAATGTCAAAATTGACATAAAAGATTTTTTAAAACAATTATTATATTATTAATTGATATTAAATTCCTAAAAATCTAAGGTTCGGAAAAGAGACTTATATCATGATAGGTGTATCATTAATGGACCACTTTGGGGTCTATTGGAGGTATATAGTATGTTTATTAACTATATAATATAAAAATACAAAGTCACATGGTAAGTGTCAAACTAATTAACTTAGAGTTAAAAATAAAAGATAAGGTTAATATAATGACCCAAACCTATCTAAATTCTATTGGATGAGTGGTTTTCGACCCATCCCCACCTTAAAATTTAAATAATCCATTTTCTAGACATTATTAACCGAATATGAATTTATTATAAAATAATATTTCTAGTTTTTTCAAAGGTGCCCCTCACCCCTCTTATAAAAGGGAACTTCCCCTTCTAATTAATTCACACCTTCAAAGCCATTTGGCTCGGCCAAACTCTGCCCAAATATCCTCCCAACTTCCCTCAATTCAACCTATAGGCCATAGCTTGATCAGAAATCCACCCTAAGGAGGAATTTTGATCAAATCAAAAGGAAGAATCCGAAGAAGATGTAATGTTTTCAACACCCTCTTTCAAATTCCTTTCTTCTTCCACTTCTTTTTTCTTTGTTATTCACATTATAAAATAATAACTCAAATATATTATATATACTATGATGCTATTATAAATTTGGTAAAACCATATTCAGTATTATATCCATCCTTTAAATGAAATGTCACCATACGTGCGTACGTAAGACTTACCGTCTCCACGTCGTGGTGTAATTGTTATTCAATATGATAATGTACGTACGGACTATTGTCTCCACGAACGCGATGAGATTCATTCCCCATCATATCCATTCAAGTATAATTATCATTTGATGATTAATAATAATTTTTAGAGACATGATCTGATTATGGATATGAATAAGATACATCCCATCTATAACAAATACGGTTCTCATATCAAATAATATAAAGGAAAACGAATTCGTTAACACTCGAAAAGACGATAATACTAAGATATTATTTACAAATCAATGTTAAAAGATCACATATGATATCATATTAATGTAAATTATTTGTTTATAACTCAATAACAATTATTTCACTATTATACAGGAGGTTAACCTACCTTCTACCAATGGAAAAGTTAAAAGTAAGGGGTTTCTTATCACATTTTTAATTCCGTGAGATTTCCATTGTTCACCACTTATTTATTGCATGTGGTGTGTGTACTACCCATGATTGTATTCATTGTGTAATATACTTTAATTTATGGATATTTACATCATCATTGTATTATCCTTCTATCATGGGTTCATGGTTTATATGTTACCAAATCGATAAGGGAATTTGAAATTTCAAATTCCATTCATTCGGCTTTACACATAATTCATTGATTATTTTACTCCAAGATTATGTGTGGAATCACTATTCATTTTATTATGTCATAATTTCCACTCCACTTTATGTGGATATACTTTTTATACACATAACCACACCATTGATAAATTCTCAAGTCATCGGTATGAACTTCATAAGAGTAATTTTTACTCAATCTCGATTTGTTGAGATAAACATCCAATTCATTGGTGTTGTTTTTACAAGAATAAGTGTGAATGTCCTTTGATTGTTTTAAACTGAATATCCAATCATATTTAGTGTATTTATATTTGTCACACATAATTATGTCATTGATTTATCCTTAAACTAAGGATATGACCTTTATGAGAGATTTCATCTCAATTTACATTCCATTGAGACTTATTTGTTGTTATACAACAAATCACTTTTATGTGGTGTATATAATGTTCTTTGACATAGTATATCATGAATCCATTTATTCTCATGATATTACAATGTTTTTATTACCTCAATTATTTGTATTCAAGTGTCTCTCTTTTTGTTAGAAAATCTAACTAAAATACCACTTTAAAATGTTTTAAAGACTTATTATTCTAACTCTTTCTCATTAATGTCCATGTTTTAAAAATGGTTTTAAGGATTTATTTATATGAACATTAAAGTTTTAAAATTAAAACTCCTTTTAAAGGTTTCAAAGTGGTATGGGACACTTTGATTCAAAAATATTTTTTTAAATGGATTCTTGACAAATATTGTGACTTTTAAATTATTTCAAGAAAAAGGGGGATATTTCTCTCAAATAGTTTTGATGATTATTTTCATCTATGTCAATATCCTTAATTATTCTCAATTGAGGTTAATATGATACAATGACATCTCCTATATTGAATCGAATGAGTTATGTTTGACTGTGGATGTGCTATTTTTATACCATTCATGGTTTGTGGATAAGTATTGACATTTCATATGCTAGTTTTAATACGAATATTTATGTTATGTTTCAAAATTTTTAATATGAGGAATGTATTGGACTTAGTAAGTGACGGGTGGAGCCCGATATAGATCCTCGATGCATCTGTAGGTCTCATGAGACAAACTAGAGTCTTGGCATGAGTCTTTGACAAAATCTTAATTGTAGTCTTGGCACGAGGCCTTGGATACGTGGTTATGATAGTCTGGAATTATGCATTCCATCTTTATAAAAGTGGTTATTGATATTGCATGTGATTATTCGACTAGTAGAATATCCATGTGAGTAAGTAAATGGAATTATTTCATTTTATCATTTCTATATTATTATGAAGTTCATGTTTAAAAGGATTTTGTTTTCTTCATACATTGCATTAAGTGTTTATTCTTATCTATTAAAGCTTCTGCTATATTGGTATACTTACTGAGCATCTGAGCTCACCCATTTCAATGTTTTATTTTTCCTAGGATGTGAAGAAGTAATTTATGAATGACCTGCAGGGATAGTACGAGGGGATATGAAGACAAGATGTTGTTGTAGTGTTTTTTACCGTATGATGTAATGTAAGACTTATGAATATATCTAGTGTTTCTAAGGCTACTAAACTAATCGGTCTTTCGAGACATGATCTTTTTTGTGATCATGCCAATGTTATGTAATAATGAAACGACTCTGGGTAACTGGGGTCAGGGGGTTACAATGCCTATATAAATTATAGAACTATATTTAAATAAATTTTACCATATTTGAAATATATATAAATATATATAACTATTTATCTACAGTTTATTTTTAATTATTTATTAAAAACACAGTTCCCTTTGATGATTGCATAGTCTGACAAGTTGGTTTTTCTTCAATAATATTGGTACTTGAAAATTGATAATTTTTACATCATGTCCAAAATAATATTCATGAAATAAGGATATTATATATACCTTATATTTTTATATTTATATTCATATATAAAATATACAGATAGAAAAATGAAATACATTATTCATAGAGATGGTAGGTTATATGTATGTGCCTGAAAGAGGCATTCTCTTTTCAATGGATGGTTTAAAAGAAATCTAAATAATAATCCATATTTATATAATAATTTTGATATCATATATTTCATATATATATATATATATTCCTTAAATATATCCTTATTACCATTTTGTAAATAAGATATGAAAAATGAACCATGTCGCTTTGTGGAGGTGGTAGTCCACAAGTATATAGGGGTAACAATATCATTTTTCAAAGGATTGGAAGGTAAAATGGTAGGTGTAATATTATAAATTTAGAAGTAAATTTATTTTATTTTGTTAATATATGTTAATTAGTTATATAATTATTACCATACATGTAGATTGATGAGGAAAAATGAATTACACCACTACAAGGAGAAGGTAATTCATACTTATGTAATTGTGATGTTTTTTACTTTTTATATATTGGAAAAGTGATGAAAATGGTCATACCATAGTAATAATTTCTTATTATAATATTTATTATAACTAATTTCTTATCTAATTATGGTTATATTATATTTAGGTAATAGAGAAGAATAAATAAATTTGATTGTGTTTTAAAAAAAATTATGTTTTCTTAGATAAACCTATTTATAAACCATTCATAAGGCAGTTAGTGATCAAATTTTTGGATACCCATAACTAAAAAACCTCATATAGTATTTTTAGAAGTATATTGGTTTAGCTATATATATAAATTTTGAGTAAATAATAGAGATAATGTATAGCCATTTATATGTGTGGGGAGGGGTACTAATGGAATCTATCAGTAAATGAAACTAAGATAAATTATTTTCTTTAAAATGTATCAAAATTATATAATTCATGGATAATGAGAATATAATTACATATAATCTAATAAAATAAAATTTGGATTGGTTTTGGATATGTTTTCACCCTTATCTTTTTGTTTGAACCCCTCATAAACCCTTTTATCACTTACCCCAATATTAATGTTTGCTATCATTTAAGGGGTGATAATGTCACCAAAATAGAAAAATTGTCCCATAAATGGAAAAGGGAAGAAATTTTAGACCATATATTATTACAATTCTCTAATTTCAATATTTTTATTATTTAATAAGATAATATAAAATGTAATTTTTATAAAATATCATTATTATAATTTTAAAAGAATTCATTTAATTTGACATTAAATACGTGGAATAAAAATGGTAATTTTAATATAATATATTAAAATGTAACTTATAAATTTATATTTACCTAAATAATTCTCATAGAAGAATATTATTTCATTAAATATTTGTTTAGTATTTTTAAAATAGTTTATTTTAGTTTTATACTAAATTAATAAACGTGTTTTCAATGTTACGCATGCATATTTTGAAATAATTTAATAATTTAATAATATAAATAAATTAACATGATAAAAAACCTTTTTTAATTCCAATAAATATTTGGAAAAAAATATCCACTCTTTATCCTTATGAAATAAATTTAAAGAGAATAAAACAAAGAGTATGTCATTTTTGACATTTCAATAAATACAATAATATATATGTCAAAATCAAAGTCAAATGCAATAAAAATAATATATATTATAATATTTAACGATTATGGATGAAGTAGGATAATCTAATGAAATTATAGAATGCATTAGCATCATTTTTGAGTCCTTGTAATATTATTATTAACCTTAATTACATGATTTACCATTATCTCCATGAATATTATTTACATTAGTTACTATTCACGATGACCCAAAATAAGAAAATATTATTAAAAATATTAGGAATTACAAACTCAAAATATGGAATATTTTTTTGTGGATTATTTTTTAAAATTGGTTGTAATTAATTTTAAATGACAAAAAGGAATGAAACCTAATGGTTTCAGAAAAATTCATTTTTACCTGTATAAATCAATTTTTACTAAATATAATCCCAAAATTGATTCTATTAGGAATAATTAAATTATTAATAATATAACATAGCTAATTTTAGTTTCAAATAATTTTTTTAAAAAATAACTTTTTTTAAATTCTTGAAATAATACAGTTTTCAACCAAAATCGGTATTTTTCATTACTCTTTAAAAATTAATATTTTTTTAAAAATATAAATATTTCACACTAGAGTAGCTGTGAAATTATTATTTTAAAATTTTAATTTAATTTTAATAAATAATTTATATATATTCATGATATTTATTATCATATTTTTACAGAAAAATAAGTAGAGATCATTTTTTAGAAAATATAACTATGAAGAATAAAATATCATTATTGAAATTTTATTATATAATTACCACGAATTAATCAATACATTAATATTGATTAGGTCCTATACATATATTTCAATATTTGGTTAATAAAATTCATACCCAGTAATCAAATGGTTAGGGGATAATCATTATATTATATAATAATATTTTTATAATACATTGAGGATCAATTGGAAATGGTGTTTTGTGATCTGTATAATATCAAACATTGGGTTCTTGAAAACCTGAGTGGTTTAATAGTTTATAAGGGTCCTATGGATCTTGTCCCAAAAAGGCCACTAAGGTAATTTTTAAATTATATACCATGAAAACATTAATGTAAAATAATCTAAAGGACATATTTGGGGATTGATGTATGAATATATGAATATTCTAGAAGGAGAATTTAAGGATAAATTGCTTATGAGTTTTACTGATGTTTTTAACAAAATTTTAGAATTTTATGATATTCATAAATATTCAGTTGTAGATTAAAAGACTTTCTCTCTTACAAAGAAGATTTGATGAAATGTATTGGCATTAGAGGATCATGATCTCAAATTTTTTCATGTATAGGAAATACACAGTATCATTATTTACCTACTGTTTTGAAAAGAATTTACCTCAATTAAGAAGAGTTGGGATGAGAAGGAATCAAATTTTAATGTTTTGAATAGATAAAATACCTCAAATTTTATTGTTGTTGATGAAAAAGATGAATTTGGATGATTAGATTTTGATGAATTTTTTTATTTAATGATTGAAAAAACTATTAAATCATCATTAATGGTATATAAATTGCAAAATCTAACGTTTTAGTATGTTTCATTAGAAGTGTTTCAACTATGGAAGAATTAAAAATATTAATGAAAATTTTCAAAAGTCGAAAACAGGATAAAAATAGAGATAAGTTGGAGTCCTCTCATTTTAAATCATTGTATAATTTGAAGAAGAAAATTAGAGTGTTATGTTTTCATTAAATGGATTTATGAATAATGATAGTAACTTAAATCCAAATATAACAAAAAAATTCCAAATATTAATATTATCTTAGTGAAGGATAATTCTATTATTTTTGGGAGACCATATATTGGTAATTGTTTTTTCAAATGGTAATATTTTGAATTCAGTTAACACATGTGGTATGTGTGTTTGTGTGGAGTTTTTATATTAGTATTTTTTGTGAAATGTATGATGTGCGGATGGTTTTACATTTTACTTAAATTCCGAGTTATGAAAATCCATTTCCACATTTTTATGAAACAATTTTTCTAATATATGACCTATCTTAGAATTGAATTATAAATTTTAATTTATTATTAGTTATGCTCATGTATATGTATATATATATATATATATGATATTATGGTTTATTATTCAATCATAATGTTCACTGACATAGGATATGAATAATTGAATTATGGTTCATTACTGTATCTATTATAGATTTTTTTCTAGGGTTAATAACAAACTGATAAGGGGGAAATCCTTATAAACATGAAGATAATTGAGAGTGAAGGTGTCCTAAGTGATGTTTTTTTCTATAAAATATGATATTATTTGTTTAACATGAATGACTAGATGATTAAAAATGTGACCTTGCTGTTATCATTTATTTTTGAAACATTTTTCAGGATGTGAAATATATTTAAACTAATTTGAATTAAATAGGATAAAATGAGGTAAATTGGTTTTGGAATTTTTAATTACTTTAGAATATTTTTTATGATAAAATTAGTATTTATAAGTTTATGTATTGAGGGGAATAAAATTATTTCATGGTTCATTCAAATCCATTTATTTGTTCCCGGCTTTAATGGAACACATGGTATGTTGATATTGTTGGATCTAAATCTACAGATTATACACAAGAGGGGGTGAATTGTGTCTTTTGCAATTTTTCGATAACCCTTTTCTTGAATGAGTTCTGTACTTTATAATTTATCATATTTGATCGTGCAACGGAATAAGTAATATCAAGAACACAAATATGTATAGTGGTTCGAGGAACAGAAGGCCCCTAGTCCAGTCCACCAACGCTCAACTCCATGAGCGTGGTGTTTTTTACTATCTGGTCTTCTTTTCCACAGACCGGTTCACAAATGAGTACATGCAGTTGACACCTTTATAATCTAAGGAAAAACAAAGACTTCTAGTTCAAAAACGAACCTACACAGCTTAGAATGAGAAGCTGGTTACTCAAGAAAAAAAAATTCAGAATGAAATTTCCAGTTGATCTTCACAATTGCAACAGAATGCAATTGACAGTAGATGGATCAATGTCTCTTGAAATATTGATCTTCAAGACGAAGCAGTTCTAAGTTGATCCTATTGCAGTAGATTAGAGATATAGTTCAAAACCTTAGTAGTAGTAGATCCACAATTGATATTCGATGTAGAAAAGGTGAATCTTCTATCGAGTTCCTTCTTCTTGAACAAACAGAGATTTTACACACCTTTTGGATCAACAGATCAATCATGAATAGTTGTAATCTCAATTTTCCACCTTTTCCAACAATAGATCGATCATATTCTCATGTACCTAGTGTTTTAGAGAGAACATATATAATAAAGCATATCTCCTTCACATTTAGATCCATAAAAGTCTCCTTCTAATTCACGATATTAAAAAATTTGAATTTACAGAGAAGTTGTAACTTCCCTTAAGACTCGGCATAAAAAGCTCCTTTTAATTCGATATTAAATCCATTAATAAAACGGAGTTGAATAAGTGAAATCAGTACTTTAAAAAATACTTTAAATCCGGCTTGAAATCCGCCTAGAAATCAGCTTATTGATCATTGCACATAAATATCATCTGTCAAAATTTCCGACGCCAAACGTAAGATTGATAACGTGCCCTCCAAATGTAGGGTTAATAACATAGCCTTCAAACGTAAGGTTAACAACGTAAGTTTGAATGCAAACATAAGGTTGAGAACGTAAGGTTGAATACAAACGTAGGGTTGATCATCCATAATTTTTCTTTAACACTCAAACGTATGTTAAAAGATCCATACTTTTCCAAGAATGTATGGTTGTTTACAAAAGTAAGGTTGATGAAACATACTTTTGAGAAACAAACGTAAAGTTTAGAATTTACGTACGGTTCTCCTTCCATACTTTGCTGATAACCAAAACGTAAGGTTCCTTCCTAACGTAAGGTTCTTTTTACATTATTTGCTGAAAACGTATGGTTGTTTAACCATACTTTTCTCTTATCTCAAAAATTATACACGCTTTTCATCCTTACGCAACGTTTATCCACGTAAGGTATGAACAGTGATTCCAGAACGCGCTAAAGTAGATTCCGCACTATATTTATGTACGTAAGATGTGAACAATAAATCCAGAACGCGCTAAAGCAGATTCCACATAAGTAATAAATTATTGTTATTTCAAGAGTAAAATAAATTAATAAATTCCTGAAAAATACTAAATAAAATCATTAGAAAATAACTAAGGGTATTTGTGAGAATCAAAATTATCATAATGTGACAGAGTATTATTTTCAATAATCACCCCCTTTAAATAACATTAACATGTATTGTTGAAAACAATACATTTCTCAACAATCTCCCCCTTTTTGATGATCACAAAACCCATAAAATAATTAAAATTATTTAAACAAAATTTAACATTCAAAATTAGTTATAAAGTTTTAAATAAAATCTTTTCCGCCAAAAAGATAATTTTAAATCCAAATTTCTCATTTAATTTTCTCCCGCAGTAAAATGAATTATCCCCTAAATAAAATGTAGGTTTTGATGTTGTGTTTATCAAAATTATCCCCATTTTTTTGATATAAAAAGGAATGAAAATCATGGATTTTAACACTTTTAATATTCCACTGAACTATTAGTAAAAGCTATTATGAACTATTTATCAATAATTAAATCTGGAGTACTAGCATATTTAAAAAATAAATTCAGTAAAACAAATAAATAAAGAAACAAATAAACAATAAAGGAAATTTTCATTCAAAAAAATCAGTATATACATGACAATGATATACACAGGAATCAAGGTTTAGGTAAGATAGGCAGCAGGGTCTATCTCCTCTGGATTATAGACTTGATTTCTGTAAACTGTCCCCAAAGTCTCTTTATCATCCCATCTCCATGCTTGATAATGATCTCTCTGTTCTCTTTAGTCATATGAATATCCTCAATTAAATTGACTCTGAAAAACTCAAACATCATTTCCTATTTTTCGACAAATACTGATAGCTTCTCTGATAACTGATTTAACTGAATTCTGATTGATGGCTCACTAGATGCTAGTTGATCCACTTAGAACTTCTGATTGTCTAGAAACACTGAAAAAGGAGCACTGTTACATTGAAGATCTTGTATCATGTCATTCATGTTGCTCAACACAGCTCTGATAGCCTGAAACCTTCTAATTAAATCCGATGAAGTACCTGATCTACAAACAGGATTATTTTCAACTGATGCAAATTGGTTCTCCATAAACAACTTTAGATCCAATAAATCTGACTTCATAACCATTTCAGATTTCAATTGTGTAATAGCAGTCAGCATATCCTCTTTAAAGATTTCAACTTCTTACCTTGAAACTATACACTCCTTCAGCTTTTGAAACCCTAAATGTTCTAAATCTAAGGCATTTCTCAGAGAAGCATTCTCAGATTCTAACTGAGTTACCTTTCTGTATAGTTCTTCAACTTCTTCTTTTCTTGAATCAGATGCACCCTGTGCATGATTCATAGTCTCAGGTTGATGCAGCAGTACCAAAGGCAATTATTCAGCATCAGATTTCTCTTTTTCTCTGTCATGAGAAGGTTTGTGCACAGATTTTTTCTTAGAGTTTTCAAACTCCTCCAAAGAAAAATCCTCTTGAAGTGCCTATTATTGAGCTTCAAAAGCATGATCATCACATTCATCTGTATCTTTTTCTTCCACTGGAATTTCAAGAATAATATTTTCAGAAGATTCCTGAGGTCTGGCCACTTCTTCACCAGGCAGTGCCTCTATCTCTTGTTCCTGTTGAAGTGCAACTTCAACATTAGCTACAATCAGTTCCTGATTTCCCATTTGAGTTTCTTCTTGAGCTCCTGATTCTTCTACTGGAGCTGTTTTTTCAGTAACATCTTCCATGGTCTTATCAATAACATCTTACCTCACAAAAAGAATAAGAAAATAAAGCTTTTGTTGTAGTTTCCAAAGTAGTGGAAGTGGCTTCCTCATTTACTAGTCTTTTTCTTTTTGATTGAATCCCCTCCTAGATTCCATCTTCCTCAACATCTTCCACTTTAAAGTGAATCTTTCTTGCTACATTTCTAACTCTGGATTCATCTTTTCCCTGCATAGACTTAGCAGGTTGAGCCTGAGCACTCTCTGAGTCTTCCTTAGCTCCTATTGGAAAAAGTTTTCCTTTAATTATGCTCCAGAAATATCCAACTTTCCTCAAAGTTCCAGCATTAAACGTATTACTGTGATGACAGTTAATTCTAGCATCCACTAATCTCACCATGTCCTTCTTAAACAACAGTTTAGAAATAAATATACCAAAAGGGTAGAAATTCATCCTGGCCTCGCTTTGACAGCAGTAACTGAGATACCTTATCATGTATCTTGGAATGTTTAACTTAAAATCACTTAACATAAGAAACATTATGTACATATCAGGGTACAGAATCTTCTCCATTTCTAACATCCATGGAGCTATTCCAGTACGAATAAATTTGACCAAAATCTTCCGATCAGGCTCCAAATACTTGACAAACAGTTTCTTTATTGTCTTGGTACCAAAAAGAAAAGACATGATGTCTTCAGATTTATGCACAGAATCTCTTATATTCTTCAAGTTGAAATGAAAAACTCACTCATGAGGGAATTTAAGAATCTGACTAATCTCCACTGATGAGATTGAGAAATCCCTGTCCTCTATTATAGCCATAATACTATCCTCTGTATCTCCTAGACTAAACTGTATCGATTTGAAGAAGTATCTGAGTTCTACTTCATATAGAAATTCCGTATTTTCACTATTGAACATCTGTTCAAGATTCTGAAATGACAGCGCTTGCTTCAATAGAAGATTTGTCTGAAATAACCAGTCGAGATCGATTACCTTACCATGTAAGATTTTTCTTCCCTCGGTGCATTGTCTCTTGGCATTTCTTGGCTCGGCCTCACTGTCTCTTTTAGTCCTTACCATTTTTTCAAGAGTCTCTGATGGTTTGAAGGTTAGGGTTTCAGGAGTTCGAAGGTTAGGGTTTCAGAAGTGGAAGTGCGATTTTCGGATTTTGAAAGGGTTTCGATAGAAGTGAAAGGGTTTAAAAGTTGAAAAGGATTTGATAGCCTTGATTCCCGTGTAATCTCTAAACATTACATATATTTAAAAACAAATAAATTTTTCATATGATGAAAGAAAGAAAAAACATAAATAGTATTTATCAAAATTTACATAAATAAATAAAAGTAAATAAAAATAAAAATAAAATTATTTAAAATTAAATAAACCTAGCTCCCCCTTAATAAAATAAAACCTTGCAGTGGGAAGTGGTTTAGTAAAAATATCTTCTAATTGAATTTCAGTATTTATAAATTTTAAAAATATATCCTTTTTAATAACATGATCTCTTAAAAAGTGATGCCTTATATCAATGTGCTTGGTTATAGAATGACTAATAGGATTTTTTGAAATATTAATTGCACTCGTATTATCACATAAAATAGGTGTATTATTAAAATTTAATCCATTGTCCATAAGAGTGTTTTTCATCCACATCACTTGTGCACAAAAACTGCCAGCATAAACATATTCTTCCTCAGCTGTTAACAGGGCAGCTGAATGTTGTTTCTTACTAGACCATGATACTAAGGACTTTCCTAAAAAGTGACATGTACCTGATGTGCTTTTTCTATCTAATCTAAACCTTCCAAAGTCAGCATCTGAATATGAAATAAAATTTAAATCAGAAGTTTTTGGATAAATAAGATATTGAAAAATAGTTCAATTTAAATATATAAAAATTCATTTAACAACAGTTAGATGAGATTCATTAGTATTTGATTGAAATCTAGCACAAAAACATTCTAAATACATTATATCTGGCCTGCTAGCAGTAAGATATAACAAGATACCAATCAGACCTCAATATAACTTGTTGTCAACTAATTTCCCAGTTTCATCCAAATCAAGTTTTATATTAGTACACATAGGAGTTGTAAATGGATTTCCATTTTCAAGACCAAATTTATTAAGTAAATCAATAATGTATTTGGTTTGATTTAAAAATTTCCAAAATCTTTTTGAAATATTTGAAGACCCAAAAAGTAATTTAATTCTCCCATCATACTCATTTCAAATTCTTCTTGCCTTAATTTTGAAAATTCATGACAAAGAGTTTTATTAGTTGATCCAATGATTACATCATCAAAATAAATTTGAACCAATAAAACATTTTTTTTCACAGTTTTATTAAATAGTGATGGGTCTGCCATACCAATAGTAAAATCAATTTTCAAAAGAAAATAACTTAATCTTTCATACCAAGCTCTAGGTGCTTGTTTATGGTTATAAAGAGCTTTAGTAAGTTTAAAAATTGAATCAGGTTTTTGAGAGTTTTAAAAAACAGGAGGTTGCTCAACATAAACCTCCTCTATTAAATAACCATTTCAGAAGGTAGATTTAGCATCCATATGAAATAATTTAAAATTCATATAATATGAATAGGCTAAAATAATTCCAATGTCTTCTAACCTAGCTATAGGTGAAAAAGTCTCATCATAATCTATTCCTTCTTCTTGATTATATACTTTGCACTAATCTTGCTTTAATTCTATTTATTATGCCTTGGTCATCCTGTTTATTTCAAAAGACCCATTTGGTTCTTATTACTTGTTAATTCATAGGTCTTTCCACTAATTCCCAAACATCATTTCTTTTAAACTAGTTTAATTCATCTTTCATTGATATTACCCATATTTTATCATCTAAAACATCTTCTATAGTCTTGGGTTCTTGTTGAGATAGGAAGGCAGATAATTCCACTAGATTTCCTAAGTTTCTTCTAGATTGAACACCAGTTTCTAGGTTACCTATTACAGTTTCTAATGGATGTTTCTTTAGGGTTCTAGACTGTATAGGTAATATATTTAAAGGTTATTCAGTATCATGTTCCTCTGAACTAGACTAAATTTCATTTATATCATTTTCAAATTCATTCTTTAATTTCTCAAGTCTCATATTATCATTAGAGTCAAGTTCATCCACTTGTTCTGTCCTTTTCTCAAAAGGATCAGATTCATCAAATTTCACATTAACTGATTTTTCAACAATCCTTGAATTCTTATTATAAACTCTATAAGATTTGTAGGTAGCAGGACATCCTAAGAAAATACCTTCATCATATTTTGGATCGAACTTACCAAGATTATCCTTGGTGTTTAAGATATAAACCATGCATTTAAAACCTTTAAAGTAATTTACTTTAGGTTTTCTGTTATTCCATAGGGTGTCTTTTTTAAAATAGGTCTAATTAAAACTCTATTATTTATATAACAAGATGTATTCAAAATTTCTTCTAAAAAATATATAGGTAGGCTATATTCATTTAACATAGTTCTAGCCATTTCTTGAATTGTTCTATTTCTTCTTTCTAAAATCCCATTCTGTTGAGGTGTTCTAGGTATAGAAAAGGTGTGTTTAATACCCATGTTTTAGCAAAAGGATTTAAATTCCAGATTCTCAAATTCTCCCCCATGATCACTTCTCAATGAGATTATATTGAACACTTTTTCATTTTGAACAGATTTGCAAAAACATTCAAATAAATTAAAAGCTTCATTTTTGAATTTCAAAAAGATAATCCATGTAAATCTTGAATAGTCATCAAATAAAACATATACATATAATTTACCAGCTAAAATTTCTACTCTTGAAGGTCCAAACAAATCCATATGAATATGTTCTAGAGGTTTAGATGTAGTATCCTTATTAATAGATTTGAACGATGATTTGTGTTGCTTTCCAAGTTGACATGCATCACAAAATCTGTCAGTTTCAAATTTGAGACAAGGTAAATCAGAAACTAAATGTTTCTTAGACAACTTATGTAAAACATATACATTGCAATGACCAAGTCTCCTATGCCAGATCCAGGATTCACTTACTTTAACAGTCAAGCAGTTTACTTGTTGTTTACACAAGGAATTTAAATCCAAAGTATAGACATTTTCAGTTCTTGGTGCTTTAAATTTAAACAGTTTATCTTTAAAAACAATAAAACAATTGTTAGTAAAATAAACAGTATATATATCATCACAAAGTTTAGAGATACTTATCAGATTGTGTTTTAGTCCTTGTACATAAAGTACATTGTTGATTGGGACTGTTTTTGGATCTCCAATAGTTCCAATGCCAATTATTTTTCTTTTGACATTGTCACAAAATGTGAAAAGTCCTCCATCCATTTGAGTGAGTGAAGAAAAATTCTATGAGTTTTCACTCATATATCTTGAGAAGCCATTGTCCATGTACCATATATCTTATCTTCTCTAGTGACCTGCTACCTGCAAATACATTCAAACAAATTGCTTTAGTACCCATATTTTGTTGGGTCCAGGGGTGTTAGCTAGTAATGATCTGGGTATCCGGATTTGATTTGTTATTTTAAAATTAGCTGAATCATACAAGTATTTTGAAACATAGGCTTTCTTAATACCACAAATTTGAGGTTGTCTTAAGAAACATTTTTTAGCTATATGTCCCTTTGTCCCACAAAAATTACAATTATCCTTTTTAGAGCTAGGAACAAAATAATTTTTATATAGCTTTGGTTTTTCTCCTTTACTTTCAATTCCAAATCTATCCTTTTTAATGACAGTTTTTCCAAGAATTCCATTTAATGAATTCTCTCCTTTTGTAAAAACCAATGCTTCCTGTTTGTAAGATTATACTTCATCCTGTAGTTTTTTTATTCTTGATTCAAAATTAATATATTTTGTGTCAATCGAATTGTATTTATCAGTTAATTCATTATGTTGTTTCATCATTGTATATATTTCATCTAAAAAGGATTTATGTATATTTTTTAGTGACTTATGTTTCTTAAATAGTGAGTCATATATTTCTTTAATCATATTACAGTAAGCTGCAAATTTTTAATTTGTGTAGCTTGATTCAGAATTTGATATAGAGGAGTAATATGAGTGTACCTAATAAATTTCTGCCAAAATGCACATGTTTGCTTTTAGATAGACTTCTACTTTCTCTAAGCTTGATTCAGAAGAGCTACTAGAGTCTTCAGATATAATCCAAGTGGATTTCATAGCTTTCTTGTCTTTCTGCTCAAAGTCATTTATTTTGAAGAATTTTTTCTTCTTTTCATCCTTCAATTGTGGGAAATATGGTCTGATATGTCCCATATTTTTGAATTCATAACATCTTACATCTTTATTATATCCCTTAAGGTTTTTTGAAGCCTCTTTTCTTGCTATATAATTTTCTAAATTTTATAGCTAACCGAGATAGTTCTTCACCTGAGTTGGATAAGTCAGAGCTTTCTAATTTAGCTTTGACTTCTTTGTTCTTCATCTTTCTATTATGTTGTTGTGAAGTTACCTTCAAGGCAGTATCTTCTCTTTTGATAAGTACTTTATTTTCATTAGCATAATATTGCATTTAAGCTTCATACATCATCAGTGTACCAATCAGCTCTCTCATAGTTAGAACTTTGACAGGCGTTGATTGTTTGATTGCATCAGAAATACCATTCCATCGGGTAGGAAGTACTCTCAGTAATTTTAATGCTTGATCAGCCTTCTTGATAAGTTATCCTAGAGATGTTATGTTATTGACAATTTCTGTCAATCTCCCATTCATTTGGGTAATGTTCTCACCTTCAACAATTCTGAAAGTATCAAATTTCAGTTTTGCAGTTGCATATCTCATTTTCCTCACATTGTCTATTCCTTCATATGCCACAGCTATTGTTTGCCACATCTCATATGCTGTCGGGCACTGAGATACTCTATTAAATTCATCTGGTCCTAGACTGCAGATAATTTCATTCATAGCCTTCGAGTTCATATCGTACTATGCCTCTATAGCAGCACTCCATGTCTCAGGATTTTCCGGAATTTCATAAGGAGTCAAAATCTTTGAATAGACTCTATATCTGAGGTTGTTCAGATATATTATCATGCACGATTTCTAGCAACCATAGTTGTCTCCATTAAAATATGGTGCTCTGACCATCGACATCCCTTATCTTGTATCAGTCATGATGCTCTGTTGTATAATCCTTAATTGCTTCTAGATTTCTAAGGCTCTATTAGAAGCTCAACCTTTGATAATAATTATTGTATCTGAATCTATAGATTATACACAAGAGTGGGGTGAATTGTGTCTTTTTCAAATTTTTGATAACTCTTTTCTTGAACAAGTTCTGTCCTTTATACTTTATCATATTTGATCATGCATCGGAATAAGTAAAATCAAGAACTCAAAGATGTATAGCGGTTCGGGGAACAGACGGCCCCTAGTCCACTCCACAAACGCTCAACTCCACGAGCTTGGTGATTTTCACTATCTGGTCCTCTTTCCCACAAACTGGTTCACAAATGAGTACTGGTAGTTGAAACCTTTACAATCCAAGGAAAATCAAATCCTTCTGGTTCAAAAACGAACCTAAACAGCTTAAAACAAGAAGATGGTTACTCAAGAATAAAAAAAAATTCAGAAAGAAATTTCCAGTTGATCGTCACAATTGCAACAAAATGCAATTGACATCAGATGGAACAAAGTCTCTAGAAATATTTATCTTCAAGACGAAGTAGTTCTGAGTTTATCCAGTTGTAGTATATAAAGAGATATAGTTCACAACCTCAGCATTAGTAGATCGACAGTAGATATTCGATGTAGAACAGGTGAATATTCTATCGAGTTCCTTCTTCTTGAACAAACAGATCTTTTACGCTCCTTTTGTATCAGCAAATCAATCTTGAATAGTTTTAATATCTGTTTTTCACCTTTTTCAACAATAGATCGATCAAATTCATATATACCTGGTGTTTCAGAGAGAACATATATAATAAATCATATCTCCTGCACATTTAGATCCATAAAAGTCACCTTCTAATTTGCGATATTCAAAAATTTGAATTTACAGAGAAGTTGTAACTTCTTTTAAGAGTCAGCATAAAAATCCCCTTTTAATTCGATCTTAAATCCATTAATAAAACGTCTTTGATTCAGTAAAATTCGTACATTAAAAACGACTTTAAATCCGGCTTGAAATCCGCCCAGAAATCGGCTTACTTATCGTTGCACATAAATATTGTCTGTCAAAATTTCCGATGCCAAACATAATGTTGATGACGTGGCCTCCAAACGTAGGGTTAATAACATAGCCTTAAAACTTAATGTTAACAATGTAAGGTTGAATACAAACGTAGGGTTGAGAACATAAGGTTGAACACAAATGTAGGGTTGATCATTCATACTTTTTCATCAAGACTCAAACCTACGGTAAAAGATCCATAATTTTACTTGATCCATACTTTTCCAAGAACGTATGGTTGTTTACAAAAGTAAGGTTGATGAACCATACTTTTGAGAAACAAACGTAACGTTTAGAATTTACGTACGGTTCTCCTTCCATACTTTGCTGATAACCAAAACCTAAGGTTCCTTCCTAATGTAAGGTTCTTCTTCCATACTTTGCTGAAAACGTATGGTTGTTTAACCATACTTTTCTCTTATCTCAAAAAGTATACACTCTTTTCATCCTTAGACTACTTTTATCCACGTAGGGTATGAAAAGTGATTCCAGAATTCACTAAAGAATATTCTGCACTATATTTATCTACGTAAGAAGTGAACAATGATTCCAGAACGTGCTAAAGCAGATTCCGGATAAGTAATAAATTCTCATTTTTTCAAGAGTAAAATAAATTAATAAATTCCTACAAAATAATAAATAAAATCATTATAAAATAACTAAGGGTATTTGTGAGCATAAAAATTATCATAAAGAGATAGAGTATTATTTTCAATAATCTCCAACTTTAAATAACTTTTAAATGTATTGTGGAAAACAATACTTTGCTCAATAGATATGAAAATGTGTTTTTTTGTTATGTTGTTTCTATAATGTTTATTCAAAATCCTAGTTAACTAGGAAGATCCCCTATTATATTGTAGTTGTGTGTGATTTTTCACTCTCATTAATAACAAACAATAAATGGTTATCCATTATTTCATGATTATGTGCCAGTTATCATGGTTTAAAAAGATGAAACATTTGATTATGGGCATCAAGGTGATGAAAATTATTTAAATATAAAGGATGTTTTTTAGGAAGAAAAATGGTAATGTAATAATGTTCTGGTTAATCTATCATGATCATGGTTTCATAGTGGAGTGGTTTGGGTTTTTAAACCTTATGGTTGTTCTAATTGAATGATCACATAGAAAAAAGGGATAAGTGGCCAGTCTGATTTTGTCGTGGTTTCTGAACATATTCCAATTTGTTTAGATGATTTGAATTTAATTAATTTGGGATACACATCACTACTATATTTCCTTTCTAATATTAATTATTCCTCTATTTTTGGAAATACGGATTTATGGATGAATAATGGGAAACTCTACATCGAAACATTATGTCAATAATGTATATGAGGATTGAAAAATTATGGATATATAACCTAATGTCTATATTCAAATATGATATGTTTGAAACATGTATCTATGTTATGATATTGTGAATATCATAATGTAATATAATATTTTTTATTGAATATTAAATTCAAATAAGGGAATATCATAAGTCATGTTATAATGATTAAATTATAGTACTTATTGAAATCATATTGTATGACATGGAAATATATTATTCAATTAATCATAAAATATGATTCTCCTATTGATTTATTTTTTTAGAATGACCAATGTTATCATTCATTTATTATTCCACATTGTCTTCCATTATTTTGAATTTTTTATTTGATTAAATTAATGTTAAGATCAATGATTTATTCATATGATAAATTTATGAAATGGTTGAAGAATTATTCATGAATTTTCTAAAACATGAGATCATTCATAGACACATATAAATTTATAGTGGGATATATAACAATCCTCTATGATAATGATAGAGTGCATTTTTGTCTTCCCATGCTCATACCACTTCCACAATACCCAAATATCTCTTCTTCTTCACACATTGGGGGAGATTATATTATTTCTTGACCAGAAATATTATCCCACCCAAATATCATATGACTCACATTATCTCTTAGATACATCATGGATTTTAGTGTTTATTTGATACCTCGTAGTCGTATTTATTATGAACTACAATTGAATATAGTAACACAAACCGTCCTCATGAAAAGCTACACAGTTTTACCCATTTTATTCATTTATATGGATATAGGTATCAGGGATATATATCATGTAATTAGAGGTTTATAAATTTTTCTTCTATGTTTATATATATTTTTCATCATTATAAATCCATCTTAAAATATGTTTTTTTGATACAAAAATATAGATTTATTCTTATAATTTTGTAAATAGAAGGTTTTTTTATTTTTCATTTAATATTCAAAAAATTAATTAAAGAAAGAGTATCTCAATTGTAGTCTTTGTTCAATTGTTTTATGTTGTAGTAATTAGATTAAAAGTGGAGAAATAATAATTTTTTATTCATATAAATAAGTGTAACCATTAATTATATCATTATCATCTATAATAAATTCATAAATTTTGAAAATCATGTTATTTAATCGATGGGTACTACTGAAGATTTTCACTGTGTTTCTATGATTTATATAATTTTGGGAAGATCTATGGTTCATATATATATCCTGATATCATATTTTAAGAATAAAGAATATTTTTTATGGACATGAAGTAGAGTTTTTTTTAAAATATAAATGTTTTTTTAACCAAAATTAAAAATATAGGGTGACACACCATTTATTGGTGATTAATATATTCATTTTTGTAAACTATGAATCATTTTAATATTTAGTTTAGGATTATTACATATTATGGGTAGTTTTTAATGTACATTTCAGAATGTTTTCGTACTAACATAAGTGTCAAGGATAAACCCTTATTATTAAAATCTATTCATTGATTATAGTCAATTGTTCTACAATGGATGATATCATGGAAGACCGAGGATTCAACCAATCAATTTTAATTGTAAAACCTTATATATAATTATGTTAATATTTTATTATATTATTTTTTAAAATAAATCTTAGAGATTACAGATTGACTAGAGAAACCGTTTGATGCGGATCAATAAAATTATTGATAACTTTATTGTTTAATTATAAATAATGAATTTATTTTATTAGAGGAAGAATTTTAGAATAAATTTATTCACTTATTTACATCCTCTTATTGAATTATCATATATTACCTCAATATTATTTCTGATAGTTCCCTAAAAATTGAATAATGTGAAGGTACTCGGTGAAGGGAAACTCCTACTCGGCTTGGCTAACGTAGACTCGTTCATAATTGATGATATTTAAGAGATGTACATGATGAAGGACTTCAGGACCGAAAAAATAAAATATACGTTTAATTGAACTATAAATAATGAAACTCAAAGGAAGGATCATCACATACAATTTATAATTAATTAGTAGATATATTTATAATTGCATTATCTTATAATTATTTCTCCATTAACCATTTTATTAACTTCACAATTCATACAATTTTTGTTTCATATTATATAATGAAATAATCTATATATAGGTGAAACTCATGTTCTCCAAAATTTAGTAATGTTTCCATAATATAACTATGTTCTAGAATGATTTATTCTGAAAACTTGAATCGTTTATCATTGATCATGAAAATAATATAGTTCACGACCCTACTAGCCCAAATATGGATACCTAAATTATTAAATTTGCATAGATACAAGAAATAAAATTTTATGTATATGATTAGATTATTGGTTTTGGAGAAAAATATATACATATGATACCCATTTTTTATTATGAATGTAAAATAAAACAAAATATGTAACCAAATAAAATTTATTTCGTCCTTGAAAGACAATTCATTGAATTTTTCTTAATATCCTGTGGAAAAGAAAAATAATAATGGTGACCTCAAATTATCAGTAATGGTTGTATAAAACCAAATTTATCATGAATTAATAAGCTTAATTTACATTGAAAGGGTAAATAACTAAACACTCATTCAATTTAAATAACATGATTTTCATTATAGGATAAGGTATAATCATTATGTAAAGGTAAATAAAAAATAAAATCCATTTAATTAGTAATACGAGAATGAAATGAATACTTATAATATATCATTTCAAATATCTCATGGATAATAATTACAACTAAATTATCAATGAAGATAATTCTTGATTATAAGATGTCATGTTTTCTAGGAACATTACACCTTTACCATAAATATCTATCATAGACAATGTTTAAAACTAATGGCTAAAAACCCTTCGGATTTGGCAAGTACATTTGTCTTGTGAGACTACTGATGCATTAAGGGGATCTCTATATCTAGGATTCACCCATGTCTATATTTCAAAATCATTAATCATATATCAAATTCTTGATGCAATAGAAGAACAATGTTCTTTATAATAAAAATTCCATACTTAGTACTAAATATGGACCTTAAAATATTTCCCCAAATAAAAAATAACAATCATTGTTGAAATTTTTTTGTATAAATGATATATAGATTATGAAATTAAAAAAATAAATGTTAAATAATATGGATATTTAGGGAAAATTTAATGTCCTTGTGTATGTAAATAATTCAAGGGAACGTTAATGAATCAAAGAACTGAATGTCAATACTCTCCTTGGTTAAAATGGTCAAACTTCATCCATATAAATAATAATGAATATATAAATACAACATATACCTATAGAAAAAAATTTAATGGGTTGTTGTATTTGATGAATATAAATGACATAAAATTATCTTTAAAATCATAATTGTGGAAAAAATCAAATTAATATTGAAAACCATTTTTTAAAACAAAATATTAAAATTACTTCTGAAAATAATTTTACTTGAATCTAATATTTGAGTCTTATAATATAATATTTTAAAAAATTTAGTGTTCATGGTGGGTGGAAATTCTATTCATTTCGTAGTCATTAAAATAAATATTCTTTTATCTTTTTCTATTAAATCCAAACCTGCATTACGTTGAATAATAAAGTAAGATTCCATTTAAAACAATTTTAAAAAAGAAAAAATGTGTAATAATGTCTTTAATAAATTATTTGAAATATATTTAAAATAATTTTTTGAAAACATCATTATAAAAATAGTTTCTGGTTGAAAAATTATTTCTTAATGAAGAGGGAATAGAAGTCGGATTGTCTTATAAACATTTTACCAATTGTTTTATGTACCAGATACTGTAAAAATAGTAATATTACTATAGGATCGGAAATGTATAATGAGATGATCAAATTCTATAAGGGGTGAATTTTATACATTAAAAATTCATTGGCAACCTTTAATGTTTATATTAAACATTCTTATGTAATTTTTCTTATCATTAAGATAATATGTTTCTTAATGTTAGTTTGTAACATTATGAAAATGTAGTTTATAAAATTTAAACAAAATTCACAAACACTCTTAAATAAACCTTTTCTTAAACATTAAAATATTAAGATAAAAACATAAGAATGATTTTCCTAAAAGAATGGTTATACCTTAGAGAATATATAATATTTAATATAATTAGAGTAATATAATTACAAAGTATAATAATGTTATATTTTCTTGACTTTAACAAAGATTAAATAGAAGCGGAATAAAAACAACTTGAAATAGAAAACATGTAACAATAAGATTATTTTATCCCAAATAGAAGGGTATCCAACAACATTGGATAATGGTTCCTTGATTTTTATTTTCAAGAATTCTTGTCTTACTGAATCCCAGGTAAGACGTCAATATGAATATTGGTATCTGTCTTGATATTCTTGTAAGCCCTATATTTAGATAGAAATCAGAACCTATGACTTACAAATCTAGAAGCCCAAGATCAGCATGATCAGATTCTACACAAAGAAGGTCTGAACAAGTTGTTCACACCTGAACAAGTTTATCATGACATCCGCACGAAGTAGAGAGAGTTGTAAGACCCTCTTTCTATAGAAATCACTTCAAAAACATTAATCTCTTTTCTATTCATTTTTCATCATCGAATATTTCCATGACATACTTTTCTAATTCAAATGAACTTGTATTAATAGGAAAAACATCCGAAAGGTCAGCTCCACTCCCATGTTCATATTTTCCGTAAATTTTGAGGGACCTAGAAAAATGTCAAACAGACATAGGTTAGTCTGTAACAAATTTTATAACATCGTTTCAAGTATAAGAATTGATGTAAAATACATTGAAAGTGTAATGTATAAGAAAACATAAAATCAGATAATATTCGAATGTTACATTAATGAATTCTAACCCTATCTAGAAAACAGATTCTTAAAAAAATGAAAATCAGATTGAGAAAAATGATATCACTATTTTTGGTTACTGATATCATAAAAATGGTATGACATTATTTCTAGAATTGGTTACAGGAAAACAACCTGAAATTTGTACCAGGATTATTTTCATGAAAACAATTTAACATTTTTATAGGAATTGATATCATGAAAAAAGTATGACATTTATACCAGAATCAGTATCATTAAAACAACATGAAATTTTTTCCAAAATCAGTATCATGAAAATAAAATGTCAAATCTATAGGTAAACATAATGTCAGATTCGTAAGAATAGAAGAATGATATTTATGTAAGTATAACAGAATGAGATTTATATAAGAAAAAGTAATGAGAATTTTTTATGTATAACGGAATTACAAAACTATAAGTAAAATCGAATGATAAATTCAGAATATAAGAAAATGTGTTTGTTATTTTCAAAATAAGAAAACATAAGGAATGGAGAATTCATAAGATAAACTTATTGACACAACAATCTCCCCCTTTTTGTAAATCACAAAACTCTTTTCTAATGAAGAATATATTGACTTTGATAAACAAGTAAGATAAAACTTTTCTTATTTTTTAAAAGAAATTTAGGATGAATATGACTTAATCCATCTTAGGTTATGCTTCCTAGGGATCATATTATAGATATTTAGCATCCAGTTTTCTTTCTTATGGAAATTTCTCCCTATTAGATAAAAATTTCCTCTTAAAAGAAACTCCCCCTTAGTTAAGAATTTTTTCATACCATACTCCCCTCTAATAGATTCTCCCTCTTTGGAGTCTTCATTAAATTCCTCCTTCAAAATAATTTCTTTCCCATTGTGATTTTCAAAAAGGAATGGAGAAGTATAAGATGTACCTGTAATGTTAAGGAAATATACACTCGAAAAAAAGAATAATAAGCTATAAATTTCATAAGAAAATTTTATAAATAATGTTTAAATTACAACAAAACATCTGAATGTAAGAAAAAACCATCCATCCTTCTTCTTCTCAGACAACATTTTCTATATCAATGATTTTAGTTAATTAACTTCCTTATGGTCTTCTTGAATATTATTCAACAAGATATCATTATTCAGATTCTTATTTTCTATGGAAAAGATCCTTTCTTCTAGATATTTTATTCAATAATCTTGACTCTTAATGAATTCTTCTTGAGCAACCACCTTTTTTGTTAATTCAGATCTGAAATCCTTCTTAGTGGTTACAGACTGATTAACTGAATTGAGATGGAGAAATTTCATAGAAATGGATGACTTAACATTGTTGAACTCGGTTTCATATCTATTGAAATCTTTGTTTGAGGAATCAATGATGTCACTGATCTATTTATGATCTTCATTGATGGTTTTGGTGCCATTATAGAAATTAGTACACATCACCTTATGAGCTATATAATCAATCAAGAGATTGGTGAAGAGCACTTCTTGCATAACCACCATGTGTATAAGAATAGTGTTAGATTTTGTCTTTTGATTCAAGGTATCTTACATCATTTGACTCTAGGATTCTATATTTCCAAGAACCATAATAGTGCAGACCAACTTTCATAGAGACAGCTTGACAATTTCATTCTTAACAGGAGATAAGGATTCAGAATCTGGACCATCTTTTCCTTTCTCAACCCTTCATGGAGTTAAAAAATCTTGTTTTTCTATCATTTTGAAAGTCATATGAGGTGTTTCTTTTTTGGATGAGTCATCTAATACACTCTTACCTTTGATAGGATTTATAATAGGGTTTGTTCATATGATACTTGGATAACATTAATATCTTCATATTCATCTTGTTCCCGTACATGTTCTTCTTATTGTGCTCATTCTTATCTTTCTTCTTCCTAGATCTCTTCCTCATCATCACTTTGTTGTTAAAAATCATCCTTTTCTTCTTCTTCCACTTTAACCTAAACATTTTTTTCAACTTAAAATTCTTTTTAAACATCATATTCTTCTTCAATATACTGATCTTCAGAACCAATAAATGAATTTGAACTGAGAAGAGTTCCAATGTACCCTACCACTTCCATCAAAACATCATTGTCGTCATCTTGAATGATTTGGTCTTCTATTTCTTAAAGGTTCATACAATGTTAAGGCTTTCTTTACTTTTGGGATTTCCAAAGTGGAAACCGGTTTCTTATAAACTTCTTAATGGTCGAGAACTTGTTTGAGGTTTTTTCTCTATAGCTTCAAGTAAAAATCGAAACACTTGAACTTCTAATGATTTATTCTTCAAAATCTTCTCCTTATATTCATTCTCTAGAATTTTAGCTTTCATGAGTTTATGGCCTTTGCCTCTGTAGGATTTAGGCCAAAAGAATGATCACCTTCCTATCTAGTTGTAACACCCCAAGAATCCAAGGTACGTTTCCCTTTGAATAATAAAATGGCAAGCATTATACGCAACTCCGAGATTTTAACACACCGTAACCAATCAAAGTAGCCGTTATGAATAGTAATAACAACTTTTTGAAATTATATAAATTTTATCATTCAAAATGGACTTCATTTCTGGATTTGGAATATCAAAATTATCCTAGGGTGATTTTTTTTTATTTTTCTGAAAATGTTAAATTTTTGATGAATAGTGAAAAACACTGAGTTGTAATTTAAAACCAAATTTTAATTTGAATAATTATTTATATTATTTAAATTTATTTTATGTCAAAATAGACACATAATACCTATATATGTTCAATTTAATTCATTAGAGTCAATTTATAATAATTTTAGATATATAAAAATTTTATTGAACTTTTCACCGTCTTTTACCCACTTCCAAAGAGAATTTGAAAATTTACATAAAACAAAATTATACCGCTTATGTGAGTGGAATTTAGAAAATTTGAGAGACTTGTTTAATATTAAGGTGTTAAATGTGGTTTAATAAGATAAAAATATTTTTTGGTGAAGAGAAACTTTTTACTTTTATTTACCACGGTTGAAAGTAAATAGGGTAATTAAGGGTAAAAATGATATTATTATTACCCTAACACATGTCCTAATTCTATTGGATAAGTATAATTAGACAAAAAAAACCTTATGAATAAAATATGAACCTCTTTGGTCCACATGGATTAGATTAGGACATTCATTATTATTTAATTCAATGAAAATTTAAAGGAGTTAAAATCAAAATTTAATAACTAAAACATTTTTAATATAGGGGTATACAGAAGATAAATTCGACTATAAATATTCATTAGAAATATAAAACGATTTCATACATAATGGTATTTTATTTATATTTTTTATAATTTAAATAATATAATTTATTTATGACACAATGGTGATGCAATAATTACCTAATTAATGAAATATTAAAATAATTGATATTATAAACAACCAAATAAGGTAATTTTATAATTTTAATGAATTTAACTAATTTATAGGTTAATATAAAATATTATAATTGGTAATATGAATTGTTTTTGAAGATATAATTCTGTTATAAATTTAGAAAAAAATACCAAATAGTGTCAAAATTGCCATAAAAAAGTTTTTTAAACAAATATTACATAATTTATTGATATTATCTTCTTAAAAATCTAATGTTCTAAAAAAAGAATTTTAAAATGATAGGTGTATCATTAATGAACTACTTTGGGTTCTTTTGGAAGTATATAGTATGTTTATTAACCCTATAATATAAAAATTCGAAGAGACATAGTAAATGTCAAACTATTTAACTAAGAGTTAAATCTAAATGTAAAGAATAATATAGTGACCCAAACCTATCTAAAACCTATTGGTCAGGTGGTTTTAGATCTATAACAACCTTAGACATTAAATAATAAATTTTTGAGCCATTATAAAAAGAAAATGATTTTATTATAAAATAATATTTTCAGCTTTTCATAAGGTTCCCCTCACCCCTCTTATAAAAGGGCACTCCCCCTTACCTCTAATTCACACCTTCAAAGCCATTTTTATCATCCAAACTCTGCCCAAATACCCTCTAAACTTTTCTCAATTCATCTTAGAGGCTGTACATTAGTCATAGATCCAACTTAATGAGCCCTTTTGATCAAATCATAAGGAAGAACCCGAAGAGAAGTTAATAATTTCACCACCCTCTTTTAATTTTTTTTCTTCTTCCACTTCTTCTTTCTTTGTTATTTCCATTCTAAAATAATAATACAGTATCTTCTATATACTGTGATTTTATTATAAATATGGTAAAACCATATTCATTATTCTATCCATCCGTTGAATGACATGTCACCATACGTGCGTACATACGGATTACCGTCTCCACGTCGTGGAGAAATTGGTTTTTCAATACATTATTATTTGGATCGGTATAATAATGATGTGTAATTCATGTAAATAATAAATATTACACTATAATGATTCTGTATATATGATATACCATCCAATTATATATTATATTAATATCAAAATAATGATATTGTCGCTCGTGCCTACGTATGGATTACCGACTCCATGAACATGATGATATTCATTCTCCATCATATCAAATCAAGACTAATTTTCATTAGATGATTATAAATATTTTTTAAAGACATGATATGACTCACATAACAAAGAATATAAAGGAAAATGAATCTGTTAACACCCGAAACAATGATAATACTAGTATATAATTAACAATACAATGTCAAAAGATCATATATGATATCATATTATTGTATATGATTTTTGTATAATTTGATAAGAATTATTCCAGAATCATAAATAAGGCTGACATACCCTATACCAAGGAAAAGTACAAGGTAAGAGTTAATTTCACTATCTCTTAATTATCCGAGGTTGTTTTTACATAAGTATCTACCGGGACCTCTTTTTCATCCACATCCATGTTTCATAAAAATTTATTTCAAAACATTCATACTATTTTATAGACTATGGGTTAAAGTCATTTAACCCCTTTTTTGACTTTTTATAATATTTTTATAAAAGAATATTTTCGTCATTTTCCAAACAAGGTCCTTTTTATCCTTTTCGACAGAATTAAGGTAAGAATGTATTTTTTAACTTATACGGTGGGTACAACTATTTTCCGCCGTTATAAAATCGTCGAAGCTTCCCTTAAAATCATATTATAATATTTCACAAGTTAATGTTTTATATTATAATAATGTGACTTTTAAATGATTTCAAAGAAAGAGATATTTCTCTGAAATAGTTTTTATTTCATCTATGTCATCATCCTTTGATGGATTTGAATCATTATTTGAATTTGATTTATTATGATACAAAATATCCATATTGTATTGAAGGTTGTGTGATATGTTTGACTATGGATGTATTCTTTTTTTACCATTCATGTTTATGGAGAAAGTATTGACATTTCGTATGCTAGTTTTAAGATGAATGTTTATGTTATGTTTAAATCTATTCATATGAGGAATGCATTGGACTTAATAAGTGACGGGTGGATCCCACTATAGATCCTCGATGCATCAATAGGTCTCATGATACAAGCTAGTGTCTTGGTACATGTCCTTGACAAAATCTTATTTTTAGTCTTGACACAAGGCCTTGACTATGTGGTTATGATAGTCTAGCATTATGCATTCCATCATTATGAAAGGGGTAATTGACATTTTATGTGATTATTCGACTAGTATAATATCCATGTGAATAAGTAAATGGAATTATTTCATATTATTTTTGAGATGTTATGATGAAGGTCAAGTTTAAAAGGATTTTGTTTTAGTTATACATTACCTTAAATGTATATACTTATTTATGAAAGTTTCCGCTATATTGTTATCCTTAATGAGCATTTGAGATCACCCCTTTCTATGTTTTAGTTTTCCAAGGATGTGAAGAATTATTTTATGACTAACATGTAAGGATATTCTGAGGGGATATGAGTTTGGACTATGGAGACTATGTTGTTGTAGTTTTTCACATTATGATGTAATGTAAGACTTATGAATGCATCTAGTGTTTCTAAGGCTACTAAACTAATCAGTCTATCGAGACATGATCTTTTATGACCATTCCAATGTAATGTAATAATGCACCAACTCTGGGTAACTGGGGTTGGGGTGTTATAGTTGGTATCAGAGAATGTTTTGTAAAAACTGTGGAATCTAGATTTAGATAAACTCTCATCTGAGCACATAGCCCGAAGATAGACTTTGAGGATTAGTATAGAATAACTTTCTAAAATTATGGTATTGTAACTATTTTGTGAGTTTTACAAGAAATACATCAATGTCTGGATACGAGTAGGTAGAGGATGCTCTGGCACTGATGTACCTAGGGGTAATACCCAAAAACACCTCTTTGAGCTGGACTCGAATGAGAACTGGTGCACGACAATGGGCCTTGCTTCACTCTCGGTTACGACACTCTCAGGGGATATGCTTAGGATAATTATCATTTTATTTAAAAACCATTATGAAGGGTTTATGAGTATATGCTTCCTCATAGAATTTTTTTATATGATTATAGATTATATCCATAAACTCTTCAATTTATGTTAAGTGTTTTACAAGTTTAGATTTATGTATTTCGATTCATAAAATAATCCTATGTCTGCCATTGTTTATAAATGGAGGCTAGTGGAAGAAATGGAAACTGTATCAATGCACGTACTCCATGTAGGGATTTCCCTCTTAATCAAGATAATTATAGTAGATCTGGTGATACAACTGGTGATAATCAGTTTATCACTATACAGGGATAACTCATTCAGGTTATGAATAAATACCTTACCCGTATGGAGAACCCTAATTTACAATGTGGAGGATCAATGTTAGATTGCTTCATGAGGAAAAAACCACCAAACATTCAATAGGTGTACAAATCCATGAGTAGCTTAGAAATAGATAAATTCCATAGAGAAAATATTCCATGCCTTAGGGAGTAGGGAAAGGGAAAAAGTTTTCATGACATTTTACCACCACATTAATGATTCTGATCAATGTTGGTCATTGATTCAAAACAAAATGGAATATGATGAAGTATAAAATATGGAATGGAGGTAGTTTAATGAGATTTTCATAGAAAAATAATTTTCTCATGACCATCGAGCAGTTATGGAAAGGCAATTTCTGAGTCTGAGGCAAAAGGATAATGAGAATGTAGCAAAGTATTAGGCTAACATTACAAGGTTAGCGAGCCATGCTGCAGATTATATATGTAACCTAATAAGTATGATTGATCGTTTATTTGATTGGTTAAAATTTTTTCTCCGTCGAGCATTAGTCTTACAATCTTTCTCGTCATACGATGATATTGTCTCATGTGCTATCAAGACAGAAAAAGAATTTTCTTAGTCTAACTACTTTAAAGTAAAGAAAGAGAAGAAGAGATCTTCTGATCACTCTAGAAATGGATATAAGGGGAAGAATAGTAAAGTTTAATATCCATATTGTAGTAAATGTGGGATGAAATGCCCTGGTAATTTCTTGAAGGTAATGGGATTCTGTTACAAGTGTTGTGAAAAAGGCCACAAAACTCATGATTGCAAGGGGTAGAAAGAAGATACCGATGTTCAATGCTACAATTTCAGGGATATGGGACATTATGAAAATGAATGTCCTCTGCGTCAGGGTAAAATAACTCAAGAAAATTCCACGGGATCAAGGCCAGTCTTATGCGATCACTACTGCTAAGGTTCAAGCTCAGAAAGACATGGTGGCAGGTAATTTAATGGTTTTCTCAAGTTTTGTGAATGCTTTATTTGATTTTGGATCATCACAATGTTTCATATCTTTCCATTTTGCTATGAAAATTAGATATTCCCAATTTGATTTTACAAGAGAGTTGTCAGTTAAAACTCCTAAGGGATGTATCATCACAATAAAGTTTTGTGAATCCATTCCCTTTAGAGCATATAAATGTTCTTTATCTGCTGATGTCATCGTCATACACGTGATTGAATTTGATATAATCCTCTGTATGGATTGTCGTTCATAACATGGTGTGAAGATTAATTTTAAGAATAATGAGGTTATGATTTTTTATGATGATGATAAAGAACACCTTATCTTTAGAGAAGAATCATCACCACCTAATTCTTACCTAGATCCACCCCTAGTAGCTCAACTAAATTCAATTATTGTGGAGGAAGAGAATGAAATAACTGTGGGTGAGGAAAGGAATGTTCAAATAGAGGATGTACCTATTGTGAAAGAATATGATGATGTGTTTCCATAATATTTACGTGGACATCCTCCAGAATGAGAAATTTATTTTTCCATTGATTTAATTCCTGGATCAGGGCCCATATAGAAGACCCCTTATAGAATTTTCATTGTGGAATTAATGGAACAAAATAAACAAATAGAGGAACTGAGTAATAAGGGATTTATTCCCCCTAGTGTTTCTCCATGGGGATCCACTGTTCTTATGTTAAGAAGAAAGATGAATCTATGAGGTTATGTATCGACCACATGGAGATCAATTCTGTAATAATAAAGAACAAGTATCAAATACCTCACATTGATGATTTATTTGACCAACGACATGGAGATCATTAATTTTCAAAGATTGAAATTCGTTCTGGATACCATCAGTTGTGTGTGAATAAGAAAGACATTCCGAAGACATCATTTCGAATTAGGTACATGCATTATAAGATTATAATAATTCTTTTTGGATTGACTAATGCACCCTCTGTCTTCATTGATCTAATGAATATATTTTTCAAAGAATATCTTGATGACTTTATAGTGGTTTTTATTGATGATATCTTGGTAAACTCCAAAAGCTACAAAGATCATGAAAATCACTTGTGAATTATCCTGAAGACTATTAAAGGACATTAATTATATTGTAAGTTTAGCAAGTGTGAATTATGGCATCAGAATATTTCGTTTCTTGGCAAGTTTTCTCTAAGGATTGTATCCTTGTTGATCCATATAAGATAATAGAAATCCATGAATGGCCATCTCCGATGAGTGTAACTAAGGTATGAAGTTTTATTGTTTTAGAAGGTTATTATCGACGTTTCATCCATAATTTTGCCTGATTGGCTAGCCGACTAATGAATCTCATATGTAAAGGGGTTAAATTTGTTTTAAAAAAAGGGTGTGAATAATTATTTGATGATCTGAAGAGAATATGAGTCAATGCTTCTATCTTGACTCTACCATCGGGGAATGATGGGTTTGTTATATAAAGTGATGCATCAATGAAAGGACTTGGTTGTGTCCTTATGCGGAATGATAAGGTTATAACCTATGCATCGCGACAGCTAAAAATTCCTTAGAGAAACTATCGTACTCTTGATATTGAGTTAGTAGTTGTAATATGTGCTTAATGATTTGGAGATAATGTCTCTTTGGTGAAAAATGTGAGATATATATCGATCACAAGAGTTTGATGTATATTTTCTCAAAAAAAATTACTCAACATGAGGCAAAGGAGATGGCTTGAACTACTCAAGGATTATGATTGCACTATACAATACCACCCTGGGAAGGAAAATAAGGTAACAGATGCTTTGAGAAGAAAGGATCATGGAGTTTTGAACACTCTGAAAGTTGAAAGGGATCCTATTTTCATGGATCTAGTAAAGATGTATATGGGAATCACCATGGAAGGTAAAACATCAATGATTTTTCAAATGGTTTCCAAACCCTCTTTACTATAAAAGATAAAGTGTTCTCAGACCAGCGATAAAGAGTTTTAGAAGAAGATTATTGCTGTGAATGATGGGAGATTGATTGACTTCTTATATGAAGATGGGATTTTAAAATTCAGGAATATTCACTGTGTTCTTAATATACCTAATCAAAAAAGATAATTGTTGGATGATTCTCATAGTACCAATTTCTCTAAACACCCATGGTAGCACTAAAATGTATAGAGATTTGAAGGAACATTTTTTGTGGGATAACATGAAGATGAGATAGCTGATTTAGTGTCAAGATGTATGGTTTTTCAACAAGTGAAAGATGGAAGGCAACAACCTGAAGGATTCATGAAACCTCTTCCCATACTTGAGTGGAAATGGGATAATATTATGACGGACTTTGACATGGGACTAACAAAGACTCTTAGAAGGAACGATGCAATATGGGTCATTGATGACCATCTTACCAAGTCAGCACATTTTCATTCTATAAGAGAAGATTTACCACTTGAACGTTTAGCAAGACTATATATTAACGATGTTTTAAGACATCATGGAGTTCTATTATTGATTGTTTCTGATCGTGATCTATGTTATAAATCAAGATTCTAGAAAAGTCTTTTGGAATCCAAAGATACTAAACTTTGTTTGAGAACTGCTTACCACCCTAAAAAGGATGGACAACCAGAATAAATTATTCAATCCTTAGAAGATATGTTGAGATCCTGCTCAATTGACTTTCAGTGTATATGGGATCAATATTTACCTTTGGAAGAATTTCCTTATTATATTATCTTCCATTCAAGTATTCATATGGCACCATATGAAGAGTTATATGGAAAGAGATGTTTCACACCAACTTGTTTGGTTTATTTTGGTGAAAGAAAACTCATTGGCCCAAAAGTTATGGAAGAAACGATGGAAATGGTTAAGGTAATAAAAACCACATCAAAGCAGCTCAAAGTAGGTAGAAGAGCTATGCCAATAATCGAAGGAAGGATTGGAATTTCATGTAGGAGATGATGTTTTCTTGAAGGTATCTCCATGGAAGGGTGTTATAAGTTTCAGTAAGAAGGGAAAATTGAGTCACAGGTACATATGAACTTTTGAAATTCTAGAACGAATTGGGGTTGTAGCTAACCATCTGGAAATGCCGCCAAGTCCTTCCAAAGTTCACGATGTGTTCCACGTATCACTATTATGATTATTCATGCCTGACCCAATGCAGAATTAGAACTGCAACCCAATCTGCTTTATTGCATAGAGCCTTTCAAGATTCATGATATAGGAGAACAAGTGCTGAGAAACCGGACAACTCGTCTGGTAAATGTTCTATGGAGAAACAATAAGATGGAAGATGCAACATGGTAACCCGAGGAACTTATGATGAAGAACCACCCGAGTCTTTATATGCGTTAGTATTATAGAAATTTCGAGGAATAAATTATTTGAAGGGGGAGAATGTAACACCCCAAGCTTCCATGATACTTTTCCCTTTAAATAATGCAATAACTTTCATTTTACGCAACTTTGAGATTCTAACACACTACAACCAATCAAAGTAGCCATTATGAATAGTAATACCGACATGTTTAAATTTTATAAATTTTATCATTCAAAATGGACTTCAATTTTGGATTTGGAATATTGAAATTATCCTCGGGAGAATTTTTGGTATTTTTCTGAAAATGTTTAATTTTTGATGAATAGTGAAAAACAATGAGTTATTGTTTAAAACTGAATTTTTATTTAAATAATTATTTATTTTATTTAATATTATTTTACGTCAAAGTAGACACATAATACTTATATAAGTTCAATTTAATTCATTGAATTCAATTTATAATAATTTTAGATATATAAAAATTTTATTGAACTTTTCACCGTCTTTTACCCACCTCCTAGAAAAATTTGAAAATTCACATAAAAATTAATTTTACTATTTCTATGAGTGGAATTCCAAAAATCCGAGAGACACGGTTAATATTAAGGAGTAAAATGTGGTTCAATAAGATAAATATAATTTTTGGTCAATAGTAACTTTTTACTTTTATTTACCACGGTTAAACGTAAATAGGGTAATTAAGGGTAAAAATGATATTATTATTACCCTAAAACATGTCCTAATTCTATTTTATAAGTATTATTAGACCAAAAAACAACCTTAGGAAAAATGTATGGACCTCTTGGGTCCACTTTAAGAGTTAAAAGAGTTAAAATCAATGTTTAATAACTAAAAATTTTTTAATATAAAGTTATACATAATATCAATAAGTTTATAAATATTCATTTGAAAACTAAGAAGATTTCCTACATAATGGTATTTTATTTATAATTTTTAGACATTATATAATATAATTTATTTATGAAACAATGGTGATGCAGTAATTTCCTAATTAATGAAATATTAAAATAATTGATATTATAAACATCCAAATAAAGGTAATTTGAGACTTTTTATAAATTTCACTAATTTATATGTTAATATAACATATTTTGGTTGGTTAGATGAATTTAGATTGAAATAATAATGCTGTAATGAATTTAGAAAAAACAAAATACCAAATAGTGTCAAAATTGACGTAAAAGAGTTTTTAAAATAAATATTATATTAGTAATTGTTATTCTATTCCTAAAAATATATTTTTCTGCCAAAAGACGTATATAATGTTATGTGTATCATTAATGAACCACTTGGGGTTCTCTTGGAAGTATATAGTGAGTTTATTAACCATATAATATAAAAATACAAATAGACATGGTAAATGACAAACTATTTAACTAAGAGTTAAATCTCAAATTTAAGGTTAAAATAGATGAAAAAACCTGTCTATAACCTATTGGTTTGGTGGATTTTGACCCATACCCACATCAACCTTTAAATAATCCATTTTTGTGCCATTATAATCTGAAAACTATATTATTATAAAATAATATTTTTAGCTTCTCTTAAGGCGCCCTCACACCTCTTATAAAAGGGAACTCCCCGTCTATCTAATTCACACCTTCAAAGCCATTGGGATCAGATATCCTCCACCCAAATACCCTCTGAACTATCATAAAATAATCCTAGAGGCCTTAATTTAGTTATAAAGTCAACTTAAGAATCCATTTTGATCAAATCAAAAGGAAAAGTCCGAAGAGGATGTAATAATTTCACCACCCTCTTTCAAGTTCTTTTCTTCTTTGACTTCTTCATTCTTTGTTATTTCCATTATAAAATTATAAGTATAAAATCTTCTATATACTATGATGTTGTTATAAATATGGTACAACCATATTCATTATTCTATCCATCCTTTGAATTACATGTCACCATATGTGCGTACGTACGGATTACCCTCTCCACGTCTTGGTGTAATTGTTATTCAATACATTATTATTTGTATGGGAATAATAATGATGTGTAATTCATGTAAATAATAAATATAACATGATAATGATTCTGTATATATGATATACCATAAAATTATATATTATAATAATATCAAAAGAATGATATTGTCACTCGTGCGTACGTACGGATTACCGACTCCATGAACGCGATGAGAATCATTCCCCATCATATCCATTCAAGGCTAATTTTCATTAGATGATTAAAAACAATGTTTAAATACATGATATTATTTTATATATGAATACAATACATCCCATCCATTAAAAATATGTCTCACATAACAAAGAATATAATGGAAAACGAATCCATTAACTCCCGAAACAACGATAATACTAAGATATTATTAACAAAGAAATGTTACAAGATCATATATGATATCATATTAATGTATATTATTATTGAATAATTTGATAACAATTATTTCACCATTATATAGGATGTTATCCTACCATCATCCAAGGGAAAGTATAAGGTAAGGGTTAATTTCACGATCTCTTTATTATCAGATGTTTTTTTTACGTATGTATCTACTGGGACCTCTATATCATCCACATCCATGATTCTTAAAAATGTATTTCAAAACATTCTTACTATTTTATAAAATATGTTTTAAGGTCATTTATACCCTTTTTTTAATTTTGATAATATGTTAATAAAGAAATATTTTGATCATTTTCCAGACAAGGTCATTTTTGACCTTTTCGATAGAATTAAGGTGAGAATGTATTTTTTAACTTATACTGTGAGTGCTGCTATTTTTTGCCATTATAAAATCATCAATGCTTCCAATACACTATTATAAGAATATTTTCATAGTAAATGTTTTCTTTTATAATTATGTGACTTTTAAATGATATCAAAAAAGAGATATTTTTCTCAAATAGTTTTGATTTCATCTATGTCAACATCATTTGATGGATTTTAAGCTTATCTGAAGTTGATTTTTTATGATACAAAACTTCGTTATTGTATTGAAGGTTTTGTGATAAGTTTTAATATGGATGTGTTATTTTTATATAATTAATTTTTTATGGATAATGTATTGACATTTCATATGCTAGTTTTAAGTCTAATGTTTATGTTATGTTTAAACCTGTTCATATGAGGAGTGAATTAGACTTAGTAAGTGATGGGTGGAGCCCGCTATAGCTCCTCGATGCATCGGTATGTCTCATGAGACTAACTAGTGTCTTCGTACAAGGCCTTGAAAAAATCTTATTTGTAGTCTTGTCATAAGGCCTTGACTATGTGGTTATGATAGTCTGACAGTATGCATTCAATCATTATGAATGTGGTTATTGAAATTTCACGTGATTATTCGACTAGTAAAATATCCATGAGAATATGTAAAGGAATTATTTCATTTTATTTTTTCTTTATTATGCGGATGTTCATGTTTAAAAGTATTTTCTTTTATTTATACATTTCTTTAAATGTTTATGCTTATTTATGAATGTTTCCGCTATATTGTTATCCTTACTGAGCATTTGAGCTCACTACTTTCTATTTTTATTTTCCCAAGATGTGAAGTAGTATTTTATGACTGACCTATAGGGATGGTATAAGGGGATATGAGTGAGGAATATGGAGACTATGTTGTTGTAGTTTTCACTTTATGATGTAATGTAATTCTTACGAATGTATCTAGTGTTTCCAGGGCTTCTAAACTAATCAGTCATTCGAGAATTGATCTTTTGTGATCATGCCAATGTTATGAAATAATGTACTGACTCCAGGTAATTGGGGTCGATGTGTTACAATCGTATCTTCCATCTCTCTCCATTTTGCAGCGGTTTCATTGGAAAAATATTTTAGCCTCTTTGTAGGAGGAGGTGCTGATAACAGAACATCAGGAATCAGTGATGGTAAGCTAGGTTCTTCATGTTTCCTTTTCATGGGTACTGCTTTAGAAGATTCCATAACATCACACTTGTTAAAGACAAATATTTCTTTATATTTTTTAGATTCCAGTAAAATATATACCTTCATTTTCCTTAGAGTATCATCACTGAGAAGCAAAATCATAAATGGCATCGAGAATGATTAACAAGGTATATTCAACAGTGGAAGTTAGAAAACAATTATCCTGGAGATATTTGCCGGAGACATAAGAATATTAGATCTGATGGTTCGTCCTTTTAATTCATGGAACATGAAAAAGATTTAATTGATCAAGTTGATCTTCCTGACATTGACAAGAAAATGTAAAAAAAGATATCACATATCTCTGGAGAGTCTTTATAACCTTTCTGTGGAATAAAGAATCCTTGCAACCATAGAGCAACCGTCTTGTGATTTTTTTAATATTTGAAATCATAAAATACTTCACACACATAAGAAAAAGTTAGTCCAGATCCTTGTCTTTTTCAAAAGAACGTTCTTTGGTGGGAAGCCTGTGAGACCATAAAAGAGCCTCTCCTTCAGACAGTATGTTAAGAACAATGGCCTCCTTTCTATAAGGAACTGTATAATCCTGGTCATAACATTTGAACTTGAACATAAACTAAAAATATGATTGAATGAAAGAAACATATTCATATAATTGAATAAGAAAGTCAAGATAAAATAGACCATGACATTTATCCTTTGCCACACAAACACATTTTTATACATTAGTACTTATGAAATTTGTGGTAAGGGAGTCATACTATTTAAGAAGTTAGGGCATACCAATCTTTCACTAAAGATCGCCCAATCCTTTATTTCCTTGCTATTTGGATTCACGTCTACTAAGGATTCAAGAGACATTCAGAGTGATTGAAACTGTGGAGTTGGAATGAAGACGTTGAAGGCAACGAAAATTTAGCATAGGGATTAGGGAAGATGACGTGTCATTCAAAAAATGAAACACCTTTTATATAGATGAATATATGACTTTTCATCTTCCATAAGATAATAAAACCGCTAAGAATAACATGATTTGATCTGATAGTAGAGGTTGATTATTGAAAAAAATTAATTCTAATCTTTTATTGTAATGAAATCCTGGAATTGTAAATTTTTAAATAAAAAAAATTGAAAATTAAAATTAGAAGATGAAGAGTAAAAAATTTCACCTTTTGGAATATTCTAAAGAATTAATTGGTATTATATGAATTTTTTGGAAGTTTTCGAAACCGTGAATTTCTATTTTGAGAATGATGATTCTAAAAATTTCAATTCAGAGAATTTCAATTCTGTGAATTTCAATTTCGAACAGGTTGGTAATATGGATTTTCATAGAGAAACATTTTATAGAAAGATAAATTTTCTTATAGAATGAAATGTATGGTGAAAAAAACAAGCATATGTACTCCCCCTGAAATAAAGAGTAACTTAATATTTAGAGATGATTTAAATAAGTAGTTGATATGAATGATTACCTTATAGTGATCATTCCTATCATCTGTTTAATGAATTCAAATGTATCGGAAGGTAATAGTTTTGTAAAAAATATCTGCTAGTTATTATTGTGTTCCAATGAATTAACAAATAATATCTTCTTTAAGTGTGTAATCCCAAAGAATGTGATGTCTAATATCTATGTGCTTTGCATGAGAGTGATCTGCAGGATTTTAATTTAGGGTAATGGTGCTTGTGTTATAACACATTATTTGAGTTTTATTAAAACTCTCACCATAGTTTGTGAGTGTGTGTTGCATCCACACCACTTGAGCACAACAACATCCAGCTGCTACATATTCTGCTTTAGAAGTGGAAAGTGTTATAGAATAGTATTTCGTACATGATCCAGAAACTATGGAATCTCCTAAGAAATGAAAAGTTCTGGATATACATATCCTATTAATTTTACAACAACCAATGTCAGCATCTGAAGTCTTTTTAGTTCAAAATCATTTCATGAAAAATAAAATAGTCCCAAATCTAGTGATCCCTTTAAATAGAGAAAAATAATTTTTAAAGCCTTTAAATGGGATTATTTTGGATTTTATTAGTATCTTATCCATAATGATGCTAAGAACATTATGTCGGTTCGACTAGCTGTTATATATAGTAAACTTCTTATCATTTACCTATATGTTGTTTGACCGACATCTTTCTTCTATTCATCAATATCATGATTATTAGAGGTCTTGATAGGAGTACTTATACTCTTCGTGATGTCATACACATATTTCTCAAGATGATATTTGATATAATTTTTTGTGATACGTATAATCATTCAAGTTTCTAAGAAATTTGAAAACATAGGAAAAATGTTAACTCACCCATCACACTCATCTCGAAATTAGATTTCATAAGATTAAATATGGAATTAGTTAAGGATTATTTAGTTGATCCAAAGATGATGTCATCACCATAAATTTTAAAAATAAAAACATCTTTATTAACATTCTTAATAAAAAGGGTCGGATCTGTGGTTACCTTATCATGGTTATTTTGAAGAAAAAATCTGGTAAATATATCATACCATGCTCTAAGGAATTGTTTAAGTCCATATAATGAATTGATATGTTTGTAAACTTGTTTAGGATGTTTTAAATCCTCAAAACCAGGGGGTTGATCTACATAAACCTCCTCCTGTACATAACCATTAAAGAAAGAACACTTCACATCCATTTGATAATGTTTGAAATTAATGAATTCTATAATGGATAAACAAATACATACATATTCGAATCTTGCTACAGGAGAATATGTTTCTTTGTAGTCTATGTCTTCTTTTTGATTAAAGCTTTTATCAACTAATATTTCCTTTTTTATAACAATGATTCCACTTTCTTGCATTTATTTCTGAAACCCCATTTTACTCCCACAACATAATTTTTCATCGGATTTTCAACCAAGGTCCAAACTTGCTTCATTAAAAATTTCTTGATTTCATCTTGCATAGTCTTTTACAAATATTCATCACCCAAGGAAACTTTAGAAGTATTTGGTTCAAATTAGGAATGAAAACCATTATGTTCAACATCATTCCAAAATGAAATTATAGTTCTTACTATAATATTAATATTACCAATGATATTATAACTGGGATGATTCATAAGTCACAATTGATTTTTGTTTCGAAAATCATGGTCATCAACATAGGGTAGAAAATCATCAGGGGTAAATATTTTAGAAAAATTTCTTTGAACAAATTTTCTTTATCTAATTGATTTTCTATCAAAGGTTGTTGATATGTTTTAGAAAATATATCATAATTAAGTTTAGGTTATTTGAAAACAAAATGATTATATTCATCAAATTTTACATGTACTGTTTCTTCTACAGTACAAATGTTTTTTTAGTTGTATATGCCTTAGAGTTAGTGGATTAGCCTAATAATATTCCTTTGTTGGACTTGGGTGAACATTTATGTAAGTTATCATTAGTATTCAAGATGAATAAATTGAAACCCAAATCATTGAAGTAAGAAAATTTAGGTTTTCGGCCAGTCCATAACTTGTATTGTGTTTTATTTCGAAATGGTATTATTAAAACATGAGATATATTATAACAAGAAGTACCTACTCCTTCATCCCAAAAATGATTAGCTATAGAAAATTCACTCAACATGGTTCAAGTCATCTCTTATAGAATTAGATTTCTTCTATCAACAACACCATTTTGTTTATGAGTTCATGGAGCTGAAAAGTTTGGATTAATACCTTTCTAACTACAAAATGTTTTAAAATCTGATTTTTAAAATTCTATACCGTGATCACTACGAATAGTAATCAATGGTAGATTTTCCCATTTAAACTTGAGATCTAATGTTTATGAAATAATAAAATGACTCTGATTTAGTTTCAAGAAAATATACATATATAATTCTAGTGTAGTCATCAACTAATAAAAAAACATAATATTTTCCTTCAATACTTCAAGTTTGTGTTGGACCAAATAATTCCATGTGCACTAAATATATGGAATTATAAGTTTTAGAATCACTTATATATTTGAATCATGATTTATGTTTCTGGCCAAATTGACAAGGATCACAGACTTTTAAAAAATCAAACATAAGTTCTGGTAGATCCTTAACAAATTTTTCTTAGAATGTTTACTAAGATTCATTAAGTTACAGTGTCCTAGACTTCTATGAAAAATCCATGATTGATATTCATATGAACTAAGGCTTGGTAGATCTTGACTTCTAAGGTCATATATGTTTAGGGTGTACACAATCTCATAATGATGAGTAGAGAAAATAAACTCATCCTTTGAATTGTGAACTAAGCATTTATAATTTCTAAAATTCACAAGGTAACCTTCAAAAAATTATTGGAAAATTATAATGAGTTTGTCCCAAAATTATTTTACAAAAAACATTGGTAATAATATCTTTACCAATAAGAATAATGTTAACTATATCGATAATTTATCCTTTAGAGTTAACCCCAAAAGATTATTTTCCATGTTTATTATTTAAAATCATTTATACATAGATTTTGATACTATTCATGTGCATGGAACATCCACTACCCTTGTACCATATGTTTCTGGTATTTCCTTCATTATCTTGAAAAACAGAGTTAGGTTTTCGAAATCCAAACATGCATGGATATGGAACATTTAGATAATAAAATCGTGGGTATCCACTTTTGTTTAGAAAAGTTATATTTATAAAACCCAAGTGATTGAACATTATTTTATGAATAGTTCATCTTCCAATGCCAACCACTCTAAACTTCAGTGCAAAAGGGTTCTCTTGGATGAACAAAATAATTGTTTTTGAAAATTGGTTTTCCATGAGTATACCGTAATCCTTGATTATTATCATTAGGTCGAATGTGGGAATACATCTTCTCAAAATCATCCTTACTTGAAGTAAAATCTGCATGATGTTTCTTCAGGGTAAATATTTTAGATTTTAGCCTCATGACTAAATTCATATCATCTATAACAATATCTTTAGATTTATGTTATCCTCTAAAACAAATTTTTTAAAAATACTTTTTTACGATCCTTAGAATGTTTATCCTTCTAAGAATTAAATTCCTTAAGTTTCTTAGTAATATTTTCTAAAAGAACATTTTTCTTATCAACATATTTTGTAAGATATGAAATTTATTTTTTAAAAATAAATTCTACAGAATTTTCTTTTTAATGTTTCTTAGTGACTTTACATTTTTCATTTCAAGAACCATTACAAATATAGGAACCTCATCATAGAAAAAAAATCATTATAACTGTTTTATTAAGTTGATTAATCATATAAAGAAAAATATTTGTCAGGAAAATTTTATCATAAAGACATATTGGTTAAGGTATCCGAAGTTTGTCCCTAATCCATAAGACAATGATTCTGAAATGGAGATCTGGCTATAAGACCAATATTATTTTCCTCAGAAGATTCATATTATGAAGAATCATCAAAAGAATCTCAACCATTTGAACTCCAAGTTTCATTGGATTTGAAGAATGTCATATGCTTTGATCTATAGAAATTATTCTTGTTCATTTCAGAATTATCGTTCTTCTTCTCTAACTTCTTATGCAAGGGATAATCAGCTCTAATATGACCAGTTCTTATACATTCATAGCATGAAACTTCTCCAAATTCCTTATCTTTTCCTTAATTCTTATTATATTTATTATGAAAGTTATTCAATCCAATAATCTTGTTCGTTCTCTGAGCAAGATTTTCTAACTCATTTTTTGAAGCATCACTTTCACTAGATTCAGATTGAATAACAACCTTATTAGAGTTAGATCTTGAAACTCATTAAGTAGTCTTGTCTTTTATATGATTAAATGTAGTTGTAAAAGAAACACTTACATTTCCATTCTTCTTCTTAATATTATCAGAATCTCTCTTTATTCTGGTTTCATGTTGATGATGTGTTCCAAAAAAACACATCAAGAGAAATCTAAGCAACCTTCCTATTCTCATCTTTAGTTGTCCTCAAGGAATCCCATTTGTCAGGGATGATGTCTATAATCCTATCTAAAAGAATCTCATCATATAAAACTTTCTCAACAATTTATTGTAAGCTGTTGACAATAGTCAAAAATCATTGCTGAACATTACCTATGGGTTCTCCATAATGAAAATAGAAACCATGATATTCAAATTTGAGCATGGCTCTTCTAATTTCAATGTCTTTAGAGGTTCCAAAGTTGGTTACTTCAAGCGCCTTCAAAATTCTATTTTCTACTTCACAAGAAGAAATTTGGATATATATATTTATAGTAATGGAATAATGAAAAGTATTACATACCTTAAAGTTTAGTTGGTATTCAACATTTTCTTGATTAGTGAAGGTTCTATGATTTTTATTAGGAATCTTACATTATTCATTTATCAAAATGTATTTTCCTACAACAGTGTTCATCAAAATATTATTCATTTGAGCTCTCCAATACTCATATTCATTTCCATTGAAAATCAGTGTTCTAATAATACTGAAATTGTCTAGAGATCCTAGATGAATGTTTTCCATAATAATAGAAAATTTTGTTCCAAAATTCGTGATAGATGTAGTAGTTTTTAAATAAAAAAATATTATGTAATTATGAACAATGGAATATTTATCAAGAAGACTTTTATGAGAATTTTAGTCTTTCAAAGACTTCCTCTGATACTAATTGTAGGATAAAAATGTATAATGAGATGATCAAATACAAGGGGGGGGGGATTGTATATTAAAAAAATTGGAACCTATAAGGAAAATATATATATTTCATAAGGGTATTTTCATAACCTTATGGAAATATGTTTCTTAAGGATAGTTTTTATCATTATGAAAATATAGTTTAATAAAGTTAAAAAAAATTCAAAAACCCTTTGAATGAAACCATTTTTTAAACATTACAATCATAAGAAAAAAACTTATGAAAGATTTTATTAAAAAAAGATTCTACCTTAGAGCTTATTTAATCTTTAATATAACCATAGTAATGGAATTACAGTGTATAAGAAACTAATACTTTCTATCATTAACTAAGTTAAAATACCAGTGGAATAAAAAAATATGATATTGAAAACAAGTAACAATAAGATTTTTCTAAACCAAAGGGAAGGGTATCCAAAAACCATAAATATAGGTTACTTGATTTATACTATTAGGAAAGTCTATCTTACTAAATCACAAGTTATCCCTAAATCTAAAGATTGGTATATATCTTGTTTTCCCCACATGCCTTCGATTTAGTAGGAAATTAGAACCAATGTCTTCCAAATCTAGAAGAACATGATCAGCATGATTGGAAGTTGCACAAAGAAAGTCTGACCAAGTTGTTTATGCCTGAACAAGATGTTTATGACATTCACATGAATCATTGATTGTTTTAAGAGCCTTTGTATCAAGAAGTCACATCACAAACTTTCATCACTTTTCTATCCACTATTCATCATCGAAGTTTTCCATGATGTACTTGGCTCATTCAAATGAACTTATATTTATAGGAAAAACATCCCAATGGTCGTCTACACTGTAACAGTAATATTATTCTTAAATTTTAGAGAGACCTGGACACGTGTCAAACAGAAAACAGTTAGTTTGTAACAAATAATACGGCATCATTTCAAGTATAAGAAATGATGTTATGTTTAAGGTAATTGTAAAGTATAAGAAAACCTAGAATACAATAATATTAGAATGATACATTAAGATATTATAACATTATCATGAAAACATATTCTTAAGAATATTCCAATCGAATTGAGAGAACAATATCACTATTTTTAGGTACTGGTATCATAAAAACATGATGAAATTTTTATAATAATCTGTATCACGAAAATAGAATGACATTTGTACTAGAACCGATATCATGAAAACCACATGAAATTTGTACCGGAATCATTATCATTAAAATAGAATGACATTTGTTTTGGAATCAGAATCAAGAAAACCGCATGACATGTGTACCAAAATCAATATCACGAAAACAGAATATCAAATATGTAGTAAAACGTAATGAAGAATTCATAATTATAGAAGAATGATAATTCTATACGTATAACAGATTGATATTTATGTAGAAAATGTAATGTAATTCTGTAATTATAACAGAATGAAAAAACTATAAGTAAAACGTAATGACACATTCCTAACTTAAGAAAACGATTTTCTGATTTTCAAAACATAAAACAATAAGTAATGGAGATTTCATAAGATAACATTATTAAATCAACACTTACTTGATAATATCAAGAATTTATAGAATAAAATACAATTAATTGGGTTTATTAGAAAATTTTAAAATAATTTCTCTCATGTCAAATTCAAGTAACAAAAATCACAGTTAGAATGAGTTGTTGAAATAAATGCCTAAAATGACCACAAAGTTGATGTGAGAATTAATAAAAATGTATTTTTTTTATAAATTACAGATATATATAATAAATAGTATATACAAAAATTTATATTCAAAATTAATTTCAAACATAATCTTATAATATCAAAAAAAAAATTAATGAGTAATATATCATAATTAAATAAAATTGAGAAATTAAATTATTTACCCTTTAGAGACTTTTAATTTCAAACCCAATGGATGAAATAATTCCAATTGAAACTAAAAGTAACATGACTTATTAAGGAATAAAGATATTACTATCAATTTACAATCACATACATCATAAAAAATAAATTGTTTCCTAACATATAACTTTTTCTCAAAGAAATGATATTGGCTAATAATAACTTACCTAGCGCTTTCAACTAATTGAATATGATATAATCTCATATAAATTGACTTTAATAATATAATTAATTTTTAATGTAACCATACTATTATTTATAGTTTTATATATGATTATTTTAAAACATCTTATCATAATTTGGTTTCTAATCAATCATTATTTTCCTTATTTTAAGGTGTTAATTGCCTGGTTTTCTCTTTGATTCATTATGAGGAATGTTATAATTCAATTGAATATTATATATATTTATCATCTCCATAATAATAATAATGAAATAATTATCATATAAATAATTCAATAATAATTGTTTGACTAATAATGAATTATTGTTTGGTGAAATGAAATACATTATGGTAATGTAGATAGTAGGTCGTACGTATGAATGAGTAAAACTTCATTTTTTAATTATCATTACAGAAACAAGGTAAGTAATATTTTACCACTAAAAACAACCATAATATCAAAATAATTATTTAAATACACTTATACATATCATCCATTTTTTTGGTGATGAAAATAGTGTCACAACATTTCGTAAAGGAGGTAGTCCAGACGTACACGAATGATGATGTAATATTTCATTTAGTGAAAATGTAATATGAATAAGATGTATATTATATTTTATGAATGATAAATATAAAATAATTATCCTAATTATGTAATTTATATCACATATAAAAATAATATTTATCCTTATCACTTACCATGAAATGTGTTGGTGAAAGATGAATCACATCACATAGTAAGGAGGTAGTCCATTATACCCACAAGCAACGATGTCGTATCACTTATTGAATGAAATAAAAAAATGGTTTCTATGATATAATTGCACTAGAGGTATAATTATTATAAAAATATCATATATATAATTTATTACCATCATCCTACCCATCAATGAATTATGTTAATAGAAAAATTAATGATATCTATTCCTGAGGCGGTAGTCCGCCGTACACATGAGTTAAGATTTCATAAACAATTTTATGGAAGTGGTGGTGGTTCTAGATAAATAAAATATTATAAAATTAAAATATTATTGTCACTATAATGGGGTTATATTATATTAATTTTTTAATAATAATTTTATGAGGTGGAGAATGAAACAAAATAAAAACATTCACGGAAAAACATTACATCTTCTTCAGGTATCCTCCGTAGGTTTTCAAAAATAGTCTTACTAGGTTGTATTTTAAACAAAATAATACATAAATGATTATAGGATTGAATTTAATAAAGGATATGGGTTGGTATTTTTGTATCCAAAAGGGTTTAATGGTGTAAAGGGTAGAGGATTGGGGGTGGCATTTTACAAGTGTGGTGAGTGGCACACTTGATTTGTTTTTGAAAATATTATTTCATGACCACATTTTTATAACATACAAATAATACAAAATGGTAAATTAGATAAAATAAAAGAGATAATGTCAACATATGGCCATCCAATTTGTGTTAGATGTGTTGGTGGGTAATGTTTTATGCATATAATTTTAGTTTGACCCACGGAAAATCCATTTTTATATTAACCGTGGTGATTAATTTTCAATGTATTAAATATTATTTTAGTTAAAAAATTATGTAGAAATTATTTTAAAATATAAAATATTCCTACTCAAAATTTTATATAAATTTTTTTAAATGGAATTCACATAAGTGGAATAATTTTTTTTAAATTAATCTCACAGACGTGATGAGAATGAATGGTTTTAAATAGGATATAAATAAAAGTATGTAAAAATATTATAAGAAAATAAAATCTGTAAATTATTATGATGAAATAAATTAGATTAATTTTTTATAATTGAACTAATTTTATTTTTATATATAAATATAATTTTACTTTATAAATAATTTATGAAAATATTTTTTTTTCAATTATAATTCATAATTTTGAACTAATCATTAAAAATGATTTTTTTAAAAAAATTAAAAAATATTCCCCAAATATTTTTGATATTATGATTTGGAAAATGATGTCAATTTTATGAAATAATGCTCATAAAATTGGTAAAATAAAATTTTAAATTATGTACTGAGTGCATGACTAATCTTTCTTTTAGAAAAACATATTTTCTCAGATAACATTTAATTTTTTTACATTATAAGAATATTATTTTATTTATAATAAATAGATAATCATAATTTTCATATTTTTTGTTTGTACTATTAATACCCTCCAACATAAAGTCTAATTTATAATATTAAACTATATTATAGTACATTTGGAATCAAGGTTATGTTTTCTGAAACCTATCAAAGTTATTATATTTAATTAAATATATTATGTATGATATATAAGTTCGGTGTTACATGATTTAGGTGATATCAAATTAAATTTTCTAATATTGACATTATTGGGAGTTATATTATCCCGCACACCCATAATAAATTTTTTCCTCTCAATTTGAACATGATAATAGTAATCATGTAACAGATAAATGAATTATATGTTGTTGGAATGAAACATCGTAAGAAGAGTTAATAGAAAATCAACATCTTAAATGATAAAGGGAGCTACCAAGGTGATATATAATTACACATAACTTGGTTTCCTCCTTGGATAACATATATTGAATGTGGATATAATATATGAAATAAAATAGTCCATAATTTCTTATAGTGATTGAGTTCATTAATCACAAGCATGTGAATGGATAATTGAATGTTCAGGGCCTCAAAATCCAAATATTATTAATGATTTAATTGGTCATTTCATTCATTAGGTTTTAATGTATTATGATGATTTTTTTATCTTCTTTTTATAGAGTTATGTAATTAGTTTGATATCTAATAATATAAAGAAATACACAAACTAGATACTTCTATATTTCATAATCACAATATCATCTTTTGGTTGTCCTTCGATAAATTTTCCACTCATCCTTTATCCAAATAATTGAATATCCAAAATTTACTTATTTTCATAATGCATTAAAATTTATGTTTAATGGATTATAAAATTCAAAAAAATAGCTATATGTTTTTCCATCATTCCTTAACTATTATCAAAAATCCAATATGGTTTTACATCATTCTACAAATATGAAACATTAATATCTAAACCTCCTTGGTAACGCCACTAGATCATCATGAATGCTTACTCATCAAATCATTTAACAAAAAATAATTACATATTAACCAATATATAATGCAGTCTTCTTGTAGACATTCAACCCTTATAATCTTTTGTTCATGGGTTAAAACCTCACAACCTTTCCAGATGAGATGGGTTGTCACCAAATAAGAGGGTTTTCCATTTTCAAAATTATATTAATATAATTAAAATATAGATCCCATAAAATATGATTAAAATCATGTAAATAAAATTAAAATCATTAAATAGTCATATTTAAAATTTTTTAAATAAAACTTTTTTTCTAATGTATTATTATATTATTGGACACTTATTATAATGTATTTAATGATCATATTAACCCTGAAGGTTATGAATACCTATTATCATATGTCTATAAAATTTAAACGATTTGTTCTGAAAATTACATTCTTAATGAATCATATACTAAACTAATGTGTTCGATCCCAATAAATATATCCAAAAAAATTTTAATCATGGAAATTTCTCATCATATAGGACCTACAAATATGTTATTTCATAAGTTCAACTTATAATAAATCTTAAACTCATAAACCCACAAAGGTATATCTAAATATTATGTTAATGAAGGAATATATTATTAATGTTTTTCATATCCTAATATGTTTTGTGAATGTTATAAATAAAATAAAATTGTTAAAAATATATCAAAAATTTAATTCTTGAATCACAATACACAAGTACATTGTCAATTTTATTTCCACATAGGACCTTCCTTGGTCTATGGTCTATCCTTTAGAAGAGGTAATTGAATAAGATAATTACTATGTTTTAATAATTTTAATGAAAAATCAATAAATGGATCCCCATGATGAGATTCATTTCCATTAATTATACACTTCATTTTCCATGGAAATTGTTTGATTTATACAATAGTTTTCCACACAACAAACTTTTTCATATTCAATTAAAACACCTTCTATACAATATAAGACTCCTTATGTTTAACCTGGGTCATTCATTATCATCATCGGTTCAAATAAGTCATAATGGTTTGTAAAGAAATTGTGAATTATCCTTAGAATATTTTTTGGGAGGGTAAAATTAGGTGTATAGTAAGGTATGTTGTCAAGTACTAGGTGATGAACAAATTATGCCCAATGTTATATTTTTTGAGTTATTACCACTATGTAAATTTGTTCTAAAACCAAATCCACATGTAGTATATAGGATGAGATGTATTTCCAGGAAAAACAAAATAATATCTAACTTACCAAAACATTAGGATATTTTTCTATACAAATATTCAAATTCTATCATAGTGTTGTATTTCCTAATCCATGTTTTTTGTATTATTGCTCACATGATTTTTACTAAAATTCATTTGATATGGAATACATTGATCCCGATCCTAGTATATCGGACCTTGTCCCTTAAATTATTACAATTTAATAGATACAAGGAATAAGATTATATTGTGAAAATAAGTTTTTATTTTTCGAGAACTAGATACATATATGATACCTATTTTATAGTGGGAATAAAAAATAAAACACAATACATACAAAAACCAAATGAACTGCATCATTGAAAAATTATTAAATTTTTTCTAATTTATATATTTTTGAATGGAATCCAAACAAGGGTGAAGGAAATTGAAAAATCAGGGTTATATAAAATGGATGTTATATTGAAACAATAAAAATAATCAATATGGAAAAGTAAATAACTGAACAGAAATTATATTTCAATATCATAACTATCATGGTAAGATAAGGAGTTTTCCATATTCATATTTTAATAAATAAAAAAAACATGTCACTTAATTTATAAATTGAGGATTAAATGAATCCAAATAAAATATAATAGTGAAATTATAATGGATATCACAAATAATACAATTATCAATGAAGAAAATTCTTAATTATTGGAAGTCATGTTTCCCAAGAACATGATACCATTGCCATCACGATCTATCATCAAGATAGTTTAAAACTACTATGTAAAACCAATATAATTGGGGAAAAAGTTCATATCACTTGACTTTTAATACATCTAGGAGCTATAAACAATCAGGTCCCACCCATGACTTCATGTCCAAATAATTCTATATATATTGAAGAATTTATTAAATTCATGAACAATGTGACTTATCATCAAATATATGTATTGACAAAGAAATAAGAATTTATTAATATATCACCAAATAAAATTTAAAATTTAGCGTAGAACCCCATATGTAGAAATGTAATATGGATTTATCATATAAATAAGGATATTTAGGAGAAATTTAATATCCATAAGAAAGTGAATAATTTAAGGGAATTTTAATAAGTCCTTGAACTGAATATTAATAATTTTCGTTGTTAAAAATATCATAATCCATCTATAAGAATAATAAAGATAATATCAATAAAACCTATGCACATTATAGTAAGAATTATATAATTTTGTCACGGATGAAACAAAATACCATAAAAACCCATTACAAACATTCATCAAGAAATTTTACTTTTCATTTTTAAAAACACATTCTAAAATAAAGAAAACAATGAAATTTTAAAATATTTTTCATTAAAAGTATATTTGAAACCAATAAAATAAGATTAAAAATATTTGAGTGGCCATGAATGTGGGAAATTGTTTTTTGTGTCATACCTATTAAAAAAATTATTTTGTTCTCATTTTTGGTAAAATTAAAATGGGTATTATTTTGAAATATTCATGATTATTCAATTAAATATATTTTATAAATTTAAAAAGTTTTTAAAAATTTATTTTATATGTAATTTTTTAATGGGTTAAAAACATTTTTTTAAATATTATTATAATATAGGTTTTTTGTAGAAAACAGATTTTCTAACGTAGAGAGAAATTCTGTGTAATATTATTAAAAACATTTTCAAAAATATTAAAATTAAAAAAAATGAAAATAGTTAATATTACATGAAAAAATCATGAATAACATGAAGTAAAGAATATTAAATTGGGTTATTATAAAATTATCAAATAATTTCAATAAACTGAAATTTTGGAATAATTAATCATGGTTTGAATGAGATTGTGAAATAAACCAATAAAATTATCACAACATTGAAGTGAGAATTAATAAATGGATTTATTATATTTATAAATATTTAATATATGTGATAAAGGTGTATATATAACAATATATAGTAAGAATTCAGTAGAAACATAATCTCAGAATATTAAATGTAATGAAGGAGTAATATAACCAAATGAAATGAAATTGAGTTATGAAATTATTTAGCACTTTGTAACTTTTAATTCAATACCCATTCAATTAAATAATTCAAATATAAACATAAAATTAAATTAACTAGTCAATAATCATGATATGACATGTAAAATTGGAATTATATGCTCCATATAAAAGAAATTGCTGAATAACATTCAAATTTACCTCAATTAAATGAAATTGAGAGAGAATCCCTTACCTCATGCTTTACATTAGTTTAACATGTTCTATCATCTGGTATAATAGTTTTATGACTAAAATTAATTTAAAATTGTACCATATTATTATTTATAATATAATATATGATCCTTTTATAACATATTATCACATTTTTATTAATAATCATTCATTATTTTCATTTTTTGGGTATTATTTAACTTGTTTAATTGTTCATGCATAGTCATGAAATTTATGGTTCCTGTGAATATTATATAAATTAATAATGTCTTTAATAATAATTATAATGACATAATAATAATATTTAAACATAAATTATTATTTTAATACCAATCATGTCATTTTTATTTGATAAATTAAGTACGTTATGATCATGGAGATAGTTCATCATCCATATCCTTGAGAAACATTTCCATTTTTCAATAATCATTATTCATATGAGATATGTTATATTTCAATAATAAATAATGATCATAATATCAATATTATTAATTAAATATATATATATATACATTATCTATTTGGTGTGTGGTAATGAAAAGAGAGTCACGTCATTTTGTGAAGGGGTAGTTAACATGTACAAGAATGACATATCATCTTTCATCAAGTGAAAAAGTAATAATGAAAAAGGTATATATTATATTTTAATAATTATAATTATTTAATTAATAACATAATTATTTTTATTATAAAATATTTAATCAATAAATTTATCCTTATCACTTTCCATACAACGTGTTAGTCAAAGTCGAATCACATCACTTCGCAAGGCAGTAGTCCACCATACACAAAAGTGATATTCTCATATAACTTATAAAAAGGTAAATAATAATTTATATATGATAGAATGAATATAGAGGTATAATTATGTTACGAATATCATATATATACTTTATATCAGCAATCATCGCCAACACTAAATGGTAGTAATGGAAATACGAACTACATAAGTTTGTAAGGCAATAGTTTTCCTAAAAAAAGGATGATTTCCTAACCGATTTGATTGTAGTGGATACGATTGTAGGGAATTTACTTATCATAAAAAATCTCATAGTATTGAATATTAATATTATATAATATCAAAATTGATTAATAATAATTCAATGACGTGGATAAATATAGAAATTAAAAATGGTCATTGAAGAATATCACCTCTTCTGTGGGTATCCTTCTAATGATTTCACCAAAAACTATACTTGGTTTTATTTTATCCAAAAATAATAATAATAGGATGGTATGAATTATTTTTGGAATTGATTTGGTTAGGTATTTTATGATTCAAAAGGGTTTGAATTTGTGAAGTGTAGAGGAGTGGGGTGGCCTTTTATAAGTGCAGTGAGTTGAACACTTTTAAATTTTTGAAATGGTTAAATTATTGCCACATTGTTATCATTTTAAAAGGATAAATAATGGTCTATCATCAATCCTATAATATTAATGTTTGAAATATTGATATTAAATGCATTTTTAATCGATAGTGGGTCCTTTTTAGCCCTTATAATTTTAATTTAACCATTGGTAAATCTATTTTTACCTTAACCGCAATAATAAATTTTTACAATCTTTGTTGTAACTTTTTGTAAAAAATTATGTCTTCATTATTAGACAATATAAATTATTATTATTATTATTAATAAAATTAAATCCATTTTTCTAAATTATATACATATAACTGTAAAATATTAATTAAAAATCAATCCTATGGACGCGACGAAAATGAAGGATTTTAAGGAGAATAGTTAAAAGGATTACATGTTTTTATTTAATGATTACATATAATAATGATTAAAATAACATAAATTGTATTAAATGATATATAATTAATGTAATATTACTTTTAAACCAATTAATTATTAAATTTATATTCATAAATAATTTAATAGGAATTTTATTTATCAATTAAAATTCAGTTTCTTTACTGCTCATCAAAAAATGAAATATTTCACAAAACAATTAACCCTAAGTTAATTTTATTATTATGGATTCAAAAACTAATTTAGTTTTATAAAATAAATTTTATATATGTGGTAAACCATAATTTTAAATAATGTGTGAAAATATTGTCTAATCTTATTTTATAAAAATATAGTTTTAAAAAAAAAGTTTAAAAATTAATTTTATTTAATTAATGACTAATTGATGACTATATTTTTCATATTTTATATAGTAATTTTAATATAGTTCCATTTATGGATATTTTATAATGGTATAATATATTATGGTACATTTAAACTCTAGTTTTTGTGTTCCAAAGTCTATCAAAGGGATTATATTTTAAAAAATATATTTTATGGGTTATTTAAGATCAGTCTTGTGTTTCAACTACACAATAAAATACAATGTTCATATTTTAAAATTTTGGGGTGTTACAAAAAATAATTCCATGGTTGATATATTATTTTGTATCTTATAAAGCCTTGATAGGTTGGATTAGGATTGGTGTTATTTTTCATGATCACATTATTGAAAGGATTATATCTAGTTATGGAGAGAATCGTATCTGGGTCTTCTTTTCACAAACAGTGTTTTCCCTTGGAATATAATATAGCTTAGAATTTTTAATATTAAGAGTTATTTGTTATGTTTTCGGAGGACATTTATTCAATCCCTTACATCACATAAAATAAATTTCTAATAATAATTTAAATATTTTTATTATTCTCTTTATATGTCAAATACATTCAGATAGATAAGTATTATTGGATAAATAAGTAAAATATTATTTATTCAAATGATAGTAAATATATAATTTCAACCATGATCACTAATCATGGTCCATTATTACTCATTGGTATTTATAATCAATAAAATAAATATTTTTTTAATAAATATAAATTACTACAATACTTATAGATAAATATAAAAAAATATTCACTATGTTTAAAAAAAATATTTATTTTTACATAACTCAAATATTTATTATTTTTACTAACTCATGATTCAAAATTTATGTTCAAATAATCTCAATCAATTATTAATAAACTGAGGTATAATTTAATTTAATATTTTTGATGCTCCTTTTCTTCACATTGTCTAAAATAACGGAAAGGGAAATGACTTATCACAAATTGATTCAACCTTTGAAGAAAACCACAAAAATCGACAAAGGCACGAACAAGGCTTCAAATGAAAAAGGGTCGCGCATGATCCCTCATTGTTAGGCAAGTATACATGTGTGCCGCCTAATGGTAACGCAAGTGACTTGTGCGACCTAAGTGATAACTACCCTAGGTCTTCTCCAGCCTATAAATAGACCCTATGGGCCCCCTATTTCAAAGAGGAATTTTTCCAGAATTCAGATATAGAGCTCTGAACGCCCACGTCTCTTCTTCAAGTCTTCAGAACACTTCTAAGGTAATTATTTACCTATAATGGAAGGTCTAAATAACAGGAGTAAGGTCTAAGTGTTAGAATTCACTAAAACTTGTGCGCCTAAGGTGTTTTACCCTTAAGGGAAATGAACATACTTGCGCGCCGCCCTACTTCTTCACCAAAACTTGTGCACCTCTCTTCTGGAAGTACCTTAGGATAATTATAAAGGCTTTGGTCAAGGATCACCCAAGTGTTACCCTACTAGTTAAAAATCACGCAAGTACCCATGTGTCGCGCAGGTATATCTGCGCAACCAGGACTTGCGCGCCTACGCAGTAATTGCGCGACTCCCCAGGACTTGTGCGCCCTTATATTTTTGGGTGCCCTTCTTACCCATTTGACCCCTCTTATGCCATTCCACCTCTTATATTCAATACTCAGTCTTCAAGACACTCATTCAAATCCATTTTTGGCATGTTTTCTTGACTGAATTCCTTATCTGAAAGGAATTATGTGGATCATGTCTTAAAAACATAGTGATTCACATAATCTTTATGTCACTAAAGATTGAGATTTCATTCATTCAACCTCATCATTTATGATGAGAGAACCCCTTAACCCAGGCCTCCTTTTCAGGAGTAAGTCCCAGTCATAATTCTCATTAATTATGGGAATCCTCCTTAGAAGTAAGCCCCAAGTCCCTCAATCTGGGCATCCTCCTTAGGAGTAAGCCCCAATCTTAAAATTCCCAAATATGGGCATCCTCCTTAGGAGTAAGCCCCAACCATAATTCTCTTAACCTGGGTTTCGTTTTCATGAGTAAGCCTCAGTCTTAATTTCTCTTAACCAGCCCTAATTTAACTTTTTGATCCGGGTCTACTTCTCAAGAGTAAAACCCAATCATAATTTCCCTCCTAATTTGGGCCTCCTTTTTAGGAGTAAGTCCCAAATTAGAGTATCCAAATCTCCATAAAGTACATATACCTTTATGGACCCTGTTCATGGGTTTCTTCCCTGAAGTAAATCCTAATATTCATCTATTTGGGAAGTCATACATACATACGCCCCACATCATTTCTTATGATTGCATCTTTTATGGCACAATTGTCTGGTTTTACCAATACCTCTTGTTTCTCACACCGAGCATGACTCACGTGAGCTTAGAGTGTAAAAGTAATTATGACAGCTTTCTTTGAGCCATCAATCATAAACATCGTATTCCCTTACTCAAACTACATGGGTTATGATTCCTTTTCCTAAACAAAGGATACATAGGTAGCCCATCTGCGGGTATGATCCCAACTCTGAAATAATCAATGTTCTTCTGAATGAAAATTAACGTCAGGTGCCCCACTGAGTTGCTTTAAAACCAGTATGGTCATCATAATGACCTAGAGACTTTTATGTATTAAAGTATAGCATTGACTAATAATATCTAACAAATATAGATGATTCCTTATCAATGAAGAACCTCAAATACATATAAAAGATTTTATAAATTTCCTATATATCAATCATTGATGGTCAGATCTAAAGAAAAACTTATTTTCTAGTTGGTAATTTAATAAGGATTCATGAACATAAATTAAATCTATAAAGAGAGTCCTAGAGTAGACAATAATGCCCCTCAAAAAGGTGTGATGAGTCCGACCTCCCATCCTCTTGACCAATTCAAATTCCTAATCCTCATCAGTCCACAACTAATGAGTGCCTACCTTTGGAAAGTAGGTTCAAATGGATATGGAATCATTGGATGTTTCCGGTTCTATGAACAAACCCGTTAGATTCCGCTTGGAATGTTTGAATCTTAAATAAATGAGATCATCCCCAATTCCGAAGGAAGAAAAAATGGTGAACCCGACGTGAATCCTTAACCAAGTTAAAATGATGTTTTGATTCTTTGTTAGGCCCCTATTTAAAACTCAATGAGAGGGACAACAAAAACAATCATTGACATATGTGCTCATCCAAAAGATGTAGTGGAATAATTTATCTTGATTAACTCTGTTATATCAAACAGGCACTCTTTTCTAAGATCTTATGCATTTACAGAATGGATTCTTTTAAGTTCACATCCATGAATATGTCTGCTGTGAAAACTTCTACTGCAAATGCCACTGCTGCTACTCCTGCTGGATCACCGTCCGCTCTGAGGACGACATCACCTACTCAGTGTCTTCAAATCTGGGTATCAAACGTACTGGTTAAGGAGTATCGTCAATACGGTACCATTAAAACTCTGGAGGCTGCCCGAAAATCCCTCCACGTGAACAACTCACACTGGTCATCCGGAAAATGACGACCAGTGATCAAGAAGCAGGAGGTTCTAACCACCGCCTCCAACCGTTTCTGGTCGTTATCCCCAAAACACAATCACCATTCGCTCCCTTATTCTGAGGAGGTGAATGAGAAGGTCCCTCAGGGCCTCAATTCAAGAAGACAAGAGTTCTTCCCAAGGGCTTCTATCGACAATCACTGCCAGACTCGTGCAGCAGTGTGCCCTCAACATGATGAGGGTACCGACTCCAGGCGTTCGGCTCAGGTTCCTTGAACCTGAGCAGGAAAGACGAATCACCAGAGGCGAAATCCGGTTAACAGTGAGCAAGTTCTCATCTCTTCCATCTCCGGAGAAGTCCACCAACTTAACTTGGTGGCAAGCAATGAGGAGGCACACACTCCTATCCATTTTAATTCCGCTGTCCAGCAGACTCGTCTGGTAGCATCACGCCAATCCCACCAGGCAATTCCAGTGGAGTATTATAGACAGGAACATACAACTGTTTATACGTAATCAGCTAGTCAGCAGGCTCATCTGACTACATATGATGGATCTCGTCAGCCACGTTCAGTGAAGTGCAATCAGCATGCACATACCCCTGCTAATATTAATCAAGTATACCAACAGTCTCACTTGGTAGCACACAGAGAAGTCAGTCGGAAAGCTCCAGCGACAAACAGGAGGCAGACTCAATTCTCTTCCCCCACACTTGAGTACTGTCAGGATTCACTGACCGGAAAAGGATTATAGGAGCGGGCACATACACCTACTCCAAGCACGGAATGGATGTATATCCCCATTCCGGCAGTTGAAGACACCAAACATATTCTATCAATGGTGAAAGAGAAGATGAAAATCCCTGCACATATTCTAGATGCTTTCCAGGATATTATAACAACTTCAGCAACATCTCAGGGAAAGACACATAAATCTATCCCTACCAGTGGAGTGACACATTAACAGGTCACTCCAGAATATATAATCACATCTGTTCCAGTCCAAGATTGTTGTGGGGCGTACTCCCCCATATCATATAGATAACCAAGTCAGGCACATACACCTGGTTTGAGCGGAGATAATAAGCCTAACCTGATCATTTCTCCTAAGCAGGCACACACACCTGCTATATTGAGTAAGAAGGAATCTAAGTAGAAGACCCTCCAAGCATAGTAAAGAAATCAAGATCAAATCTGTAACAAGTCCTTCCTCGATACTGGAGTTCTTGATGCCCTCAAATAGTTATCTGTTGGAATGCAAGATTATACACCCTCATTTCCCAATAGTGGGAACATTAATTCTGAAGGTATTCAATAGGAACTTCATCATGAAGGCTTGCTTCATGACAATTCAGTCGATCTCTAAGTGTCATCTTCAGATGAGATCCACAGGAACCCTATGTGTGGTCCGAAGACCAAGGAGCATGAGATCTCATCTTTTGCTGTAACCCACCATAGTGGCCCTCTCCATGATTATAAATTTCTTGGTGAAAGTCCTCTCCATAGTAGTGATACACATTTCCCGGAAAATGCTCCAGTGGACAATGAAGTGCCGAGAAATCCCTCCTATATTGAGGAACTTGAAAATGTGAAACTAGTTATGTCTGATTCTTCATCGCTAGCAGGCGAAATACATTCTCAATTAGAATATAGCCCAGGGTGTAGGTCATTCTCCTAACCACCAAATAGTCATGAATCTTCTAGCTTGATCAGTAGTTTCTCTACCAATATTGTTGAATTTGATGAAGAAACAAGGAAGCACTAGCTCTGGTCAAATCAGGTAGAAGAATATTCATTGACTGATAAAGAGGAAATGATGAACATGAGAAAAAAACCGGGAAAAGTTGAAGTGCTAGTCATGTTTTGGCCTCTGGCTGACTCTCAGTTTGACATTGCAGAGATGTTGACGGAAGATGGAATTCATGATATTCGTCTCAAAATATGGAAAACTCTTTGTCAGTTGAAAAATAAATTAATACCTTGTGATGAATATTAAAATCAAGTTAAGATAATAGATTTGTTACAATGCGAAATTGACTTGGCATCTCTATTAGTCTCTCGATATCTGAAGGCTGAAAAGCAGCAGAGAGCCCTTCAGCGTTCATGCCTTGGCGCACTAAGAAGATTGCGCCAGTAAATTGCCAATACCACATCTGGTATTCATGTCAGAGGATGGGGTGTTCATGGATCACTACATTTCATTGTGCTCTACAGTTACAAAAGCCCACTGAAAATGGTCTCATGAAATGTTATTGTCCGTGGCCGGCCACTGTCAATGGGTTTTGTTTGTAATCAAAATCATTCCCAAGAACAGGCCTCAACTAGTTTTTCTCAAAATCAAGAATACATAGAACAAGTTGGTGAATTACTCTTGCATCAAGAAAATGAGAATATTGAACAGGCCTCTCCTATGGAGCAATCACATCATCAAGTTACAGAAGTGTCGGAAATCATCCAATGGTATATTGAACCGGGTGATAAAAGTGGATGCAGGTTGATTCATCTAGCTAATTTCAGGTCTATGGTCTGCAAGATCAGGAGAGATTTTGAGAAAGTCTCGGACATAGCATGTCAAGAGCCACCCCAGCTTCCCAGAATGGGGACTCTCTTAAACCAACCCTCGGAATTAACAAATAGGATTCGAGGAGTTGAGCAAAGACAGAAGAAACAGCCCCAGTCCACCAGACTGGGGAATTTTTCAAATTATCAATCCCCTCCATAGTGAAAGTCAGTCTTTTCTCGATTGGGGAAAAAACTTAAGAGGAAAGAAGAACCAAATTATCAGGATATTCCCACCAAATTATGGTTCATCAAGAAGTTACTGAGGGATCTAATCAACAAAAGGCAATGTCTCATCAAAGACATGGAAAGAGACAATATCGCAGAAATGCTGATAGGAGGGATGCAATTCATTATGTTTCAATAATTGTCATCAATGTCATTGTTGCTGATCCACCAGATGAGGCTCACTCAGGGGATTCAGATGAATAATTTCTTGCTCATGAAGATGTACACACAAACACAAATCAAGAAGGTGTGCGTTCACAAAATCAAAGCATTACTCAGAACCTAGGTAATCCTTTAAGTGACCCACTTCCCCCTCTCCGAAAGGGATCAAACAAGGGGAAGGGAAAGAATAAGGTTAAAAATACTTTCTATGGAGAAGGCCAATCACTCTCACTATAGAAAAGGTTTGCACAATAGGAGGAAGAGATGATGGAATTGAAAAGGTTGAACGCAGGACTACATCAGGGAAGTTTTCTTCCTAAACGTGTTGGAGTTAGTCACCCAAGGGAATTTGTTGCAGCTACTGAGATGGATCAAGAATATCCTCCTTTATAAGTACACCCTCACAGGTCTAATCCTATGGGTCAAGTGCAACAATAGTTGGCAGTGCTGCCATCAGTTGCAGTACTAGCTGCCATACTTGTTAAAACTCCATTCATTGCACCTGCCCAAGTCTAAGTTCAACCATATGTTTCTAAAAAGTTAATAACTACCATTGAGTCATTAACAGCTCAGTTAGAGACTATGGAAGGGAAGCGTGCGCAAGTTCAACCAAAAAAGAGAGCTTACCCTGAATGGGTAGATTCAGTCTCTCCCCCATCAAGTTTTGGGAATAATATATTCCCTATTTTCAATGGATCAAGCGATCCTAAATAGCATTTGATGCGTTACGTGTCTTGTTGCGATCCTATGATGGGAACTTCGGAGCAGAAAGAAGCAGTGAAACTCATATTCTTCGTGCGAACCGTGCAAGGACCAGCCTTTGTCTGCTACACATGCTTGCAATCCTGGTCAATTACCAGATGGGAAGATCTCCGTCAACGATTTCTTCTTCAATTCAGCTCAACTTTTCCAAAGACAACATTTTTCAATCATAAAAACTGTAAGCAAAGAGAGAATGAAAGGGTCTCATATTTCATTTCTCATTGGAAGGGATTAACATATTCCCTAAGCTTAGAACTCCCTCAAGAGGGAATGTTTCCAATATGTGTGGCAAATCTATGGGATGAATTACACACACCGCTAATCCCTGTGAAATACACAGGAGGGTTTCGTGGCCTTACTTCAATTGCTCAACAGATTGAAGATTCTCTTATATAGACTAAGGCTAAATCTCGTGTAATTCCATCAGCTCCAGGAAGGATAATGGGTAAAGTAGATACTGCTACAGTTATGATTAAACAAGCACCTGTACCTACTTCTACCTCAAAACCTTCATCTTCTTAAAGGGCTCCACCTCCTGAGCACAAAAAACAAAGGTCATTTTATCAAGACGATCAAAGATATCAAAGACGGAAACAATTTAATGAGTTTAAGAGCAATGTTTACTCTTTCTGAAATGAACATGTTCCTGGCTACTTCATTTCGGCTCTGAAAAATAATCTGGTTCAATTTCCAAGGCCCAAGAGGCCAAACAAGGAAGAAGATGAAGACCGTCCCAATTATTGCCCATTTCATCAAATGTTGGGGCATCCCATCCATGAGTGTTTTGTCTTCAAGGACCTCTTGAAAAAGATGGTCGACTCAGGACAAGTCAAACTAAAAGGTTCATCAGCTCAGGTAGCATGTGTTACTGCTACAGTTCCAGAGGAAGATGGTGAGTGGCAAGAAGTCAAAAGAAAAAATGAGCAAAAATATGATGATTGGATGGTCCGAAAGACTATCAACCAAACTCATGATATTTTGCGAACACAATTAAAGAAACCAATTGTGCCTTCTTCCATGAATGCCGTAGAAAACCCTCTTCATCAGAGGGAAACACCTCAATGAAACTGCACAATTCCATGAAAAAGGAACAATCAGAAGAAGATGAGTATGTGTCAAAGCGTAAGTTGTCATTGACTCTGGCAGATTTCATGCCATCTACTTCAAAGCAATGGGCACCAACCCATCAAACGGAACGACCTAAATTGGATAGTCATGCAGAGTCTTCATCAGATGAAGAGTTGATTTTCTGTTATACTAATATTATTCAATTAACTGATCCATATGCTAGTTGCAGTTTCGATTATGATGAGCTCGAATCTCCTATATCAAATAGAGGAATTAGAGGATGTTACAGAGGCTCAGGATACAGGGGAAGACATAAATCTTTCAAATGCCACTATTCTAATTCTACCCCTTCTAGAATAGTTTACGTAGCAGAAACTCATGGTAGAGCCCTTCAGTGAGCTCAACTAGAACAATCAAGTTCTTCTACCAATAGCAAATTCAGTCCTGACACAATTATTCTAGAAAACCAGTTGAAGGTTCCATCATCTTCATATCAGAAAGTAAATGTATCTAATTGGTCTAATCTTCCAAAAACAGGAATATTGCCAACTTTTATCCCGATACAAGATGCATCAACTTCCAAAGCATCTACTTCCAAGGCACCTACTAATCCACATGTTCCTGTTGGGAAACAAAGACCTCTGGATCAAAATTATTATTTGTTGAAACAACTGGAACAAGTACCGGACAAGTTATCAATCTTGGATTCTTTGAATTTATCAAAGGATCTTCGAGAGGCACATATTGAGGCTTTGTCAAGTCCTCAAGAGTTTGAAACTGAAATTGTTGTAGCTGAAGTCTATCACATAGAGAATAATCCTACAGAATGCCATGGGGTAATATCTTTTTCTGATAAAGATGAAGATGATGTCGTGCATGGACATATATGACCTATGTACTTATCTAGAATGGTCAATGGAATAGACTTCCGAAGAGCTTTCATTGATAATGGTTCAGGAGTCAACCTCATGCCCATTCGTAGACTTCGTCGATTGGGCCTCATAGAATCTTATTTATCTCCTTCTACCATGATGTTACAAGGATATGATAAAAATGAACAAGAATCACTGGGCGAATTTACCCTCAGAACTCTATTTTGATATCTTGTATCCAATTCATATTTCATGTTTGTTGATCAAGATTCAGCCTTCAACATCTTGCTTAGAAGACCCTGGCTACATCAATATGCAGTTATCCCCTCATCATACCATCAATGTCTCAAGTATTGTTTCGATGGTCATGTTGGGACATTGTATGGTGATAAGGCCCCGTCCAAGACATGTGAGTCTCAATATATTGAGGGGGAATTCAATCACATAAAAGGAAAGGATAAATCCACAATAAGGGAGCTTACTAAAGTTAATGCTCCGTATGGTTTGGAAAAGATTCCAGTAAATCCATTAACACATGTGAGTACAGATTATGTGTTGCCTATCGGTCAAACTGACAAGATATACCCAAATCAAAATACTCTTATGGAAAGATCCATAATGTCAATTACGACAATCAAGCCAGACAACATGGGATAAATTGGTAACCCACCAAGCAGTGATCAAAGCCCAAATGGTGACGTCTTCATTTCATCTGCTGAAATCCAACAAGTCTATACTTCGCCAATCAGGTCAGAAGAAGTTATAACAACTTCAGAGGTGAATGATGATATCGACTATCAATCCATCATCTCCTCTTCATTACCCATGGAAGACCCTTCATTATCAATCAGTTCAAAAATGGAAGCTTCTTCTTCAAGATGTTCAAATTTTAACATCTCTTATGGTCATGGAAATTCAGCTTTATCATCTACTATGCATGTAGAAATGGAAGAAATAACACATGATGAAGAAGAAGAAGAAGATCTCAGAGATGCTTCCCCATCATTTGAAGAGGGTATCTCTACCACCGTGGATGAAATCAAAGAAATAAACTTGGGTACAAAAGAAGATCCACACCCCAAATTAACTAGTGCGTCCATAACTCTTGAAGAACATGAGATGTATATTTTCTTTTTTAAAGAAAAATCAAGATATATTTTCTTGGAGCTATACAGAGATTCCCAGGCTTGATCCTGATGTTGGTACTCATAATTTGGGTTTACCAGAAGAGCAACGAGGATTTAAGCAAGCCGTGAGAAGAACACACCCAACTTATGATTCCAAAATTGAATCTGAAGTGGATAAGCATATCAAAGATAACTTCATCAGAGAATTTCAATATCCCAAGTGGTTGGCTAATATTGTCCTTGTGAAAAAGAAGAACGGACAAATTAGATTTTGTAGCGATTTCAGATATTTTAATCGGCATTGTCCTAAGGATGATTTCCCAGTTCCAATTACAGAACTTTTAATTGATGCAACAGCTGGCTATGAAGCACTTTCCATCATGGATCGATATTCCAGATATAATCGAATTTGAATGGCTCCAGAAGACGAGGAATCCATAGCCTTTAGAGCCCCTCAGGGTGTGTTTTTCTTCCAGGTAATGCCCTTTGGCTTAAAGAATGCAGGCGCAACATATCAACGTGCCATGCATCGTATCTTCAAACCCTTTTTAGGGAAGTTTGTTGAATGTTATGTAGATGATTTGGTGGTTAAATCCAAACAATGTTCTAATCACTTGGATGATTTAGAAGTCATATTTCGCAAACTTTGGCAACATAATTTGAAGATGAACGCCTTAAAATGTGCTTTTGGGGTAACATCAGGAATATTTCTCATCTTTTTTGTACGCCATCATGGTATTGAAGTCAATCCTGAGAAGACAAAGTCAATCCTTGGTATGCATACTCATCGAAATTTGAGTGAATTAAGTCGACATCAAGGAAACTTAGCTTATATTCGGCGTTTCATCGCCAATTTTGCAGGAAAAAGATTACCCTTCACCAAATTGATGAAGAAGGGAGTCACTTACCAGTGGATAGAATAATTTCAAGAAGAATTCTATATTTTCAATAAATACCTCTTGATCCCACCGGTACTTATGCCACCTGTTGAAGGAAGGCCACTTATCCTTTACGTGACAGCCTTAGAGCTATCATTAGGTGCCTTTCTTGCTCAGAAGAATGATGCTGGTAATGAAAATAGCCTCTACTACCTCAATCAGACTATTCTTGAAGCAAAACCCCAGTATTCAAGTATAGAGAAGTGCTGCCTGGCATTAATCTTTGCAGTTCAGTAGTTGAGACACTACCTTCAACATCACAAGGACCAATTGGAATCTCGCAATTACCTTCTCAAATTCATCCTTAGTCTTCCAATGCTTACAGGACATCTGACAAGGTGGGTAGTTATTTTGCAGCAATTTGACATTCAGTATATGTCTCAAAAGGCAATAATGGGCCAAGATATGGCTGATTTACTTGCTAAACACCCTTTAGTGGCGCATGCTTAGAATTTGTGCTTCAATTACAAGTGAATCACCAAAAAGAGAAAGGTGATTCAGACCTGGTAATGAAACAAGTCAATGGGGATTATGCCTTCAGAAAAGAATAACTAATCGCTTTGTATGATTATGTCAGAGAGTGAATGGCATAATTCCCTTTATAATCTTCATTTTCTTATGTCCCAAGATCAAAAAATGCTCAAGATGATGCACTGGCTAATATAGCCACAGCTCTGGTAGATCCGAATCGGGACAACACAATCATCAGCATTGACCAAAATCGTGCAATTTCACCTTATGTTCGAATCAGAATGGAGGAAATTAATGAAATTAGTCCCATTCCTGAACCGTATGGTCATACTATAGTATGGATGTCACCTATCAGGGAATACCTTCAAAATGGAACACTTCCACCTGATATAGCCGAGAAAGAACAAATCCGGCGATGTGTGGTCCATTTTACTCTTTATGATAGCCCATATCACTTAGAGAAAATTCTCTAGAAATGTTGTTTTGATGGAGTTCTCTTCAGATGCATTGATGGTGACGAGTCAATGGCTGCCCGAAAAGAAGTGCATCCAGGAGTCTGTAGTGCCCACCATTCTGGACATAGACTATCTGATCAGATTCGAAGGCTTGGATACTTTTGGCCTTCAATGACACATGATTGTGTTGATTTCACAAAGAAGTGTCATTCATGCCAAGTACATTCCAAATTCATTCATCAACCTCCAGAGTTTCTTCATACATCTAAATACTCGTGTCCATTTTCCACATGGGGAATGGATGTGGTTGGACCTTACCCTTCAGCTACGACCAAGTAGTTTAAGTATATTCTTACTGCTACTGACTTCTTTTCCAAATGGGAAGAGGAAATACCTCTCAAAGATGTCAGTTCTAAATGAATTTTTAGCTTCATCAAGTCTAACATCATTACCAGATTTGGTTTCCCTCATACCATATTGATGGACAATGGCACCAACTTATTTTAATCCGAGGCGAGGAAGTTGTATCAAGAATACAACATCAAATCCAATCATTCATCTCGGTATCATGAAGCGGACAATGGCCAGATAGAAGCCTTCAAAAATACTCTTTCCAATATACTTCAAAAGATGGTGGATAAAGATAAGAAGTCATGTCCTGGTAAACTCTTTCATGCATTATGGGCTTATCAGACTACCACCCGCACTGCAACGCGGTCAACTCCATATTCACTGGTATATGGAACAGAAGCAGTCTTGCCCATTGAAGTTCAACTACCCTCGCTCAGAGTATCTATTTGTGATCAGTCATCTATAGATGAACAATAAAAAAAGTGATTGAATTAATTAGAATGATTAGATGAGAAAATATTGTGGACTTTTCACCACTTGGAAGTCTATCAAAATCGAATAGAACGAGCTTTCAACAAAAACGTTAGTCTTTGTTCATTCACTCAGGGAGAATTGGTATTAGTTCTCAGAACTCCAATGATACAAGGAAAGAAACCTCCCAAGCTTGAGCCAAAATGGGAAGGACCTTACTCAATACATAGGTTCTACTCCAATAGAGCTTATTCGTTAATCTCGATGGATGGAGAACTCATCACTACTCCAACCAATGCCAGATTTTTGAAGAAGTATTTTGTATAAACACGAAATATATAATCAATGGTCTAGTATGACCATAAACTACACCATGGTCCAGTATGACCTTAAACTGCCCCATGGTCCAGTATGACCATAAACTACATTATGGTCCAGTATGACCATAAACTGCACCACGGTCCAGTATGACCTTAAACTGTACCATGGTCCAGTATGACCTTAAACTGCACCATGGTCCAGTATGAACTTAAACATCACCATGGATCGGTATGACCTTAAACTTCTCATCACGTACAGCAAGACGTTAAATTCCATAAACATCCACAGTCCATACATACAACCTTAAACTATTTTCACTTTCGTCCAACATGACGTTAAACAGTGTCCCCCATCATCATCCTTGCTATATGAAGTTAAACTATATAGAAGTACATTATGTCCAGCAAGACGTTAAACTGCATAACCAACAGTCCATGCATACGACCTTAAACTATTCGCACTTACGTCCAACATGACGCTAAACTGTATCGTCCCTTTTTTGTTCAAACATGACGTTAAACTGTGAAAAAGTCCCTAATACGTCCAACATGACGTTAAATGGTGTACTCTGTTGTCCTCACTGCATGACATTAAACTGCAAAGTCCTTTTTTTTCCAACATGACATTAAATTGTATTGTCCCCATCATCCTAACTACATGATGCTAAACTGTACAGAAAGTCCTTTAATATGTCCTAGCTACATGACACTAAACTGTGAAACACCAATAGTCCTAACTGCAAGACTTTAAACTGCATAGTCCCTTCATATGTCCTACATGAAATTAAACTCTGTATCGTTAATATTGTTGCTACCTATAGTTTTTCACATTGAGTATGACTCACGTGAACTTAGAGTGAACTTCAAACATAACACTCTCTCGAGGCTACTAACCATGTGTAAGTCCCAACACTATTTTTTAAATCGTTGTCCCTAAGAACAACTTGATCACTAATTCATACTTTAATTGAACTACGTAGACTTTGATCCTTGACTTCCAGGATGGGTACATAGGAAACCTCCCAAGGTTCAAGCCCAAAATCAATCTCATCACATCGGTTCACCTACATCTCAAACGATGTTGATTCATGAAACTACCTCTAGAATCAATATCTTTACATTGGTTCACTTTCGTCCTTGCTATACGACGTTAAACTATACAATACTTTTGTCCAATATGATAATAAACTACAATATTCTTTGATACCCTCACCTAAGAGGGAATCATTATTTATATTGATTTTCAATCATGATTCATTTCAAAGACTATATGCATATAGGGCAACGCCCAAATCTTTTATCTTGGGTCAAACCATCATTGCACTAAGGTCCCCTTTCACCCTTCACATGTACGAACCAAATTTGTATAGAGGGTAGTTCTAGAACTATGAGGGATTGATTCCCATCCTTATGGGATACGTAGGAACATTCGAGTGTCCCTTGAATCCAGCCCCAAGTCTTTGGGCCTAACCACAAATTCTTCTTTCAGTCCCCTGGCTAAAAAGTCCCCATGAAAACACACACTGTGTATTTCTTACAATGGTCCATGATCTATGAACCTCAACTAAGATCTCCAATCCTTTTGTCCCACACGACGTTAAAATGTAGTACAAATACTAAGTGTGTCTTGATTCCCATCCTTATAGGATACATAGTGAAGTCCAACATTTCTATTCAGGACCCAGCCACAACATGATTATGGTTAGCATTGATCTGTGAATCTCTACATACATTGGGAAATACCCATATTTATGTTTTATAATCCTAACCTTAAATATTTTCAGATCTTCATAACCATTTTCATGACTTCTAGTCACAAAAATGTCAAATTTCTGAGAGTTATTTTTCCTAACTAGGCAGCACGCACCCTTAGGTGGACTTGCATAAACAGTCTCCATAACAGATTTTCAGCCAAAAGATACTATTATTTGACTATGTAGCCAATGCCCTTAGGTGGCCCTACATAATTCAAACCCCTAATGGGTTTTTTGGTACTAGTAACATTATTCTTGGGAATAAAGCCTCTTTTGTCCTTATTTGACTTAAATGAAAATATATAGGGATCCGCAAAAATATCCATCCTTAAAATATTTGTCCCATATCCTTTTTCATGATCTGAAAGTATTCATGTATATGGTTTATATTCTCTTTCCCTACGTTTGGGTCAGACCTTCGTCGGAGTGATATCCATCCAGTTCTTCGAAAATCTTGTATTGAAATATCTTATCAATATTCAAGTATGTCTTTCCATACAGCTAACTCCATACTTTGGAAAATTTGAATCTCTATAAACATTCACTAAATTTCTAGCACTAGGAAAGTAAATTTTTGAGAGTTCTTTTTCCTGACTATGTAGCACGTGCCCTTAGGTGGCCTTGCATAAGTAGTCTACATAACGGACCTGTCAGCCAAAAGATGCTATTTATTTGACTATTCAGCCAATGTCCTTAGGTGTCCCTGCATAATTCAACCCCCTAACAAGTTTGTTAAATAATGGTAACTTCATTCTTGGGAACTACTTCTTCTAATGCCTTTTTAGCTCTTTTTCATATTATTCCTCAGATTCAAATATTCTTAAGTCATAGTTTACATATTTTCCCTCATACTTGAGTATGGTAATATGTTTTCAGATGAATTGTCAAGGAATTGAGTCAATTTTAATTTATTCGGTCAAAGCTATTTCGACCTTAAACATTAGCCTCTTTATGTCCGACGTGCATGACTTTAAACTACCCACAAAAGAAAAAGGAACTCTGAATAAAAGTCAAGTTCCAGCTCACTAAACATATATTTTGTATGATTTAGGTAATATTGAGCAATTAAAAGATTCAATTATTGTAGGGTTATTCATAATAATCCTAGTTAAAATCAAACTATGCTTACTAGGCCCATTGTCTTAGGTAAAATTTAAAGTAGGTAGCGGGAAAATACATGCACAAGTGATTAAAGATGAAAGAATTCTCTTCATTGATGGACAAGAATTTGCAGGACATCCACATATTGGAGTCTCTTCTATTTTTTTTCAAGAAATTACAAAAGGCTGTCGACATAAGTCTTCACATGATGAATCGCATCCCGAGCTTCATCAGCAGCCACTTGAAGCTCATGCACCCGACCAACATCACTCTTTTCAGCTTTATGGAGTGATTTCTTGGCATCCACAATGGTCTTAATACATTTCGTTTGAACTCCCACCAGTGAATTATTGAGTTGGTCAAGTTCCCCAGTAACAGAATCTAACTGCAGCTGAAGGTGCATCTTCTGGACGACTTTTTCTTTGATCTTATTCTTCAGCTCCTTCATCTTGGAACCATAGTCAGCCTCATATCGGGATACTAAAACCTCAAATTCATGGATGTTGACTGATAGTTTCACCCTAGTCAGATCCTCACAACACTTTTTCTCCTGCTCGATCCTGAAGATGACTTGTTTCACGGTGGTATGGATATCTTGGTATCCAAAACCGCCAAGTCCTAGCATGGCAAACTAGAACGACAATCGAGGGATCTTCGATGATAGCTCTTCTAAAGGCACCTCATATATGATTTTCCATATGTTGTTCCATGCCTTGCGTCGTGAAAATATGAGCGCCTTAAGCACCTTTGGGTCTGATTCAACATCATCATCACAAGGGGGAATGTAATCTAGGATTAATTCACATAAGTAAGTGCCATGTTCTGCTACTTCCCCCCTGACCTGTGCTTCTTCACTTTCAATTCCCGTTGGGGCAGAGGTTGAGGCCTCACCTCCAGATCAAGACACTGCAGTTGATGGTACTGCATAATTAATCGAAAGATTTGGTTAGTTTCAAAGGATAACAAAAGAATCGATTGTCTTGAAAATTAAATACAGTCACAAATATTGTTATCCCTTACCTGATGATAGATCAAAAACCTGATAAGACTCCTCCCCATCTTTCCCAGTCTCAATAGGATCTTCAAGACAAATATCATGAGGGTTTACTGGGTTTAGCTCTACTTGAGCTAATGTTTATGTAATGGTAGGGTTGACATCAATGTCCACACCCTCTTCAGGCATTGGCAGTTCAGCAGATTCTATGGATGGAGCTGCATATTATTTTCAGTCATGATTAGAAGTGTAAATTATAAGAAAATTTAATGGGTGAAGGATAACACTCACACCCAAGTTCTTCTAAATCACATGTTAACTTATAATGACCATACAATTCTTTGAAATACATGCCAAGATTCATCATTTCATCCAATGGTATTTCAGAATCTTGGTTAGTCTCACCCATGGGAGTGTTTGATGTGTCTTCTGGACAACTTACGTCCTGTGGCCCCTGACCCTGGACAGCATCTTCGGATAAAATCACTGCATCAGTTGCAACAGCTAACAGAATCTCTAATGCAGGAGTTGAACCTGAAGTATCACAGAATGGAAGTCAATCGGTGTTTTGTTCAACATTTTTGTGAAGCAGTGTTAACTTACCAGAAATAGGTTCATCTCTTCTTGCAACAGCAACATGAGGGATACTGGGAACAGATGCTGGCTCTTCTCTGGGAGCAGCAAAGTCAGCATGAATTTGTGATTGTTCGAGAGCACCCTCCATGGTCCTTGAAGGAAGATCAGTCCTTTCCCTCATGGGGGAAATTGAAGAATCCCCTACAATCCCCAGAAAGATGATCAACCTTTTCATGGGTATAGACTCATGATTATACGAAGGACTTACCACTTCTAATGAAGCATTTAGCTTTGGAATTCCTCCTTCATTTCCTTTGCTCCTTTGGTTTTTTGGGAGTATCGGAAGTCTCCATTATAGGTACCTAGATGGGATATGGGAGAGACATGTGAAGCTCCTCATCCATGGCCTAATGGCCTGGATATATCTCGCTTGATTCGCGAGGAGATTCAGCAGCAGCCCCGAGGACAATACCACCAGGGCTATACTGTGGTGAAGGAACCTCAGTTCCTTTCATTGAAAGTTGCAAGATGAAGAAAATAACTACCTTAAGTAACAAATATTCGACTGGAATAAAGTTTCAAAGCAAATAAGGAAAGAGAAATTGCATCTTCAGGATCCACATAATCATGTCACTCCTCATCTCCAGAACCACTAGCCCCCTCAGCGGCGCCACGATCAATCATTTCCTTCACCCGCCTGGTGACAGGAATAAACTAATCAGTGGCATATACGAGCATTTCCAGATCTCTGATGTAAGCCCGCACTTCATTGGGGTGATCCTCATATTAGATATCTGTAGAATCCAGAAGATTCCCTATTCCAGGATGTTGTAGGACCTCACACAAATCTAGCCAGGTAGTCTCTGTACCACAATATAAACTCTACCATAACTGTACAGCCTCTGGTCTAAGATATGTAGGCTGTGAGGAAGGTCCTATAATCTTTGATTTCAGTTTTTTCCAGGCTCCTGAAACTACAGATAAACAATAAGAAAATAAGACTTATTTCTTTTTAAAGTAGTAGTGATTAAATTAACACAATGAAGTAACTTACCATGAGTTGGTGGGGTAGGTATCTTGATTCTAACTAGGGGATTATATTGGGCATGAGGCCTCTTTTCCACTTATTTTGACTTATCATCCCCATCATGGGAATCTGGTGAATCAGTCTTAGAGGAAGAATCTGGCAAATCAGCTTCAGGTGGGGAAGCATCATCTTCATGAGGAAGGGTTTCTTTCTCTACAGTCCTCTTCCTTTCCCCCACCTAATAAACTGGGTGATTGAGCACCCCTTTTGGGTATGATGGTATCTAGTGCTTTGCATAATATGTAGTCAAGTTATGTGCCGCTTTTTCAACTGGTAGATCAAATACCACCCCAGTCGTCTCCCTTGACGTCAGCAACCACAGTTTCCGAGCAACCATAAGATTTTGCTCTAACCAGACATGTACTGGGGGAGATACAAAAATCTATTGCAGACACTTGAATTGAAGTGAAAATATATATGGAGCATAGGCCTCGCATAAAATATCTCCGTCAATCCTGGAAACTAGCACACCATCTCCACAAGCTAGCATGTATGCCCTCAAATCCAAATGGGCTGTTCCATCATCAACAAGCCGCCCAGTTGGCGGATTTCCATAGGGAAAGAAGTTGAATTCCTTAAACATTCTCATCCTCATTTTCATGTCACATGCAATAACATCTAATGGAGAAACTCCAGAGAATGATTGCACTAACGACTTGAAAGAACTTCCAGAATTTTGTAATCCATTTTGTACATTGTAAGTCCTAAAGTGAGTGGCGATCCATCCCCATAAATCTTTGAATGGTCCTACTATTATTAAAAGAGATTTACCCATGAAGACATGAAGTAAACTCCTGTGAATCTTTGCTAAAATGGGGGTAGCCAACCCAACCATTTTCCCTCATCCAACTTTTCCGCAATGAAGAAGGTCCCTGGCCTGACGCCTCCCTTTGAATCCCTGACTGGAAAGAGATAAACGCTGATCCATAAAGCCAAGAAGCCCTCCGGATGATTCTTCTTTGGGATCCTTTAATTCACCTCATATCCCTACATCTCGAACTCTCCTGATTCTAGAGATGTCCAGAATGTTCCAATAGCACCCCTCTTCTCAGGTTTTGGGCAAGTGGTAGGACGTTTGGGCCTCTTATCCACAAACTTCTTTTTCTTTGATCCTTTCTCCTTCGACTCCTTCTCTTTCTTCTCAATAAGAAATATATTCGTCCACTCCTCTAGATGAATATCCTTTCTATAATCATTCCATGTCACCTTGGGTGGAATGAATTCATCATACATGTCGCCCAAAATTGGATCCCCTGAGATCTTATGGACATCCCATAGACGGATGCCTACTTCTCTATGAGTCATATGGAAAGAATTAGTTTCTGGGATCGAGTGGCTGAGTATCTCCAGCATGAAGTTATCATGTCTGTAAACATATGTTTTCCCAACCCAAACAGATTTGTATATCGCAACTCCTTTCAGAGCCTCGACAAACTCTGCACAGGTTTTTTCGCACCCAGTATGCCCACATCCAAGTTGGATTCACACCTCCCCCAGGATGGATGTCCCAACATTTCTTCCAGCCTTTGGATTGATCCATCTGAGCATTTTGGAAGATTTAAAGATGACAATGTGGTTTAAGCATAGGTGTATGAGGTTTTAAATCTGGTGTACAATGGCTATGATGCATCATGTGAGCTTTCTCCATTGTTCCATCACTTATAAATCCTCCTCCACATGAGATATTTGCTGAAGCAATTTTGGTATAATTCTGAAACCACTAAATTGGGAGATAGTTCTCTGCTTCTGGAATAGTAACTTCTCATAGATGACCATAGCCATACAAAGGCAAATAAATGATTTGGGGGAAGTCGTGATGATATTTCTTCAGATACTTAGCCAAATCTGGAAGAGTGCTACTTTTGACGGTATAATAATCATGGCCAATGATATCCATAATATCATCAAGAAGTTTTTTTTCCAGTTCATCATCTATTCCGGTTCTAAGAGCCATTGATTCTGCACCAAATTTGAATAAATTAACTCTTATGTAAGTTGATTTTTCATAAAATTTGTGAAGGAATTTTAGAATAATGGAAAAGGCATTAAGGCACGCAAGTCTAAATTTGGCATGCAAGTTTGGATGTGTCACATAAGTGTTAATGTGCCACGCAAGTTTTAGGCGCGCAAGTATCACCACGCAAGTACTATTACCTTGACTATAGCACGACAACAAAAAAACAACAGAAAACGAGCAACTTGCATGGCGAAGGAGACCTGCACTGAGAGAGCTCGAAAATCTGGAAGTCATGTGCTATGCACAATAAATGATTTCATATTTATAAGCTAGGCTACCCACCTGCACGCATATAGCTGGTGTGCTCTAGCCCTGTGCGACTCGTGCCTACGCGATGATGCACACACGCCTCTTTCCCTTTGGTTTTCTTCTTTTCCTCAGAGTCACATCCTTATTCTTTCGGATCCAAATATGAGGAGGGACTCTTTTTGACGCTCCTTTTCATCACATTTTCTAAAACAATGGAAAGGGAAATGACATAGCACAAATTGATTCATCCTTTGAAGAAAACCTCATAAATGGACAAAGGCATGTACAAGGATTCAAATGCAGAAGGGTCGCGCGAGTTCCTTCATTGTCGCGCTAGTATACTTGCGCGCCGCCTAATGGTCGCACAAGTGACTTGAGTGCCCTAAGTGATAACTGCCCGAGGTCTTCTCCAGCCTATAAATAGACCATGTGGGCCCCCCATTTCGAAGAGGAATTTTTCCAGAATTTAGATATAGAGCTCTGAACACCCAGGTCTCCTCTTCAGCTCTTCCGAACACTTCTATGGTAATTCTTTACCTAGAATGGAAGGTCTAAACAAGAGGAGTAAGGTCTAAGTGTTAGAATTCACTAACAGTTGCGCACCTAAGGTGTTTTACACTTAAGGGAAATGAACATACTTGTGCGCCGCCCTACTTTTTGACCAAAACTTGCGCGCCTCTCTTCTGGAAGTACCCCAAGATAATTATAAAGGCTTTGGTCAAGGATCACCCAATTGTTACCCTACTAGTTAACAATCATGCAAGTACCCATGTGTCGCGCAGGTATACCTGCACGACCAGGACTTGCGGGCCTACGTAATACTTGCACGACTCCCCAGGACATGCACATCCTTATATTTTTGGGTGCCCTTACTACCCATTTGAACCCTCTTATTCCATTCCACCTCTTCTATTCAAGATTCAGTCTTCAAGACACTCATTCAAATAAATTTTTGGCATATTTTATTGATTTAATTCCTCATCTGAAAGGAATTCTGTGGATAATCTCTTATAAAATTATTGATTCACGTGATCTTTATGTCACTAAAGATTGATATTTCATTCAGTCAACCTCATCCTTTAAGATGACAGAACCCCTTAACCTGAGCGTCCTTTTCAAGAGTAAGTCCTAGTCATAATTCTCATTAATTATGGGCATCCTCTTTAGTAGTAAGCCCTAAGTCCCTCAATCTGGATAACCTCCTTATGAGTAAGCCCCAATCTTAAAATTCCCAAATATGGGCATCCTCCTTAGGATTAAGCCCCAACCATAATTCTCTTAACCTGGGTCTCCTTTTCATGAGTATGACTCAGTCTAAATTTCTCTTAACCAGTCCTAATTTAATATTTTGATCTGGGTCTCCTTCTTAGGAGTAAAACACAATCAAAATTCCCCTCCTAATTTTGGTCTCCTTTTCAGCAGTATGCCCCAAATTAGAGTATCTAATTTTCCATAAAGTACATCTACCTTTATGGACCCTGTTCCTTGGTTTCTTCCCTGAATTAAATCCTAATCTTCATCAATTTGGGCATTCATACATACATAAGCCCCACATCATTTCTTATTATTGCATCTTTTATGGCAAAATTGTCTGGTTTTACCAATACCTCTTGTTTCTCACACCGAGCATGACTCACATGAGCTTAGAGTGTAAAAGTAATTATGACATCTTTCATTGAGCCATCAATCATAAACATCATATTCCCTTACTCGAACTACGTGGGTTCTGATTCCTTTTCCTAAACAAAGGATACATAGGTAGCCCATCTGCGGGTACGATCCCAGCTCTGAAATAATCAATGTCCTTCTGAATGATAATAAACGTCAAGTGCCCCACTGAGTGGCTTTAAAACCAGTATGGTCATCATAATGACCAAGAAACATTTATGTATCAAAGGATACCATTGACTAAGTATATCTAACAAATACAGATGATTATCTATTAATGAAGAACCTAGAATACATATAAAAGATTCTATAAATTTCCTACATATCAATCACTGATTGTCATATCTAAAGGAAAACTCATTTTATATTGGTATTGTAATAAGGATTCACGAACATAACTTAAATCTACAAATAGAGTCCCGAAGTAGACAATAATTTCCCTCAAAAAGGTTTGATGAGTCCGACCTCCCATCCTCTCGACCAATGAAAATTCCTTAGCCTCATCAGTCCACAACTAATGAGCACCTACCTTTGGAAAGTAGGTTTAAATGGATATGGAATCATTGGATGTTTCAGGTTCTATGAACAAACCCGTTAGAAACCACATGGAATGTTTTAATCATAAATCAATGAGATCATCCCCAATTCCAGAGGGAAACAAATATACCTTATTAAATTTATAAATAATTTATCTATGATTCTAATCAGACTATGTGTGTGATACTCAAGGACTCATTCTAAATGGAATTAGGTGGAATTGCTCATTTCCATGGTTAGAATATATTAACATTACATGAAAGATAAACATAAATAAATATATGTTTACATGAAATATAAGTTCATACAAACACTCATTATATGACATAATCCCTTTATAACAATATCTCTAATCATGCAGTTTTCATTTTGGTGGCATTGACTTATGCATTCTGTAAAAATTTCTTTCACATCAAAAAATTGAATATTTTCATATTAAATATGGATACAGATTTATTTATGTTCATCCATTTCCATATTAGTGAATGAGACATATAATTATATTGGATACTATATTGGATTAATCTTTTCTCATATTATACATTAATAAAATAACATTCATGACATACCAAATGCATCCCAGTTCAATGTGAATGATCCTTTAACAAAATTATTACATCAGTCCATAAACGGATCTCTAAAACAAGTATAACTTTTTTGGCATTACATGTAATAAAAAAACACATATTGTTTTTTCTTATTGAAATCTTCTTGATGTTTTCAATTCAAGAGGACTAGTTTTCCACTCATACCCATAATCATGTAGAGAAGAAAATATATTATATTAAGAATAATTTTGATGTATTTAAACAAGGAAATAGTAAGAAATGATTCATATTAGTCAATTACTTTGTGTTCTTAAACCCCTTATCTAGTAGTTGTGTTTTACTATCATTCATTTTAAATTGTATGTAATGTTTTCACATCAATACCCATTTTCACCCTATTTATTTTAAATCAATTAGAAGATCGACCAGAACACAATATTGGAAATAAAACATTGAATCAATCTTTAAATTCATGGATTTATGCCATCTTGTATCATCTGATCTCTCCAATGCCTCCATTTGAAAATATGATCATTTTTATAAAAAAATAATGACTTATGATGCTTTATGAATATTAAAACATCTAATTATTTTCCACTAATAACTATGATACCTCAATATAGTATTTGTTTGGTAAAAATATATTCCATGGGGACATATAGACTCTTTTTACAAAATATTGTTTATTGTGAGAATGAACATCATCGATGTAAATCTCACTCGCATTATCATTCTTTGGTATTTCCCCCTCTCAATATAAATGGATTTCCTTGTAATGGTCACTTTCTTATCAAATCTATTTTACATATATTATTCCCCTATTTACTTGGTACACCTAACAGTAATAGATATCATTCATTAGGGTTCTAGTTTTTCATTAAACGCAACATAATAAAGGCTTTTTATCCTCATTCCTAAGTATGTGAAAAAACTAGTTTCTTTCCAACCCATTAGTCAATTGGAATTTAACTTTCATATTTTTTAGTATATAGTTTAGTATGTATGTTTTTTAATTGAATTAACATCTCCATATGAATAATTGATTATCTAAATAACTTCACATTGTCCAAACCATGTCATGGAAGGTATAAGTATTCTTTTCTCTAACAAAATTACATTTTGGTGTATATGGTGGTGTATTTTTTGATATAGAATCCCATAATCCCAATGAAATTTGATAAACAGTAGGTTAAGATATTCACCATCATAATTATATATAATATTAATTATATTCAATCCAATTTGATTATGTACTTCATTCTTGAATTAATTTAGTTTCTCAATAGACTCTGACTTATACCTCATTAAGTAAATAAATCCATATTTTCACTAGTTTTCCTTAAAAATTACAATGTAAGAAAGTGCACCTCGAGATTCTACTAGAAATTTTCCACACATATCAAAGTATATTAATTATAGAAGCTTTATGGCCCTTTCACCCTATCTACCAAAAGGTGTCTTCATCGTATTTCAATATTAAAAAACATGAAATAATTTAACTGATTTTTTCTAGATATAGTCTAAACAACCACTTTGATATAACATTATTAAATACTACATATTTATATGACCATGATGATGAGACCACAAGAGGGTACCAAATGAGTTATAAAAAATTGATTCATTTTCAATTTCAAAAAACATTGTCCTCAAAATTTAAATCATAAATAATGTTATTTAAATACACCATCATGTACATTTTAGGTTTTTTTAAAATATATAACACCAAAATACAATCATGAAAATAAAATCATCTATACCTAAATTGGATGTGTACAACTATTCATGGAAATTATAGGTACATAAAAACAATTTTTTGAAAAAATAATCAATATTTTATTTGGAATGTTATAGTCTCCAGTATCTAATGAAACACGTTTCACAATAATGGTCTATTGAATAATCACTTATCCCCTTGTAATTTTTTGTAATTTACATGCATCATGTTTTTGAACAATGATTTAAGCATAAATAGATATATCTAATTGCGGAAAATTATATACGAAATGATTTATCCCCATAATGAATTTACATATTATTTCCAATGATTCTAATATGAATTGGTCTTCTTCAAGGGTCCTAGAATTCCACATTAATTACAAACTAAATAATTTCCATTGAATGTTTTTAGATATTATATTTTTTATACGGATGGTGATCATGAGTCCCTAATATTGTATTGTGTTTTTGGGCCCCATTTATTGATCTTCTTTTTATTACTCAAAAACAATATTGACTGTCTTTCACACATGATTTCAGTTTCAATATGAAATTTTAATATATGTTGTTGTAAAATAGTCATATTTTTATTTTTAATGTTATAGATCAATATGAATCTAAAAAACCCTCTATATTTTAGTGACAGAATAAGATTTGTACACATCTGATCAAGGATATCAGACCATAAGGTGTCTAATAGCTTTATAAATCCAATCATCTAGACTTTATGATGCTAATTTTGCACAAAATCTATAATATTTCATGAGAATAGTGCATTAGAGATGTCACATATCCCTTGTCCTGCATTATCATAATAATGATCATGAACTGGATTTTGATTATATATGAATCTATATCCATGTGTTTCATAAAAATAGCATTTTAAATGGTGGATAACATAATTCATCGTACATCCACAATATGATCCATTTTATTCATCTTGATAGAGACTTCCTCCTCACTAGAATCTTTATCATGTGACTCAATATGTAGGTTATCATGTATGTATAATTTACCTTTGTGGTATAGAATAATGTTTACTAGAATAAACCAATTAATGAAATTAGAGAAAATAAAAAAGTTTATCCATCACTAGTATAGGTTAAATGATATAGTAGATGTCGGGTGACAATCAATTTATATAATAATTATTACAATAAGTTAAGTTCATCAAAAGTATAATAAAAATAATACAAATATATTTTTTGAATTTATTGAGTTTAAAATAATATTCCAAAACCCAATAGATCTCACAATTCAATTCATATTATAATATACACTGATCATTCTTTAAAAAAGGTTCCACATTCTACTCCTCATAACATAAAATATATTCTGATAAGTTTTTTGAATTATTTTTGGTAGGCTTACATTCTAACTACATCAACTCATAGTTCCTTAACCTGTTTAGTGGATTCCCAAATAGAAAAATACTATATAATAATTTACTCAACCAATGAATATTATATACACAAAATTATTCCTTGACATTCAACTATTGATGTGATTTACATTTAACTCATCCTAATACTCATGATAAAATTCACCGATAATTAAAATCCCCATGAGTTTGGTCAGGTATGAAGTTTGTACTATTTGATTGATTCTAGTATAAGTAGTATGAGGATATAAAAATTAAATATTTGTTTTGGGGGATCTCAACTTATTAATAAAATAGACCATTTTATTTGTACTACTTAATAGTTAATATTGAGAGGATTTATATATGGTGTTTCCCATTTCTTGATAAATTTAAGCTCAATCTAATTAATTTTTTTACACTGACATTATTTATCAATTAATTAATTTCCTATGATAACAATCTATTAAAATAAACAACTAACCATGTAACTAATAAAAATAAATAAATAATGATATATTATCAAGATTTTTATCTAGTAGTTGGTCTATCTAATTGATGATATACAAACTCTAACCCTAGGGGAGAAATTTATTGAACCTACAATTGTTCAGGTTGTAGGATTCCACCTATGATCCTTTGAAACTCCTATATTAGTTTCACCATGGCTGTAAACTATAACGATGTCTAGTTATTTGGGATATACATTTATTACATAAGCTATACATAAAAGTAGTTGACCAGAATCAATGTTTGTTTAATGGGGTTTATATAAAATAAACAATGGGCATTCCGGCTCGTTGGAAATGAGTGGAATGATAACATGAAGGCCATCAATTTAACTTAACAGTAATAATAAGTCTAAGAGACTAGAGACCTAATAAAATTCTATTAAATGTCATGATCACCCACACACATGTGATAAAAGTACATTTTTAATCAGGATAGAAATTTCTTCAATTCATTAATTAATTAACATAAATTTTATTACTTAAGAAAATTATTTATCGGATTAATTAAATAATTTAATTTATATTATATACACACAACCCATATAGATATTTCCATCAACCATAATTTAAATAAAATCAGATTAATTACATTTATTTAGATTTAACAATTTTGATAACTATAGAGAGATTCAGGGACATGTACCCATCCAAACTACTCACAACGATTAATGCATTATGAAATAAAATTGTTCCCAACAATCATTCTGAGGACCATATTTATATGGAATAAATTTTTCAATAAATGATTCACAATAATATATAAATTATTGGGAATATAATGATATAAACAAACAGGTATTTCAAACTACAATTCACGATTATAAAAAACATGTAGTTTTTAATTTAGCATGTAAATTAATTGAATTAATAAAAAATATATAGTCCCATAGCATGTATTAGAAAAAATAAATAGACATGAAACACTTGTAAATAGATATAATTATAACATTATGATTTATCATCATTTTATGTTAATTAAATGAGGTATAGTAGGATACACAATGTTTACTTGAGATATAAATCATTTAAATATTTTTACCAATATCTATGACACATGCATAGATACTAATCATATTTATCGATTAAAAATGTGTATGAGTTAAATTTTACACATTCCGGCAATAAATCATTTGACGTTGAGGTTTCATGGTTCTTTAGTCTATGTTTCATAAAGTAAATACTCGATAAAACATAAACACTCAAAATTCCATCCATGTAAACAAATAGAATTCCATTGAAACACATGGATTACATTTCACGTATGAAAATTGCAGTCTATAGTTTGGTCAAACCTTATCCCATACTAACCCTATCAATATAGGTGGTGCATTAAAATCTACATCACATGGAAAATATTCACAATGAATATAATTTAAAATGATTCATCCTAGTGCATTGAACACCATTATATGGCATGTACCTTTGGGAAAGACATTATATTTTCTTGGGTTATTTGAATATAACCCTCATAATATCTTAATGGATTCACTAGTTGTTATTTATAATTAATTTTACATTTTATTAGTTATATAAGTGATAGCTAACATAGGGTATTAATTAGTATTTATAATTATAGAGTGAATAATTCTAAGGTAAAACAAGAAACAAATGTATATGATCAATAAATGATTAATAAATAAATTTAAATCATTTATGTGACCACATTGATATCACCTGAGGGTCTTAAGTGAAATAGAAAATCCTATTAGTCACGGAAAACCATAATTTTTTAATAATAGTAAAATAATATAAGATATAAATGAAAATGAACATCATGACTAATTAAATTATATCAGATATTAAAGGGACTGTAATCATCTGATCCAGAAGGCACGACCATCACTTATAGTTGATAACTAATTTATATATAGATTTAAAATTACATTTCCCAATAATTATTTATTCAATGATGTTTTGTTTGACTATTATTATTGTTTCATTATTGCATTTTGTGATATAATTGATGCATCCCTATCGATGTTATTTGAACACTCCCTAAAATCACAAAACATTTTTTTATAACTATCATGTACTAGAATGGTCGATTCTAATATCCTACATTATTCAACATTGACCACTATAAGAATAAATTTATCGAAAAATTATTTTTTAGGATCCATATAATGACTGATAGGATAAAGTATGTCTAATTCTCTTATTCATATGGCTTTTATTCATATGATTTACTCTAGGTATTGAGAGAATTATCTATATGTTATTTAACTAACCAACAACTTACCCTTTAAACTATTATAACATGTTATTTGTAAAGATATGTTGGAATTGTAACTTTTAATTATCAACTTATATAATCTCTTATTCCATAAGGGAATTTTTTTATACAAATTATAGAAAACATTTTATTATTTACATGAAAATTGTAATGCCAGTGGAAAATAAATATCTGTTGTTAAATAAATTAAAAAATATTAATGTAATTGATTTTAAAATTATATTTTATTTTAGGAACATTATTTTTTTATTAATCCTAAATATTTAAAAAACCATTATGAATTACTATCTATTTAATAAATAATATTAGGGAATTATTTTCGAAGAATTATCATAAACCTTATATTCACTCAATAATGAAACAAAATAGTTATCCTTATTTTTCTCACATTTTAATTCTCTTGAATATCTAACCATTATATCATGGAGAATAACCATACTTGATAATTAATAATGCTCAATGTTGGAATAGAATGTATTTAATATGTTAAATTTTATGATAATTTAACATAGATTCAATATAAAAAAAACGTGTGACACTCTACGCCTCTTTCTTAGTGGAATAAAAAAGAATGTCTAAAATATATGTTTAGTATCTAGAAATAGGATATGATTCCCATATGGAATGACGTCTATATTTCAATTCCATATTACTTCATATCATGATTCAATAGGTAATATATTCAATTTAGAGTGATATATCTGATCATGTACATTCTCTAATGGTGTCATTAACCTATGTTTTTGATAAATATTTCATTGAAATTACGGTATTGAACGTTCCCACAGAACACCATGACCATGAATTTATTTGTATTATTTAATTTACTTAAATGGTATTGAGAGATAAAAAGTTATAAAAAAATAGAAGGGGAAGTACCACTTTTTTCTTTTCAGTAATTAAACATCAATCATGACATACCCACTATATCATACATTTCTATAAATGGGTTTTCACTATTTTCATCAATACATAAAAGTAAATGAATATTGATATCCATTAATAATAGCCATATGGTAAATATGCATGTCAATAGATATGAACATACAATTACATAATTAAAAATTGATTTCCTCTAGGCGGGTCCTATTGTCATAATCTTTTGTATAAAAAATTACCACATTAGTACAATATAATAATGTGTCTTAAAATATAGTGAGTATTCACACCTAATAGTTTATATCAATTATATCCTATCAAAGGATATTATATGAATCTAAAACATATATATTTTATGTATAAGATTTTGAAACATAAATGTTCTCATCATAGTGGAGAACTACTATAAACATTTAGTATTATAGTTATTAATATGATATTATCATAAGAAAAATTCACATTGAAGTAGAATCACTTATTCATAAGAAGTTTAGTAATATTCAAAATAATGAATATATGTTATAATAATTTTCATAGAAAATTTATATATGGAACCAACTAAAAACCCACCAATCACCATGTGAGTGAGATATTGTTATAGAGTTCCCTTTATGTGTTATAGAATCAACAATGGTGATAAGAGATAAAAAAAACCATTGAACCAAAATAGGTCAAAAACGTCAAACATACTCCATCAAATTATTTATTCTATAAATAAACAATGAATCAGTAGTGAATCACCTAGGTTAATGACTTATTCTCCTCTCTATATTTTATCTCATATAAAGAATAACCAAAATTTTAAATAATCCCCACCGAGAAAATCCATTAATCAAAGGGAAACCTATTATGTGAGAAGATTGTAAGGTTTTGTATATAAGATTTTTAATTAACGATATCATTGGAAACAATGGAAAACAAACATTCAGTTGGATCCTCTTCAATTAAGAATGAATATGACCAAAGAGGATAGCACTTGAATCAGGGGAAGGATAGTAATGAGGACAACCTGATCTAGGTCATGAAATTATAATAAATAATTTGAAAACTCATAGAGGAGAAAATAAAACAATAGATGAAATTTAATCAATTCAAAGGAATATTAGTAATTAAATTCTAGTATTTCTAGTAAATTTTCTATGACATAACATCCCAATATGTAGGACCAACCAACATGTATCCCAGTGAAACAAGAAATAAATGGAATATACCTAGACCAGTAAACCAAAATGACCTATTGATAATGATAGTGCTAAAAAATATCATGTATATGAATTATCAGTTTAAATAAAAGATAAATCATTTTTCATTATAAAATCTCCTTTTTTTTACATGTATATTGAATTTTAAATGATTCATTATATTAGATTTCATATTTTTTTGGGGTCATATATATATATATTACTTTTTAATATTTAATTAAAAAAAATTAATGGGTAGTTCTATTTATTTATTAAAATTGTAATAAATAAAATGGTTCTAGGGATTGATAAGACTAAATTTTAAAAACGATGTAGAATTAATAAAATCATTTTCTTGAGAACACAATTATTTAATATGAATGTTGAGGAAATTGTATTATTTTAAACTTTCTTATATGAACATGTCAAGTATTTATAAAGGCAAATAAATAAATAAATAAATATATAAAAGAATATAAATGGAAATAGATAAATGTAATAAGTAAATTTTTTTAAAGAAGAATTATGTGTAAAGTTATTACTAATTTTTATGATTTGATTAATCATTTTAGGATCATTATACAATAGTAATAAATTATAATTCTTTTGAATATAAAAAACTTATATACAAATTATAAATGAAATCATTAACAAGGAACATGGAGTAAATTTCGAAAATAACACTTAAATTTATATCTTATATTAAGGAAGATAATTTTTTTTGTGCTTTGGTAATGGTTATAATTAACAGGATAAGGGATCCGGGTTGTCCAAAAAACTATTTTCCCAACTGTGATATTATTTTCATGATTTCTTCTCTTGTGGGGTTTTTCTTAAAAATGGATTATTTCTATCATGTGATTCATTTTATATAATGGTAATGGGGATGGTGATTTAAATAAGATATTATGGTAATTTGTACTTAAATTTATTGAATATTTGATATTATTGTTTTATATTTAATATAAAAAAATAAATTTATGCCAGGGGAGTTAATATTCAATATAATTTGTTCATTATAATCTTAATATAATTTATCACAATTGACTATGTTCTAGGAAATCATATCATATGTGGATTATTATGTGGTAAAGTGAGTTGTTTTTTTCATTATATATCATGATAATTCTAAGATGATGGATTCTCAAATATATGGTATATCACTCTAATGTCTTAAGAAAATTGAGTTGAATTGTCCGCTGAATCTAGTGGGAAAATAACTATAGTTATTTTTTTCTATTTTCAATCAATGATTATTTATATGAAATTTTTTAAGTTTTTATATCATTAATAATTAGTGTTAGATAAATTAGCAATACCATGTGGTGATAGAAATAAATTATTTTTATCTACATATATAAATTTATATATCTCATTAACTCATTCTTTGAAATACGTGATGAATTTTAATTGTTTAAAATTAAAATTATAAATTAGTTTAATGTGGACTTTTCTTGGAAGTGATTTGGGACATGGTATTGTGTTAATTCCCACACAACACATTATATAGTAATTATATAAAATAATAATAAAGTTGTTTCTCAAGGATTGTCCCATTGATGTCCATTTACTAAAAATACATAGCACTTCTTATAATTTTTATGTTATGGATTCATTTTATTAAATTTACTTATATTTTCAAAAAAAAAATCTGTTAGAATGGAGGATCCATTTTCTATTACATGAAATTACTGCTTATTTAGTTCATGGTGTTAATTTATAGTGAATAATGGTGGTGAAATAATATATATTTTTTTGTATAAAAATAAAATCTTCTAACACTCACCCTTCACCAAGGTGAACCTAGCATAGATAAAAATGAAAACAAAAAATAAAAATCCATGATCTGTAAAATTATCCCTAAAGTTGAAAATAATAATAATTACACTTTAAAATAGATGAATAAAAATAAAATAGAGCTTTAATTAGAGAATATTTTTATTTTTTTTCATTTAAATTTAATTTAATGATGTCGTGATGTGTAATATCTAATATAGGTCTGACATACCAAACAATTTTGATACTGATTTCAAAAAATCAGGTAGTAAAAGTAATGTTGTGGGAAGAAATCAAATTTATTTTTGAGAACTGATCAATTAATAAATATTATTATGGTTCAATAATGGTGAATAATTCTTGTTTCAGCATGAGTGAATATGTAATGTCCCGATAATTATGTATAATGTTTTTATATGGAATTATTTTGAGACTGTGAAATCTGGAAGGGCATGATTTTGAGGCCTGGAGTTCCTGGAATGATCTATCAATGTTTTATTAAGCTTTAATTAGTGTGCGTAAACATTTTTCCTAAAAAAAGTGGAATAAATCTTAAATGTTTACGTGGATCAGAAATTTGAGGGCACTGTTGTGCTAAGGATGGTGGGTTTACCATAGCTGTGACTTCAGTTTATTCAGCCTGGGCCTCCTGTGAGAAAACACAAAAATGGCACAAACGTAAATAAAATAATTAAATAAAATTATATTATTTTTTAAATTCTTTTAACTAACGAACGGTAAGTTGGATTAAAAATATGAGACCACCACTAAACATGTGAGGGTATACTCTCTTTTGGAAAACACTAATATTTTTTAGGGAGGGACAACTGTGAACTTTAGTTTTTGACCGTAAATAAAATAATTTGATGACAATTATTTTATCTTAATATCCATTACATTTAAACGGTAACCTAGACTAGAAATCTGAGAGTACCATTGGGTTCGTTTGGGCGTGTTTCACTTAGGAAGAGCCTAACATCTACCGGTGCGAGTTGAGGGTGTCTTTTAATAATTTTCCAAAAAACAATTTCAAGTACCTTCTGTAAACGCGTCAGCGTTGTTTTCAAACTTTTGAGCCATTGCTCAGATTAAAAATCCAAGGGCATCGTTGAATCTGCAATGTCAAGATTCGCTTATGGGAGGCATAACTTCGACATAATTAGGTTGCGTGACATATGTATTTTTGTGTACTTTTGAAAGATTAATCTAATAACATGTTTTGTTATTTTATTTTCCTTCTTTCATCCAACAGACTAACGGCGCAGGCGGGACCGACGACGTTTCAAGCCAATAAATGGATTGACTCTTATTTACCTTCAACCGCACAGTTGGAAATTTGGGAGGTTCATTAATTAAATGAACCTCATAAATTCCCCAATCATTTCACACTCCTTCTCCTCTCCTATTTATATACAGATCGTGGAGGGTTGTTGGCACGACTTCACCAGGAAATGAAGCCCTAGAAAAGTACTACGACACCAACCACCTAGTGGACGAGACTGGTCCAACGTGTGGTGAAGAGCACCATCGAGTCATGAAACGATGATAATGATGAAGGAGGTCCCATAGACCGTCGTCAGCAGACGTCTCTTCCATTTAGGGGGTTTAATTAATTTATGCATTCAAATGATTTTCTTCTTCTACGTTATTTAATAACACAAAAAACGTGGGACAATCGATTAACAGGTCAACCAATGATTCATTCATCATTGTAGGATGTTATTGGGGGAAATCTTGTGGGGTTAATCTTGTTTTCAATACAACAGTTTATTGAACTCCCTTAAAATCCTCTATATTGTCATCTAACGTAGAGGGTGAGGGCCTAACTAACCCGGACCAAACCCTCCTCTATCTTGCTTTTCTTGTGCCACCTCGAAAGACCGTTATCATGTCAACACATGACGCAAGAAGTGGGTAGTGGCTCATTAGCGGTGATGAACACAGGAGGCGACTGGCACGATAGAAGACCGTTGGAAGGAAGGTGGTGCAATAGTCGTGCCGCCGACAAATGTAAGCTGAGGCATAAGTCGAACCCGCCACCGACAAGTTCCGCTGCGACCGAGAGACACCCATGCGTCATCGCCGCCTCAACAAATGAAAGTCCTTCAGGCCATTTGGGAATCAAGGTGATAGAGGGGTTACACCCCCTCGTCACACAGAACTGGGATGCTTTCCTTGGAGCGTGCTGCCTCCCCCAAGTTGGGTCGCTGCTCTCAAGCTGGACCACCACCCTTTAACAGGGGTGTCTCCCTCGAGTCGGGGTGCCACCCTCCCAATGGGTCGCCTCTCTCCTACTGGGCCGCTGCCCTCAGAGCGGCCCGCCTCCCTCGGAGAGGGTTGCCACCCTTGTATCGGGCCGCCACCCTCAAACCGGGCTGCTGCCCATGCGGGCCGCCATCCCCTTCCGGCCACCACCCCGGACAGGGAAGCCACCCCGCACGGGCCGGGCCGCGCCCTTACGTGCCACCATATTCAGGCAGGGTCCCACTTGCGGGTCGCCCCAAATTCAGGCCTGACCCAACATCATCCAAGAGGTCCGAGTCCACCCCGTCCCAGTGGGCCTAGTCCACCCTGGCCGAGCGCAGACCGAGTCGGTCCGGGTCAGACCAGACCCAGGCCCAACCGAACCCATAAATATTTAAAAGGGCATATATTGAAAACCCAACGTCTGTTGGAAGTACTGTCTATAGCTTTGGGATCCTTATATAGATACGATCCTTTTGATATACTCTACATTATTTTTGGAGAATTTTGGAGTACAAACTGGTTGGATAGAACATGAATCCAATCGGGCCCTCGAAGCTAAAACACATATAAGTCACAGACCGGGCACCCAATTGATAGGAAATCTATCGCATCAGAACCATTACAACATGTCAGTCCTTTGTGTTACTCGTTTGTGGAGCTTAGTGGCGGTCAAAATATGATCAATATCTCAAGGGGCAGATTCTACAGAATTCGAGCACACCGAGTGCGAGGAAACCTATAGAAGGATGCAACATGAAGAAAGAACATCCATACTATGTGGGTCAGCATCTATCGATACTATGTGGGTTAGATCCTGTGGGTGTTAGTGCTCAGCAATCCTTTGTGGGTCAGCCCATACCAATCCTGAGTGGTTCAGATCTTGTATGGGTCAGGAGCTGTTAGTTACATATCAATCATGTGTGGGTCAGCGGGGGTTAGTGACCTATCGATCCTGTGTGGGTTAGCAACAATGCTTCTAAATATAATTACATAATCTAGTTCACAATTAATCATTTTCAATACTATTATTAAGTTATATCGGATTGCGATATAATTCTATTACCTGTGTGGTACTTTTATCTTCGTGGTGTTACCTATGTGGTACTTCTTGCTCTGTGGTGTTACCTAGTTGATACTTATACCTTTGTGGAATCATCTTCATGGTGTCATCAGTGTGGTTCTACTATCATAATTGTGTTACCTGTGTGGTACTTCTATATCTGTGGTGTTAACTATGTGGTACTTCTATCTTTGTGGTGTTACCTGTGTGGTACTTCCATCTTCCAGGTGTTACATGTGTGGTACTTCTATCTTTATGGTGTAACATGTGTGGGACTTCTAGCTTCGTGGTGTTACATGTGTGGTACTTCTACCTTTGTGTTATCGTGTTCGTGGTGTTACTTGTGTGGTACTTCTATCTTTGCCGTGTTACCTCTGTGGTACTTCAATCATCATGGTGTTACCTTTTTGGTACTTCTATCTTCATGGTTTAATGTGTGTGGTAAATCTATCTACATGGTGTTACCTGTGTGGTACTTATAACATCTTGGTTTTATCTTTGTGGTACTTCTTCCTTTGTGGTATTGTCTTTGTGGGGTTAACTATTGGGTACTAATATCTCTATGGTGTTACACATGTGGTACTTCTACCATCGTGGAGTTACCTTCATGGTATTATCTTTGTGGTGTTACATTAGTGTTACTTCTACCTATGTGGTGTTTCCTATGTGGTTTCTCTCATTCATTTATGAGATGAATTTATCTTGATAACTTAGGTATATGTATGGGCATATACCTAAATAGAGTTATTGTATTGGTTTTTGGTTTTTCCATTTTGGAACTCAAGGAGACCTATAGTGGTCTTGGGGTCCCTTCTAAGTATCGTTATACTCACCCCTTACCAGGATTCACCCATATCCCGTCATGTATAGTGAAGACTACATATAACCTTGATCTTTGTTGAGGGATCTAGGACTGGATGGTGCTTGGAGGTGGACCATTAGGTGTGACGTGACGCGGAGGAGATTAACGGATGTAGAGTGAAGAGGCGATCTGTACCTACCCTACAGGTGGGAACCTCGAAGGAAGACCCAATATCTATTTTCCTTTTTCTTTCAGTTGTATTGTACATCCACTCGTAATTGTACATTTTGTTTTGGGCTTATATTCGGCCCCTTTTTACTTTCATAAATCATTTAGTACATCAGTTTACATTGTGGTTGCATCATATTGTGTTCCAGTCTGTGTGGTTGCTTCTTGTTGTGTTCTTGGACTGTGTTTCTATACAAGTTAAAAAGGCAATGCCTTTCCGTTTAAGAGATATGCCTTTCTGGTGATAGTCTTTATCCCCTGGCCTATGGATGGCGGGCATGGGGTAGTCATAGCATGGGCCCCGAGAGACTGTTCGTGACAATGTGGTATCAGAGAAGTTCAGTTCTACCGATGAACTAGGAATCTAATCTTTTCTGTGTGGCAATAATGTTAAGTGTTATGAGTGTGGTTTCAGTTTGGGGAATCCAATGTTGGTGCGGCGTCTAACATATCCATAATCCAGGACCCTCAATTATGAGTTCAGACTCATCACACTAAAACACTGATTGCTTGTGTGTTTTAAAAGTTTCTTTGAATACTTTGGAGTCAGCATAGTAGGTATAACTTATTGATCAGGGCACACCTGTTCCTTATCAGGATGTCTCCATTTAAAAAGCCTCTCAGGTTTCTTGAGAGAGTACGCGATGACATCCCATCAACCGATGATGGCTTAGCATCAAGCCTTTGAATGACATTAGCACCATCAGGTGGTGTACCAGCAGCACCACTACCTATTTGGTAGAAATTACAACTAGCATCACCATTAGAGGATGCACACCGACTGAGCGTGTTGCATGATATCAGCTATAGAGGCCTCTGAGGTTTCGAGGTGAGAGAGATTCCCAGGCAGCTAAGGACTGGATGGAGGCTGTGGATAGATTTCTCCACCTAGTTGAGACACTGGTAGAGAAGATGGTGATATTAACTTCTTGTATTTTCCAGTGAGTGACCATGAGGATGGTATTCATAGATATGAGGCGTCATTACATGGAACATTGCCCGATATAGTACGTTCAGGTTCTGTGATAGCTATATCACAACCTGTTGGGAATCAGTTACAACCGGATGTACCGGTAGAGGAAAAATTTAGGCTTTGGGTCTTACACGAGTTTCAACATCAGATACCACTCATGTTATGCGGTGAGCCCAAATCACATGCAGCTGAGGACTGACTTGAGGAGGTGGATGAGAGTTCTCTATAGCTTCTACATCTTTGTAAGGATGACATGTTATTACCTGAGTATTCATCGAGAAGTACCTACCATTCATGGTACTCGATGAATATTATACGATTAGTGCATTGGGGATCGAACTTTTATGTGCAGTGTGTTTAAGGACCTTTGACCATGTACTATACCTATATGAATTCCAACCTATATTAGGGTACTAGAGGGAACCGTTTCGGTTGAATGTTCTTTTTCTGAGCAGATACATCTAGTGAGTGTTAGTAGTGGGAAAGTAGGAAACTGATGCCAGTCTTAGAGGCTTGGCCGTGTAAAAATGTTTCTGGAAGAAGAAGTGTTAGGTAGAGATGAATTAGTAGGGCTGTAGACATGGAATTAGAGTTATTAGAGCAACATGAGGTGGTGTTCATTTCAACATGTTACAACCACCCCCATTTTGGTCCCCAACAGACTAAGGGATCTAGAGGATAATGTAAGGTACTAGCTTCATAAGATCAAGGAGTGGGACCCCATGTCTCTATGAATGATTCGATGAATGGTCTACGTATACTACTAGTGGCCATATTAATAGACATAGGTACCCATTATTTTTTTAATCCACAAATGTTTTCCAAAACCTTGAGTTTCTGATTATGCTGTAGACTTGAACCTCAACTCTGTTGGTACCTTTGTGAAGAAACTCGATAATCACACATATGCCAACAGTGTGATCTAACCCTTGAGGCCAGACTATTGGTTGGAACCCCTTGGTGGAAGTGTTGAGGACTTATTATGTTAGTTTGGGTATGAACCGGACATCAAAAGTTCATATTCAGATTGACTATATTTGGAAAAAAGGTTGTGGTTCAACTACAATGATGGAATGCGATTTTCCTTCATTGGTGAAAAAGGAAACTGAGGAAGCACATGAGAAACTAATACAAAAGATGGTTCACTTGATCACACTTGAGTCGGCCAACCCTAACCTCATGGATGAGGGAATTTTGAGTTTTCAGTTCCCAACAATAGCGACAAAGTGTGGGGGACATCCTTTCAAATGATGTTTCAAGGTTTACCTCCCTAAAGGGGGAGAGACTTCATCTTTGGTTTGATACTACATGAGTTTTGGACCAGAATTATCCTGGGTAGAGGCACCCTTGTCAGTTTGGTAGAAAAATGGGGATCCATTCCTATGGATAAAGAAGTTCCAGGAGAGCTTTGAAGAGCTGAGACAGAAATTGACGAGTAGAACTACGCTACCAATGACCTGGAGTTAACAGGAGTGGCCTTTGTAAAAAACATGTGTCGGCACTACTCGATGGGGTGACATTTATGAAGGTTACCATGGAGATTAAGGATTGGAAAGAGAGAATTATTCATGGGTTGTAAATACCTCTCGTGCACATTTGCAGGCAGTATGGGAACCTCCAAGATAGAACATGGGAGAAGAAGGCTCAGATCTGTGCTCAGTACCCCCATTGGTTTCCTTATTCTATGTTTTGGCGTTCGGGGACGTAATTCCCTATGGCAGGAGAATGTAATGTCCTAATTTTTTTATATAATTTTTTATATATTGAATTATTTCAAGTACATGTAATCTGACGGCTCGCGATATCTGGGCCCGTAGTGCCCGGAATAATCCGTCAAAGTTTGGTTATGATTTAATTGGTACACGTTAAATGTTTTCCTAAAATCAGGGGGATAACTCTTAAACGGTTTCTCAGATCAAAAATCTGAGGGCACCATTGTGCTCAAGATTGCAGGTTTACCCTAGATGTGACTTATGTTTAGTCACTGCCGACCTCCTCTGAGAAAACTAGAAAATGGAACAAACGTAAATAAAATAATTCAATACATTTATTTTATTTTTCAAATTATTTGAACTCATGAGTGGAAAATCAGATTACAAATCTGATACCACTGCTGAACTCATGAGGGTATTCCCTATTTAGGAAGATACTAACATTGATCAGTGCAAGCCACCGGTGAATGTTAGTTTTTGTCAGTAAATAAAATAATTAAGTGAAAATTATTTTATTTTAAAATCCATAACTTGTAAACGGTATCCCGGATGTGAAATATGAGAGTACAGTTGGGTTTTTTAAGGCACGGTTCACTTAGTCATAGCTTAACCTTGAACTTCTCGAGTTGAGGGTGGGTGTTAATAATTTTTTGAACATATTTTCTGGTACGTTCATTAAATTTTTAAGCGGTGTTTTCATAATATTTGAATCATGGCTCGTATTAAAAATCCGAGGGCACCCTTAAATCCTTAACACCATGATTCACAAAAGGGATTCATAACTTCGACCATGGTAGGTCCAGTGAAAATGATATTTTAGTGTATTTTTGAATGATTAATATAATAACATGTTTTGTTATTTTATTTTCTTTCTTTCCTCCAATGGACGAACACTGCTGGCGGGACTGGCGATGTGTCAAGCCAATAATTGTCTTCACTATTCTTTTTTTCTAACTTCACCATTGGGAATTTGGGAGGTCCATTAATTAAATGAACCTATTTAATTCCCATAGAGTTGCACACTCTTTTTCCGACCCAATATATATAGAGCTCATGGAGGGGTGTTGGCACAACTTCACCAAGAGACGATGCCCTGGAAAAGTACCGCAACACCAACAACCTGGATGTTGAGACTAGTTCCAACGAGTGGTGATGAGAACCACTGAGTCATGAACCAAAGAAAATGATGAAGGAGGTTCTATAGACCATCATCAGTTAACGTCTCTTCTAGTTAGGGTTTTAATTAATATACGCATTCAAATGATTTTCCACTTCTCCATTCATGATTAGCACGTTGAACGCGGGTCAGCCGACTAATGTGTTGACCCACGATTCATTCGTCTTTGAGGGAGGTTATTGTAGGGAATATTGTGGGGTTAATATTATGTTCAATACATTGTTTATTTAACTCCCTTAATATCCACCAATTTTTGCGACAAAGCGGAGGGTGCATGCCTAACGAACCCATCCCAAACCCTCTGATATCTTGCTTTCCGTGCCCCACCCCTGAAGACCACGAGCACATTGATGCACGCCACAAGACGAGGGTTGTCTCTGGTTATCTGAGACAAGTGGAAGAGGAGGTCAGAACAAGGGCCGACCATGGAAAGGAAGGTGGTGCGATCGCCACGCTGTCGACGAACAGAAGCCCCGGTCGAAGCAAGGGAGGGGGCCGAACCAGTCTACGGTGGGTTCCACAACAACTGAGAAGTGCCCACGTGGCATCACCGCTATGCCAACTGAATGGATTCCAGAAAATTCGAGAATCCAAGATATCGTGGGGTTCCACCCCGCGTTGAACGACCCGGGCCGCGCCCTTGGAGTGGGCCTCCGCCCTCGGGTCGGGCCACATCCCACTAGCCGGGCGGCCGCCCTCACACAGGGACGACACTATTGAGCCCGGTCACCGCCCTCACACCTGGACACCACCTATGGACTGGGCCTCTACCCTCATAGCGGGCCACCGCCCTCTGAGCGAGCCACCACCCTCGGACTGAGCCGCTGCCCATGCAAGCCACCACCCAGTGGGCCGCTGACCCAATCGGGTCACCGCTCCAGCAGGTCGCTGCCCCAGACCTGGCCGCCACTCGAGCGGGCCACAGCCCTATGCGGGTGGGGCCACTCTATTCTAGAAGGGCCAGCCACACGGGCCACCCCCTTGCAGGCCACCCTATTCAGGAAGGCCCCACTTGCATGCCAACCCTCTTGCTGGCTGGACCAGATATCAGCCCAGTGGGCCGCGTCCACCCCAGCCTGGCTGAGACCGAGTCGGTCTGGGTCTGTCCTACAGGGTCGGACCAGACCCGGGACCAACCGGACACAAAAAAACTTAATGGGGCATGTCTTGAGAACTATACGTCTCTTTGATGATCTGTCTATAGCTTTGGGATCTTTGGATCGAGACAGTCATTTAGGTATACTACGATTGAGTTTTAGAGAATATTGGAGTACAACAGGGTTGGATTGAACCCAAATACCACCGAGACCTCAGAGATTAATGCATATAACTCAAAAATTGGGCATAATATTGACATGTCATCTATCGCGTTAGAACCCTTATGACATGGCAGTCCATTGAGTTACTAGTTTGTCGATCTTAGTGTTGTTTGAGGTACGACCGATATCTCATGGGAAAATTTTTACGTATCCCAAGTGCACGGAGTGTGAGGAAACCTATGGCAGGATGCAACGTGAAGAAAAAACATTGATCTTATATGGGTCAGTATCTATCGATTTTGGGTGGGTCAGATACTATGTGGGTCAGTTCTCAGAAATCCTGTGTGGTTCAGAACATACGGATCCTTTGTGGGTCATATCCTGTGTGGGTCATTGGGTGTTAGTTACCTATCGATCATGTGTGGGTTAGTGGGTGTTAGTTTCCTATTGATCCATTGTGTTTCAGTGAGGGTTAGATACCTAGAGATCCTCTGTGGGTCAGAAGTGGTGATTATTAATAGAATATGATGATCTTGCTTACGAAAAATCATCTTTACTTCCGTACATAAGTTATACTTGATGGTGATCTAAGTCTGTAACATTTGTGGTACTTCTATATTTGTGGTGTTACCGGTTTTGTACTTCTATCTTCATGGTGTTACCTGTGTGGTACTTCTACCTTTGAGGTATCATCTTCATCGAGTTACATGTGTGGTACTTCTATCTTCACGGTGTTACCAATGTGGAACATCTATCTTCGAAATGTTACCTATGTGGTACTTTTTTCTTCGGGGTTTTACTTGTGTGGTACTTCTATCTTCATGGTGTTACTTTTGTGTTACTTCTATCTTCATTTTTTCACCTGTGTAGTACTTATAGCATCGTGGTGTTACCTGTGTGGTACTTTTATCATCGTGTTGTTAACTGTGTTGTACTTATATATTCTTCATGATACCTTTGGGGTGCTTATATCTTCATGGAGTGTCCTTTTTGGTACTTCTATCTCTGTGGTTTCACCTGTGTGGTACTTCTGCCTTTATGTTATTGTCTTCGTGGTGTTACTTGTGTGGTACTACTATCTTTGGGTGTTACCCATGTCGTATATATACATTCGTGGAGTCAACTTCATGGTGTTATCTTTGTGGTGTTACCTATGGGGTACATCAACGTTCGTGGTGTTTCCTATATGATATCAATCCCTCATGTATGAGATGTGTATATCTTGATAACATAGGTTTATTTATTCGGATATAACTAAGAAGAGTTGATGTCTTGATATTTGGTTTTTCCTTGGTGGAACTCTTGGAGACCTACAAGGGTCTTGGGGTCCCAATTGAGTATCATTATACTCACCCCTACATGGGATTCACCTGTTCTTTATCATGTCTACTGCAGATGACGTACAAAATTGATCAAGGCTGAGGGAGATAGGACTAAATGGTGCTCAGAGGTTGACCATTCGGTGTGATGTGATTTGGAGGAGAATGGCGAACGTGGAGTGCAGATGAGGCGCTTTGTACCTACCCTATAGGTTGGAACCTCTGAGGATGACCATGTAGCAGTTTTACTTTTTCTTTCATCTGTATTGTAATTCTAGTCCTGATTGTATTTTTACATTGGGGCTTTTATTCTGCCCCCTTTTTACATTCATCACTCTTTTACTATAACGGTTTACTTTTTGGTTGCATCATATTGCATTCCAGTCTCTGAAGTGACTTCTTGTTGTGTTCATGGACTATGTGTATGTACAAGTTAAAAAGGAAATGCTTTCCCATTCAAGGGATACACCTTTCCAGTGCTATTCATCAACACCAGGCCTATAAAAGGTGGGATTGGGGTAGTCATGGCATGGGCCCCGAGAGACGGGTGATGACATAATATTTTCTTGACCTCATTGACGAAATATAACGGTTGGATAACAACACTCATGGGGAATTTCAATAGCTATCAAAATGGATGAACCAAATCGTATAAATAAATTCTGTCATACACAAATATTGATCACTTTGTTTATGACTTTTTAGGACATTATATTAATAATATAATGTATTATATAATTAAAAATTAGAATCTATTTTCTTTTTTACATATTCATGTTATTTTAATTCTGAATTTATATATTCGTATTACAATATAAAATTTTATATTTTTATGTGGTATGAGGTTTTTATTATCATATTATTTCCGCTCATCTAATCTATATATTATATTATTTTATCATTGGTCTTTTCGGGTTTTCCTTCATTTTCATAGGTTTCCTACCCTTTTTTTAGTTTTATTCCTCAAACTCAATGGCAGCAAACTATTTTTTATTTTCATATCATGTCATGGATTATCAAATTTTTTTCTATGTGATTATATTTCATGGGACTCTGTTAATTTTTTAAAACTAAGACATTATTACCCTCAATTCATTACCTGAAAATTTATTTTTAAATAGTCAGTATTTTTTCATTCTATTATTATTTTTTAAGAGATAAAATCATGGAGTTCCATTAATTTATTCATATATGGTGTGGTTCAAATTATAAAACTACAATTTCTTATATTATTTCTTTTATTTATTATAATTTTTCTTTTTATATTAATCCAATTTCACTCTAAACCCATCAAAGTTACACATCTTTTATTATTATTTTAATCTATATAAGAGTTTATCAGTTTTGTAAATCATAGTCACAAAACTCATTTTGGAAGATCATGATTTATTTCTTATTGCTTAAAGTATTTTTAAAAAATCAAAAAAAATGTTAGAAATGATTTTAATTTATTCTATGTCAACACTTACATGATCTTTGTTAAATAAGTGTCATGTTTGATTTCATATGTTTCATTAATAAAACCCTTACATAAGGAGTTTATATAGAAAAAAGAGGAAACAAAAATAAAAAATTGATGGATCAATATTTTGTAAAAATTATTCCAATTTAAAACAATAAATTATGTATATTAAACTATCGAATAAAATTTAAAAATAATAAGAGAACATATCATTGTATAAAAATAAAAAGAAATACTTGTATATAAAAAATAATTTTCTCTATAAAGAAGTAATATGGCCAATAATCTAGAAACATAGAATATAATGGAATAAAAAAAGTCATAGTTGTACAAATATGAGGTGAGCAATATTAATAGTTTAGGATTGGTAAAAGACGAGCCTAACATCTATAATTACAACTTAGAGGCCTGGGTATGGTCCCGACTAGGGCATTACATGTAGTCTCTTTGCAATGCTTCATTAGAAATACACTCTAGAAAAGGACTTGACATAATGTACATATGGATATAGCATGACTCTCAGATATTCATTAATTTATTTTTATAATCACATGTGTTTTTTATCCTTAAAAATGGTGAAAACGGTTAGTGGGACATCCATTATATTTTTATGACTTTCGATGGAAAATAGAACACTACACTACTCCGTGACATGAATTTTTGCAGGATAATTCATCCATCCATACCAATAGAATGAAATGTTATTTATCAAAATTTAATTTTTCATTTCACCACACCATTTATGATCAAATTATATTCAATAAATACATTTTTGGAGTGTTTGGTAACATTTCAATCCACCATGCATCATGTGTAAAAGATTATATATTTCCACATTTATTCTCATACTGACTTGATGATCATCGTGAAGCATCACTCCATTAGGTTTTCATACAAATCCAGATGTAACACCCTAAGATTTCATGGTATGTTATCTCATTAAATAAATACAATAGCATGCTCCACACACAACACCGAGTTCTAGCGCACCACAACTTACCAAACTAGCCATTCAAAAAGAGGTTATGGATAATATTAACAGAATTTTGAATCTTATATAATTTAAATAATTTTATCCTCCATATTATGTGTTTCAAAGACATAATATAAGAACAAATTCATTTTTTTAGCTAAAATATGTATTTTTTTAAAAATGCAGTTATACAACCTTTAAATGGAGAACCCTTTCTAAAACCAATATTTGACACTTTTATATATTCAATTTAATGAATTCAATTTAATTTAATTAATTTTTTATTTATTATAAAGACATAAAAATTTAATTTGGACAAATGTTTGGTACATTTCTCATTACTTTCTTATTTTTATGAATAGTGAAAAATACTAAATTTTATTTGAAAAGATCTTTTTTAATCAAAATAATTTATAGAGATAAATTAGGAATTTGAAATGTTTTTATGTATAATTTGATAATATTTTTTTCATTTAATACAATTTATTTCATTATAAGTAATTTTAAAATTAAATTTGGCACACACACACATGTCAATATTTTGATAGTTATTAATTTAAAAAACCCGATTTTTGGTTTTGAAAATGGAAATTAATTTTAAATATATAAATGAAAATTATATGTTTTTAAATTGTTAAAATACACACCATTTATGTATTAAGAAAATCAAAATTAGCTTAGGGTGAATTTTGTGTATTTTTCAAGAAACATTCAATTTTTGTTGAATATTGAAAAACACTATGTTATTATTTAAAAACAAAATTTTTATTTAAATAATCATTTATTTTTTAAAATTATTTTATTCAATAAAAAATATATAATACCTATATATTTTCATCATAATTCATTAGATTCATTTTATAATATGTTTATATATATTAATTTTTATCAATGTTTTTACAGTCTTTTACCCACCTTTCAGAGCATTTACAAATTTGCATAAAAATAAATTTTACCGCTTCTGTAAGTTGAATTTCAAAAATTCAAGTTAAACGATTGAAATCATTAAGTAAAAATTTTGTTCAATAAGATGAAAATAATTTATGGTGAATAGTGACTTCTGACATTTATTTAGCACAGTTATAACAAAATAGGGTAATTAAGGATAAAAATGATATTATAATTACCCTAACACATGTCCAAATTCTATTGGATAACATTAATTCAACCAAAAGACTCCTTAGGAATAAAATATGATGATTTTGGTCAACATTTATTTCATTAAGATATTTATTATTATTTTATTTAAAGATGAGTTAAAAGAGTTAAATTTAATGTTTATTAACTAAACGATTTTAATATAGGGTTATACACAATATAAATTCGACTATAAATATTTATTTGAAAGATAAAATGATATCATACATAATGGTAGTGTATTAATTTTTTTTGATATTAAATGAGTTAATTTATGTATGACACAATGATGATGCAATAATTACTTTTTTAATGAATGATTAAACAAATTGATATTATAAATATCCAAATAAATGTAAATTGATACTTATGATAAATTAAAATAATTATCTAGGATAATATTACATTTTAGGATTGATTATATAAATTTTATTATAATTTATAAGGTTGTTATGACTTTCAGAAAAACAAAATACAAAATAGTGTCAAAATTTACATAAAATAATTTTTATTAAAATACATTATTATTGGATGATATAATATTTATAAAAATATATGGTTCACAGAAAGGTCTTAAATAATATTATATATGTCATTAATGAACCAATTTAGGTTCTCTAAGAATTTTAGACTTTGTTTATTAACCAAATTGTGTAAGAACACAAGAAGAAATGGTAAAAGTTAAACTATTTATTTAAGAGGTAAATCTAAAAACTAAGGTTAATATGTTAACCTATACTTGACTCTAACCTATTGTTTGAGATTATTTAGACCCATAACCAACTGAGGCTCAAATTAAATTCATTTGGAGCCATTGTAAACCGAATATGATTGTAAAATAAATTAATAAATTAATATTTTCCTAAAGGGACCATCACCCCTGTTATAAAAGGGAACTTCAACTTTTCTTAATTTGACACCTTCAAAGCCATTTGGGTCAGCATAAACCTGAAAATATATCATCAAAAATTCCCTCACATCAACCTAGAGTCCATAATTTGATCATAATTCCAACTTAAGGATCCCTTTTGATCAACTCAAAAGGAAACACTCGAAGAATAGGTTATAATTTTGCCACCCTCTTTCATGTTCTTTTCTTCTTCCACTTCTTCTATGTTTGTTTTTTGCCTACCAAATTAACAAATCGAATAAATTATACCTACTATGATGTTATTATAAATATATTACAACCATATTCATTATTAAATCCATCCTATAAATGAAAAAGTCAACATACATGTGTATGTATTGCTTACTGTCTCCACGTCGTGGTGTAGTTCGTTATTCAAACACTTCATTATTTATATGGGAATAATAATGAGTATAACTAATTTAAATAACAAATATATAATATTAATGATTCAGTATATATTATATAACATCCAATTTAAAATGATTTTATGATCAATAGAATGATATCATTGCTCGTGCCTACGTACGGATTATCGTCTCCAAGAGGCGATGAGATTCTTTCCCACATTCACCATTCAACAATGACTATAAAAATATATATTATTAATAATTATGTAATATATTACATAATAATTTTACTGGATATATATATATGTACTTACATATATATTATTCACTTCCATTCAATACGATATGAAAATGGAAATAACATTTATATGTACGTAAGGCCTACTATCTCCATAAACGGTGCCTTCAATTTGACATTTCCATCTATTGTAATTATTTATATTCTAAACATATAGGATATTTAAATAAAGTTTTATATTATCGAATTATTTAAATCATTATCTAAATGATACAATCATGAATAACAAGTTAAAACATGTACGATAAAAGAAGCAATTATTACCCAAAATGATAATTTAACATGGAAATCATTATTAAATGGGATGCATAATGTCCTTAATGAATCATGTATGATATAATAAATATGACTATAGACCTTTTATAATTTAATAACTTACTATGATCATTATACAAGAGGTTAAATGTGCCATGAACCAAAGGAAAGTGCAAGGTAATGGTTATTTACTCAATCTCATAATTATCCGAGATTTTTTATGTGTAAATATTTTCTAGGACATATTTATCATCGATAATAATATTTCATAAAACTGTTTTCAAAAGGAATATAATAAGATTTTATGGGATGGGCTATTTAGCTAGATCATCATTTTAAATGTTTTAAATATTTATCTTTCTAAATCCTTTTAATTATTATCCATGTTTTCAAACTAATTTTAAAGATTTAATTATATGTAAATTAATTTTAAGAAATGATAATTCAATTAAAAAGTTTCAAAGAGGTATGGGACAATTTGATTAAAAATCTCTTTTATATTACTTCCATTATGAATGTCCGAATTTTTAATGTTTTAATTAAAAAAAAGATTTTTATATAAAATATTTTTACAAATCATTTTCATCTATGTCAACATACTTTGATGGATTTTAATCATGTTAGAAGTTGATTTATTATGATACGTATTATCCATATTTTATTGAATGTTTTGTGTTATATTTTACTGTGGATGTGTAATTTTATACCATTCATGTTTTATGGTTAATGTATTGACATTTCATATGCTAGTTTTAATACAAATGATTGTGTTATGTTTCATCCATTTCATACGAGGAGTGTATTAGTCTTTGTAAGTTATTAGTGGAGCCCGCTATAGCTCATTGGTTCATCAGTAGGTCTCATGAGACAATTAGATGTTGAATTTTCCAAGGCCTTTCCCAAATATAATATATGTTTTTGGCCGAGGCCAAAATCATACTTAAACGTCTTGGCCAAGGTGTCAACAAAATGCTTCAAAATGTCCGTCATTATACATTACCTCATTAGGAAAATATTATTGATGGTTAATGTGGTTATTCTAATAGTATAATACCCACGGCTGTGTTTCATTATTGCATTATTTTCTCATTTTATATTCCTACCATAAAGTGTTCATTATTATTATTTGTAAAGGAACGTGTTTTAAATTTTTAACCATGCCTAATTTTTATGTTTTCTTCTGCTGTATTTCATACTCTAACTGGGCATTTGATCTCACCCGTATCTTATGATTTATTTTCCATGGAAATTAGGAAGTTCATTATGATTGATAATCCAGGGTAATTTAGGGAATTAATGGAATTTTCAATGGTTAATTTATTTTTTGTTTTATTTTCTAATGTGTAATGTAATGTCATGTATGTAATATTATTTTTCAAGACTGATAAACAATCGGTCTTTTTGGACATGATTCCTTGTAATCATTCCAATGTACAAAAATAATGCCCCGACTCCTGGATTCTGGGGTCGGGGTGTTATAGTTGGTATCAGAAGATGTTTAGTAAAATCCTTAAAAATAGATTTAGATAGTATATTATTAGAGAACATTAACCTATGATTGAATTTGAGAATTAGTATATAATAACATCCTATAATTTTGGTAATGTATAGATTTTTTGTATTTTCAAAGCAATACACCCCTGTCTATATACGAGCAGGTAGAGGAAGATCTGGCACAAATGTACCTTGGAGTGAAAACTCTGACAAGGATTTTCAGGCCTGACCCTGGGTATCTTCGTACACGACAATGGGCTGGGTTTCACTTTTGGTTGTGACACTCCTGGGGAATATTATTTGGACAATTCACATTTTAATTACAAGCCCTTATGTTAGATTTTGGAGTAAATACGTCCTCGATGAAAAATTTTTATGATTATAGATTATATGCCTAATCATTTAATTTATGTTAGGTATTTTACATGTTTGGAATTATGCATTGATATTCACAAACTAACCTAGGGTATGCCATTGTATAGAAATGGCTCTTAGTGGAAGAACTGAAAATACCAGCAATATGCATGATTGAAATAATAAGAAGGATCACATATTTCATGGTATTAATCAAACATTTATAAGGGAAATATTCTACCATGTATTCTCATTATATGAAGAAATAATATAATGTGTTAATAAGCTATGTAAATAATTCACTATGTCCTATGTCTTTGAAGAGATTAAAGAGAAGGAAAGGATGGAATAGAGAAAGATATATAATGGGAAGATGGTAAATAAGAATTTTCTTATATGTGATAACTGTGGAATTAATTACCTAGGTTAATTATTTAAGGGAATTGGAGTTTGTTATAATTGTGGAGAAAAGGACACGAAGTAAAAGATTTCAAGGGTATGAAAAAGGTTTATAATGTACCATTCTTTATCTTTAAGGAGTTGGGAAACTACACGAAGCAGTGTCCAAATCTTTAGAGTATACCCCAAATGATACTATTGGATAATAATCATGTTATGATACTACTGAAGATGAAGAGGAATGATTAGATTTCTAATGTTTTAATTAAATTATAGTGTCATTTGATTATTTTATTAATAATGTTCATGTTATAAGAATTATCTTTAATAAAGGGAATGTAATTCAGTACTATTTCATTAAGGACATGAGATTGTGTGAAGCCAAGAAAAGTGACTCAATAGCAGGTTAATTTTTTTGGTAAATATATGTTTGAGAGAATGAAAAAAAACAATATGGCTCAGATACTAAAGTAGTTATTTTGGAATAATATATGATTGATTTGGATAAATTATATTGGATATTCTTGACAACCTTGAAACTGATTAATGATTTGTATATTCTATCGTTGTTGGTGTTTACAACATTTTCAGATAGAAGTAGTATATCCTATATTCTGTAAGGAATAAGGGAAAATTAATGTAATCAATAAGGATTTATGGTAATTCAGGGTGTTATTGTGTTTCTAAAGAATACATGATGATGGTATTCACATGATATTACATGGAAAAAAGGATATACATTGTGTTTACCTTCCCTATAAATTTAGAACTATGAATTTTGATAGAAGTATTTTTGATATGTATAAAGGATGGAATGGATTAATTTTGAAATTAGATATTATTATTAAGATTAAATAATTTCATAATTTTTTTTATTGTTATATAATGGACAACTCGGAGGTGGGGTGACAACCAATCACATCCGGTTATGGCGCGAGACTAAAAATTGCAATCGAAGGGCGACAAGGATGTATAAACTACCACAGGCTTATGTGATGTCCAAGTTTGTATAATTTAGTTTTTTTATATGGTCTGATAGATAAATTATAAATTCAAGATTATTTGAACCCTATAGGATTAATATAAATAGAATATTTTTGAATCCTATTATCTTTTGGATTGAAAGATGAGTTTGTGGTAGGAATTTCATGAAGGATGAAACTCTACTTATCAAGTATATTTTTCCCACTTACTCTATTATCAAATTAATTCTAGAACATTATGGAAGGGATATTAAAACCAAAAATGTGTTATCCTAAAACATTATATTTTATTAAACCGATGATATTTTAAATTACCATATATTGATGGCTTTGAGGGATTCAATTTTAATATTATTTGTGATTGATGATGTCAATCACTCCCTATAAATATTTACGTTTTCTATCCAATTAGGTTTCTAAAATTTCTACCAATGTTCTTCTAATCGAGATCATAATTTGGCGGTGACTTTTTGATTTCCCTTTCCCTCTTATTAAGACTAAATTTTATTAATCCAATTTCCAATGTGGGTTTTCCACAAATGTATTTTTCTATTTTTAGAATTTTATTTTGGAAGAAAAACCTCAAATTACAAGGATGTAATTTATTTAAGGAGGGTAGAATGTAACACCCCATGATTTCATAGTACGTTATCATATTATAGTAATTCAATAGCCTGTGCTACATGAAAAATCGTGTTCGAGTGCACTACAACATACCAAACTTGCCATTCAAATGGCGATTATGAATAATATTAGCTGAATTTTGAATCTTATTATTCAATATAATTTTATCATCCATATTATGTGTTTCTTTGACATAATATAAGAATAAATTCAAATTTTCAGATAAAATAAGTATTTATCAAAGAAAATTAGTTTTACATCCATTTAATGGAAAACCCACTTTAAAAAAAATATTTGACAATTTTATTTATTAAATTTAATGAAATTAAATCCTTCATTAAAATCAGGGCATAAAAATTTAGTTTGGATTAATTTTTGGTACTTTTCTGATAAATTTCATATTTTATAAATTTGTATAAAACTAAATTTTATTGCTTTTGTGAGTTGAATTTAAAATATCCAAGAGACACAGTTGGCATAAATAAGTAAAATTTTGTTCAATAAGAAGGAAACAATTTTTTCTGAATAGTAACTTTGGGAATTTATTTACCACGGTTAAAAGTAAATAGGGTAATTGTGGGTAAAAATGATATTATAATTACCCTAACACATTTCATGTTTATATAGGATGAATTTAATTCGACCATAAGAAACCTTAGAAATAAAATATGATACTTTTGTCCCACATGTATTAGATTAGGACATTTATTATTATTTTATTTACAGAAAAAGTTAAAAGAGTTAAATTCAATGTTTAAAAACTAAACCATTTTTAATATATGGATATACAAAATAAAAATTCGATTATAAATGTTACATAGAAATATAAAAAAATTTCATACATAATCTTATTTTATTTATAAATTTTACACATTAAATAATTAAATTTATTAATGACACAATGATGATGTAGTAATTACCTTATTAATGAAAGATTAAAATAATTGATATTAAAAATATACAAATAAATGTAAATTGAAACTTCTGATGACTTACACTATTTTCATAGGTTATTATGACATGTTAGGATTTATTAGATTAATTTTTTTCTAAGTGATAAGTTTTTTCTGACTTTCACAAAAAGAAAATACCAAATACTGTCAAAATTGACATAAATTATTTTTAAAAACAAATACTATATTATTGGATGATATAATATTTTTAAAAATATAAGGTTCGTCCAATGGTCTTAAATAATATTATTTATGTCATTAATGAAACACTGTAGTTTTTCATGGATATTTTTTGTATGTTTATTAACCATATAGTGTAAGAACACAAGAAGGCATAGTAAAAGTTAAACTATTTAACTAAGCGGTAAATCTAATAGATAAGGTTAAAATAGTGACCTAAACTTGTCTAAAACCTATTGGTTGAGTGGATTACGACCCATAACCACCTATGTCTTGATCTAAATTCATTTTTATCCATTATAAACTGATAATGGTTGTATAAAAAATTAATATTTTAATCTTTTCCTAAAGTGACCCTCACCCCTCTAATAAAAGGGCACTTCCCCTTATCATAACTCTTCCCCTCCAAAGAAATTTGGGTCAGCCAAACCCAACCCAAATATCATACCAACATCCCTCAAATCATATTATAGTCCTTACTTTGATCATAAATACAATCTATGGAGCCCTTTAGATAAACTAAAAAACAAACAGCCAAAGAAGACGTAATAATTTCACCAACCTCTATCAAGTTCATTTATTCATTCATTTACTCTCTCTGTGTTATTTATATTCCAAAACAATAAATCCAAAACCTTATACATACTTTAATGTTATTATAAAGATGGTACAACCATATTCGTTATTATATCCATACTATAAATGACAAAGTCATCATACGTGTGTATGTACGGCTTATAGTCTCCACGTCGTGGTGTAGTTTGTTATTCAAACAATTAATTATTTGGATGAGTATAATAATGAGTAGAACTAGTTTAAATAATAAACATAACATGTTAATGTTTCTGTATATATGATATACCATACAATTTTATACAATTTCACCATCAATAGAATGATAGCATCGCCCGTGTGTACGTACAGATTACCTTCTCCATCACGCGATGAGATTCATTCCCATGTTCACCACTCAGAATTGATTATAAAAATATATATGATTAATAAGTATGTAATATATGATATTATAATTCTACTGGATATATATATATATATATATATTTCTGTACTTACATATATTTTACTCACTTCTGTTCAATACGATATGAATACAGAAACAGAATTTATGCATATGTACGACCTACCATCTCCATAAAAGATGCCTTCCATTTCATATATCTATCTATTGTACATATTTATACTCTAAAGGTATATGATATATAAATCAGGTTATATATTCTCTATGAATTTATGTCATGATCTAAATGATACGATTATGAATAACAAGTTGAAACATGTACAATAACAGAAGCGATTATTACCCAAAATAATAATTTAACTTGGAAATCATTATTAGATGGGTAACATAATGTCATTAATGTATCATGTATGATATTATAAATATAAATATGGTTTTGTTATAATTTAATAACATAATATGTTCATCATACAGGAGGTTAAACGTAACCTCGACCAATGTAATGTGCAAGGTATGGGTTATTTCATAAATCTCATTATTATCCGTGATTGTTTATGTTTTTTTATTTACTTGGACATATATATCATCGATACCAATATTTCATAATTTGTTTCAAAATGAATATTTTAAGGTTTTATGGGAGGGTCTATTTGACTAGATCATCATTTTAAATATTTAAATGTTTTATCATTCTAAATCCTTTTAAATAATGTCCATGTTTTCAAAATGAGTTTATGGATTTATATATATGGAAAATAATGTTTTGAAATGACAATTATTTTCAAAATATTCAATGTGGAATGGGAAAAATTGATTCAAAAATATCTTTTAAATTAATTCCTTTATAAATGTGTGACTATTAAATGTTTTCATGGAAATGGGATATTTATCCCAATGAGTTTTACAAATCATTTTCATTTATTTCAACATCCTTTGATGGATTTTAAACGTGTTTGAATATGATTTAATATGATACAGATATTCAATGTTATATTGGACATTTTGTGATATATTTTACTATGGATGTGTTATATTTATACAATTCATGTTTTATAGTTAAGGTGTTGAAATTTCGTATGCTAGTTTTAATATGAATGTTTATGTTATGTTTCAACCATTTCATATGAGGAATGTATTGGACTTAGTAAGTGACAGATGAAGGCTTCTATAGCTCCTCAGTGCATCGGTAGGATTAATGAGAAATTAGACGTGGAATTGGCCATGGAATTTCCCAAATTAGATATATGGTTTTGGCTGAGGCCTTAATCATTTTTTGACATCTTGGCGGAGGCCTTGACAAAAGGTTTCAGAATTTCTGGCATTATACATTCCCTCACTAGGAAAATATTATTGATGGTTCATGTGGTTAATCAACTTGTAGAATGAACATGGCTATGTTTTATTATTGCATTATTTACTCATCTCAAATTCCATCCATAATGTGTTCTTTTTTATTATTTATAAAGGAATGTGTTTTAAATTATTGACGATGCCTAACGATTATGTTATCTTTCATTGAATTGCATACCCTTACTGAGTGTTTCAGTTCACAAATTTTTTATGTTTTATTTTCCAAGGATTTGATGAAATTTGTGATGATTGATAAATTGGGATAATCTTGGGAATTAATGGAATTTTCAAAGGATCATTTATGTTGTGTTCTATTTTCTATTGTGTATTGTAACATTCATGTATGTAATATAGTTTCCAGGACTACTAAACAAATGGTCATTTGAGACTTGATTCATTCTAATCATTCCAATTTATTAAAATAATGCACTGACTCTGGGATTCTAGGGTTAAGGCATTACACCTTAACAATGTCTTGTAGGACAATTATGTGTAACCCATCCTTGAGAACATCATTAACCACATACTTATAATTGACACAAACGTAAATAGGAAATGCTACTGAATTTTATTTGAAATATGTTTAGTTTGTTGGTTGTGAGAACACTTTTAAATGATTTATTATTATAACAAACTTTATTTTTTATGTTTATGGTGGTGTAGACAATTTGTATTGTTGGTTGTGGTAAATATCGAAACTGTTATATTTTTTTACCAGTTAAATTTATTTATTATATTCTTATATAAATTACCCATCTTATGTATGGTTATTTAGAAGTAGTTAAACATAAAGTATTATAACCATAAGATACCATTATGAGTCTAAAAGGAATAAATTCCAAGACCTAAATACATTTTGTAAGGTTCAATATAGTGGATACACATGTTGTTTCTATCTACATGTAATGGTTCTCTATATAAATAATTTTTTGGTTATAGTTTTTATTAATGATATATATTTAAGGGTTATTTCAAAATGTGATCATTTTTCATCGAAAGGAGTTGATGAGGTGGTAGAAACCTTTTATCAAGTGAATGAATGACCATGTTGTTCAAATATAGTGAGAATACTCCATATTATGATTTAATGGTTACGTATATAGCCCCAAAAAGTAGGAACAACATTCATCATTAGGGTGAGAATATTTGATTCTTATTGATGAATTTACTATCATTGATTAAGAAATTTTATTAATGTTACACTCCTTTTATAAATTCATTTATAGTGTACAACCTTTTATTTTGAATTATTTCAATCAATTTTAAAAAAATAATGTTCTTTTATTATTGATTGATTCATGAATTGAATTTAAGAAGTTATTTTCTATTTTATAAAAGAGTATCATAGATAGTGTGTGTGTTCATGTGGTGAAATTACATACCAGTTATATTTACATCATCATTTTAGGATCATGTAGGATTATTATATTCAGTTTATTGAAACTATACGGAATCACCATGGGTACCCTATTACCCAAAAATATTTATGGTGTTGGTATAGTCCAAAGTAAGTTCTAGATCCCCACGTGATAAAAACTAGCACCTAACACCATACAATAATTAATAAGGGAACAATTTTGAGACATACATTAAATAATTAAATGAAATAGGAAAATATAAATTGAAAAGAAACTCTACATTGTGAAATGTACAAGAAGTCAACCATGCATCACAACACAAAGTACTAAAAACATGTACCAGAAAACTAGAAAATCTTCCCATAGTCCAATGGATGAAAATCAACTAGTCCATAAATCGATAGTTAGAACCTCCACCTAGTGTTTCATTACCCCTCCTCAAACATCAATGGATGTAATCTAAAAAAACATGAATGAACATGTTGGGTTTGATCTAAAATCATAGTAGGGTGTCAACAAGGATTCTATAACAGATGTTGATATTAAAATATCCAATCAATTATCTTTTAATTTTCAAATAACTCATGTTTGAATTTCATAAAAAAATTAAATGAAGCCTGATTTTCATAAAAAATATGGAACCATGTTATAAAAATATGTTTGATATTTCATATTATGGAAATAATTGTTTTTAAAAAGCTACACATTTCAAATAATGGAAATAATTTTTTTTAAAAAAAGCTACACATTTCAAATAATGGAATATTTCTCAAACAATGGATCTTTTGAAAAATGTATTAAAAAAATTATATAAAAAAATACATTAATAATAATTCATATAAAACTACTTACAACAATGTAATATATTAATTTGGAATACAATAAAGTGAGAATCATGTTCATATTCCGATGAAGGTATGATAGTTCAAGGATATAGTGACTCTACACTCATGGTGACACAAAAATATGTACATACATCCTTTTTATATCTGGTCAAGGAGGACTCATCCCCATCACCTAAGGGACTGTCCATGTGTTATTTTTTTATAACATTGTACCATCATACATTATTTTCCAAATAAATCCCTAACTACTTAAGGAGTACACGTTCTCTGGTAAAAAAAATTATTGGTCAATATATTTCAAGAAAACATAAATACAAGTCATCCCATTCTCCCCATTAATTTTTCCAATTTTTCATTTAAAACCCATAATGGGTTTTTAATAAAAAAACATGCCTTTTTTACCATGATATAACCCTAAGGATTCTATCATAACCATTTGAAATTCGTTTTCACAAAAATAATAATTTGAAATAAATTCACAATTTAATCTCAAAATTCACCATTGCAAATTATATTCCAAAATTCAATTTTTTTACCAAATTCCATAAATTTCATAATAAACCAATAATTCAATGGAATTAGGTTTTATCACAATTTTGTATAAAATTACCCCAATTCTATATAATTTTGGGTTTTCTAATATTATTTCAAAAAAACATTTTTAAAACCCCTATTCAATGGAAATGATTTTTCCAAAAAAATAAATTGAAATCAATCTACCCAACATCAATAAATATTATTTTCTTCAAATAATTGAAATTAAACTATGATATATAGGGTTTATAGACATTGTGATCGTAAAAGAACTACCAATATTAGGGTCAATGGATCGTGAACCATAAATCTGTAAGTAGAAAAATACAATAAAGATTGGTTGAAATATTGATCATTGAAACAAACATTGGTCTGGATCCAAAACCGTGGGTATTATATCCATAAAGGAAGATGGAGATTCATGAAACCCTATGGATGAGAATAATGATATTCAGAGATAGATATCAATTTATAAAACTAACTAGGATAACATCTAAGGGAATTATTGAAGCTCTCAATCACATCCATGTGGGATCTGAAGTAAAAAAAATTTATTGGGAGCTATTGGAATGGGAGAAACAAATATTTGGTCATACCACTCCATATGGGGCCTAAGGTGGGGGGGGGGGGTTGAGAAATGTTAATGAAAAGTATGATCTCTTAAAAAAACTGTCTGCATAGTTTCTTAGGTAGAGACACACCATTTAGTCAAACCATGTGCAAGACATGTGTCTATTTTCTATGGGTTTCATGGTTTTACCTAATAGGTCACATGGTTTGTAAAATATGTATCCACCATAAAAAATCCACTGCATAGGGTTTCAAATTTTACTGTAACAAGATGCATGGTTTGGGAACAATTTCTAACAACTATGCCCTAGCCCAAAAACCTCCAAAATATTCATAATTTCACCTGATACACCATCAAATGAAACCTAACAAAAGAATGATCATAATTAAGGGTTAATAAATACCAATAAATAGTAACAAAATGTTATGACCTCTCCATCAAAAAACATTATTTCCCCAAAATCCTTGGAATAAGCTCCCATTCAAAAAATATGGGGCCACTACACTCTCATCAGTTAATTCTTATCCCACGTCTCATTATTATAAAAATCATGATACCATGGTAGAGGAACCAAATATATCTTCCTCCCATGAAGTAACGTAGTTTCAGAATCAATTTTCCTCATTGTCCATTTTTTCATGGATAAATCAGGTCCGAACTCATGGTTACTACTCCTCAAAACATGGTATAGATTATATAGATAATTTATTTGATGGGATACATGTAACACATTATGTGTCGGCCTAAATTGTAGTCGTTGTGATAAATGATATGCATCATTACCTACCTTCTCAATAACCTATCAAGATCACACAAAATAAGGATCATGATTCACTTTATTCCTAATCTATCGATGTCCTAACCAGGGATAAACATTCGTGAACACCCAACCACCAGTTTATAATTCCAATGGTCTATGTTGATGACCAGCATAAGACATATATTGGATCAGTGCTATCAAAATTCTATGATGAATAAAATTGATCTTTGATGTCATCTCTTGGACCAGGCTTGACCCAACCAAGGAACATTCACCAAATATTCAGCCATCACAACGATGATCTATAATGGCAGATATACAAGGCCTTCAAAGGACCCATACTGATAATGGAACAATAAATATTGTTATAAGAATACTCAACCTCATAAATGTGATCATACCAATCCGCACCATGGTTTAGAACATAAGAACATTGAATATCTACAAGAATCAATATAACTCTTTCTATTTTTCCATCCGACTATCGGTTGTTTGTCTAACTAAAAATTATGTGAGATCGTGGTGGCTTTTGAAGGCCTATCCAAAAGCAATATGTGAACTGAGTATCCCTATTAGAAACTATAAAATAAGTAACTATATAAAAATGTATAATCTCTTTATCAAAGTGTTTTCCTGAATCCTAAACTTTGGACATGTCAGGAATTGGTATATGGTGAGCCAACTTGGTCAATCTTTTGACACTACCTGAAGGAATATATTTCTTGATATAATCATGCTGGAAAGTATAATAGTAAGACACAATATCCTCAATTTGACATGTAATAAATTTCCTCTTGAACTATCACTACATGTCATATAACATCATCATGGGTCATGGGATCACTGCACATTGAGAAATATGAAAATCCACTATCATAACATTTATTTTAAAATATATGACCACAAAGAAGTTAAAAAATTATAGAGTTCCCTCTTTGGAAAAAAACAATCATGGATGGTCTCTCCAGCATTAATGGAGTCATTGTATCAACATAACTCATCATCAATCTCCTTTACCCAAAGAATAAACTCATCAATAAAAGATGATAATTTGACACTATTCAATGAAACATATACCCATAATTCCTAAACTAAAATTTTCAATTTTTCAATGAGGTTCATCAACATCCAATATTCTGATGATTCTTTCATTTCAAGGGTAAAATTTATCCTAATCAGAGCATTACATACCAATTTATAGGGGTACAATAAGTGTCAAAATAGAAAGGCATTTTGTATTCCAACTAATGCTGCTGACGGAGAATCAAATATATTTGAGATAAGATATTACTCAAGATCTTGTGGTCAGAAAACATTGTAATCAATTATCTATAAAGGTATTTCCACCAACACTTAAGTACATTAATAAAATTCTCATGTTCATATTCGTGTGTTAGAGGATTATTCTAGTGTGACCTATGATGACAAGGTTTGTAATAATTAACATTATAATTGTGGATAAGAACATAGCCCATGCCTAAAATCGGTGCAATAAAAAAGGCCACAAATCCCTTCCCATTATATAAATGTGACAACAATGGTGCATTATATAAAATATGTTTTCAATCAATAATTTAATTCAGACACTTATCATCCCAAGATATCTCTACTCCTTTCTAAGTGATAGCAGTGATTGTTGAATCTAGATTTTATAAGTCCTTAACAAATAACTAATATTATCAAAACATTTAAAATAATCTTTCAATCTTGATGAAATTTCATGGTTTCTTCCAATTCATAACAGCCTTCTCCATCTCAATTTCCATTGGTAATCCTAGTTCTAACACCATGTGTCCCAAAAAAATCACTTTCGAATTCCAAAAATCACATTAAGAATATTTGTTAAAAATTTGACAATTTCTCAGAAAATTCATTACTTTTATTATAGGATGTGAATGATCCTCTTCATACACATAGTAAACAAGGATTTCATCTACAGATACAACAATAAAGGTATCATGATAATCCAGAAAAATAATGTTCATCAAATCCATGAATACTTTATGATCATTGTTTTAACCAAATGGTATAATAAGGTACTCATAATCAAAATAAATTATAAGAATGGATTTTTAATTGATGATTATTTTATTATCAAAGGATAGTAACAAGATTTAAGATAAATCACCGAGAACCAATTTACCCCTTTAAACAAATCAAAGTGATCATCAATCTATCTTAAGAGATACTTTTTCATTATTGTAACTCAGCTGGGGTTAAAAAAACAGATAGGCGAAGGGAACCATCTGCTTTTTTAGAAAAGTGAACCTGTACTGCCCATTGTGACATGCTCAGGCACATAAAACCAATATCCAAAAGAAAATATAACTGGGACATTATCTCTATCATTTAATATTTTGACATATTATATGAAGGGATTGAATATGGTTCAGTAACAAGAATTAAGACAACAAAAAAACTGAACCATCATTACTTGGGATAATCAAGAGATGTCACAGAGACACAGGCCATGAAACTCAATGATGACTGAAGGGATATAATTTATAAATAGTTCTGACACCAGATCAAAAGTAATCATTGATATCACATCACCTAAAACTGTATAAGAAGCTTCATCTCTACTCAACATTAGTTCAAATTCTCTTTGGAAGACATTGAACATGCCATCACGTATAGTGAAGGTGTCCTGTCAAGATAACAACCAATCAAGACATTGTTGGTGACATGAAAATCCTTCCCAAATATGATTTCATGAGATTTCATGTTGAGAACTAGAAATGTTCGAGAAAAATATACTTCTGAAAAATAGAAATCAAAAGCGGGAATATGTAAATGATACTCTCTTTTGGTACCATGGAGTGTAATAAATTACATTTCACAAGATAAATGATTTATAGGAAGATTTATAATAATAACAACATTGGTTGAAATAAAATAATGAGATCCTATAGTATCAAACATTGTTGTTATTAAACACTAATCTACAGTAATGGTACCCCTCAGAGTCATTAGACTTGTATCTGTATACTCTGATGAATCTTCAACTATCTAAAAATGCTATGTTCACGATTCCTAGGGATGTAACCATTTTTCACATGAAGAATTTAATTTCTCCATAGTTTCAAAAGGAGAAAATGATCACTTGGAACTATGAAAAGTATAATACACATGGATGAATCCCTATAAGTGAACTGAATGTATGTTGGAGACACAATTCTTGGGCTCCTCAGAACAAAACCTCTTTGAATGGTCCAAATTCCCACAATATTAATAATATAAAGGAAATCATCCATTCCTTGATGGAGATCTGGAATTAATCATCTATTAAGAAGCTCTATGAGAATCATCACATGTCCTCTTTCTCTGAGAGGAATAAACACAATCACTAATCTATATGGAAACTAATGATAACCCTTCATTACTAGCCAGATCCATCTTGACCACCAATTATATATCAAGAACATCATCATAAGTTGTATGAATCAAAAGGAAAACCTAAGAGATAACATCATTTCTAAGTAGCAAAAAAACCATCAAGCCAAAATATTCTAATTTAATACTATCTTTTTGGAAAATGTCATTGGTCCAAAAAAATGGTTTTCATACTCTGTTATGGTTTTCTATGACTTTTTGAGCTTGAAATACTCAGTGACTATGGAAAACATCATCAAATCTGAAGATAACTAGTTAGTGAAAATAACCTTGATGTATTTAAACTAGAATCTATCATGTTCTTTTATCTTCACTATCATGTTCCACTATCAACAACTCGGTGATTCCAGCACGATGGTTTTAGAGTTCAATTTAATTTAATCTGGTGTTCTTGAAAACCCAATCAAATGCTCCATTTTTTATAACAACTACACATTATTTGCAGGATAATTTGATTAATTGAAAGGGTTTGGCTTCTTGTGATGAAACTCATGAACACAAATCTTTTCAATGTATCTCTGGGTTTCCAAATGAAGATATTTAATTGAAATTTTGGTGTATCATGTCTCTGAGATTGGATAGTGAGAAGAATCACTACTATCAGACTTGATCCCACTAGAGGATTTTCTCACTGAGGTTTAGCACCATCTTCCTTAAGGATATGATTGACACATCTTATCTGAGGAATGACGCTACACAACATCACTAGACAACAAATCAGACATCCAAAAATCACTCAAACAGAGAAACAAGGTAAATTAATCCAAATATATGGATAATATTATTTTTATTTCAATATAAAAAATTCCAATGAACGGAAAAGTCTAGAACTAATGCACGTGAAATCTTTACGTAACCACCCTTGGTAAAATAATGTTAATTATATTGAGATATATCCATGTACTCAATCACACCTACCTATTAAGTGCCAAAAATAATTCTCTAATGCATACTGACGTCAACAAAAAATCTCAACCACACCATTGATACCAAATTGTCTAGAAACAGTCCATTTACCCGAGTAACACAATAACTGAGCCGACACGAGCATAACCAGACAGGCATTCTTGATCCACACGTGATGAAAACTAGACCCTAGAATCATACAATATAGAAAATGGGGATTCTTTTCCTCAAACATTATTTATTTGAAGGAAACATGATAGTTTTCAATAAAAAATAAATCTGCAAGGTTACACGTACCTTAATTCAAATTGGTATCACAATCCAAAGTACTTCATCCATGTACCAGAAAACAAAAAAACTGCACATGTCCCAATGGAAGAAACTCACCATAGCAAAATATCAATAGCTAAAACTACACCCATGTGTTGAGTTAACCCTACTAAAACCTATAAGGTTATAATTGAGAATCACTTGAAGGAACATGTATGTAATGAGATAAAATACAATTAGGTTCTCACCAAGGAATCCATAACATATACCAAAATTAAATTAACCAATTAAAGTGATTTCAATATTCAAATAAATTGGTTTTTAATTTCAAAATTATATTTAAATAAATCATGGATTATGATCCAAATATGTAACAACATTATAAATTAATGTATAACATTTCAAATGTTAATATATAAATGTAAATAAAATCGACACATTTCTATAGATGGATTATTCCTAAAACAATGGTACTTTTCCCAAATGACTAAAACAAACACATTTATATAAGATGGTTTATATAAATAAAAAGACAATAAAAATAGTTTACTACAATAGAATATGTTCATATAAAAAACAAAAAAGTGGGAAACATGGACATATGACTGTGAAGGTATGATAGTTCCATACTATGGGGACTCCACACAGAAGGTGACCTAACAACATGTACATACATCCTTTTGAGCTCAGGTTAAAGGGGACTTATCTCCATTTCCTGAGGGATGTGGAATTCTGAATTATTTTTTATGTTATTATAGAATCATAGAGTGATTTACTAATAATTCACTAACTACCTATGTATTTAATGTGACCTAGTACAAAACAATTATGTGAAATATATTTAACCAACAAAAAAATTAATCCCATTATTTATTTCAAATATTCTAATTTTACAATTAAAACCAATAATGGGGTTTAATAAAAAGCATACCTTTTTACCCTGATAAAACACTATGGTTTCTATTCAAACCAGTCTAAATCCATTCTCACAATATATGATTTTGAAATTAAATAAAAATTTAATTTCATAATTCATAATTCACCTTTAATAAATAAATTCGACAATTTAAATTTTCCCAAAATTATATCAATTTCACAATAAACCCAATATTCAATGGAATTGGGGTGGTTCATAATTTTCCATAATTTCTCCCCAATTATAAAAAATTGGCGGTGTAACAATTTCATGCCAAAAATCTGTTTTTAAAACACAAATTCAATGTAATTTGGTTTTTCCAAAATCAAATTGAGATTTATCTTACCAAAATCAAGATATATCATTTAATTCAATAAATTGACATTAAACAAAAAAATTAATGGAAAATAAAAATTTAGCATTGTAATTACATCACCTACATCGGCATTAATAGATCATGAATCTCAAATATATAAATAGTAAACTCCAACAGAGAATGATGAAAATGAGGATCTTGGAAACGAATCTTGGTTTATATACTGAATAATGGTTATTATATCGAATAATAAACATTGGGGTCCAAATAACCCTAGGGATGTGAAGAGATATTGTCGAAGATAGATATTAGGGGGATGAAACTAATTCAAAGATGTTTTAATAGTATTCATAAATATTCGAATCTCTTTCAAGATGGATTTAAGGGGCCAAAACAATTATTCAGAGCTCCAGGGATGGGATAAATTGATATTTGACCATTTCATTATGTCTGAAGGATAAAAGATGGTTTCCTAAATTTTTAATCAAAATATGGATCAATTAAAAACTCATCTTCATGGTTTCCTCACATAGGCACACATTTTATTCAAACTATGCACAAGTCATGAACCTGTTTTATACGGTCCTCATTGTTTTTCAAAATCTGTAACATGTTTTTTAAACTATGAACAAACCATTGAAAATCCACTACATTGGGTTGTATGATTTTCTCTAATATGGAACATGATTTTCGAAAATCATGGAATAATCAAGAAACTTACATAAATTTCAACATTTCACCCAATTCGTCCTCAAAATTATCCCATCCAAAGTATGATTAAAAATGGGATTTATGAATATTTGGAATCAGTAAGAGAATCTAATAGAGAATATTATATTTGTTTCAGAGTATAAATCATAATATAGATGTTTCAAACACAATATGGGTTATTGTAACCTATATAATATGTTTTAGAGATACATTACATAGTATATTTGCTTTCTAACCATTATAGGATAACTCCAATTATCATTTTGTAATCACATTAACATTTTTCAACATGATGCAGATTTCATTGATTATATAAGTAATATAATTTGATAATGTCAATGTGTTGGTTGAGATGATTCTTATGATTCATCATTCACTATATAAGATAATTATAATTCATTACTATTATATAATGGTATTGATCATTCAATAACAATCATCAAATATGAAGTGATGAAGAATGCAGAATTAGAAATTGTGAAAGGAAATAATCAGGTATGTTATAGATGTCCCAAAATGAGGACATGGAATATAGAATTTATTTTTTGAATAAAACATAAAAACATAATATTATTCTTATTAATATATAAGTGAAAAAAAATTTAATGATCATCATTTTTTTATTTCGTAGGAAATTTATTCTGAGAAAAATCAAATGTAATGCAAAAAATGACAATGATAATGACTTAACCATTATAATGTTTCATTATGCATCAATGAATTTTTATTTTATGGATCTAGAGATAGTAATAATCTTATATACTACACTCAATGAATCATATAATGTGATAGATAATATTTTTAGTAGCTCATGTGGTAAGTTAAACAATGTGTTTATAGAAGTTGTGTATTATATTTTGAAATGGAATATGCGGTGAAAAAAGATACAAAAATATTTAAATAATATATACAATGTGAATATTAGGTGATATTTTTTTCCACTTAAGTGGAACGTAAAAAGAAAAAAGGAAGATAATGTAGAAGCATGAGTAAAATTACTGGTGTTCTTCCATTTTAGACGCATGATAGAAAAAAAAATAAGAATAAAAGAATTATTGAGTAATTAATAAATATCATATGATATACTACTAGATTCACATCCCCAAATATAATTTAAAATATATGGGAGGTTTTTTACTGAGTTCCAAAAGATCAATTGTTTATTGGGTTATATAATTTGGGCGTTATATCCACTCAATAACATAGTTTAAGGGAATGATAATTTTGACATTGTAATGGGTTAGATGGATATATCATGAATATGTCAATGGAATAGATTATTGTAAAATCCATTAATTCTAATGGAATTGTAATTTGGGTGTATTGTGAAATGGACGGAATTGATGAAATGATTTGATATTTGTTCCACAATAATGGCTTAAATTAAAATGATTAAAACCTATGATTGGTTTGGTAATGAAAATGAATGAAATGATAAAAACATGTTTTGGTATTGAAAATAATTGTCCTTTTGAAATTGAAAATTAGTAAATTTAATTGAAAAATATTTTTTATTTGAAATGTGTTGATTATCCCTTTTTCTATAAGTTGATTGATCACATGCAATCCATGGTAGTTATTGGGATATTTGGGACAATAACCCCAGGAAATTGGACCCAACCAATTGATTGAGGATAAAAACACTATCAATAACCATTATTGGTATTTATTTTCCCTAATGGTATGTTAATGTGTCCCATTTCTACTCCTCTAGAGGGGGATGTATACACATACATTGTTGTGATCACTAATATGAGAAGTGTGAGGATCGAATAGAAAAATAACTAATTTACTCTCAAGAAGATGAACATGGTTCTTATTGTTACTATACTTTTTATATATGTAGTTTAGTGTAGAACTTTTTACTCATTCAAAGTGATTTATATTAATTATTTTGCATAAAATTTTTCTTTAATCCATTTTTGAAATTTCTTCTATCCATTGAAAATTAATTTTTTTGTATTAAATTTTCAACTGATTTATTATTTCATGCCCATATTGTATAAATTGAAAGAATTGCATGGTTTATTGTTATATAATTAGTTATGGAATAAATGGGGATACCCTGCTATGCCTTATATCTCATATCGAACCATTCCCTCTATAAATGTTTAGATATTATTCTTCCAGGAACGAGAAAAGTGAAAAAGACTCTTAGAGGTGGTGGAAGTTCTAGGTCATTTGGGCTTGGAGTAATTTTTTATATTGGATGATTTATTTTTTAATTTAATATTTTTTGACTACATGATGCGTTATTAATTTTCCATTTGAAATACCTTTTTGTTTTCGGTACCTTTTCCAATATTAGTCCTAAGAATACTCAATTAAAATCATTTATGGTTCCCAATTTTGTGTGAAAACTTGTTACATATTTTATCATTTCTGTTTCCACGTGCATGATTCCAACCGGTTGGGATTAGAAATTTCTATGAGGACATGTTATTACTGGTTTGGGTATATGATTATGATGGTATCAAGGAAGGTTCATGGAAAATTGGTATTAAAACTGCTGGCTGCACATATTTCTTGATGTCAGTATGATGTTTTAGATATCTTGTTGGGAATTAGAATGTATTTAAGAATTAATTCATGGCTAGATCACACAATAAAAATCCTTAACTACCCATGTGTTGTATGAGAAACTAATATTGATGAATAATTTGATTTTATTCTAGTATTTTATAAATTTTGTTTTAGATTTGATAAAATTCAAATATTAATTTTTTATTTGATGGAATTAATATTCCTCTTTCTCTAGATTTAGTTAGTGATATGTGTAGTATTTCGACGCCTTAAACAATGATTTATAATATTTTTTAGCATCATTCATCCATGAAGACTATTGAATATGTCCCAGAATGAAGATGTTGGTGAACCACATTGAGTGGATCCTCCAATATAATAGAATCTTGTTGATATATAGTTCATGTTCTTCACGATATGTGATAACAATCTGGACCCATTTCAATTGAGGTTCTAGTTTTGGAACCTCCGAGGGATTAATATCATAAAAATGAACACGGTTTACTTTTATATAAGACATCATTTTTCCAAATATCAAATTCTCCTCAAGAAGAAGACGATTGGTTGAGAATAATAGAACATGTTTTTTATTTTATTGAAATTCTTAATTCAATTAAGTTGAAAAGTCTCAACTTCAAGATACTGGTAATTATAAATAGATGGTTATATTTGATAGTTACAATGAAAAATCAATTGGGTTTGTAGAGGAAGGACTTAATGGATCCTTTCAATGATCCTTTCTATCTTGAATCTATGGTTCTGGATATGGCTATGTAGTTTTACAAACTCAAACTAGATAACATGACTATGCCGATGTACATGAACAACATTCCCATGTTTGTACAATTATCAAAATATATTTAATCCAATGATATTTTGAATACACTATGGTACAATATGGGTCATTGATGAAATATTCATTCCTGTGTTTTTATGCTGATGCATGGTTCTTATGGTAATTTGGTGGAAAGGGCACTAATGATTGAGCTTGATCTGGTTGGTAGGTCATGTTTGATGGGGGTTTATTTTTCTACTAGTGGAAGTTCTATATGATCCCATAATCGAATGAGGAATCATGATGAGTCATACAATGTATTTTAGATGAATTTTTCATCCATTCCTCCAGAGTTTCCAGAATGAGGACCTTTGACTTGTTTTCAATGTGGAATGTCTAGTCATTAAAATCTTGTTTTCATGGAGGAAACCAAGATATGTAGTCCATTCAGACATTCAAGAAGCATATAGAAATTATGTTATATCTTTTCCTCCATATGTAGGTGAATGATATCAATACCACCTCTAATTAATATTGTTCAATCAAGTGCTTCCCAAGCAACGGGGATCCAGACATATGCATCCAGAATAAAGCCACATCACATAGTTCAAGAGTCTCAAAAGTATGTTGATATAGGTCCAGGGACTATGAGTGGTACCATCACTATAGATTCAACTTTATTGACTACTTTATTTGATATTACTACATCTAATTCATTTATATTGACTCATTCTATGAACTTAATAAATCCTCCTACAAATATCATTACTTATGATATAAATATTATTATACCGCACATATTGAGGATAAATTAGCGTATCAATTTCACTAATGGTATCTTATATTTATCATAGATTGTTCTTGAGGGGGATTTTCTAGTTATAAACAAGAATCATTCTGATTTCATCCTTGAGATGGATTGTGTTATTCCTAATAATGAAATAATTTTCTATTTACATCAATAGGACTCCTGTACCACGCATAATACAATGTGCTTTATATTTTATCGAGAATGCAATACATGGTTTTGTATATCCAGACCATCTTATCTATTGTCAGATAAATCAATATTAGTTCCACTTTTAATTTGGAGTGGGAGTCATTCAGATATGATATCCCTCCAATTTTTACAATTATTTCTAACATGTTTCCATGTGATTTCTCTAGTTGACCACTGGTACGATAGGTAGAGTCATATATTGATTTAGTTCCTAGTATATTTCTGGTATTTGTACCATCATACCATATGGATAATGTTGCAATGAATAATTTTAAGACTGAATTCTATGATTTATTAGAAAAAGGCCTTCAACACCTGAGTGTGCCTCCTTTGGTGGTACTTTTCTCTTTTCTATGAATTATGATAGAAGAAATTGATTAAGTGTTAATTATAAAAAACTAAACAGAGTTACGGTAATTAATAAGTATTACTTAACATAGATAGATGATCAACGAGACTAGTTGAAATGGGAGAAATTGTTCTAGAATATTAATCAATGATCTAGTTATCACAAGTTGAGAATAAAAGAATAAGACATTTAGAAATCTTTTTTCTAGTGATGGTATGACCATTATCCGCAAATTTTTATGACAGTTAGTGTAAAACATTCTATTAATTTCATTTTAGATTCGATAAGTAGGATATTCAATTAGTATCATGATATGTTTGTGGTGGCATTTGTGGATTAAATCCTCATCTACTATCGGTCTATGGATGGTCAGGTCTGTCTACTAAGCATCATTATATAATTTATATAAAATCATTAACTCTTTGAAAGGTTATTGAAGTTTTATTTTTTTTATTTATTAAGTGAATATCATTATACATGTGGTCTTATGACACAATAACCTAATTGACCATGAACTAGTAAATGATGTTAATACATGGGGGGAACCATAAAATGATTATGATATTCATAGGAATAGTAGTTTATTATTTCATGTTTTTAAAAATTTTATCAACGTTGGATTATCCAATGTCCTCTATTACTCAAATGGTGGTAATGTTTATTTTGGATGAAAAATTTCATACTTCATTTGTCTATATGAATTGAATTTTAACTTATACAATGATATTAAATCTTAAAAAGGAAGGGAATGGATATATAGTGTTTATTGAAAAATAATGTTTTGTTTTGGGATATGTTATTATGCTGGGTTATCACATGGTAGTATATTATATTGGAACCTTATACCTCTTTATAATAACTATTTGACCCATGAACGTTTACATGCATCCATAATGCAAGTCCTTAAGAGTTTTGTAATTAACTTTTAACTGAATGTATTAATGAGTATGTTAATTAAAGTGTGTCAGTTATATATTTTCTCAAAAAAATTTAAATCTCCATCATAGGAATATGGTGGAGTACCTGCAATTTTTTTATTTCGAATTTTCCAGTACCTTGAGAAAATATAATGTTGTTTCTAATGCATTGAGAAGGAAACATCTAACCTAAACCATGAAGGAGACCTTGATTAATAATCATTCACTGTTTCATTTAAGATTTCGGTTTGAGGTAGACGATGTTATCACCGAAATAGTTCAGTTAATATTCTCTCTTGATGAAATGATACTTTAAGAGTAGAACCTTGATGATGACTTCCATTGTAGGAGGGATTCACTTTATGGTTGGGAGACCCATGTTAAGTGTTCTTTCCCTATAGAAGGTATTCTATGTTTCCCAAACCATTATTTTTTAACATTACCATTAATGAAATATGATCGTGGTGATTTCCATAATTTTTAATGCGATGGGTACCAAGGAATTTCAAGGTTTCTCTATGACATGTAGTGATGATTTTGGTGGAAAGGTATGATATGGGAAATGGTTGATTTTTTCATCATTATTTAAATTTTAATATGTCATGTCCAACTACTAAATGCATTCATGTTTTCATCACGCACATTTTGTTCAAACATGGAAGTGGGATAATGTTGTTATGAACATTGTGGAAGAGTTACCATGTACCCCTGGAAATAAGAACACAATATGGCATGTGATGGATCAAATAATAAAATAATATCACATTATATAAATTCAATATACTACAAACATTGAGGAGTCTGGAAATAACAATGTGAAATAGATTTTCTATTTTCAGGGAGTTAGAATGGCTATTGTCTATTATGATATAAACATCAATTTTACCTATTATTTTTTAGGATTAATTCAAGAGGCGATGGCATCTCAGATTAAATTTAATATGGTACACTATCCATAGAAGGAAAGGTATATAAAGATTGTCATACAAATTATTTTGGAAATTCATCGGGAATGAATACTCAATTATGGTTATGATTAAGATGATTATTTTGGATTGGGTGAGATTTACTGTACTAATTGTTACCAATCCATAATCATGATGACAAATTTTGTGGCCTTCTACAGAAGGCTGTGAAAATATCTATTATTGTGGTCAAATATTGTAGAAAAAATATTGGTTGGGATGAGTTTGGTTCAATATATGATGATGAATATTTAGTTTATTCATTGGAGAGTATTTATGGATCATAGATGGTGTGGTTCATATTATGGTAATCATCTTATGACGTTGGAGTTCTTAATTAGTGTCTTGGTATTCTTTAGAGTTTCACATTAGGTGGGTCATCAATATCTTGAGAGAAAAAAAATTCTTCTCATTTTTTGGAACCTTTTAATTTAATTTGTTGGTAGTAAATTTTCATACCATTAATAACATCCACCATATTTACATCAATAAATATTATCATCTATATGTCACAGATTCATAACTTTCTTTCAGACCCATCAAATGTCTTGAGGTGGGAGGTTCTTCATGTAGACCTGATTTATTAGAATGACCCAGGTATTTATAGAATAATAATTTTTGATTTCTATTAATACTAATGAATTTTATATTAATTTTAAGTTAAAGGTGATTCTTTTTTTGATAGCGTAGTCGACATACAACAATGTTCTTCTATGAAACATTATATTACACACAATATTGATTTATACTTGAAAATAATACAATAATATTATTTTTATTTTACATTGTAGTTAATGCCTAGCTGTTGGAATGTACTTAATGAATTGAATCAATAGAATTTTAAAATATGTTTTTCACATGTTTAAAAGAAGAATCATCAATGACTAAATCGATTAGAAATAAAAATAAAAACCCAGTGAATATAATGGACGAGTTTTAATGAAAACCTATTTAAAAGAGAATAATTTTGTTTTCATATCACTCCTCATGGTTTTTTATTTAACTAAAAATATAAGATTTATATTCAATGTAATGTTTTAAATTCATCTTTTATGTTGTCCAGATATGATATAAGAATAAAATCATTTTATTCGGATAAAAGAAATATTTTTCATAAAAACCTAATTTACTACCTTTTATTGGAAAACCATTTTTAAATCTACTTTTGACACCTTTGTATGTTTTATTTGGAAAAATAAAATTATTATTTAGAATAAGAACATCAAAATTTACTATGGATGATATTTTGGAATTTCACTGCGGAAGTAAATTATTAATGAATAGTAATTTATACAACATTTTAATTTAACACTTCCTTTTAATCTAATTTATTTATATAGTTATATTTTACTCTAAATTGAATTTAAAGTGTAATTGGATTATATTTTTATAATTTAATCATATTTTGGTCATTTTATTTAATATAACATTGAAATTGGACATAAACACCTGTCAATTTTTTGGTAGTTTTAATTTCATAAAAAAACGCTTTTACATTTTGACAACATGAATTAATTTTAAATACATTTTGGCAACAGATGTGTTTTGAATTTTGAAAAATGGATTCTAAATTTGGAATCAGGAGGGCCAAATTCTGTAAATATGGAACTTTTATTTTTACACATTATGAATAGTAACTTTAGTAAATATATTATTTACCATGGTAAAAGGGTAAATCAGCAAAATAATGGTAAAAGTAATATTATAATAATATTAAATTACGCTAACCCTTGTCATACACAATTAGATGAGATATTTCTGACCGTGGCCATCCTTGTATTGATTTTAAGACCCCATGGAAGCACTTGTGTTTGAAAATGATATCTAATTACTTTATATTTAATGTTATGGAAAATATGACACAAAAATTTATCTTTTAGTAAAACAATTTTTATATGGGGTTATATAATTTATCATTTAGACTATAAGTAGACATTAGAAAGATAAAAATATTTTATACATAATTGTATTTTATTTATAATTTCTGGACATGAAATAAATAAATATATTTATGACACAATGATGACGTAGTGATTGCCGTATTAATAAATGATTCAAATAAATGAGATTATAAATATGGAAATAAATTTATTTTGAAAATTTTAATGCCATCCAATATTTTCAAGGATGATTATGAATTTCTATATTTTAATTTATGATGTTTTTTTTCTGAATGAATCATGTTATGGATTTTTAAAAAGTCAAGATATGAATTGTAAAAAATTGACAGAAATATGTTTTTAAAACATATGATATTTTATTAAATAATATAATACTCCTAAAAATCAATGATTATACTGACTGAAAAAGTTAATATTTGAAAAATCATTAATGAACCACTTGAGGATATATTGGAAATTTATGGTATCTGTATTAACTATAGAGTATAAATACACAAGAAGACATGGTAATAGTTAAATTAGTAAACTAAGGGTTGAAGCTAAATGATAAGGATAAAAATGGAACCAAAAAATGTCTAAAACCTATTGTTATAGATTATTTCCAACAATTCTCATATTATCATCGAATTTAATGATATTTGGACCTTTTAAAAATCAAAATTTTGTTTACAATACAATAATTTTTAAATACATACCCAATGTACCCCTCCTCCCACTTATATATGGCCACCACCTATAACCCCTTACTCACACATATCACGCCCCTTGACATGTCCAAAATATTCTTCAATCATCTTTTTAATCTCTCTCTACCTCCTAGAATCCTTACCATAGGATGAAGGCATATCAAGAAATCATTTTGGCTCAAAACAAATGGAGTTACCGGTTTTAAGAAGCAATTAAATAACGAACGAGTCAAGTAAGACATGAGGTACGTGAAATTCTTAACCCAATTTACATTATTTAGGTTAATATTCTACATTTTATTTATGTCACTCTATGATTATGTAAGAAATATCATTTTATTTCCTGACATGTATTTATATATAACTAATGTGTATTTATAGTGAATACACATAATTGATCTATATTATTTTAAAAAAGATATCTAGAAGGGACTTTGTCTCAATATCATTTATTTGAGGGATATTTTGATTTATTCTAGAAATGTCTATATATGGTGTATAAACCCATTTTAATTATAATTTCAATCCAATAGAATATTTTTCTATGTAGCATTTTTTTGAAACGAAAATGGGAATTTTTTTTAACGTATGCAGTGAAAACATCCTTTCCATCGACGCAATAATTATTTGATATTTTTCTTACTATACAATACATGATGTTTTGAAATCTATAATTAATACCATATAACCTTTTTAAATATTTGGGTATTGAATATGGTTTTGAAAGTGGATTTACTATTTTAATATCTTGAAATTATTTATTACGATTGAAAATGAAATATTATGATTAAAATGTTGATATTTTCAATCTTTTGTATATGATGATTATATAATATAAATTGAACATTTTAAGGGCGGTTATGTGATAAACCAAATGATTGGTGGTTCAATGATAAACCAAGGATGGTTGGTCAGATTTTAACCTCCAATGAGTTGGGTATCGAAGTAGGTCATAGGGCTATTATATTTTTAAGAATGATTTGTGGAAGTCAACGATATGGTTTTTCCATTCATGTATGATTATGTCCCAAGTTTTTCTTCATAATATATTTGTTCCCTTATATGTTTTATATATAAATATTTTGGTTAAAAAAAGGTTTTGCAATGTCATTATATTTAGTGAAGTGTTTTATCCACTTTTTTAAGGTGAAAAATATTACACTGTGATAAATTATTCATGGTTTACATGTTGTTATAAAAAACACACAGTTTTCCATATTTATGTGTCCCTTACTGAACATTCAATTCTCATTCCATGTTTTGAAATATTTTTCATTATTAACCCCAGTTTCTGGTATGTAACCTCTTTCTTGATGCTTTAAATGGTTATAATGTTAAGGGTGACGTATGGGAGAGTTAGGAGAACTCGGAATGATGTTTTGGGGGGAAAAGGGAAGTCACACGGGCAGCGCATGGTATGTCTAAACCGTGCGGCCAAACCATGAAGAGTTGGTATTGGAGGCAGTAGCTTCGGCACGGGTGGCGCACTGTTTATCTAACCGTGCGACCAAACTGTGAGAGAAGGGTGGTAGAGCCAGCAGCTAACATACGATTAACGCACGGTTTGGAAAATTGTGCGAACTAACTGTGTGACCACTTAAACAAGATTCTATAAAAGTTGATCTCACACATTATTTCTTCTAAGTGGATCATTTTCCCTCCAAAGTGGCCCTAACTCAGGATTTTTGATCTCCTACGGTAAAAGAGGGTTCTCCCATCATTTCAGAAGAGATCTGAAGGCTTCCCTTGACGAATAAAAGAAGGATTCATGAGTTATATGATAGTTCTTGTTTGGATTCTCAAATCTACTTAGATCTACTTCTCATATTTTCTCAGTTAATTATATCTACACCTGTTATGGGTAGATATAAGTGTGTGGATTTCAAAAATGATGAGTTTTGGTCTTGGTTGTGTTAGGAGAAGAGATCTAAGGAGGACCCTTTATTGAATTGGACCGGTTTTCTTGTGCATTCTATGTTGTCAGCGTTTTCTTCAGAACCGTTGAGGTAGGTGGCTTCACTATCGATTCTTAATTCTTAGAACTTGAAGGCTTAGATTCAAATTTTTTTCCTTGATTGAAATGGTTTGTTTATCTGTTGTGAAAGAATGGCTGAAATCCCTTTTTAGTAACGGGTGATGGAAATTGTGTGTTTTTGGAAAGTGGTTGTTGAAGTAAATTCAAAATGGTTATTTTAAATTGACTATGGTTTTTCTGCTTGAAAGAAATGGTTTTCAATAAAAGGGTGATGCTTTATTGAACGTTTTTGAACAAACTAGGTATTGGGAATGGACTAGCATGGGTTGTGGTGTCTGTTCATATGAATTGGGATGGATAAGGGAGAGAATTACCCACATCAAAAGGTTGGGATGGATAAGGGTGAGATGTACCCCAATAAAATGGTACGGATAAGGTCATGAAGTACCCCAGTGAAGGTAGTTCACTATGTGATGGCTTAGTGGAAGGATAACTCACCACTCGCGAGTATAGGGAGTTCCATGTTGCATGAATGGTTGGTTGTGTGGATTTGTGAACTGTAATGAATGTGCCAAATTGGAAAAGGGAATTTGATTGGAAACATTGCTTGGATGCTTTTCTTGAGATAGATGGGTTTTTATGGTAAATGGTTTTGACATGGAACTTGTTATATTGTGAAATGGTTTGGAATTGATTTATATAAATTGGTTTATATAAATGTGCTAACATATTTTATCCTAGAGGCATGGTTTGGGATGTCATCGGGGAAAACCTACTGAGTTTCATTACCCACCCCCTACTTTGGAATGCTGGTGCTTTTGTAGATGTCATATACCAGGATGTTGGAAAAGGTAAATCATCACAATATTATTTCACTACTTTGTGATTCTTGGGCTGGTTCGTGATGTTGGATCTTGGAGCTTGTGGAGCATGGAGTTGGGATGTCGTCTTGTGGTCTTTTAGTTTGTCATTCTGCAGTTTACTCTTATTTAGTGTTGGTTACCATTGTGGTAATCTTGGTTGGTTATGATAATATAAATGGTTATGTTGTCTTAGTATTATCATGTATCATTTAGATGATTTTTTTGGTTATGGTTGTTGTCTATGTCGTATGTTCTAAAAGGGTAAATCACCCCCGACTTGTTTTAAAGCCCTTAAGAATTTATTGCTAGCCTATGGTGCCTTAGGGATGTTGCTTAAGGCCTTGTAATGACTTGTTGTACTCTCAAGCCAATGAGAATTTGAGGTTCATTACAAATGGTATCAGCTTGTTCGGTCTTTTCCAAATAAGTGGCCATCGATTTTCTCGGTCATGAAGTTGAAATTCCTTTTCTTCTATTCCTAGGGTTAGAATCTTAAACAGGAGTAGTATTGTTAGGACATGAAAGGTATTGCATAAAAGGACGTAGCAAAAACATGTAAGTACGGTCATGTATGGGATCAAGGAAAAGGGTCATTATATTTCACATTACATATAGATGAATAGGGTCAATTATAGGATGAAGAAAAATTCATGCTATCTAAAAAAAGGAAGTAGTCATATTACTTTTTTAGAGTTTTTGTTTTATGAAAAAATGGATAGTGAGTGGAAGAGTCTACTTGTAATATTAAAATTCTTATCTATATGTTATGACCCAATTCTATATATCCCTAAACCTGAAAATATCCTCAATGTGAATTATTTACCTAATAGAAGATTAGTTAATGTTTAATGATTGGTCCATATAGTTGGTTTCAGAGGTCGGTTTAGATAACTTTAGAGGTTAGGGTGTTATTTAAGTATAAATGACATAAAAAACATGGTTATCATATTACAAAGTGTAATAGTTAATTTAGATTAATTTAATGAGTTTAAGATTACATGAATAAGTATATCTTAGTATTTACCATCATCATAATATGTTATATGATGATTTTAAGTATATAATAACACAAACCTTTATGGTTTTAGTATATTTATAGATCTAGCAGGCACCAAAGTGATAATGGATGTGAAGAAAATTTTGACGATTTTATGAATGAAAAACCAAATGAGATGGGAGATGCAATTATAACTCTCATGGTTATTTTCAATAAGCTATCTAAAGTCATGATTTACCACATGAGCCTTGGTGATTTTTATAAGGCATTATATATGTGAAAAACAAATACCTATGATTGTTTAGGTAATAACTACAATGGTAGGTATATTCAAGAAACTATGTGTCAAGGATGTGGAAATAAAAACCTAGGAAAATGCTTCAAAGGGATCGTAAGATGTTATAGGTGTGGTAATGAAGGTCATAATGCATGAACTTTCCATGTAAAAAGGAATCGTGTAGTTTAATTCATGAAAGGGGGGAAGTTATTTCTGAGGGATCAATTGAATGTTTTAAATGTGTTGTGCATGGTCATTACACAAATAGATGTCTTACAAAGAAGGTATTGGAATGAGATTAGAAGGATCATACAAATATATGTTTACCCATTCCAAATGCAATTCTAACTGAGTATCAGGAAATTGACAATGTCCAATAAAAGGTACGAATTATTTCTTACTTGATATTTTGACATTATTTAATCAAAGAATATGATTCAGGATTTTGTTTGTAGGAATGATGTATTACAGAATAAATTGGAAAAAATGGTTAATGGATCCTAAGGAACATTGAATTTGTAAGAGGTCTACATATAAGAGATTCATGAGTTATGGTATAATTTATGTTGATGAAATGCGTACAGGTATAAAGGCTCTTTTGATGGTAGAATTACATTAGAATACGTTTTCTAGTATGTGTAACCTTGAATTTTGATATCTGGAAATTTTATTCAAGAAAAAATCTTCTTTTGTTGTGTGTATATAAGGGTTAACTTTAGGTGTTCATATAATATTTAGTTTTTTAGGTGATAAAGGATTATTACATTTTGGGATGCAAAATGAATGGTATTGGATAACCTTTGAGGATAAAAAAGGTTACGGTTATTTTTTTGAAGAAATTACCTTATTTTGAATAATGTTATAAAAATGATATTGTAATAGAAAATGGAATAAATGTGGGATGGGTGAATACTCATCTCATTCGGTAATTCCATGGTAATCGAACCCCCGACCAAAGGGAGACTAGGGTAGATAACCTACTACCAGCCAATGAGAAGTCCCCAGTTAGTATGAATTTTTATTTTTAGTTAAATTATTTTTTTGATCAAGTTTATGATTATTTAGATTCATTTGTTTTATCATATGTGTAACCATAGTATTGGAAAATTATTTCTTGTTTATGTGATAAAGGTTACCTTGGAAGTCATTTTTATTTTGGGAACACTATACGCATAAGGAAATAGAATAATTTGGGTTTTCAATTTGGGGGTAATGGTGGAATTTGATTTAGAAAGAATATATTTTTTTCACTTTGTAAATATAACGATTTGGTTTATTTATGGAAATGATTATCCTATCATAGAGAAGTTGTTATTAGGTTAATTACTTTTCACTACGAGACATTAAGTGTAACCGATGTTATTTGGATATAAATGTTACGTTTTTTGTGGAAGACTATGTGATCAAGTCTTTGTTAATTTGGGGCTTAAAACATAGTTTGTATTATTTTAAATAATTATATGGACAATTGAATATTTTATGGTATTTTTTGAGATTTGGGTAATGTTTGTACAATTTTCACGATTAAGAGTAGTATTTCTTTTTATAAAAGATTATCCTTTTTGGGGATTATCTATTCTTATTCTAACCATTTTGGTTGTAGATAATGTCTAATGATTGGGTAAATAAGTGGTTCATCATTTCATTATCATGTTATTCTCTAGAAGATGATTCTAGTGCTTTAGGTGTGACCAAGTCATCTTGAATTCTCATCTTTTGGAGAAAAGAAGAGTTTTTGGTTGAGACATATTAGAGGAAGAAACTCTATATTAAATGTATGTATATTGCTTTATGTTCTTAGTAAATATCATAAATAAATTCTCCAACATTATGAAAGGGATTTTTAACTGAAATATATTTTTCGTTTACATTTTCTAATGTGGAATCCAAGAATATTTAATCTATCACATGTTTGTGGTTTTCAAGTGGTTAACTTTATCCTGATATTGTTTTCTATCACTCTCTACCAGAACATGAGTGTTATTATTCTCTTAAAAATCCATGTTTTCATGAAATAACAGTATGTTTTATCTCAGGTGACCATTATACTTCTTTTTTTTTAATGTTTTATTGACTCTTTTTCTGTTTTGGGTGTTTCATTGATGTTTCTGAGCCCAATTATTCAATTGCGAGGAAGAAATTTCCAAAACCGGGGAAAGATGTAACAACCCAAAGAATTTATAGAATAAAAAATTTTTATTTATATTAATACATATGAATAAGATATTAATTTTAATTTAATGGGGGTATTTTTTCCGGTAGCATATTTGACACACAACAACGAGCTTATAAAAAATCTTACAATTCACACAACATTGAGTTATACTGAATAATAATACAATAATTATATTATTATTTTAAATAGTAGTTAATGTCAAGATATTGGTATGGTGGGAATGAACCATATCAAATGAATTTTAAAATATGGTTTACAACTGTTTAAATTATGATTCATTGATTACCTTATTTATTAGAAATGGAAATAGAAACCAGTTGAATATAATGGATGTGTTTTATGAAAACCAGTTTAAAAGGGAATAATTGTATTTTCATATAACTCGTAATGGATTTATATTTAATTAAAAATATATGATATATATTAAATTAAATATTTTAAATTAAACTTATATGTTTTCTAGATATGATATAAGAATAAATAAATTTTTTCTGATAAAAGAAGTATTTTTCTAAAAATGCAGTTTCACCGCCTTTTGATGGTGAAAACATTTTAAATCTATTTTTTTCCACCATTATATGCTTTATTAGAAAAAATAATATTTTTATTTATTAGAGAAACATCAAAATTATCATTGGATGATATTTTAGTATTAATCTGCTAAAGTTGATTTTTAATTAATAGTGAAAAATACTGCATTATTATTCAAAACTACAATTTTTGATTATTAATTTATATAGTTAGATTTAACTTTTAATAGTATTTAAAGTTTAATAGGATTACAGTTTTTTCATTTATTCAAATTTTTGTCATTTTATTTAATTTCACACGGAAATTAGATAGAAACACAATTCAATATTTTGGTAGTTTTTACTTATTAAAAACATGACTTTTGGTTTTGACAATAGGAATTAATTTTAAACTAATTTCTCAAAGCTTTGCGTTTTAAATATGAATAAAATTAATCTATATTTGGAACCAAGAGGTCCAAATTGTGTAAACAGTTAACTTTTATCCTTAAACATTATGAAATGTAACTTCAGTAAATATTTTATTTACCCTGGTTAAAGGGTAAATATTTTAAATGTGGGTAAAAATAATATAATAATTATACAAAATTACCCTAACAGATGTCCTAACACTATTGGATGAGATATTTCTTACCATTGGAATCCGTGGGTCGATTTTAGGACCTCATGGATCCAATTCTGTGTAAAAATGTCATTTAAAAACTTTTAATTTAGATTTAAAGAAAATATAACCTAAACATGTATCTTATAGTAAAAATATATTTTTATATGGGGTTAAATAAGTTATAATTTCCTATATAAATGGAAATTATAAAGATAAAAAGATTTCATATATCATGGTATTTTATTTATAATTTTTAGACATCATATAAATAAATATATTTATGACATAATGAAGATGTAGTGATTACATTATTAATGAATGATTTAAATAAATGAAATTATAAATATTAAAATAAATTTATTTTGAAACATTTTATACCATCCAAGAATTTTAGGGATGGTTATGACATAATATATTTTAATTTATGATGTTTTTTTGATTGAAACATGTTGTTATGGATTTTTAAAAAGGTATCATATTAATAGTATTAAAATAGATATAATTGAATTTTTAAAAAATATTAATATATTAAATGATATAACAGTCCTAAATTATAATAATCATAAAAATGAATCAAATAATGTTGTAAATATCATTAATGAGTCACATTATGTTCTATTGGAATTTCACGATAACTATATTTTTCATATATTATGAATATACAAGAAGACATGGAAATAGTTAAGTTTGTTATCTAAGGGTTAAAGCTAATGATAAGGTTAAATTTGAAAACAAAACATGTCTAAAACCTATTTATTTAGAGGTTTTAAAAAAAATCCTCATATTATATTCAAATTAAATAAGTTTCAGACCTTTTGAATATCTAAATTCAGTTTATAAAAAAATAATATTACAATACAGTCCAAAAGTACCCCTATACCCTGTTAAAAAAGTACACCATCTCTAAACCCTTACTCAAACTTCTCAAGAACCTTGTATAATCTAACCTATGATCTAATAATCTCTCAACATCTCTCTCTTCCTCCTATAATCATTTCCTTAGGCAGGAGGAAATTCAAGAAATATTATTGTCTAAAATCAAAGGGAGTTACCTGTTTTAAGGGAAAATTAAGGAACGAACGAGTCATGTCTGACATAATGTAAGGGAGATTCTTGACCAAATTTTAATTAGTTGGGTTAATATTATACTTTTTTAATTATTTAATTCTATGATTATATATGAAATAAATTTTTATGTCCTAACATTGTATTAATAAATTACATATATGTACTTGTAGTGAATTTACATAATTGATATATTTTATTTAAAAAATGTTGTTTTTAAAGGACGTCGTCTCAATCACATTTCCTTGAGAGATATTTTGATATATACATGAAGTGATTTTATATAGTGTATAAACCCAGTTTAATTTTAATTTCATTAAAGGGAATAATTTTCAACCTAGAGTTTTACTAAATGAAAAAATGGAATATTTCTCATTAAGGTATGTAGTGACAATGACATTTCCAGCACTAAAATTATTATTTGATATTTGGATTCCATAATAAGACGTGATGTTTTTAAATAAAAAATAAATTCCATATAAAAGTTTTGCATATTTTTTTATTTAAAATGGTTTTTAATGTGGATTTACTATTTTAATATCTTGAAATTATTTCATGTTATTGTAAACAAAATATTATCATTAAAATGTTGATATTTGAAATCAATTATGTGTGATGATTAAATAATGTTACATGGGAATTTATGGTTTTTTACATGATAAAACAAATGATGTGTAATACCTTGATAAACCAAGGATGGGTGGTTACATTATAACCAACATTGCATTGGGTATCGAAGTCATCTGTATGGATATTCCATTTGAAAGAGTTATTTATGGATGTCGACCATATGGTTATTCCATTTAAGAATGATTATGTCCCATGTTTACCATTATATACTATATCATTCTTTCTATGTGCATTATGGTAATCGTTTGTTTACAAAAGGGTAACTAATGAGCTTATATTCAGTGATGTGTTTTTGCTACTTCTTTAAGGTGAAAATTACTACATTATGATAATGTGATCATGGTATACATGTTGTTTTGAAAAAGTAACAATTTTCATTCATTAAGTCTCTCTTACTGGTGTTTTTATGCTCATACCTTGTTTTGAAATGTTTTTCACATGGCATAAATATGAATCAGGTCAAGGTAAAAGTCATGCTATTTAAAACATGCAAATAGACATGTTTTTTTATAAGAGGTTTTATTTTATGAAAAAATAGATAGTGAGTAGAGGTTTCCACTTTTAATATTCAAGTTGTTTTGTATATGTTATGACGTAATTATATAATGATATAATCCTAAAAATATCTTCAATGGGAATTATTAACTTAATTCATGATTATGTAATGTTTAAGGATGGGGCCTTACATTTATCCCTGATTGGGAATGCATTCCAGGTTGTGGATTTTGAGACAAAGGTTCTTTTTCGGATGATGGTACCATCGTTCTGAAATCTATAAAAACATGGTAGTGATTCTCATGGGAATTTTTAGTGTGAGTCACTAATGAGAGAGCATGAGATCATCTCTTTGATAAGGAATATTATTATTATTCTTTCTCAGGACATAAATTTTTTATGGTAGAGAGGTTCTAACATCATTCTAATTATTTTCCGAAATTCCATTATAGTAGTTTGTTTCCATTTTGGTTGGATATCATTTAGGGTTTCATTAGGAAAAACATAGATAATTTTTTAGGTTTTATGGTTTAGGAATGGGTGGCACATGACATTCCCTAACAGTAAACCACTATTAAAAACCATGAAATCCTAAATAGTGAAGGTGTCCATAGTAGGTGCATGGTTTAACAAACCAGTTACATCATATGAGAATTTTTTTTTCCTGGATAGTGTGTCGAGACGGTGAACATAGTTTGGGCACATGGTTCATCAAACCATACGACCTTATCTATCAAACATTGTGCATGGGTTTATTTTATTATCAAAAATTATTTTAAAATTAGAAATACCCTTTTTCAACCAATTTAAAAAACACACTCAACCTATGATGAATTAATTAGATTAGGAGGCTATAATTAGTGATTTTCAATCATCAAACACCATATCTTTGAATATAAATGTATTTATATTCATTTTGAATATCCTTTAGTTAGTGGATATTCTCTTCAGAGTTGTCTTCTAGTATCTTATTATCATATCATTGGAGGCTAGTAGAACATAATTTTTTGATTTTTTCAAAAACCAATTTGATTGGATATTGATTCTATATTGGATTTCTAGATCTCACTCACCTCCAATATATATTGGTCTTCTCATTGATGTTATTGATCATTTGATTATGTGATTAAAGGTAGGTTGTTCCGTTTTGGATTTTACTTTTAAATGAATGCTTGGATTTCATGAGTTCTATTAAATGAAATTTAATGGAATTATAAAAACATTATTTTTTATATTTTATTTTGTAATTTTAATATGGAATTTTTTTTGTAAAGACACCAAATTTCAATGGAATTAGATTTATGGGTTTATCTTGAAAATGATAGATTTGGTGAAATTATTTTAGGTTTTTTTAAAAAATAACATAGATTGAAATTTTGAGATAATATAATTGGTTACATACTGAAAAATCAAGAGTTTATGGAAAACCCAGGTATATGTTTTGAAATTTAATTGAGATATTAAAATTGAAAACTATGCAATAGAATTGTAATTAATGTTTCATTAGAAATGAGGTTAATTCCCCATTTTCTATTGATTGATTCAGCACATGTGTTCATGGGTGTTTAATGGGTCATTTGGGAAAATCATTGTAGGATATTTTCCCCTACAATTCTATAGAGAAATAAATCTATAAGAAAAATATAGTTCATTATATCTTATTTCCGATTGGATGCTGATTAGTCCCATTCGGCCTGATCCTAAGCGATGTGTGTAATCATAAATATACTTAGTCATTGTTCTCTATTGTGTGGGGTTTGTATGGATTGAAACTAACGAGTTTCAAGGAAGATAATTTTTTTTGAAATGAATGTATTTAGTCAATATTCCATTGATTATAGAACTGTTATACTCTTAGAAAATAATCTATATAAATACATTTACATATATTTTTTTTTAATCAATGGTCGAATTTTCTTCCATACTTTTAAAATATGAATTTTGGTTTTAAATATTCAATTGATTTATTATTCCATAACCTATTTTATTTAAATATTATGAATAACATGGTTCATTGTCATGTAATTTGTTGTGGAACATATTCAGTGACCTTGTTGGGATTTATATCTCACAACATACCTTTTCCTTCAAGGGATTCTATATTTTCGTATACCATGTCCATGAAAAATGGTATGATTTATAAGGATGTAGTCTATGTTCTTGATCCCTTGGGTTTGGAGTGATATTTTCTTTCAGATGTATGAGTATTATCTTTCTAGTTTTTAAGAACCATGCTGATGAACTACTTTAGGTTTTGATATACATGATAGTTTTGGTACCTTTTCCTATTTTAGTGTTTATAATACCGACCTATAATATTTTTTCTTCTACTATTATGTGGAAATTATTTCCCACTTTTATCATGTATGATTCCTGGTTCTAGTCACCACCCTGTGGATATCAGAAGCACCCTTGTGGTCACATTGGTTTTGGATCAGATATTATAGTACATGCTTATCCAATCTTGTTTGAGAAGATATTATAATAATATACTATGTACTCAAATATAAATTAGAATAACAATAAAAATTAATCATACATTAGTAGATATAATAATGAGAATGAGGATATATATTCTTTATTCTTAAAATTTTTGGGAGGAATCCATGAATTGTGATTCATATTATGTTATTAGAATTTTTTCATATCTAATGGGACATGAATTTATCAATGTATTTACAATTTCAAAGAATGTTTTTGTTTACCCTCCTAATGGATTTGGTTCAATAATTTATATCAATTTTCAATTCAATTAATTATACATTATAGTGGATAGTGTTGAGTGTGATTATTTTGTGGGAATTTTAAAAATGACTAAGTATTTTGGATCTATGATAAGAAATATTGAATGTTTATAAAATATAGGAATGTTATCTCTAATGATGTCATATTTTTGAAATATCATAATCAGGTGGAATTTAATGATAATGAAAATGTAATATTTCAATAAGAGGTTTTTCTAAATGGATTACAATAAGATATGGATGAATTATAATTTTTTATTGACATCCACTAAAATTGACACACTATATTTTATGGATGATGTTTTAGATTGAAATAATTTTCCAATTGAATTTCAAGGTCTTGAAGAGTTTTAATTCAGTAGGACTATAAAATATCAAGGAAGATATCTAGAAGAAGAGGATTTGGTTGTAGTGATTCCATAAGGATTTGATATGTTTTGTGAATTTTAGAATTCTACCAGGATTCACTACTATGTTCATAGATACAAAAGATATCCCACTATTTTTTTATAATATTAAATGGTGACACAAGAATTATCTTACATGGTTGAATATATGAATGTAAGAAATCAGTGAGAATTAAGAATGAGGTATTATATTACATCCTTACAATTTATTGGGACATGGAAGAGAATGGAATGACCTATTAGAAGGAGAGTACTAAAGAATAAATAGTATTATGGGGTCATAAATGAACAAGACTAATGATAAAGATACAATGAATGAACAATCATGAAGTATTTCAAATAACATATGGTATATATTTTTCAGATATAAAATCTATAGTTGTTCAATATAAATCAATAATGGAGATGTTCATCATGGTTTCCATGAAAGGGCTAAATTTGGAATAGATTGATACACAAACCTCATTTCATCATGTGGAATTAGATGAATGGATTTACATAGTGAGAATAAATCGTTTCATAGATAAACATAACCAGGATCATGTATACATAGTAAATAATAGCATTTACGTTTTAAATAATGAAATAAAGAAGTAGATCCAATATATCAATGCCTTTGTGGGGGAATGAATCCCCGTCGAGATATATATAGATAATATTTATTACTACATTATTATCAATGATATAAGTTTCATAATATTACTTCTCTATATATATGAAATACATATTTCTAGTCTGACAAGGGAAATGATTTATGATCCAAGTATAATTTTTTGTATATGATTTCATATAACAAATCATAGTATTGAAAAATAGATTTTGGGGATGAAAATATTAAGAGATTCAAAATCCATAACATTTTTATTTTTTCAGTATGATAACATTCTAAAGGGGGTTAATATGTAGTAATTATTAAGGAAAAACCAGATACCACCCCATGTAGGAAATAATATATTAAGTAAGGAAAAGACACATAGAATGAAATATAAATATATTTTAACTGTAATTGTTCCCTTTTCTTTAAAAGATAGAAGAATAAATGTTTCTAGGGTTTGTATATGACAATAAATTTAAAATTAAGTGGGTGTTATATTATAGGTTCATATTGAATCTGGGATGTGAGAAATGATACAGCAAAATGTTTATTCACTAATATAAAAAATAGTTAAGAATGAAAGAGGTTTTATTTTGGAACAAACAGATCACATCATGGGTTTCATGATATAGAATTTTCAGGAGATAAAAACATTCATAAGATAATCATTGGTAATGAGTTCACTTTTATAGGAATACCATTAAGTGTGATTTAAAAACATCATCGGGAAGAAATACATTGGACACGAAATATTTCATGAAGAATGAATACAAGCATGGAAGGAGTGTATTATCAGAATAGGGATTGTGTAATATATTGAAAAAATTAATAAAGATTGAAAATTTTTATGTGATTTACAATGCGTGTTCCACTAGAGAACAATATGGTGTTATATATCATGAATAATTACATTTATATCAAGTATCACGTTGTCAAGAAGTTTTGAGCGGAAAATTCATGGAAATATAGAACGGGGTTGGGTATCTAAAATATATGTTAACCTAGAATGTAGACCATGGTATGTTGATCGATTTTCAATTAAAACTAGTGATAACTAAATTCGAGAAAAGTGTTACAAATTATAGAAGGACTAATTATGGATTTCTATTTTCTCATACCAAATGAAGATGGTGGAGTGTCATATCAATTTATTGGAAATCTTGATGATGTTAGAATAGAATGTGTACTATTAGAAGCATCAATGCTATGTAAAAAATGTATAAGAGAGGTAACATGCGGGACTTTTATAAGGGATATTTCTAAGAGTACATAATGTTCAACTATAATTATTTACTAAGGGTATCATAATTAATGAGGAATACACTAGGATTCTTTGTAATGAAATATAATAATTCATTCAATATATTTCCAATATTAACAAAAACGAGCTGTGGATGTTGATGAACATTACACGCTAAATATATTATTTTTATTTTTAAATTCATTATACATACTCTCTATACATATCAAAATTATGTTAAATTTGTTACAATTTTTATTATTTAATTTAAGTAGTAAGTTAAGGCCATTTTCCCATGTGGAAGACTATGTTTTATTTGAAAATAAATTATAATCATATTATTCTTTTTTAATAAAAGTAGTTTTAATTATACACCCATGGTATATGAAATATTCTAAGCCATGTAAAACATTTTTTGATCATTTTTATTTGTTGTATTAAATCAATTTATTTCAAAATTTCATCATTAGATTGAATGTTTGTATTGTGTTACATGCCTCGGGTGAATTTTCATTCTAGATTTCAATACATCATTAGAGACATATAATAATAATTAATTTTTATTAGTCATTTTTTCGACTTTGTGAGTTATTATATCTATGTTTTTAAGAAAATAAAAAAATTAAATCCTTCATGGATAAAACCCTTGATATTTTGTTGGTGAATAAGGTTTCCCTATAGATGATCCCAAATATATAGCATTAGATTTATTTCCTCATTAAAATAAAATTAAATGATAAGGTATAATTGGTCATAGATTTTTGGATAAAATTCATTTATAATCCTATAGATCTACATTTAATTTTCCAATAAAGGGCTATTCTAAAGGAGACACAATCTCATAACAAGAATGATACCCTCATGGAGGACATTATTGAGATTCATGTGGTGCCTCGATACCATGAATTGATGTAGGAAACCTTTTCACATTAATTCAAAAACTAACATGGAGTCCCATCAATTCATGTTCAATATAATGACATTATTACACCATTTTGGATTCTACAAGAACAAAATCATGGGAAATAAAATAAAATTGGATCTAGCAACATTGCATTTAAATATTTAGAGAAAAGTGTAGGAATCCCGTATAAACACATCAAATTATTTTCTTATAAATATATATTCGTCAAATTTTATCCTATAAATCAAATTAATCCATATTTAAGTCCAATTTCTCCTGAAACATATCATATATTATATGAACAAATTAATAAAATTTCATGTTTGTCCATCCACTCAATAAAAAAGGGGACCAATTCTCCACCCATATTCACCCAATTTGATCATTCCATATCAGCTAATAATAAATCCAAAATCATTGATGATTTCATCACTTCATTATAAAGATTCTATTTATCTTTTACGATGAGTCCATCAGAGTTGTAGTTGTAATCTAAATGATGCGTCTCAAAGAAGATGTATAATTATTAATTGGGATGGTTTAATTTTATTCCATCTTTTAAATCGTATAAAAATATTTTAAACTAATGTTTTTAATCTAGTGTCATAAATAAATTAATATTCTATTACAATGGTGGAACAACCATTTTCAAACCACTTATTTATCTAATGGGAGAAAAAATAATTGCTCACATGAACGTGTATATAACTCCCTCCACAAAGTGATTTGAATCATTTTCTATCACCATAATCCATGTATTGTTTCAATGATATATTATAATTAACTATAATATATCTATGATATAATTATTATTATTTATTTTTGAATTAGTATTTAACTTTTTTTGGATTCATCCATAAAAAACAGAAATATCCCTTGTGTGTAAGTCAGTAAAACTGGATCCACCTAAAGATGCTATTAATTTTTCATCACCACATTTTTTTATTGGATATATATATATATATATATATATATTCAATATTAATGATATATTTTAATTGAAATTCTAGAGTTGACGGACCAATTATCAATGTGTAATGATCATAACTACTTTATTGAAATATACCTGAAACATGAAGAATTTAACTACCAAAATTATGATGACAATGAAATAATTTTAATGAATTGTTGATATAATTATATAAATAAATAATTTATATAATTATAGTTATTATATTTTATATTTTATATAATTATAATAAAATAATTTTCATATCGGATTTCTGAGATTTTTTTATGATACACATACAAAAGGTTATGGTTTTTCATTACAATCTAAATTTTACTGGGATTATTTATAAATAAAAATAAAAATATAAAATTATATGATATAACTTTCTTAAATATTATTTTTTCATATTTTCTATTTATTTCGTGATATTGTTTTTTTCCTTTCATTTTTCTCTTCTAATATACTGAATTATAATTCATAATATTTTTATGGAAAACAGATTTTATTTATATTTCCAATCGAGATTCTTTATTTTTCATTTTCTATATTATATTTTAAATTATTTCATTTATTTTTTAACATTTCCTAATTATTTTATAAATTAATTTTTATCAATGCTTTAGATTTTATATAAATGTATAAAATTAATCTTATATTAATTCACCAAATGATGTACTTTTACCTATTAACAAAAAATGTTGAATTATTTTTTATTTTAACAGACGGAAAATGTATTTATTTCCCCACTATCATGAACACCCATTAAATTAATGATTTCGTAATAGGTTTCTATGTTTTTTTATAGAAATTTATTACATGTTTTTGATATTTTTTATTTTATGTAATTGAATTCAAAATAAAATGGTTTTTTTCATCAAGAAATGTTCTCATGATTATATAAATTTATTTTTATCCATAAAATCATTCATTGATGTTATTATATGTTTTTGTGGATATGTAACAATGTTACTATATTTATTATTTCTCCATGATGTAATTTATTATCATTAGGAAATATTGATTAATCACAATTTCCTTTCCATGGGTTAATTTTTGATGAAAGTATAAATTTTTTCATGATATTTAGGTGTTTAAATGAATTGAATATGATTGTGTGATGAATAGATCTTTTATATCCCTATAATGAATTTTTTAAAGAATAATATTTTATAATCTTAAAGTGTATACCAGAGTTCATGTCGTGCCTTGTATAGGGTCCATGATTTTTTATACCTAACACACGATAAGTTACGTGATATGTAATCTCAATCCTGATGTAGGTACATGAATGGTCAACCAATTCATAGTGTGCCCTAAATGTCTTGTCAGTTGAATTGAAATATGATTTATATGATTTTAATTATGAGTCACTTTATGCCATTATTTTATGAAATGATCTTATACCAATGTAATAATCTCCTAGACCATGGTCATTGATTCCATTATGATTGTGGTTTTATTAAATTCCATCAATTATTTTATGACCCATTATGATATGTGTTTTTTTTATGTTTTTTAAATGAGAATATCATGTTCATGTACCATTATTCTCATGATAGGTTTATATATTATCATTAATTCTTACCAGGCATTTTATCTCACCCTTTGTTATATATACTTTTCTCCATGATATGAATAATTATTTTTAGTTTGATATTTCTATGAGTAATTCTAGTTGTGATGTACTATGTGGGAGAGAAGGTAAAAAAATTATGAACTGGTTTTTATATGTCCATATTTCCAATTAAAATAAATCATTATCATATTTGAATGGATAATAACGATCTATAAGGAATTATGATTTCATGAATTGTAATATTTATTTATGATATATTTGGATTTATAATGTTGGTATCAATGAAATGATTATTTATCTTTAGATAATGGGTGGATAAAATATTATTCATAACCCTTTGGATAAGAATATGTATAGTATAACAATATAATTTATAGTTAATAATTTAGCATGTGTTTTCTTGAATTTATATCCTTTTCTTGATAATAGAAAGTGTATGTGGCTATGTCATAGATTCACCTACGGTAAATATCAATGAATGGGGAATATTGGGTATTAACTCAATCTCAACTAGTTCATGATGAGTTTTTCTAAGACTGATGACCTAGGTAGACACTCTAAGTGGATATGATTGCACTCTATTGCATTATATTTATGTACCAATATAAATTATATGAGAGGATAATTACCATATATTACATAGTTTAAACTTATGTTATCATATATTTAAATAAAGGTGTTAATATTTATACATTTTGTTAATTTCATTTATTATTATATGGTTTTATATATTGATTATTATTACTCATTTGATGATTTCTATATATATTCCCTGTCTTAAGAAAGAAGGAATCATGAATAATGTGACGAAAAATGCAATGATTTTATTATTGAGAAACAAAATGTTATGGGATATGGAAATCCTGATATTGTTTCTATATAAACGCAACATTACCTGAATATACCTAAGATAAAAAATGTAATAATGATAGAAAAATATATTTATGGTTCCTTCATGATGAAATTTACACATTTTAATATTGGTTTAACCGATAATGTAATTGAAATGAAATAAAATATTACCAATGAAAAAATATTTCAGGTTTTCAAATACCCAGTACATGGGAATGATATTTTATATTTATTTTATTATTGAGGTGATATGGGATTAATATTGGACACTTATCATGAACATTAATCATTGAGAATAATTTCACATCATTAAGTGGTATGAGGTGTGGAGTTTTTTTAATAACTACTTTCCCATTATACATTTTACAAAAATTGATATAGAAATACTTTCACTGAAGTAGAAGGATGATGATTCGATTAGAAACTATAATGGACATTTTTCAAAAAATGCAAAGTATTCTTATAGAATTATCATAGAATTGGAATAAAATATGGATTAATTCATTAGTGTTTCAAAACCAATTCTCCATAGGGAATTATCCATTAGCGATATTAATGACTATGAATAAATCATTTTATTTTTAATTAATGTGTAGATAGTTGTTGGAGTTTCCCAAGAATATAATGATTTTGATAAGAAAGAAACTATGTTATTTAAAGTAAATTCAATTAAAAGACCATAGAGGGAATTACATCACGATTCCCTCATGAAAGATTTGATGAAAAAAACATGGATGAAATTTTCCCTTCGTTTTCTCTCCCTCTTCCACCTCCGAAATGGATCAAGTGGTGGCTCCATTTAGCATCGGCTTTTTGTGGTTGTGGTCTAGCATTAGTGGGGTGCATCATCATCTGGTGGGGTTCGGTCTCCGCCTCCCATTCTTGGCACCGTCTCTCATCTTGGCATGTCATTTCTCTTACAAGGACGAGGCTCTCAGGTGTTCATGTTGGTGTGGTTGCTGTTGATGTCGTGGATCGACACGGTCTCGGTTCGGAGAGTCTCGGCTTTAGGTGCCATCGATGGATCTGGTTCAGTGAGTTCTTTGTGACCTATCCATGCATACGCTGGGTTCCTGTGTGGCTTGATTTCGGTTCTGTTGTTCCCAGAGGGGGGGGGGGACTTGGGCTTCAGATTCTATTTGTTTTTGCAGGTTGTCTATTTCAATGATTCTCTATATATTTGGTGATTTGGGATATCATTGATTGGATATGAATCTTGTTTTTTTTTGAGGTTTTATGTTTTTGTATTATATACTTTTCTTATGCTGATTGTATCAACATCAGGACCTTCTAGCTTTAGAACTCAGTGAGGATACATACGTGGTCTGATCGGATTGAATCCATGCCCAAAGTGGTGTTTCTGGTTAATGACGGCTCGAATCCCCCATCAGTGGTGTTCCCTCAGCACGATGTTGGGTCATCCAGTCCATGGTGATGATGGCATGATCTCGTGTCCCTTGGAATGTCTTCTGGGATTCTATGGCAGCGGTGGTGGGAATTATCATGGAGTGCGATGGTGGAAAGATTTCTCTTGGAGTGTGGTGGTATTCTCTCAGGATGATCATTGTTGGTGGTGCTATGATCTAGTGTTCTCTTCATGCTGGGGATCGTAGATATTCTATAGGGAATTTCTTCAGATGAGGTTCGAGAAGATCAATATCATTGTTCATAGATTTCCAAATTTAGACAATTGATAGGGTATGGCGCTGCAATCGGTATCGACCCCATGCATTTTCGCACGGGACAACATGCTGATCAGCCATGCTAGGGTGGAGGCGTGGCATAAAAATGTTGATGCTAGGAAGGGGTTCCTCTATGTAGTTCAATCATGGGTTGCAACCGCCTTGTTTTTAGGTTTTTTTTTGTATCTATGTCCGCGATGTCTTGGATATTCCCTTTTACACTGAAATGAGGTATTGTCCAAAATAAAAAAACAATTGTCTTCGGCCCGTTTAGTCATATAGTGTTGTGAATGGAAAAAAATTTAGATACATGAACCACCCACACTCTAGTGATTTAAATTCATTGTGTGTGGTAATTATTCTAACCAATAAAAAAATATGGGGGTTATTGAGGATGATTAATTTCAGTAACCTCTTAATCCCAATGAAAAATGGAAATCTTATATGACCTCAACATTCAATGTGGAGTGTGATAAAGAATTTTCAAATGGTACAAAAAATATACATTGTTTCACTGATATTGTATTATTTTATTCTATTTATACCCAATAATTTATAATAATTGAATTTTTAAGGGTATCACTTTACCACCATTAACAATTAATGGTGGAATAAAAGTAAGAACACGTAATTGTATAATTTTCACATAACAGGTCTATGATTATTCACGGATTAATGTCTATGAATATTTATTTCCATAAAAAATTACACTACCACTAGTTTAATTTTACATTATTTAATGAATGTATTATAATTACATATATAAGAAAAATATTGATTTCAAGGGAAGTGAAATACCATTTGATATGGGAAAATAAAATATTATTATCTATTGGTGTGCTGATAAATATGAACTTCAATTAGAAATTACACTCATTTTTGGGGTATTGCATCATATGAAAAGTGTGAATTTACCATAAATGGTTTGCAAGAAACTCAACATAAAAGATACACCTATTGTGTGAGAGTATTTTTATTTCATTCTGAAATATTTTCCATTTATTTATCTAAATCATGAGGTTGAGTTTTAAAATGTACTCATACCTGGTGCTACACCTATTTCGAATACATTATATAGATTGGACCTTGTTTAGTTATATGAATTGAAGACACAACGCCTACAGAATACTAATAAGGTATTCATTTGTTCGAGACCATCACAGTGAGGATTGATAATGATTTTTTTCAAGAAGAAATTTGGATCAATGAGAAAAATCATTGATTTTAATGAACATAACATGATCAAAATCCATAATATTTATATGTTTCATAATAACAATCATATTATCGATCAATTATGAAAATCATAATATATTTACAATATTGATCATCGATCTTGAAAATACAAATTGAGGGTCAAAACAAAATACATATCTAATAAATCCATCCATTTATGTTATAGAAACAATTTAATTTGTTATCATTCTATTTTGTATTACTAATCCCCTATTGCATTCATGGCACTAATTGAATACAGTCCTTAGATATTACATTTATCAGTTTATGGTAGTCATTTCTGATAATATTCTTCAAGATACTGTATGATTACCATGATCACAAGAGGATTGTACTAAATAATATTTAGATGGATAAGATGTATAAAATATTTTCACAATGAGAATTTGGGAAACAAAATGATTCATTTTTTTTCATATAATATTAAGAGAGGGTATATCAATGGATATATCAAAGTTGTATATTATTGATCATTGAACTATATCGAAAATTATTAATGAAATTGAAAAATTTTCTATAACATGGATTTTATTTACATTTTTGGAAGGATTTGTCATGTCTATCTAATAGTATCACCCTTTCATGTCGAAAGGGATTAATTCACCCTTGGACTAATGAATTGGAAGAAAATTACATTAAACATAAATGAATTTTAAGATGTGAAATTGTTATCATTTTACTATATAGTGGACAAGTTTAATTTATTGATAAATATCAATTAAATAATGGGGTGGGATGTGTTCAAATATTTAGTTATATAGTGATTGAATATGCCTCATGAAAATTGATGGTTCTTGAGAAACAATACCTACCACAAGATTTTTCATTAGCTGCATTAATATTTTCATTAATGTCATAGAGGAATTATATTTACTAATAAAGTAATCACAAACCTAATTTTCAATAAATTTAAATTATATATGCATCAAAAAGGTTGAATATTATATATAGAATATTCTTTGACTGTATTAATGAATATAAACAATTAATAAATTTCCACCCTAGGAAAGGAAATAATGTTGATGATGATTTGGGTCAAAATAATCATGTTAGATTATATTTTATGAGAATAAATAATTTACAATACTAATGGACATATACGGGATGTATGCTGAATTAATAATGTATGGGGAAAATAATTATCTTGTTAAAATCAGTTCTCATCTATCTATCCATGTGAATATTAATGAGCTGAAAAGGAGCATGTTGAGATATAATAGAAGGATGGAAATATTCCTATGTCATTCCTATATAGTGGTGGAATGAAAACATTTTAGAACAGAGCATGTTTCCCTTAAATACTATTCATAATGAAACAGCTATTGAAAGTAACTTATATCACATCATTATCTATTAATCCTAGATGAATGAAAATGAATAGATATCTTAAAGGGTATCAATCTTTGCAAAACTAGATTAGAGATATTGGAAAGTATATATCTTGGTTCATGATTTATTACTATGTTATTTTGGATAGATATATTTCTAAGAGGATGTGAAAAAAATTACCGATATCATAATAGATGTTCAAAAACATCTCTGTAGATTTTGTTATCATAATCCTTAACCTATATATAAATCCCATCATGTTATTTGGGTTATAATATATCATCATGAAAATTAAGAACACATTATTAATATGAAATAAAATTTCTCTCTTGATAAACATAAATGGATAAATATTATTTATGTGTCATGGATTTATAAGTTATAATATTTCATTATATCTTATTTAAATCAAACATTTTCATCTGCATTTTAGGGAAGGATTCAGAAAGGGTTGGATATATTTTTATCCTTCAAGATTTATTATCAACATCATCCAGATGGTCAATCTGAGAGAGAATTCAAAAACCTAAAATTTTTATTGAGATCATATTATATTGATTTCAACAGGTTTTGGGATCAACACCTTCTTCTACATGGGTTATTCTAAAAAAATTCATTCACTCAAGAATTGATATGGATCCTTATGAATCCCTTATTTGAAAGAAGTGTATAACTATGAAATATTTTGATGATGTAGGTTATTAAAATCCTTTGGGAAATGAGTTAGCTGATGAAATGGACAATATTTCTACATACATTCAATAACACATCAGTGAAGATCAATGTTGATAGAAGATTAATGCTTAAAATAATCGATGAGATATAGAATTTTAACCCGGTGAGAGGGTGTTTTAGTTAATTCCATCATAGAAAGAGGTTATGAGGATTCAAAATATGGAATAATGAGATATTTCTATAATTGTACCTTGTGTATTCTTAGTGGGGTAAGAACTATATCACATTGTTTATTTCTTTCACTTAATTATAGTAATGTTCATGTTGTGTTCCATGTATCTATTATAAGAATGTATATACCTAATGCTTTATATATACTATACTAGGATGTTATAAAATGGCTGAATGATCGTTTATATTATGAAAAATTTGTATAAATCATACATATTTCACAGAAACTGCATCATATCATGACCAATTTCCTATTGAAAATTCTTAATAGGAGTTAGATATTCATGGATGCTACCTACAAACCCACAGAGTGGTGAATAAAATATATCCTCATTAATTGTATTGAAGTGATGATATTTCAAGAAAAAATTAACTATAAGGGGGTTAGAAATTATTACCCCAATATTATGTATTTATTTATTTTTATATAATGTATATTTATTCAATATCATTATTTACACGCTACACCAATTCTTGATGTAATAAGACAACATAATCCTTTATTGCCAAGATGATAAATTAGCATGTATGAACATTAAGGGGTTTTAGGGGAATAATGTCTAAAATTGGTAAGGAATCTGTATCGGAAATTTCCATGAATGGAAAATTTATTCGATGTGAGTTTTGAATATGTTAAAGAGGGTTGAACCATAATATAGTTTAACATTGTGCGAATGGGATCTAGACCATGTATTATGATGTCTTATGGTATGTATATTTTTGGGATATGATTTAATTTCATTTATATTTGATTGAAATATTAGTAACATGAAAATTACATGGTAATCTAATTCGATGACATTCAACCATTTTTGGCATTAGGGAGGGAGTTGTAACATTCAATCAGGAAGCTTCAATATTCATGGGGTGAAATGGGACTAGTATTTCTTTAGGGATTACAAATATAAATGATTTAACTACTGAGAAAATGTTTTCCTCTATTTTACATACCAACTAATGAATATGGAGGATGCACTACGAATCAAAATTACCAAAGAATGGTTATGAATATTATCCATATTCAGTTCTTACTCTTACACATGAAAGATAGATTTCAATGGATGATATTGAGACATAAGGCTTGAGCATCACTACATATCTTATCAGAGGGAGATTCATGATATATGTAGTACTTGGGTAAATTTCAACATAATTTATTCTCACTCCGTGTTGGGGGGGGGTTGTTTCCCTCAAATATGGACTCGTGGGTGGAGAAAGAATCCATAGTGGACACCCCAATGATAATTTATCTTGTATATCAGATATTGGGGACATTTTGAATTGTGGATATAGAGGGATATATGATCTTAGTGTTACTATATATCTCTTTGATATGAAAATATAGACATATATATTTCTTATGTTTAATGTTCAATATGTAGGTCTAGACCATTAACACGGTTTGAGCCATATTTTATGTTATAGATAGTCTCATAATTGGGGATTTGGAAATCAATATATATTATATGGTAATAGGATTCATGCTTTCCATAGTTCCATAATTTTTATGATGAGTAAGATAGATGATAGCCATATATTTTAACATCATGCAATAAGGATGCCTATGTAATGTAGTTTAATGTCATGTGGGGAGGATATGTGAGACCTATCATTAAAAAATAATAAGGAAAGCCCCCCCTAAATTATATTTTGAAGTTCGTGGAATCTCCTCTTGGGTAGAATTTCATGCTTGTGACAAATGACTTCCTAATCTATTTTCCCATGGAATTCTATACATGATACAATGGGTAAGAATAAAATTAAATGGTATGTGATGAAGATGTTTTCATGACATTTAATTCACGTGACATGGACAAAATGGTTTCTTGATGTTTGATGTCATATGACGTGGACCATGGTGTTTTGGAAACAATGAGTGACAAATTGATTATTGATCTATGACGTTTTGAAGTGCCACTGACATGAAGAAGAAATGTGTAAACCATAATTTCAGGGGATCTCAGATTAGAAGAAATGATATGGGACCACAATACATTTTGTGAATATGGAGATATAAATGGTTTCCCTTTGAATGAATTTTCATCTAGTTGATAGGACAACTAGTGTTATTGACACAAATCCAACTGAGGTGTATTATGAATCATCACCCAAAGGTGTCCGCATGACATTGAACATCCCTATTACCAATGGCCAGAGAAATTTTTTGAATACCCTAAAGTCTATACGACACATAGTGTGACATATGAGAGGAATCTATCCATATATAGAAGATGAATTTTGACCAACATTTTCCATGAAGTGTGAAAATCTTTTCATATATCTGATTCATATATAGGAAAGGACAATTTAGTTTCCTTGATGGACACCGATTGATGGAACCCAAATTTAAATATCATTGGTAGATATTTTATTGTTGAAAAATATAGGGATATTTCTTTCTTTACTTCATGGATGGGGATATGACCTGAGGAAAAGGGGTCATAACATACCTAATTTGAATGATAAATATGTCACATATAGTTCTAAAAAAATATGGATGTGTAGTGTCATGAAATTAGGACATCATTCATGTTGTTTACAATCATGTGGTGAGGACGTAGGTTTCCAATCATAATGAATATTGCATCTAGACACATGATTAAAGTCCCATGATTTAATATTTATCATGTGGTTTTAGTAATCAAGCCACATGTTGTTCATGAAGGAAAATACTCTCTATATTGGTCTTCCCCTTACATAAAGGGGGAATTGTTTATGTTTATTATTTTAAGTGGACCCCATATTGGAAATTCAACTTCCACTACAAATATTGTGAGGATGGAAATCAAGATGCATGTTGTTCTAAATGTTATTACATATATAAATCTGGTTCATGCACAAATAGAATGCATTTAACATAGGGCATAATAATGAATGAAATGGTATTTGTTATAGTTCCCTACTTCGATTCATTTTGTATATTGGGATGGGTTATTTTCTAATTTTTTTTTCTGGAAAAAAGACATAGGGTTTGGGTTTCATTACATATCTTATGATTATGGGAATCAAACCACAAATAGTTATGAAGGGGAACAATTATTTTTATACTATATTGAAATAGAATCCCAATGTGAAAGTGGCCACGAGGGAAAATGATAGTGAAAATTATCTTACCAATGGGGTAATCTATTTATGTGTCTAATTAATCAGTTCTAGCCTTTTTTATGTGTCCTATAATCATCTGGAATAAATCCACATTTTGTTCATATTATTGGAAAGCTAGAAGACATATTCCAAAAATTCGGTGTCCTCTCTATTGAGGGCATCAAGATATCCCACGACTGTGGCGAGGAATCTCATATTTATGTTTGGGGTAAGGATAACGTTTAAGATCTTATGATGAGGAAATTCCGATTAAATCATCTCATAATATGTAACATGAGGAATCTATAGTTCTCTATAGTGAAATTTTGAAATCTAAAATTTCATTGTATTGGACATTTTGAGTTGAAAATATATTAATGTTTTATGAAAGAGATAAATACATAGGAATTTAGGTTAATGTGGTCTTCCATATCATAAAATGGTAACACTTGTCAACCAATGGTTACTAAAAAACATTTGGAGTGAATTTTCATTGTGATGCACTGATGGTGGTGCTGGACCTAGGGTTAAAAACTCGAGCATTCATTACGTATATCCGTGGAATAATAATAAATTAGTGCATAGTTATTGAAGGGATCCAATTGTATTTCTAACTCATAAATGGTGATCAATATAATTTTTATGGTCTCATGTCTGGGCCAAGGGAATTAGGATTTGGCGTCACTATGTATCCCATCATAATTAGAATCAACACAGACGCGGTTATGGGGCTTAGCAGGGTGGATAAATGATATCAGGGGAGATTTCATTTTCAGTGATGACATTGAAACCAAGAATTTACAATGAATGTTTACCCATGTATATTACATATGGTATGTAAAATTCTTTATTTCATGTTTGAAAGTCAATTTATTATGCAGTTTATCAACATGTAATCGAGATGATGATTATAGTAATGGTTCCATGTGCATGTCTGGCCTATACATAGGGTGGGGTATTTTTTATGGATGTGGTTGGGTGTGGGATTAGAGATCTAGGAATTACTATGTATGTCATTGAAATGTGAATTAATCCATACATAGTTATTGAATGTAGTGATTCATTATGTGGAAGTATCTTTCACACATGGACCTATTCATGTCATTCCCCTTTTACCCAGACCTAGATCGTGTATGTTGAATTGTTGATGAGATGAAGCTTTCTGTGTAGTTTAACATCATTTGGTGAGGAAAAGAATCCCACTTATATTATCTTCATACAATGAGGACATGGGTTCTAAAAAGTATATTATATTTCTATATGGATGGAGTACAGTGTAGTTTAACATAATTTGATTATTATGGGGGTTCAATTAATTTAATGTCATGAAATTAGTAGGAAATGTGATAGTTTTTCACTAACAATGTATTTATTAAGAAACATTTAACTGGAGGAGGTTTTAATGAGCTTCCCATCTAGTTAAATGAAATAATCATCACCATTTGAGTAGATATTCAATACAAAATATTTTACTTCCCACATTTGTTCTAATATTACAGGTTTCTTCCCGAGTATCTTTGAGGACCAACACCATCTCCCATTTGAGGAGTGATCAAAGGAGAATTTGTTTTGAAAAATACTCGTAGAATACAAATTTAGAGGATATTCAAATGATGTAGTGTATGAAATATGTTCTCGTCCATCTACTACAACTATTCTATACATTTATAGAATTTATCATCTATGGATAACATATCATAGATTTCTTTGTGGAGATATGAGAAAAGAACATAGAGGGGAAAATTACCTCTCTCCCATATACTAGTGTGTATGGGTTTTCTTTTGTGGAGGTGCAGGTAGTTGTATGGTAATCTCACAAGGTGTGTATAATTTTATCCATCCAAGACTTTTTTTCATTGTCTATCATCTTTTGATATAATTTTTATAGGATCTTTTTTAAGGAATATATTTTTCCTTTATCCACTACAATATAATGTGATGAATTTTTGCCCTTGATGTAATACTATTGAAACAACTTATCCAACAAAAAAAAGTAGTTTCCATCATCCATCAATATTGTATGAGGGATAAAAAATTGTTAATGATGTTTTCTTCCAAGAAGATAATAATATTTAATGGACCGACTTATTTGAGAGGTACAACATCTTCCCACATCGTCGAAGAACTCAGTTACAATGAAAATGAAAATGAATTTCATTCCAGTGGATAGATGATATGGTCCCATGACTAACATTACCAATTTTTAAAATGAAAACATCTTTTCCAGTGTGTAAAAACATTGGGTGTTCATGAATGAAGTTTTCATCTACATGGAATGAATGAAAATTTTTGGTATATTATGAGTAATCCTACGTCATAGTGGGCGAGTTGTACCAAATCATCCAAATATGATGATAATGATTGATACATAATTGGTGGGAATCATGGTTTATGGAATGTAATTCATTTAGGATTGTGACGGTCTCTTCTCTGTCAATTCACTTATTAAATACCCCATCGAGGAATGACTTATAGATGGCCATTATAATATTTTTTTATCATACAAAACAATGTTAGTTTCTCATATTTGGATTTAGGATTTAACAGTTCTATCTGGTGGGCATGTTTCATTTTGAAGGTAATCCTTGATGAGCCCAATCCACTAAATTTTAGGACAATATTGTTTGAGGACATCATTGAATTCATCGATGTATTCCCTGTCATATGGAACAAAATGTGAGACCATCCGATGACGCACAATATTGATGAGTAGTTCATCCCAATTAGGATATTCTTGGGGGTATGGATACAATTTAAAATGCATTTTCTTGATCATTTTTTCATCTTAGGATTTGATTAAATGAGGTATCTAAAGGTAACTCTTCCAATAGTTCATAGACATAGTATAATAGGGGTTACTTCTTCCTTTTTTATGGCATAAGAACCATTGAACTTCTGGATGACCAGTTTAGAATCACGCTTTATCATCCTGTGATATAATTTTACATAAATCACCAAATATACTCCTAAAATGAGAGCCATGTATTATACTTCATTGGTCATGCATCGTTCAAGAAACTAGAAGGAGTAAATTTTGACTGCCATTGTGGGTTAGATGGTCATGACTCCCAAACCAACATTTTTTGGATTGGGGTCTTCTGTCGTTTCTCTATTAGACTTCTACATGCACAATAAAAATTAGTTTCCCATATCAGGGAGTCCTCTAGAATGGAGAAAATATCCTCATAGATAATATTCGTATCTAGTAACATAATTTATACTGAGATATTTCCCATTGGAAATTTATCCAATTCAATGACATTTATTTCATTCTGAGTCATGAACATGATGTCAAATAGCTGTAGGATGAACCCCCATTATCTATATGCTTGGTCAAAAAAATACAACTAAATATGTATTTGAGTGGGTTGATTCAGGATACCAGAAAAACATCATGATGATAAGGGTAATGAATTTTCTTTTAAGCAATTAATATTACTGACATTCTACTTTTATTGAAATTTGAATATTGAGTGATAGTATCGAGATTGGTTGGATTAGATAGTAAGGGTTTTTTTCTACTAGCATGATTCTATTGTTTGAGTAAGACACCCAGAGAGTGATCTATGGATGTCAAATATATATGAGCGGTATTCATTCTATATAAGGAATTTAAAACATTGGTATTAAGAGATTTTTCATAATAATTTCGAATGATTACTATCATTCATTGGACCTCAAATAAGTAACCCATTTTTCATCAACCTTGTTATGGAATATGAATTTTCTCTAATGATGGATTTAATGTGTCTAATGTACGAAAAGTGTGGTTATGTCCTCCAGATTAATTGTGGTTTTGAGTGTGTGAAGTTTTCAGGATATCCTTTCTCCTCACTGGATCATCATTGATTACACGATGATGTACGATGAAGATGAGAAATGTTCTTGAGGTAATTTTGAAATCACATTTCATGTGGTTCACTTTCAAGCTATGTTGGTGTATCTTATTGAATATAGTTTCAAGATCATCTAAGTGGTATGATTTATTTCTATACATCACCAAAAAATATTTAATATAGTATTAAACAATCTTCCCCAAGAAGGGTTTGAAGATTCTATTCCTTAAATTTATGTTTGTTGTGCAAATATTCATCATACCATATGACATTATCCACTAGAAAAATACTCCAAAAGGAGACTTGAATGAAAATAGATTATTAATCTTCTTGAGGAACTCATATTTTATTGTACCTTGAATAGTTTTCCATGAATGATATGGATTGATATCCTTTAATTACAACAATGAGTGTGACTATTATTGAGATTGAGAAATCATCCTTCAGAGAGTGTCATTTGAGATCTTTAAAATAGACGAAGACAATAATTTTACCATTATTTTTCATCATTTTAAAATATATTGGATAGTCATTATCTGTATGGAACCACGGGAATTATGTTCCCCCTATTATATTTTCAACTATAACCTCAATTTTCATAGCATGATTCAGACTTTTCCTTCTTTCAATCTAACTTTATCCCTATTGGTCTTCTAGAAAACCCATGTGGTGAGTGTCCACCTCATGATTGTGTCCTATATTTTATCTATAGTTATAGGTGAACTTGTCCTTATTACACTTCAAAAATAATGTATATATATCTTTATCATTTCCTAGAATGACCAGACTAATTAAATTGGGTTGTGGGTCATATTTTGTATCTAGTTTTACCTCTATGATTTCATCAATTGTAGAAGAGATGCCTTCCATGAATACTAGAGGGAAATCCATATGGTTCGTCTCTTTATCCTCTTTCTTCTCTCTTCCCTCATTCTCATCTTCTTAATGATACACATGGGTATGAAGAGGTGAATGTAATTAATCATAGTAAATATGTGGGTAGATACTTTACATTCTAAAAGCTGAAGCGACCTACTCTGACTCATCTATTGATTTGTTTTTTTATATTCGGGAGGAGAGATGGTATGTAGGGGATGAGTCTCTTCACATTCCCCAAGAGACATAAAAACAACCTTTTACACATATAATGAGGAGGTTATTTCTTTTATCTGAGATGATTGAATGATGGATTTTTTTCTAATCATTTTCATTTTATGGGGAGTCCAAATCAATTGCATCATAATTGGACATTATTTCTATGACTGATATCATGGAGGTGGAAGAATATTCCCAAACATATGTGGCAAGTTTCTCAACCTAATTGATGGTAAATATGTAATCTTTCACAAGTTGTTTTAAGGGGTCTTCCAGGATCAATTCCATACCATTCAAGTTCATGACCAAGAAAATACAGTCAACAATGGGATGTTTTCCCTCCCATTGATAGAATGATGCATTAATATAATGTGACTCGTAAGATTCGAATGGTTCCTTATTGGTGTTTAATGTACTAATTTTTTCATTAATGTACTATTTGATGCATTTGTGGCCTGATGAGGGTATTTATTAGTGTTTATGCAACCAAGACCATCCTATCATAAAATGGACATTTGTGTCCTATCATATGATCAGAAATTATGAGTAAGATATAATGTCCCCAAATTGATCCCTAGGCTTGATTTGACATAGAGGGTATTTCTAGATTTTTCATATCCCTCTAGAGTTAGTGGGTATGATAATAAATTTTCTTCATAGTAACCAAGATGATGAAGTTTAGAAGTTGGCATAAGGTTATCTCATAAGGTATTGATAATTAAATATCATTAGTTATCCATGTCATTCAGTGTTCCAGACACATACAATGATCTGATGATTCCCTCCATAATAAAATTAATTGCTTCATCTATAATAGAGATCACTACGTGACATTCTTAAGGATTGGTCTCTATCAGATATTCTTATGTTGTGAAAAAATTATATTCAAACTCCTTGGGGCATAACAATTCCCCTATTAATGCTCCCCTAATGACTTTTTGTAGACTCCAGACATTCAGGGTCAATAACATGCCCAATACTAAGGATTGTTTCTTCAAGATGTCAAACTATTGATCTAATGGCCGGTGCTTCCTAGTTTGTGGATGTACATTTTCCAGAGCTTAAGGAGATGATGTGTCAGACATATGGATCAACCCTTGTAACATGAGATGAATGCGATCCTATCCTCTGTGGGTATGGCTAGGACGATCAGCCCACACACCGGGGTTGGTCTGACACATGTACCTCTTAGAAAATGATCAGGTCATGGTGAATTTTTATATGTGGAGAGGAGTCTACATGTTACTATTGGACTCACTGCAAGGCTCTTCCACTATTCAATGAATCAATTATAGTATAAGTAGGGGTGTGGCTGGAATTATGTTTTCTACCACAGGTGTGTCTCCCTATACTCCCTTAGTTCATGATACTTCTTCATCTGTTACCTCAATTGAGTGAAGGGAACTCTAGTTCATATTCATACTCATCGACCAATAATTAATCCATTAAAATAATAAAAATAATAAAGCCAACATTAATTGATCGAAATATCAATTCTATGTTAGATGAGGGGTCTATCTAGATGATTACATATTATGATATCATTTGTTGGATGTTTCATGTATATCCATTTTATGGTATGATACCCATATATCTATTTGATTGTGTAGTTCTCATATATCCATTTTATGGGAATGTTCATGTTGGCTGACACTGGTGGAATAATATTTGAGAGAGTGACATAAAAATTTTTCCATCGAATATTTTCATCTTCCTACATTTTGATTCTTCCCTCTTATCCAGACAATTTGTTGAGAGACCCCATTTTGGAGGACGATGATGAAAAAGGGTTTTTTTGTCAAATAAGATGCGGTTTGTTGCATATTTTATTACCTAAACAATTATAGAAGGATTCCATGAGCTTATTTTTTTTTTCTGTTTCGTTCATCCATGAAACTTCTAAACTAATTTACTAGAAACTTCATCCAATTTACTACCTTCATCCGGTGTAGTATTGGAAACATAAACTATTTGTGCTAGTTTTTTCACCACATTAGTATCCAAGATTCAACCATATGGTTCAAGAGTTATTTTAATTCCAAAAAATGCATAGATGGTATGAAACTGTTCATATTAAAAGGAGTGATAATCAAGTCGGCCATTGATACTTACATGATTGGGCCTCCTGGGATATTCCAATATAAGTAAATCATTATCTGTTGCTTCAATAAAGTAGTTTTTCACCTTATCATTTTAGAATAAGTAATCATTATTCCTTCTCGACTCAAAACTCATTTCCCATGTGTCCCTTACACACTTACTATTTAGGTAGGGTCATCGTTGATTCCTAGGGGTGATTCACGATACGGTTTGAGCATTGGAACTAGAGATCATGCAAAACCAGGTTATGTCCGATACTTGCAGCCACCACTTTTATTATTCTTTTCATCTGAAACATTGAATTCACATGATACTGGATCATAGTTTAGTAAAGGAAATCCTCAATTAATTGTTATATTATGGTGACATCTTGAAACTCTCTAAAATACTTCCTATGAATGTCTTTAATTTAAATGTCATATTGAAGGTTCTATATAAAAATAAAAAAGAAATTATTCCTAGGGGGTGGTATGTTTAATTAATTTGTTGTCCCTTTCCCCCAAGAAATGAAATCTGTGACTTTCTCAAATTCATACTATTTTCATTTTCAGAGGTTAAGGATTTTTGTGTATTATGGTATTGAGATGAACTAAGAGAGGATCATCTGATGGAGGTATTCCCACCGAGTGATTGAATGAGTTCAAATTCTAGTGTACCATACAAAATTCTTTCATTGTAAGGATTTTAATATGAATATATCTTTTACAGATTCCTATGACTAGAGTTTTCTTATTATAGGATCATAATGGGACACAAAGTGTATCAAATGTTGTTTTGTGTCTCGTATTTCCTTAAATATAAAAAAAAGACACAATAAATTTTGTTGGGCGAGACATCAGTCACCCACTCTGTGTAAGGTTTATGTTCATGATGCATTGATGCGTGTCATTTCACCAAAACTTCCAATCAAGCAGCCAATTGATTGATGTTGTGGATAATTAATTGATGACTATTTTGATATAGATGATCATAAACAAGGGATGAAATATCTTTAGAATTATGTAATATATTGTATATTATTTTTCACTAATATCTGACAGGGGAAATCTATTGATGGGGTTTCATAATATGATATGTTTGTTTCCCAAATGGATGGAATTGTTAATATTTTATGATGATATGGACAAGATTAACTTACAGTAAATGTGTAGGATTTTGATAATGTCGTAGTTCTACTAAAATTTCTAGGGAACCCGTTTGAGGTAAAGCATTTGGGTGTGTGTTTTGAGGCTTTTATTTTGGAGAATATTTTGAAATAATAATTCATCAGATTAATTTTTCACTGAGTCCTCCCTACTCATTCATCACTTCCATATGCCAAGTGAATATCTCGCTAAGTGTGTGGGTTTATCATACGTGAGAGACGAGTCTTTTGTATACATGAATTTACACTTTTTAATAACAGATGTTCGTTGAGGTGGTAATGATTGATTTCTTAACGGAGTCCCCAGATTCAGGGAGAGTCAATGGTTCCAGGTACACAAACCATTTTTATTAATAGTGTGGACCTCATTCTAGATGGAACTACCTTTCACTTGCATATCATTATTATAGTTATCTTCTGTGTCATACATTGAAACAATGCCCATTATTTTCACCCATGAATAATGAATTATTGGGTTTTATTGATTGTCGAATGATATGATGATCATTTACACCATTTCCTAGACCTTTTATTTACTTTCCAATATCCTTTTCATAATTCATGATGAATAGTTACTTAGATAGAACCACCAAATTTCCTTGTTCTTTGTGTCCATTGTGAGGTAAATGGACCATTTTATCGGAAAAATTGGGATTCCTTATTCCTTTTTATTCACCATAAATGGGAAAAGAATGATTTCCATTGAAGGGGGGATCAGGTAAAAATTACCTCACCCCTAAGGGATTGGTTTGATCCCATTATCCTATCTCCATGCATTAGGATAAATTTTTTGAATACAGTGGGTCATTTTTGTTAAGAATTCCCCCAACCCTTAGGGTTGTGGATGATCTTTTACTGTGGTTTCTACATATGTTCTTATAATATTTTTCATCATTGTACAAACATGACCTAGGTGAGATGAATTATCTATACGCAAACAACATCCTTTTATAGAAATCAACAGTGCATGCAGATTGACTTCCCATAGGTGGGAAGCCAACTTAATGTTCTTTGTTACCTGACTAATGAGTCCTTCCATTGTCTTCTCTCAATAAGCATAAGGCTTTTCAAACTTATTTAGGTTCAATTATTGATGACTATATAATCTAACCAATGTGGGTCTCTTTTATGGAATATTTCATAGTGTGATAAAATAACATGATTCCACCTTCTTTGAATTTTTATAACTAGGTTGATATGTGAAGTGAAAACTCTTGGTTTTTTCTATCCATTAATATGAACTCCAGGAAATGAATTTATGATTATCTGATGCATCTTGTGAAATTGATTAATTCATATCAGTTGAAGATCTTTCTACCACTTTTCTGATTTTGGTCCCAATGTAGATGGATGTCCATCAAATTATACTTCATGATGGATCTCTCTGAGTGCATTTACATAGCTCCCATTCTCATCATTAGTTAGGAAAATCACATTAAGGTTCTAAAGATTCATCCAGAGATTCATATCGATGTTGTGATTCCATTTTCCTGAAAATTATGATAGAATTTAAAACTAATAAGTGGATAAGGACTAATACATGATTGATATATAATTTTTGTCCCATTATTTTCTCATGATAAATTTACCTTTTCTATATTATATTAAGCATTTCTCCACCCGATCATCCCGACATGGGTTTTTATTAATATTTTTTTCACATAATGTAGGTGTAGTAGGAATTTAATTGGCATGTATGAATTCTATATGTGGTTTAGAGGATGATATTTTACTCATTGAATCTCATAATTGGAAGTGGATTTCACTTTTCAATGATTAGGTGTCTCTGTTGAATGGTCCGACAACAACAAGTTCCTCATAACTTTAGTGTTTTCTCAAACATGACTTCAGTAGAGGAGGGCCATCTTATCAAAATGAAATGTAATTGTATAGTGGAACATCATAGAGGATTTCATTGTGGGGAATAATACATTAATATATTAATGTATGATTGTAAGGAGAATTTCTACATTGTATACACTATGGAGGATTTTATGGGATGATGGTAGAAAGGGGAATTCCTTCTTACTATTTCATCTTCTGTCTATGAGGAGAGCTACCATGAAACTCACCAAAATATAGGCTCTGATGATGAATTAGTTTTCACTGATGAAGGAAGAATACATAGTAAATGTTATGGGGGGGGGCTCTAGCATTTTTGGTATCAACGTTAAGAGGTGGACATCTGCACCTGCTACTAAAAGATCTATAATTTGGTAGCGGATCATTAAGAAATTAAACAACCACTGATAGATATTTGATGGCCTCAAGAACTCCATCCTCCAATAGTGCATGGTTCTGAACCTTCTATTTGTTTTTTAGTCATTTTTTGTGTGATATCATTTTAGGTGCTCTCTTTTAGGTTACTAGTGATGATTTATCTATGTGATGTCCTTCATATACAGGTTATTATTGATGTGAATCATATGGTGCTTCTGGGATATGATGGTAAGATTCAATAATAATATGATGGATATACAAAAACACTAGAGTTGGAATTATAGTGGACCAATGGCCCCATGTAGAAATGTTTATTTGTTCCTAATCTGAATGTCCATATGTTGTAAAATATTGCCAATGACCCTCCTGAATGAGAGTAGAGACATACGTCTTTTCAAGGGTGATTATTTTGGTGTGTGGATGAGTAACCCCACATGATAAGATGGTTCGCGAACCCCAATTTCTTTCTATTTCCCTTGATGTGATTATTCCATGACATATCAATAGATTGTGGTTAGGTATTTATATCCGACCATCCAACATTTCCACGATGTGAAGAGAATCATTTGTGGTGGGAATTAGGGTGTATACCCATTCTAGTGTTGGTGTAAGAATATGTGTATTTCGTTGATTCCTAATGGAGATATGTGAACTAGGTCTTCCTATTTCCTACACATTTGAATGATGAGCACGATATGAATGAGCCTGATTTTACATCGTCTCATGAGCTTTCGTCATATTTTTTAAAACAAAATTATGTGCATGATTTGTAATTTACATCAAATAATGTGTTTCATCTATATTTTAAAGAAATTATTAGTCTTAACAATAATTGATTCGATTATTATCATGAGTTTCATCCATATTTTCATGAATTGAGGTATGCAAATGAGTAGAAATACGAATCTGCCCATGATTTTACAACATATTTTCATGACAAACTTCATCAACACGGATATGAACAATGTATTGTTTGAAGTGGATAAATCTTCATCCTATATCAAAAACCATGGGGGAATAGGACTATGTGGTATGATCCGATGTGATTTTTTCATCTTCATTGGGAGGATGCTTGATCCCATGGTATTGGTGGTGGAAAACATTGGACAAATATATTAGGGAGGACCCTGGTATCATCAGGTTGATGTTAGTGGTGACTTCTTCATTAGACTCCCTAGCATATGGTAAGAGATCGTTATCCTGATATTTATCACACTCTAGGGATAACAACCCAAAACTGTATGAGATGACTATTTTTTTAATCTACATATAGACTATTGATCTCCATTGAGAGGAAGAATGGTAGGGCTTCATGTGCTGGAGGTCCAGTCGGGCTACCTCTATGTTGGGGAGAGTACCATGATGGTGGTTCCCATATACCAATACATTTGAAACCCATCATTGAGGATTATAGTTTGGTTATTATATTATCTATTTTGGTTATGAAATTACATATGAATTCAAACTTTCACACACATACAAGAACATGTGAGATTAAATTTGGACATAAGAAAGTTATAGTGCATAATTTCATGTAGTAAATATGAAAAACATAAGAAATAAAACCATGTAAATGAAGAGTCTTTGTATATGAGACCATTAGTGGAATGTTGTTTCCTTTAACCACTTTTTGTAAGATGAAAAAGGGTCCTAACATGAAGATGAAATTATAATCCTGGTTAAAGATTCACATTGGCTTCATTATTTTTATTCTGACCGAATAATCGTAGTATCCCTTAGTGATATAATTCATTATGGGGAAATTTATTATTTTTATATCCATTGTATTAGGTTAAATAATAATATCCTTCACCTACATTTGATGGGTCAGTTTTCAACCTAGTGTGTTCATATAACTACAATCAACTAATAGTTCTCATATCCATGTTGATTCATGGACTATTATTCTAAAAGAATGTTCTCTTTTGGTAACATGGCCAACGATACATAAGAACTCTCATTTGGTAATAGTATGTGATTTTGGTCTCATGTCATGCTTTTGAGAGTTTTATTTCCTATTATGGTACTCACTTATAGATTTAAGGTATATTCATGAATCCATGGTTGGTTTCCAAGTTGATCTGAATTTCCCTAGAATTAATAATAAATTGAAAGCATGGTTGGTCTAGAATCATCTCTGTTTATCCATTGTTATTCATCAAATATAAGGATATATAAGAATATACAGTTCTTCATCAATGATTCCTATATAGTAGAGGTCCTTATATCATTTATTATTATGCTTCTGGTTTTGAGCAACATAGTGGAAAACTATAGTTAATTGTTTTCCAGGGCGATGTGATCCATTTAGATGTTGATATTGAACCAATTTAATGGGATTCATAAATATACTTTTCAAAGGATTATAAACGCACATATTTTATTGCCTCTTAATATGAAACATCATAGCTTTTATGGTCATTTGATAAGGACACAACCATGCTATATAATATTATGTGGTGAGGATGTCAAGGAAGAAGGTTACTTGTCAAAGCGTGCCTTGAGAATTATGTCGATGAAGCTCAATGAACATTGGATGGATATGGGATCCATGGTTAGAGCATGATCCTATAAGTAATGTCGCCATATAATGATGGTGGAGAAGGGGGTCTGGATGGGATTGAAACCTATGAGATGGATGTACCCCAATTGAGAATATTTTGTAGAGAACATAATTCTGTATTTGGAATGTTTGGTTTGGAACTTTGGAAGGCTTCCTGTGTATACTATTATTTCAGTAATAAAATATCATGTCGTTCTGACCATTGGGTTTTACAACTTATTTTTAATCCCATTTTATGATAAATGGTAGGGTATTATACCAATTAAGAGGGCCATTGTTTTGGGTTTTACTGGGCTTATACATTATAGGATCTCCATGGATCTAGAACCACGAGGAAGATACTAACTCAGGGAGTTTTGGGGATACTGATTGCTGATTACACTTGGTAAGATGCGAATTTGATGTTTGGGTTCACATAGATGTCAATATTTCCACTATCCTTTAGGCCCATATGATTCATGATCTGTGTGGGAAAAAATATGAAGTAATATATATGAACAACACATGATCAAATTTTCCTGATAGTAAGGAAATGTAGGGTCCATTGAGGTAGGGAAAGAAGGATCTCTGATGCTCATCTTCTACATTTTTTTCATATCATTATCTTAAATGGTGAGAGATTTCGATTTTGTTCCAATCTACTCCTATTTTTGTGTCATAGTCTGTGAAAGGTTAGGAAGAGTTGTCCATAATGAAATAATTAAAAGGGGATTACCCTAGAAGGGATTCAATATATGGATGTTTAGAATTCATATCATGGTAATTTAATGAGGAATCAAAGATTGGTGTATAAGTAATTTCATCATTTCCATAGGATTCACCATATTCCTATCATATAGTGTATACTATAGTTTAAATTCATGTTATGTGGACTACGACATCACAGTTTATAGTCAGGTTATGTGGATGGCTATGTGGAGGATTTCTAGAAATGGATGGTGGGGACATACAAAAAATCATCTATTTAAGGTTAATCCCAACATAGGAGTATGGTGATAAGTTTAATTGGTTTATTGATGAGATTATCAAATCAATGTACTTGACAGATCGATGTGGGGAATCTAAACTCATACCACATGAATTAATGCAATATGATAATGTTGACTCCAAGAATTTTCGAAGAGCTTGTAGGAGTATATTCACGCTATTCTAGGGGTAATTGTAGGGTCCTAAAATAAACGAAATGGAATTATCTCGAACCATATTGAAAATATTAGGACGTGAATCTCCAGGATTCGTGTGTGATATTAACGGTAGTGAGTGAACCACTCAATGGGCCGAGACCACAGCCCGAGAAGGATCTTGAATGGGGATGTGGGGGTGCAAACCCAATGGTATAGAGTAACGAGTGTGAACTATTTTGAACCCACATTTTATATATATTTTATTTATTGTAATGAATATAAATTCTCTATATATGTATCTTACATATATTCTTAGCTGATTATCCATTACTTTTATGTGGGTAACACATGCCTTTAGATAATTTCTCTAATTCTGTTATTCAATTAAAAAATGATTTGAGGGATCTTTTCATTCCCTTAATCCTTTTTTAATAGTAAATTATGTTTTTTATTCACATTATAATTTTAAATAAATAGTGTACTATTTTATTTATAACCATTCCATATTTAACTCTTTCCTCGAAATAAAATTAGATAATTATGCTTTCTCCTAATGAAATTTACGGAATCCTTAAAACACTATTATGAAAGATTTTATATGTATGCAATTCTGCATCCATTCTCATGATACTAATTACAAATGAACAAATTTTTTTGAGTAATATTGATTTTTATTTATATTTAATCTATTAAATATTTTATTACATCATTTATTTATAATGTTTATAAAATCTATGTTGATTATGATATGAGGTATAATTATGCAACCAATTTCCTTCCATGGTTAATTATTATTATTATATCTTATTATTTATTTCCTTTTATGAAAAACCTAATCATGTAAATTTAATTTTGGGAACCACTAGATAGAAATCAAATCCATTTGCTAATGTTGTTATCTCATGAGGAATTATGTATGGGATTAGGTAGTAATCCAAATCCATGATCACACACTATCTTCCTTGTGGTGTTCTCTTACTAGTTATCTTTGACTAATTCATACACTATGTTTCATGTTTCCATGTCGTACGTATAATCCCATGATCTTATAGTACCATGTAAATTATATTATTTCCCCATATAATTATCCATGATCGTTATCTATACTAATATTTTACATTTTCATTATAAACACATGTTATGTATTATTATTATTTTTATTCTCCCATGGGCTTCATACCTCACCCATTTATGTTTTTTACTCCCGAGGTTATCCAAATAATTTTAAAGAACAAAAAGTGATTTTTTAGATCACTATAGGGAATAAAATAATGATTTTTTATTTTATATTTTTTTTAATAATAATGATCTTTTATTCTAAAGACCCTAGGCCTCAAGATCATTTTGTTGTCTTAATTATATGTTTATTTTAAAAATCGAGTAATAATATGCTTAAAATAAATCTGTCTCTATAGTTGTAATCTATGAAAAGACTATTTATTTTAGTGGATTTTAAATGTATTTTTTAGTGATAAACCTATAGATAAATATGTGTTTTTTCAAATATCCTCTAATATTGGTAAAGTATAGAGTGATTGGATTGAAAAAATGTATATTCGAGTATGGATAAGACTAGTGGTTATGGATCTTAAATCGGTGTTCATTGGGTAAATTACCATAAAAAGGGAACATTTGGTATTAACTGAATTATCATCTAGTGAATGACAACGATGCATTGGTACACAACACGTTTAACACTCCTGGTGGATATTTTTTGAAAACACAAAATTATCTTAAATAACCAATTTGATGTACTTGATTAGATTTTTAGGTTAAAAAACATTACAGGGGAATTTCCATGGATAACATGGATTTAATTATTCTAATACATAATAGAGAATATATATTTCATTATTAAGTCATTAATTTTATGCTCATTATTTTCTATACTATTAAAGTTTTTCCTTTAGTATTCTCATCCTTTATTATATTATTACATTTTTTGATGGAAGCAAATACGAGAAACCATTCCAAAAAACAATGTGTAATTAAGTTTTATGATTTACCCAATGATATTACTTATCGTATATATATATATATATATATAAATGAGATCTATGATCATCATTGTAGTACATTCTTAGCTGACTAATTATGTGAATACTAAAATGAATCATGTGGAATACCCCCTTATAAGTCTACATTCAATTCCTTTATGTGAAAAGGACACATATATTTTGTTTATCATATAGTCCACTCATATATGGATGATAGACTGAGTCTATTGAAATGATATTAACCACAAAACAATTATTATAATTAGATAAATTCATGATGGATGTCTATAATATTTATGGGGATGTCAATCAGGGGAGAACACATTTGAAGAACCCCGTGTCTAAATAGGAAACTGATTCTGTGAAATGCAGTGAATTGATGAGAATATATTTCAATTAATACTTTAGCCTAATCAACATATTAAAATATAAAGTTAGATCATCATACTGATGAAAATTGAATAATATTTACTCATGGTTTATAAGGAAAACATCACAAGGAAATCAATGTATTCCTACAGACATATCACCAAAATTGAATGTATGGTAGATAATTCCATTATATTTATAATACCGAGTATAGAAAAATATTTCTCTATTTGAGACATTAATTTATATAATGATATTTTTTAATATTCCCGTATGTTATAGATGGATATTAATAACTATCAATAGTCTCATGGACATAGAGTTAAATAGAAAAAATTTATTTTTAATTGGGATAATGAAAATATATATATCATGGAGGAATGAAAATCCAACATACAATGTTTAAAAAATTTCAGATGAATCATCTTGGAAACTATCTGATAGGAACCGAAAAATGGTTCACATATTAAAATGAGGGGAATCACACAATTAAATTCCAATGATAAATAAAGGAACTCATTAATTTCAAGGATCAAAAGAAGGTTTCAATACACACTCATCAAGTGGTATAGGGTGTCAAATTCAATGAACTTGATAATTATGTGAATAAAATTCATATTCCAAGAGCTGACATAGAAAATAAATGATAACTCCCTCCATGTACCAGAGAGAATGGAATGGTATACACTATCACTATGAATATGGTCGATCATGATAATGATGAGGAAACATGTATACTAGTTATTCATTTAAGAATAAAGAATGTGAATTTTGATTATATTATAACAAATTCATTCATACTGTTCTTGTTTAGTATAATTATTCAAATACACCTTAAAATATAGGGTTAATATATCTTTTAGGTTAGAAAATGTACCAATTATTGTATCCAAAGTATAAAACTCCTCTATGAAAACAAATCTGGAAATAAACCACCCAAAAAATGTTTCCATACATTATTTAATAGGGTTTGATGATAAATTGAGAATGGAAAGGCTATCCTTATATAAATCCAATATCAACTATTAGGAAAGTGAGATAAATATTCACATCCTGATTTATCCTCTGATATCGTACAAGTTTAAGTATGAGGATAAAAATCCATTTGAAATATTCTTCTAAATCATGGATATTATTTATCGGTGATAAATAAGATTTAAAAAAAATTATATACAGAATGGATGGAATGATGCACAATGAAATTCTAATGATGAGAGATTTTATTGATGTATTCATTGAAGAGTTTTTGTATCTTTATCTTGGCCAATATATATAGTTTTCAACTAAACATATACCTATATCTCTATCTATAGCAATGACTCAATACAGAATTTCAACCATTGATATATAATACTTGAAGAAGCTCATAAATGAGTATCATAAAAAGGGATTTATACGCCTGAGTACTACACCATATGGTGAAAAAATCATCTTATTCATGAAACATTATGGGTGAATGTGGAAATCCCTTGATGAGCATGAACTTATCATGATCATGATAAAGAAGTTTTATCTCCTACCACAGATAGATGACTTGTTTTATTAACTATATGGTTATAAATATTTCTATAAGTTGGATCATTGGTTTGGATATCACCAATTTATGGGTATGAAGGATGATATTACTAATACTATATTTTGAAGAGGTTATAGACACTATGAATTCATAATGAATCCCTTATAACCCTCCAATGATCCATAAATATGTATGACCATAATGAATTTATTCTTTTGATAATACCTTTAGAAATTTAGGATATACTTTATAGATGATATTATGATATACTTTAAAAATATGTAATAGGATAAAGAATATTTGAATATTTTACAAATATATTTTGAAAAAAGAATATATACGAAAAGTACAATAAATATGAATTATGGATGGATGAATTATCATTCATAGTGAATGTTATCACCAAAAAGGGGATATCAAAAGAGTCAATTGAGTAGTGGGAATGAAAAAATATTTGTTGGATATCTATTATTTCCATGAATGTGTTGGGTATTACCAATGATTTTTTAGAATCTTCTCATCATTGTAAAAACCACAAAACAAATTGTATTGACAGGGAGTGAAGTTTTATGTACTGATTAATATGAATAAAGATTCATGGAATTGAAAAAGAATATTATCTTTAAACCATGCCTAAAAAAATAACTCATCTAGATTATTTTTTTTTATAAAATATTACCTTAAAGAAGGACTTGGCGAGTGTACTAATGAATAATGATAATGTGATAGCATAGTCCAGATAGAATTTAAATTTTCCTAAGTAGAACCTTCCCAAAAATGATCAAAATTTTGATGTAGCAATCCTCACCTTGAATATATAGGGGAACTATCTTTATGAGGATAAGTATTGTATATATATAAAGATCATATGTTAACCAAATATATATTAACCTAGAAGGAGGTTAATTTTCCCCAGTGATGATGGATTGTGCCAGTGAAGGAATATGATGTCCCAAACAACTACTATTAAGTGAAGGAAAATAATGTGGAAGATTACCTATGTAGAGAGGATCGTGAAACCTTATCATGGATGATAACTGGGATTTATCAAATCCTCTTCACCTTGGATGGGATGAACATGTGAATAATAGGGGATGTAACATCATCATTCCTTTATCAAATGATTGGACAACCATACTTTCTCGATAAGATAATGGATTCTCAAATAAATGATGTGGAAATTATGATTATGGTGGAAGCTGAAGGATATGGAAAATCCTAAGTGTGCAAAATTTAGGACGAATGAGTTAAAATATTGGGCTCACGTTTTTCTCTACTATCATATATAGAGATAAAGATGGAGTTGTTGAATGATTCATAAAGAATAACCATATCCATCCACCCAGGGATCATGAATTTTTATCGAGGTCTCCCTGAATAACATTGGTCGTCAAGTATGAAGTATGATATAATAGAATATACATCAAAATACAGAGTTTGGTACGTGGTGATGGCTGAAATGAAAATGACTAAGGGGGTGATGTAACATTCTTTAATACCACTAAATAAATGGGAAAACATCACCATATGCATTTCCCCATTTAATCTAACTATATTAAGAAGATATAATTCTATATGGTTTTTAGTTGATATTCATATAAATAATTCACTATTATTTACTATTTGGGGGGGGGGGGGGGCTTTTCACTAATTCAACCAGAAAGGGTATACATTAGAGTATTGAAAAGGCTTCATGGAACACCAATAACAATTATAATCATATGAGATATTCATTCTACCTTTCTATTATAAAAGAGTATCCAATTTGATCTAAATACATAGTTGAACAAAATTATGTGTTAACACTTCAAAAATAAATGAAAATCATTGTAGATTAATTAGAAATGATTGGATATATTGAGAGCATGCTCGATATAATTCAAAGGATGTTTGGATCTACATATTCATATTTTAAAGTTATTTTACAATAAAAGTGTCAATTAAATCATGAAATAGACTTATGGGAATCCATTTATTAGAATAGATGTACAACACATGTGTTTTAGGTTAGTTTTTCTAAACATGTGTCTTCGGGACCTATAACAGTCAAAGAAATGATAGAAAAGGTAAAAAAATTTTAGAAGTACATTATAAAATCTAATTGTCATATATATATATATAGGTTGAAAATAATTATTGATATTTGTAGTTTATGGTTAGAGAAACATTATTCCTTTTCATATCCACATGTAATAGGGTAATGTGATTTAGGAAGAAGAAAAAGGAATAAACTAGGTACATCATTGTCTTTGAGATTCACGATCAAATTAATGATTTTTCTTATCAACAAGGACTCCCACCAACCATGTATCATATACATAATAGTTTTCATGTATAGATCATGAATATGTACATACCAGTTATATCACATGTACTAAATTCAGACATGGTGCAGGTGGAATATAAACTCACATTTGAGGATTAATAGGTTAATATCATGGACTATAGTGTTACATTCACAGTTACTCGAGAATAATAACCTAGATAAAGTGATATGGTGAAACCATAAGTACTAAGAGGTGACACGGGACCCAGAGGATGAAACAAAGAATAAATTCCCTCCCATGTTTTCACAATATAATGTAACATTTTAATTCAATGTTGAAATTTGTTAATGAAGTACAAATGTATTGACTTCAAATTTTACCAATAAATTTTTTCATATAATAGATAATTGTTTTTTATTTTTTACAAAATTCATGCATAACTCATGATAAAACAATTGATGTTTTATTATATTGTATTGAACATTTCATTTAGGGAAAAAATGGATGTGGGAATTAAATGTATTAAAATGTGAAAATATTAAAAATAATGTTATAATATTTGGGAAATATGGTTTTTCTTATCCCCTAGAATAATTACACTCATGAACAATGCTATCGAATTGATGTACAATATTATTGATGAAATTTTAATTTTATAAATTGAATATATATATATATATATATATTTAATTGAGATAAAACATAACTTAATGAAGAATGAAAGAAATATGAGGTATATATATATTATATAACCCAGATGAATGTTATAAATCTGATAGTTTTAATAGTAATCCCAATGATTGTATAATAATCTGATCATTTCGATTGTAATATAACTATCAATAATGGTAAATTAACCAAAAAATAGTATCGTAACTTATGGAAGTGTAAAATAATATTTATTTATATATTAAAATTAAATATCTCATATTTGTATCATTATAAAAGTAAATCAATTTTTTCCAAATTGATAATAGTAAATGTTCATATTTTTTTAAATGGAAATATGTTATATTCTCATTTTTTTGATAAAATATAAAATGATTTAATGTAAATATTATTTTTTAAAATGGATTTAAGAATAAATATTATGTTTTATTATAATGATAATATAATATTATGATATCTTAGGTAATTTCTTAATGGTTCATAGCATTGACCATAATATAAAAAGTGTTATTTATCAAATAAATGATGAATATCATTAAAAAATAAATTTCTATAATTTAAAAAAAATTCCATAATTTTTATTTGTTTTTTAGAATATAAATATCACTTAATGATTATGTTTTTCCCCTAAAATATTTTATTACATATTAAATAGTGAAATATGAAAAAATATGATCATTTACATTATAATCAAAATAGACAAATTTTTTAGTCATCGAAGACATATGAACACATTAGTTCAAACACACATGAAAATTTTACATTTTATATTCAGATGAATCTATATTATTGGTTTTTATGATCCAATATAATAAATTACTATTTTTAATAAAAAAATCATCCATTTCCTTACAATATTAATACCGCCTCTCCCTACCCCTTCTTCATCAAATTAATAATCCCTACAACATTCCGAATTTTGTTCATATTACCATATTCATTCTATAAACCCTATATTAGTGTTACTAGTCTTAAAAAAAGTAAAATACAAGGTTCCATAAGTGTAAGACTCATAATAGTCATCTAAAGAAGTAATTCCCTTAGATGATTTTATTAATTTTTATTACTACCCATCCACCAAAAACATTACACCAAATATTTCATAATATCACTATGGTCATTCAGAAATTATAATTTTATTATTTTAGTGTAATATATTAGATCATTCTTACTATCATTAATGAAGTGGATTCAAATATAAAAATACTAGTTATAATATGGTTGGTTCAAACCTCAAAGAAAAACGTACTTCACTTTTCTCCACCACCTTCAAGGTTGGTTATAAAAAAATATTATCGGAAAATCTGACATTAATAATTTTATAATAAATTATTTCATTTTAATTAATTTTTTAATAATAATATAATTAAATAAAATGAATCTATTATATAATGGTTAGAAAAATGAATTAAAAGAACAAACCATATACCGTTGAAATTTTTATGAAGAGAATCACCTGTCTTTAGAAGAAACAGTATATTTGGTACTATTTAAACATATGTGTGGACATTAATACCATTTAACATCACATATGATGTTGAAGTCATGTTTTAAAAGGACATAAATAAATATCCCTAACTTATATTTCATTGGATCGATGAAATGAATGACCATGAAACCATAGAATAAAACATTATGTCACATTGAAATGGATATTTATTAATATAACAAAATTATATTAAATAACATAACGATGTAAAAGGTTATGAATTAATTAATTAAATAATTTTATTTTATTACATAAAACATTACCTACATGTTTAGGATGATTCATGGACCTATGATAAGGGATATCTTTGAACTACCTTTTTTCTTGGTGCTAAGAAATTTATCATCATAGTTAAATTTCAAAATCTCATTGATATTTTGTAATTAATATAATTTCATTATTTTTTCCAATTATGTAAATACCTATGTTATTATCCACTCATTTGTTGCGTTAATACATAAATTGTGTTCATTTTTCATATGCCTAATTCAAATTCAATCCTTAATATGGGTAAAGTTTCAATGAATTAATACTTATATATATCACTCATTGAATTTCATTTTTCCATTCGCTATTTCATTAAAATAAGAAAAAAAATCATAACCATATTCATTTCGATATGGATTTTAATAAAAACTCATAATAATTATTTCTATGAATGTAATTAATTGATTCTTTAAAGGTACATTTTAATGTTAATTTATATACCCAATTCACTATCAATTTTCATGTAGTTAAACCTAAATGAACACCATATTTAATATCTGATTCATATTTAATCAGATATGGGCTACCAAAATATTTAATTCCTTCATCATTTTCTAATATTTTTGAAATATCCATTTACTGTGATTTGTGGAATGATTATGAAACCCATTTATTTCTATGTGTTATTCTTATGATTATGCCTCAAGATTTGTTCCATTTTGTTTTACACATAATATTATAGATTTTATTATGGATGTCACCATATATTTATCCAATCCATTATATATTTTTTTCCACATGAGATGTTATGTATGTGATTGGTGAGTAAACCTAACCAATGATGGGACTCAATCAATAATGTGATGCTGCCTCGGTGGTTATCCTTAACATTTTATTATTTTATGTTTTATGTTTCTACCACTTAAATATGAGGTTATGATATAATATATACCATGTAATTTTTTTCATGATCCAATGTTATTATTAATAATCCAACTATTTTATTATACCATGTTCTGTTGTTTGACTCGCATGTTATGGTTTTTTATCTTGTTTATTCCCCTGTTGGGATTTATTGCACACCGATTTATTTAATTTATTATCTATATTCTCTTGTGAATTATATTGAGATAAAGAGAATTTAGGAACTCATTAAGTAGAATAAAATAAATATTTTTTGTTTCTAATTTGGAAATAAATATGGAACCCAGCCTTTTAATGAATCCTGAACATATGATCATTCATATATCTTTATTTTATGTTTGTGTTAAAATCATGTAATAATATGTTTAAAAGGCTTGGTTCACAATATAATCACATTAACATATATAAACAATCCATTAATGATATCTATAGTACAAGATGCTCAAAATCCCAAAATATAGATAACTATAATGAATCCATCACAATATCTCAATGATATAAAATCATAAATGAATTACCCTACAAAAGATAACCTCTATGAGGCATTCATTTTAACAATTTAAAAACTCATATATATCTTTGCAGAAGAAGGGAAATACAATTTTAGGATTCCCACTCCCATACACATGTCCTATAAAATATAAACAGAATATTCCAAAAGTAATATGTTCGGTGTGAGGAACAAATCATAGTTGTATACCATAATGAATATATATATGTCATTTTACAATGAAAACCAATCATTATAGTTTGAAAATTGCTTTTCAGAACACTTTAACATTGAAAAAAAAACTTGAATGAATTAATTTTTAAATGATTTATTTGTTTTTGTAAGAATATTATTTATTTTACAATTATTAATGAATAAATATTATGTAAAATTATTTGATGTCACCTGATATAAAAATTCTCAACCCACCAAAACATGTCTTAAAAAACATATATATTAGCAAAAACAAAAACATCTATACAAAAAGGGTTCTAACAATAAAAGCATAGACCTTAAAATCAAATAAGGCCCACACAATATGTATAATTGGAGTTAAACATTGAATTACATAGTGAAATAGTATAGTACATGCTCCACTATAAAATTAATCTTATTCAATAATTGTGGGAGCTACCAAAAATCGTTTAGGATTAAAAATACTTCTGTGGGAACTTTTAGTCTCTATAGATACATGTCATATTCTCATTCATTCTTCTAATTAAAGACACTACCAATACCCCAAACCTAAGTAGTCTATGACATAGGCTAAGCTTTCAATCACCTAAGTCACCATACATACGCCCATGGTGCCCCATGTGTCACATATTCTAGTCACATGAATTCTTAAAATTAAAACCTTCATAAAATAATTCCCATAATAATCAAATAACACAAACAATGTAAATCATTTTTAAACCCCACTTTTCATGCATTTTTGAAACCATAAATCCACTTTGATAGATTTTATCAAACAAAACATAGATATTTAAATCCCTTACATTGAAAAATCAATGTTATACAACCATATTACTAACTCAAACCATTATTGACATCATATATGAATGAATCATCAATAATAAGAAAATTTTTAATTTAATTTTATCATCAAAAGTTAATGAAATTATTTAATCAAATTTTAGACATGGTGAAATACCCAAAAAAAGAGACACGTACCTCAAAATAAAATTCAAACACACTACCATCAATGAAAACAAAAGCACATGACCATAAAAGATCCACACACTCCAATGACACAATAAAACATAAAAAATAACCATTTAAAACACTATGTTTGAACAAATATCAAAATTGTGCTCCCATATTCCATGATGAAGAAAGAAAAAATAATATAATGGGAAATGTGGAGAAACTATTAGGAATCCAATAACACTAGTGGGGAAATGAAAAAACTAAACAAGGAATAGAACTAAAATTAAATAGAAAATGATTAAATTAAAAGGAAGAGAGATTCACATTAAATGTGTAAAAATGGGTTGATATGGATTAAAATAATATAATGATAAATGTATAGAATCCGTAACTTTTAAAATACTATACAATCTTCATGATTATAAGAGTTGTGTTCCATCAATGGGGGAGTCTATTAACCCACAAAATAAAACATATATTTTCATCAAACCCAAATATAGTTTTTAAAAATAATCGTAAGTCAATGAAAAAAAAACATTTGTTATGAAAATTCCTTTACCACTAGATATTCCAAATAGTTTCTACTAATCATGTTCAGGAACCCATTTTTCTAAAGACTCTGGTTAAAATACATTTTAATCATAAGTGAAACACTCATAATTTTATATAAATTACTAATTTATTATGTGTTTTTATGTCATATATGTTTTTGGGTTGATTTTTCGAAGCATATTTTCTTTATATTTCGAAGGATTTTATGAGGGTTTATGTTTTGAAATGGTTATGGAAAAAAATCAACTTTCTATATAAAGTAGTGTTAGGTAATCAAGGATTCATTATGTTGGAAAAAGGTTGTCACATCATCTTTCTAGATAGTTTTATTTACTATGAAAATTGTATGTTTCTAAACTATATAATCACATGAAAAGTGAATGGTTTATCAAATTATGCAGTATATCTATGAAGATACCTACATGTTGTATTGTTAGACTAACATGGGTGACACATGTTTCATATAAAATTTTTTCAAAACCATTCTATGTTCATTAATATCATGTAAATATTATATTAGAATTACATTATGCGCACAAAAACACAAATTTTTCTCTCACTCACCTCATATGTTGAACTAATGGATTCCACTATGAGACTTTAACCAAAATTCTCCCTCTGAAGCCATTTTTATTAGATGTAATTTTATTACATCTCTATAATAAATTATTAGTATTGTTTATCTTTCTCCAAAAATTTTCTTATATACTCACACTTAAAATGTAATATTAGATCTATAATAGAAATATTTATCGTCTAGGATGTGATTTTCATGATATATTTATGGGATTTATTGATGTAATAGAATTTGAAAATTAAATATAAAGGTTTATTTTTGTTGTTGTTTAGTTTCATCACCCAGTGTGTGGTAAGTGTAATTTTACTATTCAACACTTATTATAGAACATATTACTTAGTTATTATATTTTCTTATTATATTTTGAAATTTAATGTGGAATGATGTATTTATGAATATAATTTTTTTATGATTTTAATGTAATTATAATTTTAATGGTTTTTAGAGACCAACTTTGTTATATGGTTGAAAATTTATGATATTGAATTAATTCAAGGAATTTGTATTATTAAATGTTTTAATATAAATTGTAGATTATTTAAAATAGAAGGATGAGGAATGTTGGTACATGTGGGTGGAGTGTGATAATAATTTTATTTTACATAGCCATAATTTTAATTTTTTTTGTGAGGTTCCACAATAGAGGCACAAGAAGAATGTTCACCTCGCGATGAATTGGAATATTAATGAGTAACCGCCCATGAGTATGAGACTATCCCCTAGCATGAATGTGAAAGTGACTTAGAGTATGTGGTCTGGGTAAGACAACTTCTATTAATGATTAAATTGTTTCTAATTATTAATATTAAGTAATTTAAATTGATATTCTTCTTTTATTTTCCTCCCATAATGTTTAATTTTATAATGAACTTTGATCTATTGGTTTTCCATCCTAGTTGAATATATGTAATGATTTTGTTGTATTTAATAATTTTTATGAGTAATCAACCTGTACATATACACACTAATGGGTATGTAGATGATATTTTATAAGATATGGTAAAGGAAAATATTTCATATTTTTCAAGTAGTGCCTTTTGATATAGCATTCTATACTGATATTGTTCAATTTTTTATCTCATTTGAGTCTAGAGAATTTCCACGGTGACTCCTTAGTCATTATTTATTATATTGTCATGTTTTTTGGGTCTATTTATATTTTTATTAAATTAATATTTTTGTTTTTATTCTCATTTGATGTTTTTATTTGGAATTCATTAATTTTATGTTTTGTTTTAGTTGTTTCGATTTTATCATGACATTTTTTGGGTGTATAAAGTATAAATCACCCCCAATGGATCAATAAGCCCTTAGAATTTATTGAATATTTTTTGTTTTATTTGGACATCATCTAAGGTTAGCAGAAACATGGGTTTTCCCCAGACTATGTTAAGGGATGTTATGTTTTATAGATACATCCCGAATGAATAAATTAATAATATAATAATGTGAAAAATAATTCATAAAAGTGACCTAATGGGTTTAAAAAGATACAATAACTATTTTCTAATCTAGTTTCTCTATATTTTTGTGTCTGAAAATGATTACCCAACCAGAGTTATATAATTTCGATGAATTGTATCATAAAAAATGTGACATTTCTAGGTATATGAGTAAAAAATCATCACATTTTATATGGTTGTGACCCCAAATGTATATGAAATTCCACAAATAAAATATTTATGTTTTTAAGTGGAAAATAATTTATCTATGTGGCTAGAGAGACCATTATTTACTCAAATGGGACAATATTTGTGAACCCTTTGTATGATTAAATATCAATTTTGACAAATATTTTTAGACATTATGAATCATTTCCAAGTTTAGTGTGAATTTGAACCATACAATGGACAAATGCATGAAGACCAATCACTAATCACTAATTCAAACAATGAATTATTTTATAATACATATTAATTTCATAATCATGTTGAATGAGATATTTATAATGATATTATAAAAGTTTAGAAAATATTTAAATACAATATCATATTATTCATTATTAAAATTACCCTAAGTAATTTAGGATTAGTTTGTTAGTTTAAGAGTAACATTATATACTGACCAATTATTAAATTATTTGAGTAATTTGGCATAAGAAATTAGACCCATATAGAGTAATATGATTGTCAAAATTTCATAATGGGTTATATATATTTACAAACATATCACATCGAAGAAACATATAAACCTTATATATTGTTATACAACAAAATACCACCTTATTACATTAAAGTATAGTATATGTCAGATATAATTAACATAAATAATTTATAACATATGAGATATTTATTTTTATATATATTTTAAATTTTATATCTTTTTTGGATTTCATATTTGGGAAATTATAGAGTGTCATCTAATATAAATATTAACAAAAATGCCGAAAAATAAATTGAATGAATAATACATAATAAAAATGATTTATGATGATTAAAAAAATAATATATACATCATGATAGAATTATATGTGTTAAAACAATTCAATTTGAATTATTAAGGTCTTTAGGACTAATAACGGGTAAGATTTTCACTAAACAGAATCTGTTGAGTTTGTAATAAGCAAGATAGTGGTAAAGAATAAATAATCAATGAAACCACCTTAATATAATTATTCTTCTGAGTTGTTAAATATTAAAATACTAAATAGAAAGAAATATGTTTTCACAATATGTATTAAACAATTTTTTCTTGGATTGGGGGACAATTTATTATTCTTTTGGAAAATAGGTGTAACATATATTTAACTGAAATTAAATTACACCATGAGTTATTAAAGGATTTATTGAATATATATATATTTTTTCATAAATTAATTATTAAGATAATAAATTTAAAAAATTATGACATTTTTTTCTAGAATTTAAAATAATTGGTGTCTTCAAATTTTATAGGATGATAAAATACTAGCAAAAAACTACTAGATATTGGATGTTTATTATTTTTTAGGAAGTAACACGTGATTTTAATTATTTTAATATTAAAATTTAATACATTTAGGAAAAAATTTATATTCTAAATGTGCGTGTTTATGTATTTGCATAGTAACCCCGTTAAAATGATCTAAATTCTATAATTGGCCCACATGATACTGAGAAAATGTAACCTCCCAAGTAAGTAATGAATAATAGATATTTTTATCTATGTTTATTAATGATTAAGATAGTGTTATAGAGGCTTAAAATGAAAATAAATACAATCTTATGCATGGAATACACTAATATTCTTAAAAGATTGTTTTACTGCTTTTTGATGGCAAAACATTATTGAATCTATATTTTGACAATTTTATAAATTATGTTTGTCAAAATAAACTTTTTATTTATGACTGGGACATCAAAATTTACTTTGTGTGAATTTTTGGTATTTTTCTGACAATGTTCATTTTTTAATGAATAGAGAAAAATACTGCATTTTACATTAAAACTGCTTTTTAATCTAATTTATTTATATGATTAGATTATCTTTTGAATTGTTCTTAATGTGTAATATGAATATATTTTTACCATTTTATCCAATTTTGGTCATTGGAATCAATTTCACTTTGAAATTAGACTTAAACTGGTGTCAATCTTTTGATACTTATTGTTTTGTAAAAACACTCTATTTGCTCTGGCACCGGGAATTGATTATTAAATTAATTAATGTGACTTATATGATTTGAATTTTATAAAATAGACTTCATTTTTGAATTCGGAATATCAAATATAGCTTAGGGTGAATTTTTGGTAATTTTCTGAAAAACATCAATTTTTGATGAATAGTGAAACCACTAAGTGGTAATCAAGCAAACTGATTTTTCAGTTAAATGAAAGTTTACCACTAATGTGTATTGAATTTTGAAAATCCGACATACATGGTTGTCATTAAGAAGTAAAATGTGGTTCAATGAGATTATAATAATTTTTTGGTGAATAGTAACTTATGAAGTTCTTAATCGCGATTAGTGGTAATTAGGGTAGTTTATGGTATAAATAATGCTTTAGTAATAGGAAATGACCTAGACACATGTCCCAAACTTATTGGCTGTGTCATGGCCGACCAAGACAAGACATTGGTCAACTTGGGGACCCCATGGAGACACTTTGGTTTGGAAATGACATAAATAACTTTTTATTAAATGTTAAAATAAAAATGAAACAAACAAGAGATGTTTTACGAAACCAATTTTTACATTGGGTTATAAAGATCAGATTTTTGATTATAAATAGTAATTGGAAAGATAAAAAGATTTCCTACATCATATTATTTGTTTGATGATTTTTAGACATTAAATAATTTAAATTATTTATGACATAATAATGATGCAGCGATGACATCATTATTTGACGATTTAAATAAAATGGAAAGATAATGTAAAATCTATGAACTACACATGTCCAAAACTTATTGGATGAGTGGATTTCGAAGCCTTATCACCTTATCCACGAATTATATCAATGTGGGACCTTTTGAAACCGAAACACATTTTCAAATAAAGTAATATTTCTTTACTTTCCAAAAGTGCCCCTCCTCTCCTCTTATAAAAGGCCCCCACCTCTACCTCATTTAACACACTACTCAAGCCTTTGGCTCGGCCAACCCCTGCCCATTTACTCTCTCAATATCCCTCTACTCATCCTAGAGGATTCCCTTTGGGCAGAATCCTTTCAAAGGAAGCCTTTAGGCTCAAATCAAAAGGAGTTACACTTTTAAAGGTAATTCATTCTCTCATGTTCATTTGTTTTATTTTGCTTCTCCAACCCCCTAAAATCTTTTTATTTACTTATTTTGTAACAACACCAGTATCTTAAATATACTAGGATGTTTTTATAAGATTTATTTGAGCTACACTCTCACACAACTACATCAAATGGTTAAAGAACATACGGTTTCCGTGGATGGCGAAATTCTGCCTCCCGAAACGATGATTGTTCAACACTCATTTAACACCTTAAAAGGTGTCCATTATGATGTCACTATTTTTATACATGATATATAATATGTTTATGTTTTCCTTAAGCTTCTGTTTTTTTCATTTTGGGCATACCTTTATGGTTTCCATTATGGGTAAACACGATATCTTCATTTTAGGAAGTGGGGACTACCGCCCCCTCAAAGTGATTTGATTCGTTAAATACCATATGTGGGACATATAAAGGATGGAACTATGATATTATATATGATATTATACTGGAATTATAATATAACTTTATATCATTATGATTCCATTCTATAAAATACGAAATAGAAATGAAAGTAGCGTTCATGCGTACGTACGGCTTACCGTCTCCATGAACGGTGCATTTCATTTCTTACCTCTAAATGATTATGTAATATTATAAATGCATGTATGTACTGGATATATATGACATATATGATATCTACATCATGAATACCATTCTGGATATAATGAACCTTTGACCAAATTAACAACATGTAAGTGTAAGAAGTCTATTTTTGACTTAAGAACCAAATACCGACAAAATGAACATTATTAACTTAACTTATTACATGATGTTCATAACATGGTATAAAAGGAATAATGAAATTAAAAAAGATTCATAAGAAAGTAGAGATTAACTCAAGTTTATTATTCAGGAGATTAAAGAACGGTCGGGTCAAGTCGGATACGAGGTATGGGACTTCGTCTCAATCTCATTTCTTTGAGGCATATTTTATTTTATACACAACATTCTTTTATACGGTGTATAAACCCCTTTGACTTTTACATTTATTCAAAAGGAATCTTTTTTTATACGAAGCATTTACTAAACGACAAAAGGGAATGTTTTTTTCGTACGTATGCGGCGACAACGACTTCTCCGCCGTCGTGACCGTTATTTGAGTTTCGGCTTCCTCTACAAGCCATACCTTATTTTTTAAAAGAAAAATAAATACCATGTTTTAATTTTCTTTTATTTTGGTATGGAAAATGGTTTTCACAATGTTTTTGTGTTGTATTGATATCTTGTGATTGAAATGTGGAAATTTTATGTTTCCTTTATGCATGTTTTATGTGATACGATTATGTTATGGTTCTTGGGCATTATTATGAAGACGGGTGGTTCTGTGATAAACTAAGGGCGGGTGAGCCCGATATAGCTCTCCAATGCATTGGGTAACACGAAGGAGTGAAAAGTTATGGTTTCTCCGAAGAGATTTTAGGGAATATACTGTGGTGGGTATTCCAAACGTAACCAAGAGGGTTACTCCCTACGTAAGAATGTTATGAATGCCTCAAGTTACCTTTATGTCTTATGATTTCTATGATTTTATTCATGATTTTATGAGGTCTGTTAAAGTGCCTATGTTTTATGGGTAAATTATGATTTCATTCTTATGTATATATGAACTCATGTTTCCTTTCCATGTTTTTTTATAACCCATACTGAGTTTTTATGCTCATCCCAAGTTTTTGAAATGTTTTTCACAGGTCAAGGGAAAGGTACATGATAAGATGATAGAGTCAAGGATGTGTCAAGAAATAATCCATGTTTTATTTTAAATGTGTTTCCATTGATGGGAATGAAGAATACTATCTTTATGTAACCACTTTGTTTATATGTGGAATGTAATGCAAGTTTTATGATCTAATTCTCTAAAACTCTAAACCCAAAAAGATCCTCAATGTGTAATCTTGTAATAACTCAAGATTAAGTAAGGTTTAAGGTTGGGGCCTTATAGTTGGTATCAAAGGTCGGTTTAGATAACTTTAGGAGTTAGAATTCTATTAAATGATTATCCAAAAATATTTTTTTTTGAAATGATATAGCATTCGAAGATTACAATGTTGCTTCATCTAAGACATGTGTGTTCAGAATGGTTTTCTGTAGAGGAAACAGGGAAGCAGTGCTTGGAAGGTATACAGAAGGAAATAACCTTCCGAATCAGCATCTTGAGATGGTCGGAATTGGAACTGAATAGTTTGTTGCAGTAATGGCGTAGTTGAATCAAGCGATAAATGGCGGTGGTATCCATACACAAGATCAGCCAGATCAACCGCAGAGGAACATGTCAGTGGTGGAACATTTCATTAGGCAACATCCCCAATAATTCAGAGGATCATCTGACCCTGTGTTAGCTGAAGGTTGGATTAAAGCACTAGAGAAGATTTTTGATGTCATGGTGTGTTCAAACAATCAAAAGGTTAGTCTTGCTATTTACCGTTTGGAGGGTGAAGCAGATCAGTGGTGGTCTATGGTTAAAAATATCAGGGACGCCGATGAGATTGATGCTCTTGACTGGGATGAATTCAAAGGTATGTTTCTTGAGAAGTATTTTCCTAGGGCTGTTAGACTTAGGATGGAAAAGCAATTCTTGGAATTGAGGCAAGAGGAAGACTCAGTGGCTACCTATGAAGAAAGTTTCACTAGTTTGGAAAGGTATGCTCCAAATTTTATCCGAGACCTTGATAGTAAAATCAATCATTTTTAATCAGGATTAAATCCAAAATATCGAAGGGCATTAGCTTCTCGTGAGTTTAAAAGTTATGAAAATCTTGTTCGATGTGCTGAGAAGGTGGAAATGGAGTTTTCCGATGATCAAGTGTTCTATAACAACCAGCAGAAGAAGAGACCGAGGTGGCATGAGAAAGGTAAGAATTCTTCAAAAAAGTCTGATGGTAAGAGAACTAAGTTTTTAGTTTGTGATAAGTGTGGCAAAAGGCATGCTGGGGAATGTCTTCCGAATTCTGGAAAGTGCTACCCATGTGGTAAGATGGGACATAAGGCTCGTGATTACACTGAAAAGGATCAAGGTGAAGGTAAGACCAAATTTGATTTACAGTTAGTGAAATGTTATAAGTTCAATGAGATGGGTCACTATGAAAATGAGTGTCCGAAAAAGAGCTTGAGTGATGGGAAGCAGTTAGACTACAAGCAGAAAGGGGTGGTGAAATCCTTTGCAACTACTTCAGCAGATGTCGGGCCATCAAATGAAGTTATATCAGACTATTACCGAAGGAATTGAAAAGAAGATTGGTGAATGCTCCAGTTTTGGCACTACCTTCCAGGAATGGTGAGTTTGTTATATACAGTGATGCTTCATTTAAAGGACTTGGTTGCGTCCGAATGAAAAATGATCAGGTAATTGCTTATGCTTCACGACAGTTGAAAACTCATGAGGTAAATTACCCTACACATGATTTGGAATTAGCTGCTGTTGTTTTTGCTTTAAAAATTTGGAGGCATCATTTGTATGGAGTAAAGTGTGAAATATATACCGATCACAAAAGTTTAAAGTATATATTCACTCAGAAAGAATTGAACATGAGATAAAGGAGATGGCTAGAATTAATCAAGGATTATGATTGTACAATTCATTACCATCCGGGAAAATCAAATAAAGTGGCTGATGCTTTGAGTCGAAAAAGTAATGCTTTATTAGCAATGTTGCGTTTGGAACGTGATCCTTTGGTTAAGGATTTGATGAAAATTGGCATAGAAGTTGTTGGTGTAGGAAGTTCTTCTGTTTTGTTTTAGGTATCAGTGAGATCATCTCTATCAGATAGAATCAAGAAAGCACAGAAGCAAGACAGTGAGTTGCAGAAAAAGGTAGAGCTGGTTCAGAAAGGTAAGTTGCCTGAATTCAACATTAATAATGATTGCGTTTTGAGATTTGGGAAGAGATTGTGTGTGCCTTGAGATTCACAGTTGAAGAGAGAGCTGTTATGTGAAGCTCATAGTTCTCCATTTTCAGTTCATCCGGGCAGTACTAAGATGTATAGAGAACTGCGGGAGTATTACTGATGGGATGGAATGAAAAGAGATATTGTTGATTTTACTGTGAAGTGTTTGACTTGTCAGCAGGTTAAAGCAGGGCGGCAGTTACCGAAAGGGATGCTTCAGCCTTTACCAGTGCCAGAGTGGAAATGGGAGAATATATCCACGGACTTTGTTGTTGGATTACCGAAGACATCTCGAGTTAATAATGCAATCTGGGTTATTGTTGGTCGCTTGACCAAATCTGCTCCTTTCCTTGCTATACGAGATACTTTCTCTCTTGATCAACATTCCCGTTTGTATCATAAAGAGATAGTCAGGTTACATGAAGTTCCTCTCTCCATTGTATCGGATCGTGATCCCAGGTTTACTTCTAACTTTTGGAAAGGCCTTCAGAAGTCGTTGGGTACTGAATTAAATTTTAGTACAGCTTTTCATCCTCAATCAGATGGGCAGTCAGAACGAACAATTCAGGCATTGGAGGATATGCTACGAGCTTGTTCGATGGATTATCTGGGAAGTTGGGACCAACATCTTTCTATGGTTGAGTTTTCATATAATAACAGTTTTCATTCCAGTATACAGATGGCACCATTTCAGGCATTATATGGGAAGCGGTGTCGAACTCCATCTTTCTGGGATGAAGTGGGTGAAAGGAAGTTGATGGGACCAGAATAGGTAGAAGAGATGGCAGAAAAAGTTCAGCTGATTCAGAAACACATGAGAACAGCTCAGAGCAGGCAGAAGAGTTATGCGGATAACCGGAGGAAGGATCTATCTTTCGAGGTAGGTGATCATGTTTTTCTCAAAGTTTCACCATGGAAAAGTGTGGTGCGATTTGGTAAGAAAGGAAAGCTGAGTCCAAGGTTCATTGGACCATATGAAATTCTGGAGAGAGTTGGATCAGTTGCATATCGGGTGGCTTTACCTCCGAGTTTATCTCAGGTACACAATGTTTTTCACGTTTCGATGTTGAGAAAGTATATGCCAGATCCATCTCATGTTTTGAGTCCAGAAGTAGTTCAGCTGGAAGAGAACAAATCATATGAGGAAAAACCGGTCCATATTCTTGACCACAGGGAGAAAGTGTTACGGAATAAGGTGATTAAGAAGGTAAAGGTTTTGTGGAAAAATCACATGATGGAAGATGCAACATGGGAATCTGAAAATGCAATGAGGGATAAGTACCCCCATTTATTCGATAAGTAAATAAATTGCGGGGATGCAATTTTCTAATGGGGGGAAGGATGTAACATCCCAAGTAAGTAATGAATAATAGATATTTTTATCTATATTTATTAATGATTAAGATAGTGTTATAGAGGCTTAAAATGAAAATAAATACAATCTTATGCATGGAATACACTAATATTCTTAAAAGATTGTTTTACTGCTTTTTGATGGCAAAACATTATTGAATCTATATTTTGACAATTTTATAAATTATGTTTGTCAAAATAAACTTATTCTTTATGATTGGGACATCAAAATTTACTTTGTGTGAATTTTTGGTATTTTTCTGACAATGTTCATTTTTTAATGAATAGTGAAAAATACTGCATTTTACATTAAAACTGCTTTTTAATCTAATTTATTTATATGATTAGATTATCTTTTGAATTGTTCTTAATGTTTAATATGAATATATTTTTACCATTTTATCTAATGGTGGTCATTGGAATCAATTTCACTTTGAAATTAGACTTAAACTGGTGTCAATCTTTTGATACTTATTGTTTTGTAAAAACACGCTATTTGCTCTGGCAGCGGGAATTGATTATTAAATTAATTAATGTGACTTATATGATTTGAATTTTGTAAAATAGACTTCATTTTTCAATTCATAATATCAAATATAGCTTAGGGTGAATTTTTGGTAATTTTCTGAAAAACTTCAATTTTTGATGAATAGTGAAACCACTAAGTGGTAATCAAGGAAACTGATTTTTCAGTTAAATGAAAGTTTACCACTAATGTGTATTGAATTTTGAAAATTAGACATACATGGTTGTCATTAAGAAGTAAAATGTGGTTCAATGAGATTATAATAATTTTTTGATGAATAGTAACTTATTAAGTTCTTAATCGCGATTAGTGGTAATTAGGGTAGTTTAAGGTATAAATAATGCTTTAATAATAGGAAATGACCTAGAAACATGTCCCAACCATATTGGTTGTGTCCTGGCCGACCAAGAAAAGCCATGGGTCAACTTGGGGACCCCATGGAGACACATTGGTTTGGAAATGACATAAATAACTTTTTATTAAATGTTAAAATAAAAATGACACAAACAAGAGATGTTTTACGAAACCAATTTTTACATGGGGTTATAAAGATCAGATTTTTGATTATAAATAGTCATTGGAAAGATAAAACGATTTCCGACATCATAGTATTTTGTTTATGATTTTTAGACATTAAATAAATTAAATTATTTATGACATAATAATGATGCAGCGATGACATCATTATTTGACGATTTAAATAAACATGGAAAGATAATGTAAACTCTATGAACTACACATGTCCAAAACTTATTGGATGAGTGGATTTAGAAGCCTTATCACCTTATCCACGAATTATATCAATGTGGGACCTTTTGAAACCGAAACACATTTTCAAATAAAGTAACATTTCTTTACTTTCCAAAAGTGCCCCTCCTCTCCTCTTATAAAAGGCCACCACCTCTACCTCATTTCACACACTACTCAAGCCTTTGGCTCGGCCAACCCCTGCCCATTTACTCTCTCCATATCCCTCTCCTCATCATAGAGGATTCCCTTTGGGCAGAATCCTTTCAAAGGAAGCCTTTAGGCTCAAATCAAAAAAAGTTACACTTTTAAAGGTAATTCATTCTCTCATGTTCATTTGTTTTATTTTGCTTCTCCAACCCCCTAAAATCTTTTTATTTACTTCTTTTGTAACAACACCAGTATCTTAAATATACTAGGATGTTGTTATAAGATTTATTTGAGCTACACTCTCACACAACTACATCAAATGGTTAAAGAACATACAGTTTCCGTGGATGGCGAAATTCTGCCTCCCGAAACGATGATTGTTCAACACTCATTTAACACCTTCAAAGGTGGCCATTATGATGTAACTATTTTTATATATGATATATAATATGTTTATGTTTTCCTTAAGCTTCTGAGTTTTTCATTTTGGGCATACCTTTATGGTTTCCATTATGGGTAAACACGATATCTTCATTTTAGGAAGTGCGGACTACCGCCCCCTCAAAGTGATTTGATTCGTTAAATACCATATGTGGGACCTATAACGGATGGAACTATGATATTATATATGATATTATACTAGAATTATAATATACCTTTATATCATGATGATTCCATTCTATAAAATACGAAATAGAAATGAAAGTAGCGTTCATGCGTACGTACGGCTTACCGTCTCCATGAACGGTGCATTTCATTTCTTACCTCTAAATGATTATGTAATATTATAAATGCATGTATGTACTGGATATATATTACATATATGATATCTACATCATGAATACCATTCTGGATATAATGAACCTTTGACCAAATTAACAACATGTAAGTGTAAGAAGTCTATTTTTGACTTAAGAACCAAATACCGACAAAATGAACATTATTAACTTAACTGATTACATGATGTTCATAACATGGTATAAAAGGAATAATGAAATTGAAAAAGATTCATAAGAAAGTAGAGATTAACTCAAGTTTATTATTCAGGAGATTAAAGAACGGTCGGGTCAAGTCGGATACGAGGTATGGGACTTCGTCTCAATCTCCTTTCTTTGAGGCATATTTTATTTTATACACAACTTTCTTTTATACGGTGTATAAACCCCTTTCACTTTTACATTTATTCAAAAGGAATCTTTTTTTATACGAAGCATTTACTAAACGACAAAAGGGAATGTTTTTGTCGTACGTATGTGGCGACAACGACTTCTCCGCCGTCGTGACCGTTATTTGAGTTTCGGCTTCCTCTACAAGCCATACCTTCTTTTTTAAAAGAAAAATAAATACCATGTTTTAATTTTCTTTTATTTTGGTATGGAAAATGGTTTTCACAAAGTTTTTGTGTTGTATTGATATCTTGTGATTGAAATGTGGAAATGTTATGTTTCCTTTATGCATGTTTTATGTGATACGATTATGTTATGGTTCTTGGGCATTATTATGAAGACGGGTGGTTCCGTGATAAACTAAGGGCGGGTGAGCCCGATATAGCTCTCCAATGCATTGGGTAACGTGAAGGAGTGAAACGTTAAGGTTTCTTCGAAGAGATTTTAGGGAATATACTGTGATGGGTATTCCAAACGTAACCAAGAGGGTTACTCCCTACGTAAGAATGTTATGAATGCCTCAAGTTACCTTTATGTCTTATGATTTCTATGATTTTATTCATGATTTTATGAGGTATGTTAAAGTGCCTATGTTTTATGGGTAAATTATGATTTCATTCTTATGTATATATGAACTCATGTTTCCTTTCCATGTTTTTTTATAACCCATACTGTGTTTTTATGCTCATCCCAAGTTTTTGAAATGTTTTTCACAGGTCAAGGGAAAGGTACATGATAAGATGATAGAGTCAAGGATGTGTCAAGAAATAATCCATGTTTTATTTTAAATGTGTTTCCATTGATGGGAATAAAGAATACTATCATTATGTAACCACTTTGTTTATATGTGGAATGTAATGCAAGTTTTATGATCTAATTCTCTAAAACTCTAATCCCGAAAAGATCCTCAATGTGTAATCTTGTAATAACTCAAGATTAAGTAAGGTTTAAGGTTGGGGCCTTATAGAAAATGCATTATTATAAATAGTTTGATTTATAATCCTCTTAACATTTATATATTAATATATTTACAAGAATTATTATACCAGAAATTAATAATGGTGTTACATCCCATGATTTTTATCAAAAAAATTATCATTTCTTTAGTTATGTAATATTGAATAAATCACATAAAATCAGGAAGATACCAAAATAAAAACATTATAAATGAATACTGAATAAAAGGAGAAGCATTTCATGATGTAGAGGAACCTATACCTATTAAATAGTAACTTGAACTTTGGAATAGTAATATGACCATTATGAATTGTCATTCGACCACTATAATAATATCCTCACACATAATATTATGTATAAAATTTATGTAACCAATGAAAATATTATGATGTATTTTTTAATTTCATAACTAAATAAGTGTTCTAAAAATGAAAAATAAAGTATTGGTAATTTTTTAAGTCATAAATATTTTATTTCTATTTTACGACTAAATTAATATTTTCATATTAAATAATTATTAATTAAATTTATTAAAAAATTAAAATATTTTTCTTACAAATATATGATAATTTTATGAGACCTTAATTAATTTTTCAAAGTGTGTTTAAAATATTTTTAATTATCAAATCAATATTTTATAAATAAATAATGATTTTCAATAAAAATTAAAAATTATATATATAGATAACTATTTTTAAAAAAATTTGTACATTCTTTAATTCTACATGTCAAAAAATTATTAGGGGTATTTTTTGGGATTTCTCTAAAATACATGATTTTTTGTGAATATCAATATACTTTAATTTATAGTATTTGACCAACACATGAATGAATGAGTCATAGAAGATGAAATTATGTTGTAATGACTAAATATTTATCTCTACTTCATTGTTTAAATATATTTAGGTATAATTCACGAACTATTCATTGTCTTCAGAAAAAAATAAAATAATGAATAAAATGACAAGGAAACACCCATCTCCTCTACTATAAATAAAACCCCTCACCACAAATTCTCCTCATAACATTGATGCTTTGATCATTTTCCATATTATAACTAATAATATTCCCACGTCACTCAATCAAATCCAGGATCTCTTGGTCTCATGAAAATAAAAACCAATTACCCTAAGGAGGTTCTCAAGGGGGATAAATACAAGTGATAAAATCTTCATTCATTTTCATTTATTTCTCTTCATCTTCATTCCTTTTCACATCCTCTCCATACTGACACCAATCTATGAGGAATTATTATTATATTATATTTTATAGTGTATTATATTATTATGGAAATGTAATAATTCATATTATAATCTCTTCCCTTTTTTCCTTTTATCAAAAAAGTGAAAATATTGCATGCGGATTGTCGATTTACTGTTGTAGTGGATGATTCACTTTCATTTTTCACTACTACCTTAAATGATGGTAAAAAAATAATAATTATGATTTATGATTATTATATTATACATATAAAAATTTATATACTATTCTAGAACAAATATATAAACACGATGTTAAATAAAATGATATAAGGTCATAATGGTTCTAAAAAACTCCCAAATAAATTAAATGATTAATGATAACTATTTAGAAAAATAATCATCGTCATTCCATATATCCAATAAAATATATGATATATTAAAAATATTAATGTTAATTAAAAACGTTTAATTTAAATTTTGGAGAGTTATTCTAATTATACATGAACATCCAAATTAACTAAAAAATGATCAGATCATGAAAACTAAGAATGAAAATTCTCTCGGATGATGAAAATGAACTATATAACTCATAAAAAACTATAAATGAACTTACTATTGATTTAGTGAATCAAATTCAAGTATAACATTTTCTTTATTTTTTAATTAATTAAAATATTCTTATTATCCAGGAAATTAATGTGATGAATACATTCATACACATGGTATGGGGATTCTTGAACCCAACTATCTTCCATTGGGTTTTCCATATTTCACTCCATTTTTAGTATAGATGTTACAATAATGTTCCATTTATTTTATTTATTTTTCATTACTTATAATTTCAAGATTTATGTGTTTATAATCTTATTTTAGGAAGATAGAATAAATATTTCCAAAATAAATCCTCAAACTAAAAAAAAAATTACTTCTCGTGAGATTATTTCTTCCTCACTCAAGATTATCAATTATTATAAAATGTATGTTATTACCTATTTATTTTTGGAAAACCATGTATTATTCATTAATTCATTCATTATGAAATTAAATTTATTCCTTTTGAATGATCATTTTTTGTCCAACAATTGATTACATGGAATGGATGATAATATAAATGTTATGATGTTATCAGTGAACATTGAATTATATAGCCCTCCAATGCATTGGAAGAAGTCATGTATCTCTTGAGATAAATTGAAAAATTAATTAACCTGACTCTATATTTGTTCAAAACTATTTAGGATACTTGAAATCTAAGAAAATAAATTTTCTTTTCAGGCATTTCCACTTCCCATGATTTTTTTTATTTTCTTCTTCTAATGATGACGATGATTAAATTGTACTTATGTTATGATGATGAAGACTATTCTTGAATATTATATATTCATTTATGTTGATATATGTCATCTTACTAGTTTTTTATCTGTCTCATTTCATTGATGTATATCCTCGTGTGATTACTTGTATTGAGGAGAACATGAGGTCCAATAATAATCTAGAGAATAAGGAATTAAATTAATGATTTATTTTATTATATAAAAGTTTTGTATGTTTCTAATTTTCCCATGATATTAAACCTTATTATTCTAGTTTTTTAGAAAAAATCTATTGTTCATCCTTAAAATTTTGTAATATTATTTTATGGAAAATAAGTTTCACTATAGTTTTCATAAAATCTCGATTTAATTAATTTGGGAATTATGATTGGTGAATCTTAGTAATAACCATTAGTATGAGACTATGTATACGAAAGCACCGAAGATTATTTTTTATAAAAATGATAATAACAAGGATCCCACTTCAGATTCCCTAATTGTAAATTTCATGGTGGAATACCTTGTTTATTAATTCCTTTTTGGATTATGTTTTATTAACCGTTTCAATTTGATATAATTGTGGGAAACAGGAGAAACCAAGACAACAACTCATGTGATGGACAATACCTAGATATCTCAAATTAAATCCCCCATGCCTTGGGAGGTGGATTTCATAATTTCTTTGATAGGATTACCCATCTATATCAGGCATTGAAAAATAACCTAAATAATGTATAATGTCCTCATTCTCATCATAGGTAGTAATTGGATATTGAGCCCTTTAAAATAAAATGACCACCATAATTTATTAGTTCATTTGAACCACATGTTGTGGAATAGTGGGTCAACACAATAGTGATGATATTTTAGGTGGTTCATATTTCTAAGAGAGATAATGTTACAACAACCATTTACGTTTTTGGATGGATATGTCGACTAATGGATGGTGTTGACTAAGTACATCATCATAAAGTAAGAAATAGAAGATAAGGAGTGGGAATACATTATGATTATATTTCATTACAATCATATCCCTCAAACTATTCTTATATATTAAGATATATAATTCTTTCGGATCAAGTAAAAAAGAAGGAGAATCTTTAATAGCTTAAGAAGAATATTCCACAAGGCTTACAAGGTATACATCGGGATTACATATCAACAATTATAGAAAAAATTCTCTATTAATTATTGGTATGAAATTAATCCATCAAAAGGATCTAGTAATTTAGGAGTAAATGATTTATGAAGAACATATTTGATGAGATATCAAAGTGCTTATATTGTTTTGGTATTAGTCCCATGGATATCTAGATAAGAAAAAAATATGGAGTTTCGTGATGGGGGAACAGATATGATGGGTGGAAAAAAATAAAGCACCCTCATGTCAAAAATGTGCATAGAAATATAAGAGGAACTACAACAAAGGGATGAGGAAATGATATAAGTGTAGGAGATAAGGTCACCAAGATAATGAAAATAGAAAAGAAAAGTGGGCGAAGGTCAATTTTGTGGAGGACAGGGGATAACCACTTGTGGTCAATGCATCAATTGTATAGATCATTCGAACAATGCAAGACATTTAACTAATACTTGAATTCATAAGGGTAATCAACATCTACATCCACCAAAGCCAAAGGTGTATGGGAAAATTAATTCCATCACTACTGATGAAGTGGATCCTGAATATTATGTGGTGATAGGTATTATCATTATTCATTAATGAATATTTAACATACTATTTGATTAGAGTTATAAGAATTCTTTCATATCATGTATGTTTTGTAGAACTTTTCAAAGACCACCTCAAAATATGGAGGTTGAGTAATCTATGAGAAAAGAAAATAGGAAACTTATTTCATCCAAAGTATATAACACCTCCCAATTAAATTTTTGTGGGATGAACCTCCAAAAAAATTCTTACAACCATAGATGTAGTTTGCTGTTATGTTGGGAATGTATTGGTTATCATAATACAAAATAAAACTTAATTTTCAGGAAAGGAAAATCAATATTGACATCTTAAGTATCTTCAAATTCTATATATGTTTAAAGTGGAGAATTAATCTTATTGAAAACCATCATCTCATGTGTGGATATTATTTTCTTATGATAAATCATCTCTAGATCAAATGATTGAGGCAAAGCAGAGGGTCAGGATCGAAGACATGCCCATTGTAAGGGACCATAATGATGTATTCCTTTATAAATTATTTGGCCTTCCTCATAACTGAGATGTTGAGTTTTAAATTAAACTTATTCATGTATCTTTACATTTATCATAGAAACCATATATAATGGCCACAATATAGTTCTTGGTACAAAAGATGATATTACAAGTTATTTTGGAAAAGGGATTTATATACTTGAGTTCTTCCTTGTGGGGTGCACCCGTCCTTTTCTTCAAGAAGACAGTTAAGTCAATGCCCTTCTATGTTGATTATCATGATATAAAAATATGACAATAAATAAAAAGAATACACTATAATAAATAGATGACTTTTTTGATCAACTTCATCGTGCCAATAATGTCTCTCATGCGGACCTTCTGTAGAGATATAATCAATTAATATTTAGGAATAGAGATACTCTCAAGACATCATTTTGAACGAGGTATTGAAAATATGAGTTCATAGTGATGATTTTTAGTCACACTAATGATCCATAAATATTCATGAAATTAATGAATATATTATTTATATATTAACTACAAAATTTTTTGTAGTATTTTGTGATCATATTCTGATAATACTCCAAGAGTAAGGGGAAACATGAGGAGAATTTCAATACTATTCTAAATACTAAAGAATGGGTGAATCCTTATGTAGAGTAATGTAAATGTGAGTTCTATACAGAGAAAGTATCTTTCATGTTGGCCTATTATCTTCAAAAAAAATATAAGTGGACCCATCTAAAATAAAGGAAACCAATGAGTGTCCCATGAAAAAATATATAACAGAGATCCATAGTTTCCCATTGTAAAGATGGTAGTTAATAGAGATTGGTAAAAGACCTCTCCTGATTTCAAAACGCATAGAGTAAGGAGACCCAGATGGAAAAAAATTTTATTTGGAAAAGTTAATTTTAAGACGGTATGAAAAGGTTTTAAAATGAAATATCACTACACTAGTACTCATACTATCAACTAGTGGGGACTCTTTAAGGTATACAATAATGCGTCAAATATGTTCTTATGTTGTGTAATAATACAAAATGATAAAGTGATGTCATGAATGATGATCCCGTTGGGAATTCATGATAAAAAATAACTCACACATGATATAGAGTTGGAAGCTAGGTTATTTTCATTGAAAATATTGAGGGATTATCTATATAGGGAGAAGAGTAAAATATATACTGATAATAAGACCACAAAATATATATTCACATAGAAGGATCCTAATATATGACACCAAATATGGTTGGACCTCATAATGGATTACGAAAAATTGATGTACTGCCATCCTAGAAAATTGAATAATGGTGAGGATTCCCTAAGTAAAAAGTATTGAACAACATTATCAACAATGATAATTGAGAAGAATCTAATATTATTATATTTGAAAAGGATTGACGTGGGAATCACTACGTAAGGAACATCGTGTATAATTTAAAAAAATGATTTCTTAACCATATATCATGGATAAAATAATATAAACTCTATAAAAATATATAGAAATTCAGATTAAGTTATAAGCTATGAGAAAGGGGAAATCCTATCTATCTTAAATTGATGATGAAGTAGTTGTTTGATTTTTTCTAGGGCTATCTATAATATATAATCTATACATAAAGAAAGAGTTGTTGAATGATGTTAATATCTTAACCTTCTCTATCCTCCCTGTGAGAAAAATTATGTATCGAGATCTTCGGGAAAACTATTTATGGGACAATATGAAAAAGGATATCACTTAATATTCATCAATGAGATTGGTATTTCAAAAATTTATCTATGAAATACAAAATTATAACTGGGATGATGAAACCAATACCCATACCATCATTGAAATGGGAAAATATCACTATGATATTTTTTCACCAGACAACCAAAGACACATAGAGGATTAATTACAATATGGGTTGTTGTGGATCATATTTCAAAGTCATCTCATATTGTCTCAATTTGATATGAATTTTAATTGGGTCAAAATTCATGTATATACATCATATAAGTGGTAAGAATATATATTCATCCACTATCAATTATATCTGATCCAGATCCAAGACTTCCCTTGAGGTTATTTAACAGTCTCCCACATGATCTAAACATTGAGATGAAACTAAGATTGTATTATCATCCCCAAAATGAAGTCCAATCTAAAAGAAAAATTAGGTAACTAGAAGGAATGTTGAGATCATATTCTATGGACATCAATGGAGGATGGGACTGACATATACATTAGGTTTTTTCTCATACACCAAATATTTTAACTTGAGCATCTAAATTAATCCATGTGAAGAGATTTATGGGAAATGAGGTAGAACACTGACTCACAGTGATGAATTCATTGAAGATTTTCTTCTAGGACCAGAAATGGTTGATGTAATAATGGAAAAGGTATTATCATTCAGTAAAACATCATGGTAGCACAAATTCGATACAATATTTATGAAGGCATTTGTCAATGGGACCTTGAGTTTATGGTTGGAGACCAGGAATTGAACCACATATCTCTATGGAAAAGGATCATAAGATTTAGGATGAAAGGAAGGCTTATTTGCATATTTAACAGCCACTTTCATATTCTAGATCAAGTTAGAGATTTGGAATATTTATTGGTGCTTCCACCTACTATGTAACATGTACATGATGTATTACATGTATCCCTATTGATTATGTATGTACTTTCTATAAGGCCCCAGCCTTAAACCTTACTTAATCTTGAGTTATTAAAAGATTACACATTGAGGATCTTTTCGGGTTTAGAGTTTTAGAGAATTAGGTCATAAAACTTGCATTACATTCCACGTATAAACAAAGTGGTTACATAAAGATAATATTCTTCGTTCCCTTCAATGGAATCATATTTAAAATAAAACATGGATTCTTTCTTGACACTCCCTTGACACTATCATCATATCATGTACCTTTCCCTTGACCTGTGAAAAACATTTCAAAAAAACTTGGGATGAGCATACAAAGCTCAGTAAGGGATATAAAATATACGGAAAGGAAATATGGGTACATATATACATAAGAACGAAGTCATAATTTACCCATAAAACATAAGCACTTCAACATACCTGATCAAATCATGAATAAATCATATAAATCATAAGACATAAAAGTAACTTGAGGCATTCATAACATTCTTACGTAGGGAGCAACCCTCCTGGTTACGTTTGGAATACCCATCAAAATATATTCCCTAAATCTCTTCAGAGAAACCTTAATGTTACACTCCTTCGCGTTACCCAATGCATTGGAGATCTATATCGGGCTCACCCGCCCTTAGTTTATGACAAAACCACTCGTCTTCATAATAATGCCCAAGAACCTCAACATAATCGTATCACATAAAACATGCATAAATGAAACTTAATATTTCCACCTTTCAATCACAAGATATCAATACAACACATTGATATAAAAACATTATCAAAACCATTTTCAATACAAAAATAAAAGAAAAGTAAAACATGGTATTTATTTTTCTTTAAAAAAGGTATGGCTTATAGAGGAATCTGAAACTCAAATAATGGTCACGACGGTGGAGAAGTCGTTGTCGCCGCATACCTACGACAAAAGCATTCCCTTTTTTCGTTTAGTAAATGCTTCGTATAAAAAAGATTCCTTTTTGATAATCGTAAAAGTCAATGGGGTTTATACACCATATAAAAGAAGGTTGTGTATAAAACAAAATATGCCTCAATGAAAGGAGATTGAGACGAAGTACCATACCTCGGGTCCGACTTGACTTGATCGTTCTTTAATGTCCTGAATAATAAACTTGAGTTAATTTCTACTTGCTTAAGAACCTTTTCCAAGTTCATTATTCCTTTTATATCACTTATTTCCATGGCATTAACACTATGTAATTATTTAAGTTAATAACGGTCGTTTTAACGATCATTGGTACTTGAGTCAAAAATAAACCCTTTATAATTACAAGTTGTTCATGTATCCATTATATCTAGAATTATAATCATGATGTATATATCATATATATCCAGTATATACATTCATTTTATAATATTACATAATCATTTAGATGTAATAAATGAAATGCACCGTTCATGGAGACGGTAAGCCGTACGTACGCATTAAACGCTACTTTCATTTCTATTTCGTATTTTATAGAATGGAATCATAATGATATAAAGGTATATTATAAATCCATTATAATATCATATATAATATCATAGTTCCATCCTTTATACGTCCCACATATGGTATTTAACAAATCAAATCACTTTGAGGGGGCAGTAGTCCGCACTTCCTTAAATGAAGATATCATGTTTACCCATAATGGAAACCATAAAGGTACGCCCAAAATGAAAAATACAGAAGCTTAAGGAAAACATAAACATATTATATATCATATACAAATATAGTGACATCCTAATGGCCACCTTTGAAGGTGTTAAAATAATGTAGAACAATCATCGTTTCAAGAGGCATAAATTCACCATCCACGGAAACAGTGTGTCCTTTTACCATAAGATGTAGGTGTGTGTAAGTGTAGCTTGAATCCTTCTTATAAAAACTTCCTAGTATATTGAGGATACTGGAGTTTTTATAAAATAAATGAATAAAAAATGTTTAGGGGGTTGGAGAAGCAAAATAATACCAAAGGACTCAAGTGAAGACATTACCTTAAAATCGAGTAACTCTCTTAGATTTGAGCTCAAAGGCTTCCTTGTGAAGACTTCTGCCCAATGTAAGGATTCACAGAGTAATAGAGGGATGTGGAGAGACCAAATGGGCAGGGGTTGGCCGAGCCAAAGGCATTGGGAGTGTGGGTAAGGAGGTAGAGGTGAGGTACTTTTATAAGAGGAGAGGAGGGGCACTCTTAGAATGTAAAGAAAAGTCACTTTATTTTAAAATGGTATTCAGATTTAAGAGGTCCCAAAATGATGTGTTTCGAGGATAAGGTGATAAGGGTTCGAAATACACCCATAAAATAGGTTTTTTCCATGCGTAGGTCTTAGATTTTACATTATCATTCCATTTTATTTAAATCTTTAAATAATAAGGTCATCGCTGCATCATCATGATGTCATAAATAATTTAATTTATTTAAAGTCTGAAAATTATAAAAAAAACTATGATGTAGGAAATATTTTTAGATTTCCAATGACTATTTATAATCAAAATTCTGATCTTTATAACCCCATGTAAAAATTGTTTTAGTAAAACATCTCATGTTTGTGTCATTTTTACTTTTACATTAAATAAAAAGTTATTTATGTCATTTCCCAACCTAAGTGGCTCAATGGGGTCCCCAAGTTGACCCATGGATTTTATTGGTCGGCCATGACACATCCAATGATGGTAGGACATGTTTTAAGCTCATCTCATTTTATTAAAGCATTATTTTTATCTTAAACTACACTAATTACCTCTAATCGCGATTAAGAAATTAAGAGTTACTTTTCACCAAAAAATTATTTTAATCTCATTGAACCACATTTTACTCCTTAATGACAACCATGTATGTCGGATTTTTGAAATTCAAAACACAAAAGTGGTAAAATTTCATTTAAACGAAAAATCGGTTTTTATAAGTACCACTTAGTGGTTTCACTATTCATCAAAAATTGGATTTTTTCAGAAAAATACCAAAAAATTCACCCTAATCTATATTTGATATTCAGAATTCAAAAATGAAGTCTATTTTACAAAATTCAAAACATATAAGTCACATTAATTAATTTAATAATTATTTCCCGATGTCATGACAAATATCATCTTTTTATGAAACAATAATTATCAAAAGATTGACACCAGTTTAAGTCCAATTTCAAAGTGAAATTGATTCCAATAACCACCATTGGATTAAATGGTAAAAAAATATTCTAATTTCAATTCAAAACCAATTTAAAAGATAATATAACAATATAAATAAATTATATTAAAAAGCAGTTTTGATGTAAAATGCAGTATTTTTCACTACTCATTAAAAAATGAACATTGTCTGAAAAATACCAAAAATTCACACAAAGTAAATTTTGATGTCCCAATAATAAGGAATAAGTTTATTTTGACAAAAATAGCTTATACAATTGTCAAAATATGGATTTAAAAATGGTTTTCCATCAAAAGGCAGTAAAACAATCTTTTAAAAATATTAGTGTATTCCATGCTTAAGATTGGATTTATTTTCATTTTAAGACTATAAAACACTATCTAATTCATTAATAGACATAGATAAAAATATCTATTACTCATTACTTACTTGGGATGTTAATTCCTTCCTTCCTTTTGAAAATTGCGTCCTTGCAATTTATTTACTTATCGAATAAATGGGGGTACTTATCCCTCATTGCATTTTCAGATTCCCATGTAGCCTCTTCCATCATGTGGTTTTTCCACGAAACCTTTACCTGATTAATCACCTTATTCCGTAACACTTGCTCCCTGTGGTCAATAATCTGGACCGGTTGTTCCTCATAAGATAGGTTCTCTTCCAGCTGAACTACCTCTGGACTCAAAACATGAGATGGATCTGGCATATATTTTCTCAACATCGAAACGTGAAAAACATTGTGTACCAGAGATAAACTCGGAGGAAAAGCCACCAGGTATGCAACTGATCCAACTCTCTCCAGAATTTCATATGGTCCAATGAACCTTGGACTCATTTTTCCTTTCTTACCAAATCTCATCAGACTTTTCCAAGGAGAAACCATGAGAAAAAAATGATCACCTACCTTGAAAGATAGATCCTTCCTCTGGTTATCCGCATAATTCTTCTACCTGATCTGAGCTGTTCTCATGGGCTTTTGAATCAGCTGAACTTTTTATGCCATATCTTCTACCAATTCTTGTCCCATCAACTTCCATTCACCCACTTCATCCCAAAAAGCTAGAGTTCGACACCGCTTCCCATATAATGCCTGAAATGGTGCCATATGTATACTGGAATGAAAACTGTTATTATATGAAAATTTAGCCAAAGAAAGATGTTTGTCCCAACATCCCGGATAATCCATAGAGCAAGAACGTAGCATATCCTCCAATGTCTGAATTGTTCGTTCTGACTGCCCATCTGATTGAGGATGAAAATCTGTACTAAAATTTAATTCGGTACCCAACGACTTCTGAAGGCCTTTCCAAAAGTTATAAGTAAACCTGGGATCACGATCAGATACAATGGAGAGGGGAACTCCATGTAACATGACTATCTCTTTAAGATACAAACGGGAAATTTGATCTAGGGAAAAAAGTATCTCGTATATAAATGAAATGAGCAGATTTAGTGAAGCGATCAACAATAACCCAGATTGCATTATTACCTTGAGATGTCTTCGGTAATCCCACAACAAAGTCCATGGATATATTCTCCCATTTCCACTCTGGAACTGGTAAAGGCTGAAGCATCCCTTTTGGTAACTGCCACTCTACTTTAACCTGTTGACATGTCAAACACATCACAGTAAAATCAGCAATATCTCTTTTCATTCCATCCCACCAGTAATACTCTCGCAGATCTTTGTACGTCTTAGTACTTCCAGGATGAACTGAAAATGGAGAACTATGAGCTTCACATAACAACTCTCTCTTCAACAGTGAATCACAAGGCACACACAATCTCTTCCAAATTCTCAAAACACATTCATTATTAATGTTGAATTTAGGCAAATTACCTTTCTAAACCAGCTCTACCTTTTTCTGCAACTCACTGTCTTGCTTCTGTGCTTGCTTGATTCTGTCTGATAGAGAAGATTTCACTGATACCAGAAAAAAATAGAAGAACATCATGCACCAACAACTTCTATGCCAAAGTTCATCAAATCCTTAACCAAAGGATCACGTTCCAAATGCAACATTGTTAATGAAGCATTACTTTTTCGACTCAAAGCATCAGCCACTTTATTTTTTTTTCCGGATGGTAATGAATTGTACAATCATAACCCTTGATTAATTCCAGCCATCTCCTCTGTCTCATGTTTAACTCTTTCTGAGTGAATATATACTTTAAAATTTTGTGATAAGTATATATTTCTCACTTTACTCCATGAAAATGATGCCTCCAAATTTTTAAAGTGAAAACAACAGCAGCTAATTTCAAATCATGTGTAGGGTAATTTACCTCATGAGTTTTCAACTGTCGGGAAGCAGAAGAAATTACCTGATCATTCTACATTAGGACGCAACCAAGTCCTTTCAATGAATAATCACTGTATATAAAATACTCACCATTCCTGGAAGGTAGTGCCAAAACTGGAGCATTCACCAATCTTCTTTTCAATTCCTGAAAACAATCATCACATTCTTTTGTCCAGATAAACTTAACACCCTTCCAAGTTAGCTTAGTCATTGGACTAGATTACTATGAAAAATTTATAACAAACCTTCGGTAATAGCCTGCCAAACCAAGGAAGCTACGAATCTCAGTTACATTTGTGGGTCTTGGCCATTATTCAACAACCTTTGTTTTTGCAGGACCAACAGTTATCCCATCTTTAGAAACAATACGACCAAGGAAAGAAATTTGTTGCAACCAAAACTCACACTTTCTGAATTTTCCATAAAGTTTCTTTTCTTTTAAGTATTGAAAGATAACGATTAAATGTCTTTCATGCTCCTCTTTACTTTTAGAAAACACCAATATATCATCAATGAAAGCCACCACAAACTTATCCAAGAACTCATTGAAAATTTTATTCATTAAGTCCATGAATATAGCAGGTGCATTGGTTTGCCCAAAAGTCATTACTACAAATTCATAATGGCCATATCTTGTATGGAACGCGGTCTTCAGAACATCTTCTTCCTTTACCTTCAGATGATGGTACCCCGATCTCAAGTCAATCTTTGAAAAATACTGAGCTCCCTGGAGCTGATCAAACAAATCATCGATATGAGGCAAAGGATATTTGTTCTTAACAGTGATGTTATTCAAGTCTCTATAATCAATGAAAAGTCTCATAGAACCATCTTCCTTTTTAACAAATAAAACAGGAGCACCCCATGGTGATGTGCTAGGTCGAATGAAACCTTTCCCTAATAAATCTTGCAATTTCTCCTTCAACTCTAAAAGTTCAATTTGAGCCATTATATAAGGGGGTTTTGAAATTGGCTTAGCATCAGGAACTACGTCAATAGTAAAATCAACATCCAGATCTGGTATTATTCCAGGAAACTCATTAGGAAAAACATCAGGATACTCCTTTACCACTGGCACATCATTAATCTGAACAGTTCCTTTATTTTCAACGTTGTGTGCAAGGTAACATTCATTTCCATATTTTACAAGTTTCTTGTCCTCTTGATAAGTTATCAACAGTAAGGGTTCATTCTTGTACAAAAACTGAATGTATTTCTGAAAAGAAACTTCTTTAGCTCTACAGTCAATCTTAGCATGGTAAATAGAGAGACAATTTATACCCAGGATAACATCAAACTCTACTAGAGGTAGAACAATAAGGTTTGCAAGTAGGTTTTTTCCACAGGTAAGGATAGGAAGATTCTTATAAATTCTTTTTGCCTCAACATTTCCCCCAGGTGTTTTTACCAAAAGATTAGGAGTCATTTCTTGATATGGTATTCCCATTTTACTAGAAAAGGTTTCAGAGATGAAAGAATGTGTAGACCCCGAATCAAACAACACACTGGCATAATCTGAAAAAACAAACAAAGTACCCGATACAACTTCATTTGATGGCCCGACATCTGCTGGAGTAGTTGCAAAGGATTTCAACACCCCTTTTTTCATGTAGTCTAACTACTTCCCATCACACAAGCACTTTTTCGGACACTCGTTTTCATAGTGACCCATCTCATTGCACTTAAAACATTTCACTAACTGTAAATAAAATTTGGTCTTACCATCACCCTGATCATTTCCAGTGAAATCAAGAGCCACATGTCCCATCTTACCGAATCGGTAGCACTTTCCAGAATTCAGAAGACATTCCCCAGCATGCCTTTTCCCACATTTATCACAAACTGGAAAATTAGATTTCTTACCGTCAGACTTTTTTGAAGAATTCTTACCTTTCTCCTGCCACCTCGGTCTCTTCTTCTGTTGTTTGTTATAGAACACTTGATCATCGGAAAACTCCATTTCCACGTTCTCAGCACATCGAACAAGATTTTCATAACTTTTAAACTCACGAGAAGGTAATTACCTTCGATATTTTGGCTTTAATCCTGAGTAAAAATGATTGATTTTACTATCAATGTCTCGGATAAAATTTGGAGCATACCTTGCCAATCGAGTGAAACTTTCTTCATAGGTAGACATTGAGTCTTCCTCTTGCCTCAATTCCAAGAATTGTTTTTCCATACTAAGTCGAACAGCCTTAGGAAAATACTTCTCAAGAAACATACCTTTGAATTCATCCTAGTCGAGAGCATCAATCTCATCAGCGTCCCTGATATTTTTAACCATCGACCACCACTGATCTGCTTCACCCTCCAAACGATAAATAGAAAGACTAACATTTTGATTTTCTGAACACCCCATGACATCAAAAATCTTCTATAGTGATTTAATCCACCCTTCAGCTAGCACAGGGTCAGATAATCCTCTAAATGATGGGGGATGTTGCCTCATGAAATGTTCCACCACTGACATGTTCCTCTATGGTTGATCTGGATGATCTCGTGTATGGATACCGCCGCCATTTATCGCTTGAGTCAACTGCACCATTAATAAAAAAACTGTTTAGTTCTAATTCCTACCATCTCAGGATGCTGATTTGGAAGGTTATTTCCTTTTTCATACATTCCTAGCTCTGCTTCCCTGTTTCCTCTGCAGAAAAGCATTCTGAACAAACATGTCTTAGATGAGGCAACATGGTAATCTTCAAGTACTATATCACTTCAATTTGACCATCAAAAAAATATTTTTGGATAATCATTTAATAGAATAATAAATCTTAATGTTATCTAAACCGACCTCTGATACCAAGTATAAGGCCCCAGCCCTAAACCTTACTTAATCTTGAGTTATTAAAAGATTACACATTAAGGATCTTTTCGGGTTTAGAGTTTTAGAGAATTAGATCATAAAACATGCATTACATTCCAGATATAAACAAAGTGGTTACATAAAGATAATTTTATTCTTTCCCATCAATGGAAACATATTTAAAATAAAACACGGATTCCTTCTTGACACTACCTTGACACTATCATCATATCATGTAACTTTCCCTTGACCTGTGAAAAACATTTCAAAAAAACTTGGGATGAGCATAAAAAGCTCACTAAGGAAAATAAAATATATGGAAATCAAACATGGGTACATATATACATAATAAAGAAATCATACTTTACCCATAAAACATAAGCACTTCAACATACCTCATCAAATCATGAATAAATCATAGAAATCACAAGACATAAAGGTAAATTGAAGCACTCATAACATTACTACGTAGGGAGTAACACTCCTGGTTACGTTTGGAATACCCATCATAGTATATTCCCTAAATATCTTCGGAGAAACCTTAACGTTACACTCCTTCGCATTACCCAATGCATTGGAGAGCTATATCGGGATCACCGGCCCTTAGTTTATCATGAAACCACCCGTCTTCATAATAATGCCCAAGAACCTCAACATAATCGTATCACGTAAAACATGCATAAAGGAAACATAATATTTCCAACTTTCAATCAAAAGATATCAATACAACACATTGATATAAAAACATTATGAAAACCATTTTCAATACCAAAATAAAATAAATGTAAAACATGGTATTTATTTTTCTTTTAAAAAAAGGTATGGCTTGTAGAGGAAGCCGAAACTCAAATAATGGTCACGGCGGCGGAGAAGTCGTTGTCGCCGCATACGTACGACAAAAACATTCCTTTTTTTCGTTTAGTAAACGCTTCGTATAAAAAAGATTCCTTTTTGAATAAACGTAAAATTCAAAGGGGTTTAGACACCATATAAAAGAAGGATGTGTATAAAACAAAATATGCCTCAATGAAAGAAGATTGAGACGAAGTCCCATACCTCGGGTCCGACTTGACTCGATCATTATTTAATGTCCAGAATAATAAACATGAGTTAATTTTTACTTGCTTACGAACCTTTTCCATGTTCATTATTCTTTTTATATGAATTATTTCCATGTCATTAACAATATGTAATTATTTAAGTTAATAACGGTCGTTTTAACGATCATTGGTACTTGAGTCAAAAATAAACCCATTATAATTACAAGTTGTTCATGTATCCATTATATCCAGAATTATAATCATGATGTATATATCATATATATCTAGTATATACATGCATTTTATAATATTACATAATCATTTAGAGGTAAGAAATGAAATGCACCGTTCATGGAGACGGTAAGCCGTACGTACGCATGAACGCTACTTTCATTTCTATTTTGTATTTTATAGAATGGAATCATAATGATATAAAGGTATATTATAATTCCAGTATAATATCATATATAATATCATAGTTCCATCCTTTATACGTCCCACATATGGTATTTAACGAATCAAATCACTTTGAGGGGGCGGTAGTCCGCACTTCCTTAAATGAAGATATCACATTTACCCATAATGGAAACCATAAAGGTAGGCCCAAAATGAAAAATACAGAAACTTAAGGAAAACATAAACATATTATATATCATATATAAATATAGTGACATCCTAATGGCCACCTTTGACGGTGTTAAAATAATGTTGAACAATCATCGTTTCGAGAGGCATAAATTCACCATCCACGGAAATAGTATGTCCTTTAACCATTATATATAGGTGTGTGTAAGTGTAGCTCGAATCCTTATTATAACAACATCCTAGTATATTGAGGATACTAGAGTTTTTACAAAATAAATGAATAAAAAGAGTTTAGGGGGTTGGAGAAGCAAAATAAAACCAAAGGACTCAAGTGAAGACATTACCTTAAAATCGGGCAAATCTCTTAGATTTGAGCTCAAAGGCTTCCTTGTGAAGACTTCTGCCCAATGTGAGGCTTCAAGGAGTAATAGAGGGATGTGGAGATCCAAAATTGGCAGGGGTTGTCCGAGACAAAGGCTTTGGGAGTGTGGGTAAGGAGGTAGAGGTGGGGGACTTTTATAAGAGGAGAGGAGGGGAACTCTTGGAAGGTAAAGAAAAGTCACTTTATTTTAAAATGGTATTCGGATTTAAAAGGTCCCACAATGATGTGTTTCGAGGATATGGTGATAAGGGTTTGAAATCCACGCATACAATAGGTTTTGGCCATGTGTAGTTCTTAGATTTTACATTATCATTCCATTTTATTTAAATCCTTAAATAATGAGGTCATCACTGCATCATCATGATGTCATAAATAATTTAATTTATTTAAAGTCTAAAAATTATAAACAAAATACTATGATGTAGGAAATCTTTTTATATTTACAATGACTATTTATAATCAAAATTCTGATCTTTATAACCCCATGTAAAAATTGTTTTAGTAAAACATCTCATGTTTGTGTCATTTTTACTTTTACATTAAATAAAAAGTTATTTATGTCATTTACCAACCAAAGTGGCTCCATAGGGTCCCCAAGTTTACCCATGGATTTTATTGGTAGGACATGACACATCCAATGATGGTAGGACATGTTTCAAGCTCATATCATTTTATTAAAGCATTATTGTTACCTTAAACTACACTAATTACCTATAATCGCGATTAAGAACTTAAGAGTTACTGTTCACCAAAAAATTATTTTAATCTCATTGAACCACATTTTACTTCTTAATGAAAACCATGAATGTCAGATTTTTGAAATTCAAAACACAGAAGTGGTAAAATTTCATTTAAACGAAAAATCAGTTTTTATAAGTACCACTTATTGGTTTCACTATTCATCAAAAATTGGAGTTTTTCAGAAAAATACCAAAAATTCACCCTAAGCTATATTTGATATTCCGAATTCAAAAATGAAGTCTATTTTAAAAAATCCAAAACATATAAGTCACATTAATTAATTTAATAATTATTTCCTGCTGTCATGACAAATAGTGTGTTTTTATGAAACAATAAGTATCAAAAGATTTACACCAGTTTAAGTCCAATTTCAAAGTGAAATTTATTCCAATAACCACCATTGGATTAAATGGTAAAAATATATTCTAATTTCACTTCAAAACCTATTCAAAAGATAATCTAACCATATAAAAAAATTAGATTAAAAAGCAGTTTTGATGTAAAATGCAGTATTTTTCACTATTCATTAAAAAATGAACGTTGTCTGAAAAAAAGCAAAAATTCACAAAAAGTAAATTTTGATGTCACAATAATAAATAATAAGTTTATTTTGACAAAAATATCTTATAAAATTGTCTAATGATGGATTTAAAAATGGTTTTCCATCAAAAGGCAATAAAACAATCTTTTAAAAATATGAGTGTATTCCATGCTTAAGATTGGATTTATTTTCATTTTAAGCCTCTAAAACACTATCTAATTCATTAATAGACATAGATAAAAATATCTATTACTGATTACTTACTTGGGATGTTACACTTTCTCCCTAATTTGTACTAAATCCCGAGGTTGAATAGTTCGAAAATGTACTCTCTTTTGAGGAGATTCAAGGGATGATTTTGGACAACATTGACAAAGATATATAAAAAAAGAATACACACCCGGTCAAAATTAAATAGAAGAACAACAAGTATAAATATGCAATATGGGAACCTGAGGAAGTGATGAGGGAGAAATACCCTCACTTGTTTATATAAAATGATATTTCAAGTGTTAAATCTCATTAGGGGGGAATAATGCGACAACCCATAATTTTATAAAATAAAATCCCGTTTTTATAATTATTTTAAATAGTATATGTCACATTAAATCACAAAGAGACCACAATACTTACATTATTAATGAAAAATGTAAGAAATGATAAATATCCCTAGAATATAAAAACCCTATACTGATGAAATATTTACTTGACCATTGGAATTTTAACATCACCGTTAAGAATAGTAATTTGACTAATAGAATAATAACCTCACCTGTTAATGTATATATAATACTTGGGAATACTGTGAATGAAAATATGATTTATTTAAATTATGGATTATGAAAATAAATGTTTTAAAAATGAAAAATTAAGTGTTGGTATTTTTATATGTCATAAATAATTAATTATATATTTATAAATTAATTAATAATTTTAAATACATTTTATTTACATTATATATTTTTTTAAATTATCATTTTTATTTCTTACGAATACAACATTATTTTACGAGACATTAATTAATTTTTCAATGTGTTATTAAAGCCGTTATAATTTTATAATCGATATTTCTAAAGTAAATTACGATATAAATTAGAAAATAAATTTTTAATACATGGAAAATTATTTTCATAAAATGGATTTCATATTTTAATACATAATTTTGAAAAATGGTTTGGGTGATTTTTTTTAATTTATCTAAAATACATGAATTTTAATGTGAATAGTAAAATATGATAATTTACTGTATATAATAAATTCAAGAATTATTGAGTCATAGATGTTGTAAGGATGGTGTCAAAAAATCAAGAAATATTATTCATTATTTTATTAATTTTATTTATAAATCTAAAACTATTATTTTTATTGAAAATAGATAATAAAATAATGAATAAAATTATTAGAAATCACCACTCTCTGTAACTATAAATACTTCCCCTCATCACCTATTATCTTCAAAACATCTAATATTTTATACATATCCATTTTATATCCAATATTATTACCAATCCACACCCCCATGTATGTGATCCATTTTTCTCATTGAAAGGAAAAATCCATTTCCCTGAGGAGGTTCTCTAAGAGGAGAAATTCAAGTGGAAACATTCATCCTCTTTTCAATTATTTTCTTTTCAATTTCATTTCTTTTTGAATCCACTACTTACCACCACCTATTCATGAGTCATTATAACTCAATTATATTTTTTATAATCTAATTTTATTATGTTAATGAAATAATTCACATTCTAATCTCTGACCTTTTTTCTTTTATAATAGAAATGAAAATATTTTCAATTGTTTGTCGATTTACCACCAACATAGATGATGTGTATATGTTTTTCAGTATCGCATTTATGTCTGGTCAGAAAAATATAATTATCATTAAATAATATTTTATTATATATATTATAAGTTAATTAATTTTCTATAATGAATACATAAAAGTGATGTAAAATAAAATTATATAATTTCATAATGGTCATAAAAACCACCCAAATAAATTATATCATTTTCATTGAATATTTATCTAATGATTCAAACTCCTAACATATAAAAAATAAAATATAAGACCTGATAAACATCGATATTTTCATTTATAAAATATAATTTCAATTATGGATAATCATTCTTATTTCACATGAACTTATATACTTACAAACAATTGAATCGATCAGGAAAATGATGAAAACCAGTGATCCCGAACCATAAAATTGATCTTTATAACTAATCAAAAACTCCATAAATGAACATAATAAAATTATAATGAATAAAATTCTTGTATTAATGTTTATTTTTTTTAATGATTGAATTTTTTTTATTTTCCATGATACTAATGTGAAGAATGCCTTCATAAATAAGGTAAGTGGATTCTCGAACCCAACTCTCTCCCTTTGGGGTTTACCTCTTTCACTCAATTTTCTGTATGATTGATCCATTGATTTTCGACAAATATCATTTCATTATCCATACCTTTTATTTTCTGTATATACATGTTTCCCATATAATTGTATGAAAAATGCAATGATTTTTCCAAAAGAAGCTTTAAAAAAACAAGCCTTTTACCTCTCATGATATTGCTTCTTCCTCACACAAGATGTATGGCTATCATAAAAATTATGATATTAACACTTTATTTTTGGAACCCCAAAGATTATTCAATAATATATGATTTTTTAAATTAAATTCATTCCTTTCCAATAGTTATTTTATTCCAAATATTGTTATATGTGGGACGAATGATAATGTAATTGTAATAATTTGGCGAGTGAGCCTATAATTATATAGTTATCCAATGAAATGGATAATTTACGTATCTTGTGAGATAATGTCAAATATGTGTGAACCTGATTTTAGATTTGTTCATAACTATGTTTGGCATATTACCACTAAGGCAATATGTTTCATTTTTATGCATTTACACCTTTAATTTCTTTTTCTCATGATTACTCTCATGATTTGGATGATGATTAAATTATTATGATATGATGGTTGTTATTATACTATCCATTGTTATATTTATTCATGTTCTTAACTACAATATTACTAAGATTTTTTCTCCCCCCATTTCATTATTATATATCCTCAAGTGGGTACATGTAATATAGAGAACATGAGGTCCCATAAGAATCTAGAGATAATGGAATTTCATGAATTTTTATGTAAAAGTTTTGTATGGTTCTAATTTTCCAAAGACATTAAACCTCTCGATGCTGCATTTCTGTCACTATAATGTATTTTATCTTTAAAATTATGTAATAATCATGTAAAAAGGAGCAGGACCTTTATAAATGGGCATGCATTTTTTATTATACACTAATTATTCAAAAATAAATCAATATTTAATAATTTTAATTTTATAAGAGGTTATTGAGTATTAAAGAATAAAATGAATTAATCTATATAATGAATGATGAAATATCAACGATTAATAAAACACATACGTGGGATATATACTCAATCAAATAATGAGTTTTTTAATTGAGTTTTAAATATATTTATATGAATATTCATAGGAATACATGTTATAATAATATAATAAACAATGATAGGTAAATAATTAAGTGGTTTTCTCATATAGACGTTATAAATTATTGTAATATTCTCTCACCAATTGGTAAAAAAAATTCAATTTTCTTTCTTAATTTTTTTAAATTTTATCTCAAACACATATATTATTATTTTAGTGTCAAAATGTTTAATATTTAAATGCTTAAAAATTACAAATCATTTAATTGGTGATAAAAAATAGATATGACAAATTTTCATAAAATTTTGAATTTTCTGGGATGACCCATATTTCAAGAATTATTGAATTATTGAATGCCCCAATTGATTATACATGGATTAGGATTTAATCATTAAAGGCTAGGGACCTTGAATTTTTATAGAATAAGATAAAAATTTCTTAATTTGAAAGAGACTTCTATCCTTGAAAACTAAATGGAAGAACAACTACTAAACCTGATTAAGAAAGGAATCTATCAATACATTTGGAATGAATATAAATGAAGAAAAAATGATGTATGTTTCACTAGTCAATCTGAATTATTAACACTTATCACATGATCATAATCAACATCATTGATTATTTTCCAATATGTTCCTCCCTTCATGGGTATACATGATTTATGGTAATCTATATATGTTCTAGATATACCTCCAAAATTATCATAAATTTCAAGATTTTGATTAAAATATATGAGATCATTGAGGTATATAATTTAATTAAATTTATGAGTATCCAAAAAATATAATGTGACATGAATATGATTATATGAATTCCATTTTATTCATATTATATGTGTCCTCAAGGATTAAAAATATATTTTTTCCATTTAATTGAACATTTAAATGGTTAATCTAAATAATAACCTACAGGGAATTATTGGGATTTATTTGTTTTTAATTTAAATTATTATATTATGTACTAATACTATATTAGGTTTCCATTATATGATTTCAGACTAATATCTATATATTGGAGATTTATAAGAATTAAAATCCATGAAATATCTCCACAAAAAAGAAACTGTTTTGCACAACACTAAAAAATTATAAAATTAATAATATCAAGCTGTATCTAATGGACTAAAATTCCATAGATTAAATAATAACTCCATGGTTATTATTTTAGATCAAAATTCAAACAGCCCCACACTTTCACTTAATCATCAAAAATACTTATGTATGCCAAATATGTAAAACCCCATATATATTCCTGGATGTAATAATCAAAGGGAATTTAGATTTTTATTTATGTAGAATTTCTCAATGTATGAAATGTTAATCATAAAGGAATTCCAAGAGTTAAAGTGTTCCATAGTTATTGTTTGGATGTGTATCGAGTCCAAGGTGGTTCCTCACGTGCTTTTGTGAGTCTTGGGATCATTTGTTAAATTATAGGTGTTTATAAAGGGTTTAAACCTAGTACATTATTAGAAAACTATGAATAGAAACTATATTAGGTAACCATGAGGTTGTGGTCTGTAAAGGGGTGTGGTCTATAGTTTTCACATAGTTTGGAAACCCATACCACCAATAAATTCAATGTATGTCCCTACAATCATGAATATTGCATGGCATAACAAATCATGTGGTGTATAGAGATTCATTGAAAGGGGAAATGTATAAAAATAAATATTTTCCTTTAAATACTATCCATATCTTCCCTTTCATTCATAGATGGACTGGGGAGTATCACTCCCCCATTTTCTTGTTTCACCCGCCTAGATTTCTGTGTTTTTTATGTTCTATGGTAGTTCACGTTAGTTTCCTTTATATTCTCCAAAAAATTTGTCCCCACATTTGTTTTATTATTTTATTTGTAAACAATTATGGTTCATTAATGATTTCTACTTTAGGATAGTGGAAGACATATGGTTTTATGGGGAATTATTTTGTCATAGTTAAGGGATTTCATGAGAGAATGTGTGAACGCTAATGCATTGTATTCAACAAACCTACATCACCCATATATTTGTATTGGGTTTTAAACTAAATTAGATATAATTATTCAATGAGAAGTTTGAAATTGATATTTATTTTTTATTAAATAGTTCCTTCTGTATTTAGATAGTGTAAAACACACTATTAATCATGCTTATACTAATGAGATTATGCTTAAATAAATTTTAGGCTTTATTCCATTTTTAATTTAAATTTAAATTTATTTTTGCATACTAAAATGGAATTCAATAATTAATTATAAGTCTGTTATAAAAAATATTTAGGTTTTACACTTTTATATTGGGATTATTGTTAGTTGTTGGTGTTCAGTTGGAATTAGACTTGCTTTAGTGAAGATGGCCAAGGTTTACTAATAAATGTAATTACATTAATGGTGGAAGGTTGTCCATTTTATATATCCCAATGTTATTTAATTTTATTCTGTATCAGGTGATATGTAGACACACTCTAAGTTATATTTATTTTTTATATTTTATAAATTGTTTAAATACAATTAATTTCTTATGAATGGATTGGAAAAGGAATCAGGGTCCCTGAAAGACCCTTGAACATGAATTTGGTGCCTCAACCACTAATGTCCATGGAAATAATTGTAAATATAATAAATTAAGTATAAATGACATAATAATTGAGATATAAATTGATTATGTAATTATTGAGTTCCTATATAGGTTATCATTTATTCAATGAGTAGTAAATTGGAATAAGATACATGATAAGTTCGTGATGATTATCGATATACATGGAGGCATTGGTAAGATTATTAAAGAGTGGGGTGAGTGATAATTTGATGTAGGGTTATAATTAAAAATATAGGTATAAATTGGGTTGGATATAATAGTTTGGGTTCGTTGAATAATCGTTTATTACATTAGAAAGTGTGACATGAAATGCACCATCGTTTTAGACAGATGTAGGTGAGAAATTTCCAATGATGCCAATGAGGTTGTGATTGGAACAAGATGATGCCCAATGATATTATTACCTATGAATATTAAAATTAAAAAAGTATATGTGGTTTATATAAATGAAATATTATTTGATTTTTGTGTTATGATGTGACATAGTTTGTATTGTTGGGTTCCCCAGTAATTATGTCGACCATTGATTGGGATAGTGACAGTGTGAGATGTGATGATATTGTACATTACATTGGAACCTAAATTGTTTTCCTTATCATGAAACGTATACAATGGTGAGGATAGGGTAGGAAAATTAGAGGCTTATCCCAATTCTGTTGTATTTTTATAGGAGGCTTTCTGTCCCTTATTATGGCATATGTTTTTCCAATAACAATAAACACTCGGGGTTATGTGTGGTTTCTTGTGAGGTTCGAGGTAGGATTTTCCCTCAGCATTATGTGTTATATTTATTTATATTATTTTTAAATGATATTTTTGGAATTTTTTTGGTGATATGATCCTTTTGTAATAATGTTTTATATATTACTCTTTGTTTGGGATCTATCCCATAGTGTGTACGACACTTCTTATGGTTCTAGGGATGGGAATTTTTACCCTAGGTGGTTTCTTATATTATATGGTAGGGAATATTTCATTAATATGGTTACTCATGTTCCATTATGGGTATATTCCACCTATGTGGATTTTCACATTATGGAAAAGGGTAGATTTCCCAGATGTTGGTTATAATTAAGAGAATTGTATAGTATTCCCTTGGTGTTTACATATACATAAAGTCAAATAAAAACTAGATGAAGTGGGTAACATAAATATCATGTGTCATATTAGAAGATGATGATTATTAATGATTATATATTTGTGAATTAATGGTTATTTTGTATAAGGATATCATGTGTACATATAATATTTTACTAGTTATGTGTGGGACCGAATTGGTGGTTCACTACTGAGTTTTACTAACAACATTCCCATGTGAAAATTTGTAACTGGGTACCCATATTGACATTTTTTTCCTTTGTTAAGGTAGATAGGAGGCTCATATTTTTGTAATCATGTGGAATATCATTTATAGTGTCTTTTTACTCAGATAATATGAATCAAAGTTATTTTAGAAAAACCCTACTGTATTTTATTTATTTTATTTATCTTGTATTTTTTATTTTCATAGGAGGAGATCAATCAATGTATTATGGTACAACTGTGAGTTTGTATTAAGGTACTCTATCATATTTCAATTTGACGGGACATGTTAAACTTAATTTCTTCCACACACTCTGATTATTTTAATGAATCTTTTGGGAAATTCATAATGTTTTTTCACTATAATATGATGATGTATTCTCCTTATAGTAAAGCCCTATAAACTAATTATTATTCTCTATCCACTATTTTTTGTAGAAGTATTCTTATAGTCATGTAGTGACCTTCAGTCCAAACACCAAAAATTTGGTATGAGGTGTATGGTTAATACCATATTTTACTAAATCATTTTCTATTTATTTCATATCTAATATAGAAGATATAAATTATGAATGTGCTATATCATTTGATAGATCATGGATTGGTGTTCCATGAACACCTATTATAATTTAATTTCTATGTTAACATGGATATGGAAGTTTCAATCTTATTTTATTATATATATTGCAATGATTTAGCTATGAATAACAGAATTGAGTTATCATAATTATCATTTATGGAGTTTTCACTTAACTGGTTAGCGAGATACCAGTGTAAAATAATCATTCTGGGAATAAAGAATTCACATGGAATTTTTTTATTTACTATTCTCGATGACATTGGTGATATAGAGTATCTAATTTTCTTGTTAATTATAATTCCTACGGTATTCTCTAATATAATTTGGTCATGTAAATATACTATGATAAAACATGATATTTTTATGGGCTACCAGTTATGTGGGTTCTTTGCAGGCATTCTCCTTGATGATGATGTTGTATTTAAGATTTTAATAAATTTATAGTACTAATATTAGTTTTTGGTAGGATTATAGGCCTTGGTTGTAGACAACTTATGGGAGATATTTTGACAGGGTTAGTTACATAATGTGTCAACAAAAAAAATGGTGTTTTTCCAAGTAACAAAATTGTAGAATTCCACTAAACTAGACCATGTGACTTTGGTATACATGATTTAAAAACTCATTGGATGTTATATTCATATATATATGTTGTTGGATGTGTTGTAATCTCAATGAATTGATATTTGATAGATATGTTCCGAAAGGGGATGGGATTCTAGGGATGGGAAGTGGTCTGATAGGTTATTTGTATTTTATATATATGGAAATCATACTGTGGGTGTTGGAATGTTATTTTTCTATTGATATTAGAGAGAATATATGTATGTGTGACCCATGCGAGATAACATATGGGATATAACATTTATGTGGAATGTTTAATAGCTTATTTTAAATGATATGTGAGTTTAGTTATTGGTAATATGAGAGATATATATTAGGATATATGAAGACTGTATTTAAAATAGGTTTCAATGTTCTATGTAGAGTGGAAAATGGGTATATGGACGTGGTTGAGATCAGTAAACATGATGTGATTCTCAACATTGCTATAGGATTGGAGATTACATTGGTATTTCTATATCCAATTCACTATAGGTTTTTTACTATCAATTTTTTTATATGGTATGATCTATAGGATTGTTCCCCAATTCACTTTTTTAGTTAGAGAAAGCAAGACACATCATATTTTGATATTACCAATATGTTTTATTGACCTTGTTATATGAATTTTATTTGGGTAGATGTTGGGAAATTTTTAACAAAAGCACTCTTGTTTTTTGGGTTTGATTAAACTAATATGTGTGGAGAAAAGTTAATTTATTTAGGGGAATAATAATAGATTTGATAAGTGGTAACTCATTGGATTGTATGTTGGATATTGATATTATGTTGTAATATAAAAAATACCATTATAATTTTAATTATATCCTGGTGGAAGTTATTGGATATGTTTAGTGATAAGTGATTATGGTTTGGAGTGATTCAATGTGATGGAAAATGGATAATGGAATTAATTGAATGATTTTGGGATTGGTATCTTGAGTTTTTGAATGTAGTAATATTTTTCATTATGTGTGAGTGGTGACATTAGAGATTGGTCAATATATCATGGTATATTTATATACAACCAAGTGTTATGAGAGAGATTTGGGGGATTATGGTGAATATATCGTAAGAAGAAAAAAATATAAATATTGAACATATTGGGGTTTCATATTATGATATATATATATATAAATATAAGGAAAACCATATACTGGGATCACTATGTATGAAATTTAGTGGTATTACCCTCATAAGGGATGTAATTTATTTAGATGCTTATTATGACATTTATGGTGATTTGAGAATAGGTGGTGATTGATTATTTTTTTATTCTAGTATACGAGTATGGTGGACACATATAGTCATAATATATATTAATCGATATAGAATATGGAACATAGTGATGGTCGTCGTGTTGATAGGTTCATGGGTGTGAAGATTCCAATTGTTGGAATATCGAGACATTATTAGATTATTGATGAGGCAATTAGTCCCATTATACATTAAAACTATGTGAATAAATAATTTTAGGATCAAGTGTAGAATTGAAAGGAGATAGATTGTTGGAATTGATGTAGAGATGGTTTGGATGTGATCTTTGGGTGTGATATATTATATGTGTGTTGGGGATGTGGGGATAGTGTGAATTCTATTTAGGTTTTTTGAGGTTTAGAATATTGTATTTCACCATAATTAAATTTCAAAACATCATTTTGAGAGTTGACCAATCTCATGATCCCTTCAAATGTTGACGCATCTAGATCAAGTGAACGGATAAGACGCCAGTTGGTGTGGCTAACGATATTCTAGGATAGCTATCAAGGGGAGGAATAATGGATGTATTTGAATATTGGTAAAATAATTTCATTGGATCCTGCATCAATCACATCGTATCCACTATGGTAGATGTGTTTTGTGCATTATTTGAGTAATTTTGAGGGAAATTAGACCATTTATAGGCCTCATTCTTTAGAAAAATGGGATTTTCGAATTTAGTTCATGGTTGAGGATGGTGAGTGGAATTTGATTATAACTACAGTTTATTTGTGTGATTGGGTGAGGAATGGTGGAAACCACACCAAATGTGCTGATGTAAAACTATTGTTGTTTTTATTTAAGAAATTATGAATGTGGGGAGAACTGTGGCTTGGAATTGTCTATTGTGAGTTCAGGTTTGTGGAAGGCCTATTAATAAGCCTGGAGATGAAATTGTTGGTGAAATTGTGGTGTATCAAGAAAAATGTGCATGGGTAAGAATCATAATAACATTTTGATTTTGGTTATGAGTTTTTTATTTCGTTTAGAAAAATATTGTTCCACATGTTTGGATTTTCATAGGGGATGATTGATTATGATTCTTGTGTAGAACATGATGTGATGATTATGAAATTATGGATGCAATAGTTTGAGTTTAATGGTTAGATTTTTTACAAATATAAAGAAATATAATAAGCTCTATAGTTTTTAGGTATTAAAACCACTTTTTTGAATTTGGTTTTGAAATTTAGTGGGAATTTTTATTTATATTTCCAAATAATTTTTTATTTTTGGACACTAGTGTCAGATTAGAATTTTTTGTGTTGGGGCATCCATATGTAATAATTTTTTTACAGTGCATGGTCTAGGAGGATTTTCAAGTAGTTCGAAGTGACATCAAATTATTTCATTGTATTTATGAATTTTTTAATTTGTTTTACGACTAAAAATATTTACCTCACAGTTTGGGGAAACCGTTTCGGGTAACCATGCAACATGGTTTTATAAAGTATTGTGGTGTTCTATTAGAGAATTATTTTGAAGAATATAAAAATAATAATTAATTCATCTCTAGAGGGAACATAAAATTTAAGTGAATGGTTTGAAAATCATTACCTAAAATGATCTAGAGATTTTGAACTTCGATAGTGAATATAGAGCAATTGGTTTACGTTTTGGAAAACTTTGTGTCCAGATGAATTTAATTAATGTGTAGTTCATAAATAAAATAATCCATCAATATTAAACCACCCACCACCCTCTTTTCTCCCATGATCATGTCTAGACATTGTATGATCAATCCCCCCTTTGTATCCTTATATCCTACTTGGAATGGGAATTTTTTCATGTGAACATTCTGATGTTTTATGTAAAATCATCCACTGTCTTCTTCATTCTTCCACCCGTCGTGTTTTTTTAATTAGTTTATTAAACAATCGGTTTTCACTGATTATTCTAACAGATAATATTTTAAATAATACAAATGCTTGGTCAGATTATATGGTGTGTTTGGATGATGTATTGAGACCAGGTGTTCAAGGTGAAAGGTGCTATTAAGATGATGGTAAATCCTCATATTAATTATTCTCTGTTTTTTTAATATTTTTTTTCTTATTTAATGATGCATTATTAGTTAATGATGGGTATTTTTCATGGATTAGTTATAGATTCAGATCCAAAGTGAACCCCACCTTGTTTATCACAATTTTTTATAGGTGATGATGTCTACGTTTATTTAATTCCCTGTGACTATTTATGTTTAATTATATATTGTTAATGAATACTTTAAATTAAATTTAATAATTATTTATAAGTTGTAATTATTTATTTAGAGTTATGGTATTAGATATTTGATATTGTTTGTGTAAAATGTTTGATTGGACTAGGATAATTTTCGATGAGGACTGTGGAGAATCACTTATAAGATAATTACATTGATTTTGGTAGGTGGTCCCTTGAGTAAATACATTTTGATTATTAATTCAATTTTGTTGAATATTATATTTGGTCTCAACCGGGAAGAATATTTATATACATAAATTTTAAAAAAAATTATTCAGTACCTACGATGGGTTCATATGAGGTGTCAAGGTCCGTGATAGACCAATAAACACTAGCCTTTTCCTCATACAACTAATTATGAATGAAATGGTTATAAATATATGTTATTATGTATATATAAGTCAATTTTTTATCTTTAAATGGATTAAATAAACATATGAGATGTAGATATATTCCCTTGTATTCTATGAGTAGGGATAAGTAATGAATAGGATTGAGATGTAAGGGAAGAGAATGATGATTCTTGAGATGACTTAGATCCACGCACTAGAAAATTAGATAATGGGGTGATTCCACATTCCATATTAGAATGTGAGATCTTGAAAGGGAATTCCCCAAGTTGATTATCAAATGTTTTGATGATTTGAATCCACCAGATTAATTCAAAATGAATGAGGAGATTTATGAAATATTTTTTAGATATGGAAAATCAGGCCTATATAATATAAAGATAATATCTATGGATATTATACACTCCGAGTTACACGAATTAAATGAGACATGTGATCAAGATAATGGTACCCTTTTAGTGTGTTCTTGTCGTGTTGATACATATTGGACCCCGAGGGGTGACCTGGTAATTTTATTGACCCTTGTGATGGTTATTATTAGAGTGAGTAGTGATGATTTCAAGAATCACCTTAGAAGCTAAATTAGTGGTTTGATCGGAAAATGGTTGTAGTTATGAGGATAGTTTCAATACATGAGAGGATGATCCATCATTGTTTATATTGGTGTGGGCATATGTAAACCCATTATTATGTTTATGAGGTTACATAGAGGACGTACCCCTAGGTATATGTGTTGTATCCAATGAGGATTCTAGGAGGATGTTTTTTCTGGTATATTTGTTATATATATTTATTTTATGTGTATAACTAATTAGGATTATTGTGTTAAGTGGTAGGATATGATCAATGGGTAATAGATGATTAATTCCTAGCTATAGTTATAGGATACATCCATTTGGATGTATTCCATTTCCTATGGTATTTTGGAATGTTTACATTCCCCCAAGATGGTTTCTTAAGTTCTACTCATGTGTATATTTCCCCTTGTTCCTTCCTCATGTTTTGAGGATTAGTATATTTACAACAGGTGGTGTCTCATATTCTTAGGATGGTTATATTTTCTACCGGTAGATAATAATATTCCATGGATTAGTTTATTTTCATGTTACTGAAAATCTATGAGAAGAGGCACTCTGTCGCTAGCCAAATAATATATTTTCAACCTTGGGTGTCATGTTAGACACTTTGTATCAATAGTGACTGTTTATTAATTCATCTAAATATATAATTTTGTTAATATATAAACAAAACATGTGAATAAGATACTTTTCTGATTATTTATGATAACCAATTAATGGTTCCATAATGATATTACTCACATCCAACTAAAATGATCTTAGAACATATGTGCTATATTAGACATTAGTGTTTACAAGTTTATGATGAGAACATTATTTAAATTGCATGATCGTGTAGGATATCTTGAACGGAGTCTAGGGAATGGATTGGGAAGTGGTTTAGGTATGGTAGTATATCCTCACTATATTATTATATATTTTACTTATTCTGTATTTGTGATATTACCAGGGAGATATCAATCGATGTATGCTAGTATGATCATATTCCTATATGAATGTTTTCTTCTATATTGAAATTTTATATTTCTCGTAATGGTAAATAATTATATAAACTCAGATTATTAATATGGATAATTTTTGTCTACATTAAAAACTATTTTATAATCTAATATGAGGTTATATCTCCCATAAAATAACACCCTATACCCTCACTAATAGTTAGCATCCATTGACCTTTGGGTGGCATAGGTAATGTGTTGATGGTTAGTACTGAAACTAGATGAATGATTTGGGGTAGTGGGAATATAAAAAATATTTATAGACTAAATATATTTCATCTTATTATCATATTGTAAGTAACAAAATGAGAAATAATATCCAACACTAATTTTGGACAATTAATCATACATTTATTCCTTATTTTATATCAAATATAAAATATTGAGACAATATATCATAAATTTTTTTAAGATATCCACTGAAACATTTTTTAGGTATCTCTCAATGTTTCATAAACTTTATCCATATTTTGAAAATAAAAGATAATAAACCAAGTAACTTATTAGAAATGTAATAAATTTTTAATTCTCGAATTCATAAATATAATCAATGTGAATCTTTTGGATAAGTATAAGTTTTACTCATAAAAATGAGGGATCTTGAATGATATCCATCAGACACATGTAACTAAGTATCTGTGTTCACTAGTAGTAAGCTATATAAGTATGGATAATCATATTATTCCTTTTCAAATAGTTTTATTTTCCAAGAGTCATATATTATGTCAATACCATGTATCCACTCTTGTTTTCTTGGTTCATCATGTATGGACTAATGTGGTGAATAAATAAACAAGATATCTTTCATCATAGTAGATGGGAGAATAAAATTCCCCATCAAGGAGACAAATGTATGAAAAATTAGTTATTAGTACCATGTTATCCCCATTTGTATATGTTATTTTTTAGCTTATTAATTGGTTTTATATTAATGGAAAACTCAATAATATTTTTAGATGATGTGGGTTTACCAATTATTAAATGATGTATATTTTGTGATTTCTATTTAAGTGTGTGTACCGGAATAAGAAGGTAGAGATGAATAAATACATGTAATTTTTTTAATAAATTTCTTATGGGAACATAGGTTATTAAAATAATATAGTGATATACTAATTCAATATAAAAACTAAAAGTGTTTAAAAACATCACCAACTCATAAATATCCACCTTCACACTAACTAAAAACATAAAAATTCTAGATTCCAAATTCAATTTCTATATTAACTTATAGGAAATGATTAATTTAATTTTTTTTTCATTATATGTCCTCAAAACCTCTAGAGCTCTCATTCCATATGGTGGAAGATTTAAACTATAGTTCGTGGCATATGGATAAACTGTTACCTTGTCTCCCTCAATTAATCAAAACTTTTCAAATGGTTATAAATTAAAATAATTAATTGAAATAATGTATTTATCAAAAATATATGATCAAAATACATTAAAAATAATAATATTCAATAACCCGGAATTTCAAAAAAAAAATTCTATGCCTAGAATGTCAAAATGGAGAATGACATTAAGAGATATAGAATATCTCTCTCTTATTTTTAGTATCAAATGGTCATCTTCATGGTTTTCAAATACATCCCATTACAACATATATTGAATGTATCAAAATAGTGTAAATATATTAATATTTGGAAGGGGTGTGAGTGAAATGTATTAATGTAGAAAATTAACGGTGTAGAAAAAGATGCATGGTATATTGGTCATGGATTATCCCACATGTGACCCAATATCCCCCTCTAACTTGTGAGTATATAATTCCAATATATTTTATCCTTTTCTATGATCAATCCACATTGAAATATTTCTTTCAGTTGATGTGATATCCCTTTTTGCCTCAAATTATCCATCACATATAGTGGGAAATCTATTTTTATCTTTCGACTCCTCTCCCAACAAATACATTCCATAGGGACATCTAAAAAATTATCGACTTTGAGAAACCAATTTTTTCCAATGATTAAAATTGTAGATAATTTTTACAATATGTATTTGAGAATATATTAATTATTCTGATTTCGTTTTTTCTCTTTATAGTAATTTTCAATCAACAACTTCTTTAAGGGATCACTTAGAGTTTTCATGGATACATTTTGGACATGAAATTTCACTATCAATAGTTGATGATTTGATTGAGCTCTATATAGAACTAGAGGGGATTAATTATGAATATATTCTCATTTCTATAATGGGTGAACAAAATATTACATTCTTGGATTATAATCTTTTAGAAAACATTAGTAAAACAATTGAGCATGGGATAAAGTTCCCCTAAATTGAGAATGTTTTTGACACTGTGATTAATTTCTATAGCCCAATGTTTTTTGGAACACTAAAAATATAGTTTAACTTGTATAGAATATTTAAATGATTAATTATAAGTATTACTACATTGAGGTAGAATTTAATGTTCATAAGGAATCATTAAATATACTCTTATGCAGTGTAGATGTGTGCTCTTTACTCATAAACATGCATTACCTTCCCCAAGTTATTCTTACTCGAGAACTAAATTTCATGTTTTATCCACATGTGAGACCCAATTTAATATCTAGTTTACTCCAATAATGTACAATATCAGTTTTATTTCTTCATATTAAACTAGTGATTTGGGATGGGATTATTTAATGCGACAACAATGTATGTGATTTAACCTCACTCAACCATTATTTACATTATCTAATCACACAGTTCCATTAATTTATTCTATTTCATTACACTAAAACATTTGTTTGAAATTCAATACCTCAAGTTAGTGAAAGAAATATGAATTTTAATAAATATTAAAATCCATGATTTTAATGTGAAATTATTTTAAAAAATGGATTTATATTGTAATAATATTTAAAAAATATAAATTCAATATACATACTATACTAACCAAAAAACAATATATTTTTTTAAAATATATTTTAAAATATATATATATAAAATGATCTCCCCCCACACTATTGAGATTAATTTCCCTCAGTTTATTTATCTCAACATGTTTAACAGATAACCCAAACAATACAATGTTATAATTTTAGGTCATTGAAAGTTAAATTTTGTGACTTTTTTTGAATTACTATTATAACATGAAACACTTTTATATATCCCTCTACAACAAAATTATATTTTTATGCATGGTTCTAACAACCATGATACAACATAAATTTAATTAATATATTTCAATTACCCATTAATTAATTGGGTTCAATATTTCCTTAATTGTTTATTCCATTAAAAAATTTGGAATATTTTTTAAATTTCTGAGTTGTGGAAAATTTATTTCAATTATTAGTTTTGTCTGAAAATTACAGAACTATACCATAATATAAAAATGGAATCACTTAAAACGAATTAAATTAGTCATGATAGTGAATTAGTTTTGGTGACAATGAACCTATATTCTCATATCACTATTTATGTATATGGTTTTCCAATCACACACATAGTGAATATTAATTTTAGAGACATTATTTAGATCCCAATTGTCCAATGTAGTCATATTTAATTACACAGATACAATTTTATTTTATGTTGGATCCTTGATTTTTATTCTCAAACAATGAAATATCCACTCATATTTATATTCCAATTCCCACATGAAAACGATAAATAATTATGTTATATGCTTATTACTACAAAAAATCACCAACTAAGTTCACACATAGGTAACTAAATGGTTTCATTATGATCTATCAATAAGAGAATTGATTAATATAATTATAAACAATAATTATTATTTAACATAGAACAAATTAAATCATTTATCACACCACACAAAGTTTTTTTAGTATTTGATAAGGGAAAACATATTTATAAGGATTTAATAATTGTGTGAACAGTGAATTCATGCATGTTGAAAGATATAAGGGTTAGTATGTAGCATACCCATCCATTATAACTACCTTCCATGAAGTCTATGTTCCTTATTAACTCTAAATTAACCTTTAATTATACTATATTTTATCTCATGTAAAATAACATATAGAAACTCAATGTGGTACAATTTAAATAAATAACAACTAAAATTATATAATAGAATGAAAATAAAATAATATAACTGGGTTTCCTCCCTAGAATCACTTGTCTTATATTATCTACCCAGTTTATTCTCATTTATATATCAATTTTTTTCTAATTACATTTAATACATCAGTATATGGAACCAAGGTGATTCCACTATAATTTACTTTTTTCTTAATGATCATACTTTCCAGGACATTTAAATGTTCATATAATATGTTTTTAGTTATATACAAATCATGCATTGGTATTTTATCTTCATTATAATTATTTAAAACTTTAAAATCAAAAATGGATATCACATTATTGAATAATTATGAATGTTTTCTTTTGGAATTACTAGTAATATTGTGTTGAAAATAGTTTTAATTTAACCTTTACCTTTTCAACACATGAATCTTATTTAACCCCTATATGTTTTCTTATTCATTAGATTTTCATATCACTTCTTACATGTATGTTTGATCCTCAATTGATCCATGAATTTAGCCTTCAAGGATAAATGGGGAATCTTGATGCATTTAAATTAATTTTTTAGGTGTTGGTGGATTTAAAAAAAATAATCTAGTTATTTTATGAAAAGATAAACCTCATTAAAAAAACTATTTTATTTTAAAAATGGTATTTCCACTTCAGGATAATCAATTTTTACAAGTAATTTCAACTATTATTTTTATGGAATATTTCCCCAAATTTCTCCTTCATGTAATGCATGAAATAACTCTAAAATTTAAATCCTAATTTTGAAATTTATTATTTGATATAAAAATTCTAATTGGAAACCTCATTTAATTTCATCATCATGTGTAGGTGGATACATGTATAGAATATTCATATTTTCATCCTCTATAAATAGTGCATGCATGCCTTCTTGTGGATTGCTCTTTTTAACTAAAAACCCATTAACCATTTTCCATAGGCCTCCAACATAAATTACCATTCCTTTTGAATGAATCCTTTCCATGAAACTCTCTACATTATCAAATTTAACATGGATTGGTTTATCATGAAGAAATTTTTCATTATTTCGACTTTTAAAAATGTATTATTAGTTTTGAAATTAAGAGACGAACACTTCAATGATTAATGAAAACTTTTCTATCCTTTCAACATATTTTAGAAATTTAATTTACACAATTAAATTTGGTCCTCAATGTTTATGATGAATCCTTTCATTTTATCTTCATTATATGATAGTGTATCATTAATTATAAGATTATAATCTAAAATATATTTTTACACATTCATAATCATTAAGAAATAATAATTTCTATAATTTTATTCATGAATAAAATGTTGAATATTAATTTTCTTGTCAGAATTTAACGACTTCAAGGATCCCTTTTTCTTGGTTATTTTTATGTTGAGATAATAAATCTAATAAGTTTGACATTATTTTTATAATATTTCAATGTGTTTATTACTCTGTTATCTTCATTGATTATTTATTTTATTGATTAAATTATTTTTATCTTTTATGAAACTCTCTTGATGCCTCACTAAAATTTTGGGCTAACAAAATCATATAAGATGAAATTATTACTATGAATTTTAAAAAACATTATATTAAAATTATATAAGAATAACAAAATTTGGACAGGGGGATGCCGAATAATATAGATTTTTAGGGTGGTGAATCTTAATGGAGTACACTAATAAAATCATCATAAATTCCATAGGTAATGACCAATAATACATTAATTAATCTTTTCCTTTACAAATTCAACATTTAATTATAAAATATTAGTCTCATAATTTTGATAATACTAGGAGTGAATGATCTATATTCCTAGTTGAATCATTCTTCTACATGTTCTTATGATATAATATTAGTTTGGGTTAATTTGAGATGTTCCCCAAAATATCCTCAATATCATGGAAAATTCCAATTTGAACACCAATAAGAGTATGTATGTCAATATGAAAGGTAATAAATTTGATGAGAAATAATGAACTTCTACAATAAAAGAGTTAGTGACCCCAATAAATTTCAAAAAAAGTATATGATGATAAATACACACAGATCGTAAATGATAAATTCTCTAAGCATTACAACTTGAAAACAAGTACCATCCATGATGAGTTTGAGGACCTAAAATGGAGTCTTCCATAAGCCCAAATGATCAAGGATATCCTTACAAACATTATCCATAGGCAGGAATGCCAAAGGAATCTGCTTCATAATAAAAACGTGGTAGAGGGAGACTCTTATACAATATATACAAAGAGAACAGTATATCCTATATTTTTTCAATGAGGTGATCCTCTATAGATCATTAGGTTCAATATGGACTCTGTGATGAAATTCATGTGGTACATACAATTAATGTCTAGGTGAATACCAGTTTTATGAATGTTAGCTTCCATGGTAATAGCCTAATTCTAAACAAACCCCACAAGGATGTAAACCATTATAGGATGATATTTTCACCAAATTTTATTTCCTTAAAATCCATATTTTACAGTTCATGAATAATATTAAAATAATTAATGGAATTAAAGGAAATTATAAATTATGTAGTAATCCTTCATATATCCATATCTTCGACCAAATAGAGGGATCAGTAAAGGACATCATGACCATTGCACAGAACAACTTCTATAATGGTTGGTTGATCAAAAACATGCATATCACTAATATTGGTGATTAGAAACCATTGGATAAATAGAATGGGGCCTGGAAAATTATCCATGTTGCAGTAAATATCGTTCTTATTAATAATAAGTTATGTGTTCCCTAATATCCTTTGAATTTAGTCCTAATAGAATCTATATAACTAAGATATAGTTCCAAAAAAATTTGGTCAGCATGAGGGATAGAACTCATATCCATTTCTGATTAATTTATCCATGATGTAGTAACTTAATATTTCATCTATTGTTTTCATGACATACATAAGAAACATGCTTGTATCTAATCATATTAGTTCAATCACTCCCTCATCAATCTGATTCTCTAATGTTCATAATTTGGATCAGTGGTTCCATCCATTTTCTTAAAGATCCTACAATCAAACTATTGAGATTATTTTCAATTTTATGATGCCTTAAATTTGAGAAAAGAATAAAACAGTATCACATATTATAATTGATAGGTTCATGTTGTTAAAAAGAGTAACTATTTCTTCGATGGACTAAATAGTATGATAAAAAGAATAGATCATACAAATAATTTTATTCACTATTTACTCATATAAATGATTATATACTATTTTGTTTGATATTGGGGAACCAAATTATTCTATACGATGGTATCACCTAGTAATACTAATGAGAGACTATATAATTTTGGAATCACTTCCAAAAAAAAATCATGAATTCGTGTCAACACAAGTAGTATCAATTATTCATTGGATACTACAACAATTATTCTCTTTAAACATTTGAATTTATTTTCATCTAAAATGTTGTAAAAATATATCATCCAAAATTAATAAATGAGAGAGTTTAATGATTTTGGGTCAACCATTGAAAGGATGAACCTATAATTTGAGATTATTAGTTTTTCTTCATAGGGAGAACATCTTGTTCAAACCCATAAAATCTTGAATTGATATATTTCATTATCGAAGTTACCAAAAAAAACATGTACAATCAAAAACATTTCCGAATAATATAGATCATGATCCAAGGGGAGGAAAAAGACTATATTAATTATCCCGAACCGAATAATAGAATTATCTTTTTCAGAGGACATTCAGAATATATCTTTATTCAATTCCGTGAAAATAATTTTCTCTATTAATTTTCTGAATGATGATCGATCCAACCACCATCCTCTCATGTTATAAAATCCATTACTAACTCCTGAAGGCCTATCTAATTTTAATTATTCCTCAGGAGAGACCATTTTTCATTCTAAAATAGCGTGGAGAATAAATATAGGAATACACTTATTTAGGATAACATATATAAAATTATTAAAAATTATTCACATCTTGATAAAATAAATCGAAAAAATCGATTTTATAGGGTAAACATAGAATCCTTAATAAAGATAATAACTATGGTGACCCATGGGATTAAATGTCCATGAAATAAATATTGATCCTTTCTCTGGATAACCCTTAATTATATCCAATGCTTCATTTTAAACATCATAATAAATCCCATATGATCCCATGATAGTATTTGGGTCCAAGAATGGAATAGATTAAACGATATATGATTCATTAACATTGGATTTTAGCTAAAAATAATCCTTAAATATAATAAAATTTTTAATGATATCTTTTAAAGTATTATCCCCTTATTACAATAGGTATATATCTCCTTTTTATTCGTTTAGGACTCCAAGGACATTCATGAAATATGAAACCACTTTCACTCTATTAATGTTCAAATAAGTAGTACGAGACCCATATTCAAGAAGTAAATTGGGACCCCCATCATTTTCCATATCACCGTAGAAATAAAGAATTTATGTTGTATTAAAATCAATTTCATCCATCTATCACACTCTCAATCATTCATTGGAAGCTCTCTCTCTCCATATAACCACTGACTTTATATATGACCATGTTTACTAAAAAAACCATGAAGATACCTTATTCCCATTTACATTGAATATCGCTTTCAAGATAACAAATTTTATATTCAGGCTCCTCTGTAGGGGGACTAATAAATGAATATTTCTTAGTCCATCCAATAATTAATCTTGTATATGAATTCAAATTTTGTTTTGGAGTGATTCCCATGAATGTACTTAGATGTAAGAATGACACAATGAGAAGATGATTCTTTTGAAGGCATCCTCAACCATCAGAAATTTTGGAGAAGAAAAAACTTATGGTCATCTAATAAATATTATCAAATACAAATAAACAACGGAGTGTTATATTCTAATGAATCAGCCAAATGGTATATAATAAATCATGAAAAAATTAGATATGGCCTTATGAATGACTAGAAACCTATCCAACTGGCTCCAAATTAACTTATTTCCCCACTTTTCATTACTGAATTAGTAGATGTACCTAGATTATAATAGATCAATTAAATTGTAAATTTAATGGAACTATTTCAACTAATAAATCACTCTAGTTGAGCAGATACCCTTACACAACATGGATAATTGATCAATAATTGTGTATAAATGAACTCCCCAATCCTCGGTATTAGATCCTGGATTGAAATATGTTGTTGTTTTTCAAACCTTTTCAACATCTCAAACTATAAATTTTTTCATTGAGAGTGGAAATGGGGAAAAAATTTAAAACAATACTAGACTTGATAATATCATTCTTGGAAGATAAATATATAGGATCCCCTTGTAATTGATCCTTTCAAAATATCTTAACATACGAGTTCATCATGATCCCATATAAATGATTAGATATATAATGCATATTGGAAAAATTTTAAACTAATTACACTAAGTGTTTATGTTTAACAATTTCATATAATGTATTTTCGTTATGGATGAGAAACTTATTTTTCTAATAACCATTGTCCAAGGTGAAAGATATTCGAGAATTATAAAAAATAAGGGATATTATTAAGAGGAGTGTTATTCTATCAGCCTTAACACTCTGTTATAGTTTACTTGAAGAATAATTAAACAAGGTTTATAAATTGAGTAAGTGATTGTACTCCTAAAAGTTATGGATTAGTATGGATTCATACCTATGTTACCTATAACTAGATGAAAAATTTATATCTTTTAATTAATGTGATATTGAAACCAAAATGAGTTAAAAGATAAGAAATTTTATTTTATGGTTATAGAGTCCAGGAATATGTTAGGAATTCTATGAGAAAAAAAAATTGTTATATGTAGTAGGAAACACCGAATAAGTTGATAAAAATGCCACACCAATTAGAGAAACAAGTATATATAGATGATGTTTCTCCTTCAAAATCAAGTCCTCATAAAGGAAAATAATAAGAAACACTATACAATCTACAGTTTTATCCAAATTAGAGGGATTAAATGATTGTTACTTTCTTTAATATGTCTTGTATAACATACTGTAAGAGGAGTGCACAAGGAATGTACAAAATGGTATTAGAAGACTAGATATGTAGTAGTTGAAGGAGAAACAAATTGAGAAATATATCTCATTACTAGAGAAATTTTGTTTCCATTTCTTATAAAATAATTTTTTATTGGCATGATCTATAAGTGATAGGACTGAATGATAAGCCTCAATAATTACTAAAAATCATTTTTTTCAACCATCATTTACTTGATTGATGAGATAGGACATGTCAGTATCTAAATGTTCCACTTTGAAGTGTGTAGGATCATCTTAAAACAATTGGAGGCCATAACTACAACCACTAAATCATTAAAATTATTCTAAAACCAACAAATTACATGTAAACCAATTTGATGATGTAAAATTGACAAAAATATGAATGCTGAAAAATAATTTCACATCGAATAATATTTCTAAAGAATATTCATGAATAAATCATTGTGAAATGGATGTGTGAGACTAGTGAGATAGATCCAAAAAACTCTTTAATAGGATTACCATACTCTTTGGATATCCATAAACTAGTGGAAGAAAAGTAGTATTCTAATCTAAAATTTTAATGATTCTATAGCCCAAGATAAAATGAAATTAATCTCAATATTGAGTTGAATTCCAAAAAATATTCTACTCATGATGGAAACAAATAATGGTCTAGTGAAATATCAAAATTGATCAAACGATTCAAAAAGAGAAAAACAGTTTCGATCTTTATCAAACATGATGATAATGGAAAACATATGGTGTCTAGATGCATACAATCAACCATTGAATAATAAAGAAGATGAATCCCTCAGGTTCAATGAAACTAAATAAAAAAAATAAAAAACAGAAATCTGATGAAGATAGACCTTCAGAATGGGGTCCCCACCACAAGTACCCACATTAAAGAACCCTAGGGGGAATGATAGATTAGGGTAAGGAAAATTGAAAATAGATATCGGTAGAAGGAAAAATTCCCTTAAATATCTAAGAAACCATTGTATTTATTTCCCAAATATCTCATTATAATTCATATTTTGATGAATTTTCTATATATTTTAAAACCAGATTTTTGAGAAAATTTAAGTTCCCTATAGAACTGTTAATGTAAAAAATTCCTCCAGCATCATTTTCAATTAAAATATTTTCATCCCAAGTAAATACATCCAAGTATAATTTCATGATGAATGAGTGATGTGGTTTATATGTTGAAAAATGATGTTATTTCAATTAAATATCTCAAATGTTTCATTGATTTTTTCCACTTCTACTGGATATAATTTCATGATTTTGATCATCATATTTTTTTCCATCTAAATTATAATGTATATTATCTTGAATAAATAATGTAAATTTTTCCATGTTTCAAAGGATTCTTCCTATTAATTGAGAAAATACATCCATTCTTCCCTCTTTAAGAGTCATAGAAAAAATATGTATCAAAACACGTCATTAGAGAATCCAACAAGTGTAAATGTGGTTAAATGTATTAAAAACCTTAATAAACAATTATGAAACCAATATACAAAATTCCTGAAATGTTTTTAGTATATATAATTGGTGGTTATTATCCCAAATTTCATTTGCTTATGTGAGAATTTGGTTCTTATTTTAACCCCCATTAATTTTGTAATTTCAATGACGGGAAAGTTTGGTAACACTAGAATTATATTATATAATGGAAGAGTGTAGTTTGTCCATTAAAAATACCAAATATACATGGCTTCTTGATTTTCATCACTTTCTGATCCATTAAATGGAGTTCATTTTCTCCCATGTGCATGTTTTCAATATCAATAAATTAGTAGATACTTGGTACATTCCATCAATATCATATGATCTATATTAATGTTTTTGACACCATAACTTATCAAACTGAATCCTATGAAATTATTTATGAAACAAGATATTAAATTTACTTATAAAATGTTTTCTATGAGGTTAAAAGAATTATTAAATATAAATGGATTTATATTCAAATATTGGGTCATCCTTTTTCACATAAAGGGTGAAATACATGGCATAATTATTCTAAGAGGTTACTACAACGACATCACTATATTATGAATTTTTTGATGAATATTCTTCACTTAGTATTAAGAATTTCATATGGCACACACAGATATCATATGTGACTTCTCATGGAATGAATCACTCTTTCAACTCTACTCACATCATTAATGTGTCAGTTATTATAGTTCACTACATCAAGGAACACAAAATTTTTTGATGTCAACACATAAAAATATGCATTCATGCATACAAATGAAATAATATAATTTAATAATGTAAATTTCCTTATGAAATTTCATATGAAAATGTAAAATACAAATTCTATGTGTATATTTTTAGTACATATTTTCATTTGGACAATATTCACTATTTATTTGTCTATATTGTCATCCACAAATTCATATGAATATATATATATATACATAATCTAATATACCAAAAAATAATTGTTCATAATTAAATTTGTAAAATAACTAAATTTAAAACAATTATACATATAAATATTTATAATAATTCAATAAAAATTACTACATAAAAATTGATATGTTTTTATTAATAAAGATATTAATAATGATTCACCATGTCAAAAATTTATTAAATAAATAATTTTATAATTGAAAATTATTATTTTATTTCTACAAACATGGAACATTTTATCATTTGAAAATAATGTTGTGATTCAATTTTTCTATATACATCTTTATTTATGTAAAATATATGTTAATTAAATGTTTTCATAAATAGGTTGATTAAATAAAAATTGATTCAGTGAAATTAGATATGTTATTAAATAATTAAATATGATTTAAAAACATAAAATGTATCAATAAAATAGTGGATCTACATTCAAAAACTATATTTATTCAAAATTTATAATGTAATAAATAAATATTTTTGCAAAATATGTATTCTATATTAAAAAATAAAAATTTCATTTTTCAAAAAATTTATCATTATGATTTTTAAACAAAAACATATGTTATATTATATGAAATAAAAGCATAAATATTATTATTTCTAAATAACCATAAAAGATTTATGATATTGAAAATAAATAAATATAAAATAAAGAAATGTATGTTATATATTTTAAAGTCTATAAAATATATTTCCATTCAAAAAAAATTTAACATTAAAAAATACACAAAATTAATATGAAAAAAACAATTATACATATAATTTATTTCATTTAAAAACAAATATAAAATATAATCTATTAATATAATTTTAATTTAAAAATATGAATGATACTTTTTAGTTATAAAAAATATTAAATACATTTAAATCCAAAATACTTATTTTTAAACATATTACATCTAATATATGCCTAAAATGTAAATATTTATATGTTTACATATAAAAATATTTAAAAACAAAATATTGATTAAATATTTAATAAAAAATGTGCATTTCATATAATTACTTTTTTAAATTTTAATAAAATATATTATGTATTTGGAAGCAAAATATTTTACTTTTTTAATCGCATGTTGTTTTCAGTTATTAAAAATAAATGTTCAAAAATTTAATTCGATAAAAAAACATATACAAATGGAATTCTATAAATGATGCATTGCTAACCTAACAAAATAACATTACATATGTTATGGGTTTTAAAAAAAATATATGTTTCAAATACTACATATTTTGTAAGAATGAAAATATTTTCTTCTTATATGTGATTGAAAAATATACATTATATATTTACTTATGATTATAAATCATAAGTGATTTGTGTTTATATAAATACAATATAATTTTCATATATTTTGTACAATAAATTTAAACATATAAAAAATTAAATTTATGGGTTATATGTTCATTTATTTAGTAAGTTACACCCACACAATAATATATATATATATAATCATACATGTTTTGTTTGTTAGATAAATTGGAAATGATATCAACAATAATAATTACTATATTTTTTATATACAAAATGTTATTTTATCATTACTTATTATTTATTAAAATATGATTTCCAATTAATTTAAAGAAACACATGGCTAGAATAATTATATTTAATCAAGTCAAAATTAAAAAAACATTAATTAATAATGGTATCATTAATCTCTATAATCTAAAAACTCCTTCATTGATATATTGATCAAAATCACCTATTTTTGTTACTAGGGATCATTGTATCCAATTTTACTTCCATAAATTCTATTCCCTTACATCCCAACCACTCATCAATATATTTATACACACACAAACACACACTAATAAAAATATAAATATTGACATATATAAATATTTTTTATAGTTTATTTTTTGGTTTGTGAAATTATTTTATATATATGAATAGACTCAAACATATATATATCTATGTGTGTTTTTATGTTAGTGAGCACACAAAAATATAGATACACATAAAAACATACATGTCTACAAATATTATTTATATATATATATTTGTGTGTGCATGTGAGAAACAATTTATTGTACATTGGTATATATGTATTTGTATTTGTGTGCTTGTGTGTGCAAATTTAATTTTTTATTACATAAAAATAGTAGTGTGTGTGTGTGAATATTTTTATAAATGTATATATGAACATATATGTACGTTTATATTTTATTCATGGAAGTAGTATTAAAACTTATATTCTAATAAATTTATTATTTTTAAATTCATTAGTTTTCTTTAACTCGGCTGGTGGATTCAAAAGAGTATTCATTTGTGACCTCATGGAAATATTGTTCAAAATGAAGTTATTTTCAAATAGTCACCTATAAATATAAAATATAAATATCCATTCATAATTATTTTGTTTCCATTGAAACATAGAAATTAAATCACATCAATAAAAACATATATCAAACATAAAACATACAAGATATTAATGATATCAAACCCAGATAATTTTTTTAAAATGTTGTCACATATTCTATATCCATTCCATATTTTTTATAACATTTAATTTAGTAAATTATTCATATTGTTTTAGAGAAAACATAAATGTGATAAAAATATGAAATCCAAACCTGTTACGTTGGGTTATCTTTATTTATCATCGATTGAATTATGTTAATCCTAGATAAATAAGTTAATATCATTGAAATGTTAAAAATATATATAATAAATAATATATAATAATAATTATAAATACATATAAATTTATTTATTTATATTTTTCAATGTATATTTATTTATATATAAAGATTTATATTCAAAATTATTAACATTTACATTTATATTTTTAACTATATCAATTTATGTTTATATTTATAATAAACATAAAAATATGTATATTTAATTTAGTAATATTATATTATTAAATATTTATATTAAATATAATGATATTTATATATTTATAAAATGATTGTGTGTGATGAAAATAAATAACACACATACACATATTTTAAATTTATAATTATATATATATATATATAGTTCATAAGTAAATATTTAAAAAAATTAAGAATATTGTGGGAACTATTTTCTAGTCAATTATTGGATGATCCTGAGTTAATGACTCTAGATGTTACTCTTAGGAAATTGAATGGATAAAGTACGCTTTTGTTGTGGAATGTATAGATTTTATAAGTGAAGTAGTTCATTGAAATTAGTATAGTGGTTGTTTTTCAAATTATATGATAGCTAATTCTATTTTGTGAATATTGTAGAGTGTTTGATGCTTAATGAAAGTAGCCAAACAGTTTTGATTCTGCTGATGCCTCACATACAGAAACCCGATCCTTTCTACACATATTATTACATTATTATTATACATAAATAAGAATTAAAAACATTTTCAATGTTAAGGGATAATTTCATTAGAAGACTATATTATTAATATATAAAGGGTAAGTAAAAAATATATCCATATTTTATTCTCAATTTTTAGCTTCTGTTTTTAATTAAGGCTCTTAAATCTATATACGATTTGATAGTGAATACATGAATGAAATTGGAAAGAAAAAAAGACAAGTAAGGGAATAATCATTATAAGGGATCATAACATGTGAGTCAAAGGTGTATGATGATACCATAAGAATTGAGGTATCATGAGTAATTTCATGAGATTATATCACAAAGAACATTGTATCATATGATCAAGACATCATAGGTAATTATGAAGCAACATATTACATGACATAAACATGAGTCAATGATAACAACCTAGATAGTATAACATGGTAGAAAAATCCGATAATGGATAATGATTAAGTCTTAATCCCATTAATGATGTCTCACTAGACTATAACACTACCCAATATATTGGGGGGCTATTTGGGGGCACCTATCAAAACTTTTTCAGAACGTATGTGTTCCACATAAATGAAATCAATCATAATGCATAACATAATAACTATCGATGGAAAGAAAATGGGTTCCACAATCATGCTTTATATTATAATCAAGGAAACATTTATAATGAAGGAAATAGAGATATGATAATTAGGAATGTATTAATTCATCTAGAAAAGGGATAATAAATTGTTTTTATATTTGAAAGACAAAAATATATTATTTAGAAGCAATATGTGGCATCACGTTACCCACAATAAAGTATTTATCTTATGTATTTTTTTCACTTCTTATCTGGGTTATTTTTTTGACTGACAATGTTGGAGTGACCATACCGGGTAAAATAACATAATGTAAACAGTAAATGTATGAGGTAATTAATGGAGATCAGGTATAAATGTGTAAAAGTTTTGTAGGGTTCTCCTGGATTTTGTAGAACACCAGTGCTGGCTTTGTTTTTTGAGAGAATATGGATTTTCATTGTCAACAAGAGAGATACATGCCATGAACCAATTCCATGTCATGTATTAGTAATCAGGTAGATTTAATGAACTTGTTTCAGAGTGTGAATAAATTCAATACCTTTATAAACTTGCACATCTTGAAAATTCTCCATGTCACGTATTGATTTCTGAGAAGGCATTGTGCACTGGTACAAGTCATGAAAGGATTACAAAACATGAATAGTTTCCATGTTTTAAAATGGTAAAATATATATTTTTATCCTTAGGTGAAATTTTTTTCATGTATTTTGTGATTAGTGAGATATATGATCTGAGATGGGGTTTCATTCCATGTAATTATCATGGATTTTTAGGGCACTTCATTGATGATTTTTATTTCATTTTTCTGCAAGTCTCTTCCCTATTGACATAAGAGCTATCCCATTAATATTTTGGGATATTTACTCATTGCGAGTAACTTTGTTTTTGGAATTTATCATTAGGGTCTTTCCGCCACCTCTCTATGGGTTAGTGATCTTCCTATGTCATTATCTCCCTTGATCACAGTAGTTTCGTTAAGCTATGTTATTTGATATTTTTATATATGATGATAATATTCTCCATCCTTTATAGATATGTTTCTTGATCTTATTTTATGTTTTGATTCATTTTTTTAGTTGGGTGGGAATGTCAGGACCAACTCCCCACAAAGTGTACCCCTCTTGGGCTGGCAATGCAAGAAGGGAGATAATGACCCATGAGTCCCACCTCCAGTAGGCCCCGGGTTGGCGAATAGCACTGAGGGTATAGTAACACACAAATGGGAGGAATTAACCTCTAAGAGAACACATGCAGAAGAGAGATATAAGATAGACACCAACCAACTCCAACTGAAATATAAAAGAAACCCAAGTTCATATATGAAGTTGCATGCAAAATAACTAAAACAAAAAGGAAACTACAAGTACCCAAAAGAATGGAAAAGACATCAGCAACTACAAGCCCAAACATCTCCTACAACCACAAGATAGTAGTAACCATCTTGATCTCCAACCTAATACAAGTGACCTGAAAAACAGTTTAAATATATGTAGGGTAAGTATAACAGTTTACTCATCAGGATCCTCTCCAATGCCTCTCGTGAAAAAGTAAAGAAATCATTCTAAAGCACAGTGAGCAACAAGTGAAACAAACTCATCCCCTAAACTGGTATAATATGTTCCCAACCTCACCATGGCTACTCTCACCAAGTAACTCATACAAAAATATATCATATAGTAATGAATATCAAGGGTACCCAGCTACTACTTCCCCACTGGTTTGCCGCTTTTCCCCAACGGCATATGTCTTGTGCATCTCTCTCCAAAGGCTTGCCCGCATAAACATGGGATATGCTCCACAATCTGCACCACGTGCACCATAATGGATTTCCTGCAGACACCTGGGCTAAGCACCACACCATGCTCACAACCAAAATTAACCAGGTATTTTTCGGGTTCCACCACAGCTCGCATAACGTGTATCATACGTCGGGTATTATTCGTCAATCCATTACAGCCGATACGCCGAGTAAGGATCCTCAATCCATCACAACCTATACACGTTACACCTATAGTAGTCCATAGGATACTATATCTACAATATAATTGTGTGAAAGAACCACAAGCCATTACACCCCTCCACACACATATATGGGGAAAAGTAACCGATGTGCCAATGGCAGAAGTATCTACAAAGAGAAGAGAGCGGGGCTAAAGGGGGTAGTCCTCCATTCAACCTCCCATCTGAATGATGGGTAAAACACCCCCCATGGCTCAGAATCCCCTGGGTGTCAGTTTCCCATACTGACAGGGTGGGGTAGCGTTTAGAAACACAAAAGGTATATAATATATATATATATATATCTCACAACCACACTATAGGAATAACATAGTCTTAGACACCACTGCAGCTAACGTCCCTCGGACTCCGGGATTCCACTTCTAAGACTAGGTATCTTATAAGCACACAACCAGTTAAAGAACTTCATTGGGTTACTTCATTCCCTGTTTCATCACTTCCAATTTATGTTAATTAATTATTTGCACATTAATTAACCATTAACAAAACCACATTAGACTTCATTGGCATACACCAAAGGTCCACTTCCACTTTTTCAAATTACCACATCATCATTATGTTCCAAAAAATTCCAACACCATGGGTTAACACCATTTAATCAATCTTTAATTCCAGAAATTACATCCCCATATTCCCAGGAATTCTAGAAAAGAAAACTATGATACTAAACACAAAGGGGGATCAACATGGTGAGTAGATATTCTACAAGTCGATTCATTGTTGTCTATAAAAAGAGCATAAACCCATTCTCCCTCGAGAGGCTAAACACGGAAAGCATGTGGCATACCCCGGGTGTCATTGCCTCCTTCGGAAGAAGGGTAAGCAAGACCAGATTCCTTGAGCCATGGGAAAAAGTAAAGCAAATAAATAACCAAACAAAACCACCAACATCCATCCATCTCATACATCCCATACCATCATCCTTGGTGTCCTCACCGACACCCATATGCATAAACTGATGCATCTCGCCACTCTAGGCGCCATCCGCGGCCACAACCACAAGGCCTACCTACCTCCACATATCACAACATCCATCCAGGCTCATATCAGAGAACAAGCTATAGGAAAAAAATCATCACATCAAATGGGATCTTGGCCCTTTAACAAGGCATTCATACTTCATACAAAATGAGGACTCATGTCTCCAAACCACAAGGCATTCTGCCTTACAAGAAAGAGGGTAACTCAGAACCCAATCATGCATTATATTTTATCCGCAACATGTTCTTTAATCCCACTTGAATTAACAGATTCAATTCGTACATTCTAATTATGGGAAACCTAATCAGTAACCTATCACAAAAGATTTAACATGCTTACTATGCCAAACAAATTAGAACGACTACAACAACGACAACAACCAGATTCATTTACATTCCTCTTTAACTTTAGCCAATAAATTACTGATTAATTCTGTCTTTATGTTCTCTATCAATTTCCATCAATAACGAAAAACTAATCAAAGAAGTCATAGATATCACTCTATCTTTCAAAAGAAGAGAAAACTGTTATCACGGTACAAGGCAACACATGCGATCAAACCAATTATTTTAATCCGCTTCAAGTATTTAATTAGGTCAATTTCATTTTGATGCAAAGGGACAAATCATGATAACTCTAAAATTGCACATAAAAAAATTAGAGAAGCCCTAAATACCTTACCTCAAACAGTGCCTCACATTCTTTATTAGCACAATGGGTCACCGTCCACCTCTAGCGACAACTGCATCCACCCGATGATGCCACAGTACATCCACACCAACCCAACCCCAAGAAAACCCCATTAGAAGAATTGATATTACATGCTAACATGGAAAGGAGAACAAGAGACAATGATCCCCGAAGGAACGATGATAAATATACATTATATCAAATATTGATCGACATAGATTGGTTGTATGAAAACAGAGCGGAACTGATCCAAGGAGTAAATTTTTGTTGTGAAAATATTGAAAGAAGGTTTGAATTATTCTAGTGTCTCATAACAAATAACAAATAGGAAGAACAAGGGATAATGATATCTCCTTCCTTTCTGAAGATTTAATGAAGCTACGGTTTAAGATCCGGTTAATTATCCATTAATAACGGACCGCATTATCCCACGCTGTTTGACCATGTAAAAACATCCTAGACATAGGAATAATTAATATAGTATTTATGGAATTTGAAAAAGCCTTAAGATTCCTTAAAATAAGGCTTTCAATGTATTTTACATCAAAGGAAATGTTAAAAGGGGAAAAATTGTAGGAATCTGGAAACACTGTTCACCCACCATTACTCTACATAAAACTGATCCGTGAGACCAATCTATGAGACCGATCTGTGAAACCAATCTTTCAAACCGATCTGTGAAACAAATCTCTCAGACCGATCTCTGAGACTGATCTGTCAGACCGATCTGTGAGACCGCTCTGTTAGATCGATCTGTGAGACCGCTCTGTGAGACCGATCTATCAGACCGCACTGTGAGACCGATCTGTCAGACCGATCTTTGAGACCGATCTGTGGGACCGATCTATCAGACTGATCTCTGAGACCGGTCTGTCAGATCGATATGTGGGATCGATCTCTTTCACGGATCTCTGAGACCGATCTGTCAGACCGATCTGTGCGACCGATATGTTAGACCGATCTGTGAGACAGATCTGTGAGACCGATCTGTGACAATGATCTTTGGGACCGATCTGTGAGACCGATCTGTCAGACCGATCTGTTACTGTTCATAAAATTGGAAACACTATTCAAAGAACTGACAAAATTGGAAAAGTGTTGGTGATAATTGGCCTTGACCTCCTGGATCACCTCCAACACCATATTTTCACAATATGATGGACCAAAGAGGTCTAGGCCATTACATCAGATACCTCTCAAAACATTCTCATCCTCGAGAATCTAAACCCATCCTAATGAAAGGAGGGGTCCAAACAACCACCCTATAAGATACCCCTCAGGGGAAAACCACCCTGAGTTGTTCTAGAGCTGGAAAAAAACCACGATATCTGAGAGCAAGGGGACAAACAATCCATATCCAAACCATTCAAGCATAACATCCCATCAAGGGTATATAAAATAAAGGATCAACGAAAACACAACACAACATCTTAAAACAGCTCTAGGTACTGGACATGCATCTGTGACTCACGTTCCCAGGTACTTTTCTCCATTCCACCATGTCACCACAAGACACGAACTAAGGGGATAGAACGCCCATGCAACACCTTCTTCTTGCGGCCTTGGATCTCTACAGGTCTCTCCTCAAATGTCACATCATCATCAACGTCAATCTCACCCCAATCGATGAAGTGAGAGTCATCATGAAGATAATGACAGAGCTATGATACATGGAAAACACCATGTATCCGACTTATCTATGGGGGGAGGTGCTACTCGATACGGCACAGCTCCAACATGAGATAACACCTCAAAAGGCCCAACAAACCGGGGAGAAAGCTTACTTCCATGACAAAACCTTCGCTACCCACGACGGGGAGTCACCTTTAAAAACACATGATCCCCAAAATTGAACTCCAAGGGTCTCCTCCTTTGATCAGCATATGATTTATAACGATCTTGTGATGTCTTCATCCTCTCACGAATCACCTGAACCATCTATGATGTATTCTGCACCAGTTTAGGTCTGAGAATTTCTGACTCTCCAACCCCAGTCCATCACAACAGAGAACGGCAATGCCGGCCATACAAGGATTCGAACGATTCCATACCGATGGTATAGTGAAAAATATTATTGTAAAAGAACTCTTACAAGGGTAAGTGCCTCATCCATGAACCTCCAGAATCAAGAACACAAGAGTGCAACATGTCTTCAAGAGTCTGGATGGTTCACTCTGTCTGACCAAACATTTGAGAATGAAAAGCAGTGATAAGGCACAGTTGAGAGACAAAATCATGTTGGAGACCTCAACACACCCGGGAGGTAAAAAAAGTATTTCGATTAGAAATTATCTTCCTAGGTACTTCATGATGTCTCACAACCTCCTCGAGATAATTCCTCAACAAAACTTCCACTGAGCTCGACTCCTTGATCGCTATGTAGTGGGCCGATTTTTTAAAATGATCCAGTACCACCAAAATAGCATCATGTACTCCCAGAGGTCAAGGTAAACATGTAACAAAGTCCATTGAGATGTCTTCCCACTTCCACTAAGGAATATATAATGGCTAGAGAAGTCCACCAGGAACACGGTGTTCGACCTTCACCTTCTGGAAGACTAAACAACGAGACACAAACTCCGCTACCACACTCTTCATCCCAGGCCACCAAAACTTACTTCTCAAGGATCGGTACATCATTTTCACACCAGGATGTACTGCTAAGGGTGAACTATGGAACTCTTAGAGAACCGTCTCACGCATCTCCAAGGGAAAAAAAAGCCTTCCATGATACAATAGTCGGTGTTGTTCATCCTCCGACCAACCATCAAGGGCCTCACCAAAAATTACTATTTCTCTCCAAACTTCCACCTATGGATCACCCAACTGGGACTCTTCCACCTTCTGTACCCAGGATGACTGCACCATCATCGAGAAAAATACAACCTCTACCTCCAACATATTTCATATCAAGATGCGAAGCTGAGAGTTCCTCCATTACTCTCTAGGAATCAATAGATTCACGCACATCATCACTATGTGACTTTCGGCTCAGCGCATCATCTACAACATTCCCTTTTCTAGGTGTATATAATATTTCAAAGTCGTATTCTTGTAAGAACTCCATCCACCGATGTTGTCGTAAGTTTAAGTCACCCTGAGAGAAAACATACCTCAAACTCTGATGATCGTTGAAAACCACAAAGCGCTCACCAATGAGGTAATGTCTCCACAACATCAGCACAAACACCACGAATGCCAACTCAAGATCATGGGTGAAATTGTTGCGTTCATGGGGACGCAACTACCGAGACCCATAAGAAACAACTAACCTGTGCTTCATGAGAACACAGCCTAACCCCAGATGTAAAGCATCGCAGAAAACATCAAACTGGACTCCCTCAGCTGAAGAAAAAGGAATAGATCACTTACCAAATTCTCCTTTAGATACTCAAAAGCTTCGTGACATTGATCATTCCATACGAAGGCCTGATCCTTTCTAGTCATAGTTGTTAGAGGAGTTTCACCTCGTGATAAATTGGCTATGATCCTCCTGTAGTAGCCTGTGAGACCAAGGAATCTTCGCACCTCTGAAACTGTCTTGGGTGCTGACCAAGACACAATTTCTTCTATCTTCGATGGATCCACATCTACTCTCTGTTGGGACACAACATTCCCAAAGAAATAGACTTCTCGATCCTAAAATCACACTTCGACAACTTCCCAAACAATTGATGTTGGCGAAGAACTCCCAAAACGGCTCGTAGATGCCATGCATGCTCCTATTCAGATGTGGAGTAAACAAGGATGTCGTCGATGAAAACCACCACAAACTTGTCCAGGTACTCACGGAAAACAACGTTCATCAAACCCATGAAAATAGCTTGAGCATTAATTACACCGAACGACATTACAACGTACTCATAATGCCCATGATGACAATGGAAAGTAGTCTTCGGGATATCCTCATACTTCACAGGCATTTGATGATATCCTGACCGCAAGTCGATCATTGAGAACCAACTTTCACCCTTCAGTTGATCGAACAAATCATCAATATGTGGAATAGGATAGTGGTTCCTTATTGTCACTTTGTTTATGTGACAATAATCGATGCATAACCGCAAACTGTCATTAGCCTTCTTCACACAAAAAACTGGTGCACCCCACGGTGACACACTTGGCCGGACAAAAACGCACTACCATAGACCATCACGCTGTATACGTATCTCTCGTAACTCATAAGGGGAAATTATATACAGAGTCATAGAGATAGGAGATGCTCCTGGCTGTAGCTCGATCCCAAACTCGATCTCTCATCAAGGGGGTAATGTGAAGACCTCTTCTGGAAAGACATCAGGGTACTCCTCTACGACCCTAGGAAATGCCAACTACTGAACCTTTAAAGAACTCATCATCAACTCAGCCTTCAAGGATGATAAGGATGTAACTCGTCTATGACCCATCCAAGGATCTCTCTCACATAAAACCACCACTTTCTCTCCATCCACATCAATGAAAACGAACTTCTTCCTGTAGCAATCCATGATAGCCTACACCGAATACAACCAATCCATGCCAAGGATGACATCATATGGTTGTATCTATAAACATAAGAAATCTCCCCAAGAGCGGTGTTGCCCCAACACTAGCTCACAATATCTACATACTTCAAACAAACTAGCTTGACCTCTAACGGGCCTAGTCAATGCCAAGGGCATTGGAAGACTCTCTACCTCAAGTCTCAAAGCATGGACAAGGGTTGGTGATATGAAGGAGTATGTTGCTCCTGAATCAAACAAGGTATAAAAAAAGTTAGAAAACATGCAAAGGGTACCTCAGACGATGTCTGGCTCGCCTGGAGCTGGAAACACTAGAGCATGAAGTGGACCAAGACCTCCTCCACGGCCTCTCTGACCCTGATGAAGACCACCACCACATCTTTACTCTTCTCTATGAGGATAAGGAGCATCATGGGGTTGTACTCTTCATTCCCCATCTACCCTATGGTGATCAAAAGCTAGTGCATCCTACTGCTACTGCCTCGGCTGAAACTGCCTCAACGGAGGATCCTAGAGTGGAGCGCTCGGTGCATGATGACTGATCTGAAAAGTTGGGCACTCCCGCTGCAGATGACCATGACCACCACAAGAAAAACAAGCACCTGATCCCTTGGCATAGGACTGAGAGTTGTTGCCTCCGGAGAAATGAGATGGGAAGGGATGGGACCTACCCCCAGGAGAACAGAAACTCTTTTTCCCTGAAAACTTGGAACCCTGGACCACAGGTCTTCTTCGTGAAGAATCATGACGATTCCCATCTCGTGGCAATCTCGTCTAGGCCAAAGTCCTCTCAAAAACCTCTTCCCTCGCCAGCACCTCAAGACATGTCTTTAGCATAAATGGGGTGACCTGGCGCTGGATCTCTGGATGCAAAGACTCTTTGAAATGCCTCGCCCTGGACTCCTAATATGGTAACATGTCTTAATCATATCATATAAGGTTCCTAAAACAGATTCCAAACTCATGAACACTAGAGATCCTCTGTCGAAGGGTAAGATGCTCCTGACGTCTGGACACCTTCGCGGTTGAAGAAAGGAACTCAACTCTTAACTTGTATCAAAACTCCTCCCATGAGATCCTTGACTCCTCATGATCCCCGAGGAACAAGATCCACCACTGCCTCGCTGCTCAATGCTGCATCGTCATAACCAAGGACACCGAGTGCCCCTTCCAAGCATGAATCAGACTGAAGCCGATCTCTACCTCCTCTAACCAGTCTTCCTTGAATACATCTGAAACAGATCCCTCGTTCTTTTATAGAATTTGGCGCTGAAAATTTCGAAGTGTCTTCCTCCAAGTATCGTCGTTGACCTCTACCCGGCGGTGATCTGCTACCATAGCCTGCTGGACATCTTCTATGCAAACCTTACGAGGATGTCGACCTGAATCTATACCTGCAAACGAGCATACCGTTAGTGCTCCTAATCCTGGATTATGGAAGACTCAATATTAAATAATTTATTGTTTTCTTTGGTTCATTTTATGTTAACTTATCCCAAGGACTACCCATTCAAACATAGGCGCAAATAATAATGATGCGTGATCCTTTCCTAGGTCTCTACCCTACAACCAGTATCACCTTGTTTAGTAGCCATCGTAAACTTAAAGATCCATTCAACAGATCATAGGGGGATCTAAACTCCTAGTTCTCTGCCGGTCTCTAGTGTTTACCCCACTTTCTAAACACGAATTACACCGTTTCCCTACCGACCCATACAACCTCACTTGTGCCTAACTATAATCTCCATCCTATCCCTCAACCAGACCTCTCATACCACTCTGTAACGACTCCCTCCCCACAAAGTGTACCCCTCCAAGGCCGGAAATGTTAGAATGGAGATAATTACCCCTAGTCCCACCACCTGTAGGCCCCAGGTTGGAGACTAGAACCGAGGGTATAGTAACACACAAATGAGAGGCATTACCCTCTAAGAGAACACATACAGAAGTGAGAGATGAGATAGACACAAGCCTACTCCAACTGAAATATAAATTAATCCCAAGTTCATATATGAAATGTCATGCAAAAGTACTACGACAAAAAGGAAACTACAAGTACCCAAAAAAAAGGAAAAGTCAGCAGTAACTACAAGCCCGAATAGCTCCTGCAACAATAAGCTAGTAGTATCCAGCCTGATCTCCAACCTGCTCCAAGTGACCTGAAAAAAAGTTTATATATACGTAGGGGGAGTATAACAGTATACTCATTAGGATCCTCCCCAAAGCCTCTCGTGAAAAAGTAAAGAAATCATGCTAAAGCACAGTGAGCAACAAGTGAAATTAACTCATCACCTAAACAGGTATACTAAGTTCCCAACCTCAACATGGATACTGTCACCAAGTAACACATAGATGAATATAACATATAGTAAAGAATATCAAGGGTACCCCGCTACTACTTCCCCACTGGTTTCTGCTTTTCCCCAACGACATACGTCCTGTGCATCTCTCTCCAAAGGCTTGCCCGTATAATCATGGTCTATGCTCCACAATCTGCACCACGTGAACCACAATGGTTTGCCTGCAGACACCTAGGCTAAGCACCACACTCTCCTCACAACCAAAAGTAACCAGGTAGTTTCCGGGAGCCACCATAGCTCGCATAACGTGTATCATATGTCAGGTATTACACCTCAAGCCATCACAGGCCATACTCTGTGTAAGGATCCTCAAGCCGTCACAGCCTATACACATTACACCTATAGTAGTCCATAGGTTACTATATACCGAATATATCTATGTTAAATAACCACAAGGCATTACAACCCTCTACATATATATATAGGGAAAACTAACTGATGTGCCAAAGGCATAAGTATCTACCAAGAGAAGAGTGTGGGGCTAAAGGCGGTAGTTATCCATTCAACCTCCCATCATAATGTTGGGGAAAACACCCCCCTAAGGGTCCGAATCCCCGAGGTGTCAGTTTCTATTACCGACAGCGTGGAGTAGCGTTTAGAAACACAAAAAGTACAAAATATATATATATATATATCTCACAACCACACTACGGGCATAACCTAGTCTTAGACACAACTGCAGTTAACGTATCTCAGACTCTGAGCTTCCACATCTAAGACTATGTATCCTATAAGCACATAGCCAGTTAATGAACTTCATTAGGTTACTTCATTCCCTGATTCATCAATACCACTTTACGTTAATTAATTCTTTTCACATTAATTAACCATGAACAAAACCACATTAATCATCATTGTCATACACCAAGGGTCCACTTTCCCTTTTTCAAATTACCACCTCATCATTATGTTCCAGCAAATTCTAACCCCATGGGATAACAACATTTAATCAATCTTTCATTACAGAAATTTCTTCCCTTTGTTCCCAGGCATTCTATAAAAGAAACCTATGCTACTAAACCCAAAGGGGGCTGAACACGGTGAGTAGATATGCTACCCGTCGAGTCTTTGCCGCCTATAGAAAGAGCATAGACCCATTATCCCTCTAGATGCTAAACAATGAATGCATGTTGCATGCCCCGTGTGTCTTCACCTCCTTCGGAAGAAGGGTAAGCAAGACCAGATGCCTTGAGCAGTGGGGAAAAGTAAATCAGATAAACATCCAAACAAAATCACCAACATCCAGCAATCACATCCATCCCATACCGTCATCCTTGGTGTCCTCCCTGACAGCCATATCTATAAACTGATGCATCTCGCCACTCTAGGCACCATCCACTGCCACAACCCTAAGGCCTCCCTACCTCCACATATCAAAATAACCATCCAGGATCACATCATTGCACAAGAAGCAGGAAGACAATCATCACATCAAATGGGATCTTGTCCCTTTAACAAGGCATCCAGCCTTCATACAAAATGAGCAGTCATGGCTCCAAACCTCAAGGCATTTGGCCTTACAAGGAAGAGGGTAACTCAGAACCCAATCAGGAATTATCTTTTATCAACAATAAGCCCATTAATCCCTCTTGAATTAATGGATTCAATTCATAGTTTCCAATTCTGGTAAACCTAATCAGTAAGATATCAGAAAAGATTTAACATGCATACTATGCCAAACAAGTAGAACAAATACAACAACGACAACAACCAGATTCATTTACATTCCTATTTATCTTTATCCAATTAATTATTTATTAATTCCGGCTTTAATTTCTTTATCAATTTACATCAATAATGAACAACTAATCAAAGAAATCATAGATAACAATCTATATAGCAAAATAATAGGCAAACTGTTATCACGGTACAAAGAAACACATAAGATCAAACCAATTCTTTTAATCCGGTTCAAGTATTTAATTAGGTCAATTTCATTATGATCCAAAGGGATAAATCATGATAACTATAAAATTTCACATAAACAATTAGAGAATCCATGAATCCCCTACCTAAAATAGTTCTTCACATTCTTTATCAACACAATGGGTCACAATACTCCTCTCACAACAACTGCATCCACCCGATGATGCCACGGTACGTCCGTACCAACCAAACACCAAGAAAACCCCATTATAAGCATGGAGATTACATGACAATATAAAAAGGAGAAAAAGAGAAGATGATCCACAAAGGACCGATGATAAACATACCTTATATCAAAGATAGATCGATACAGCTTGGATGCATCAAAATAGAGTGGAAATGATCCGATGAGTAATGTATTATTGTAAAAATCTTGTAAGAAGGTTTGAAAGGTTCTAGTGTCTCATAATAGGGAACAAAGAAGAAGAACAAGGGATATTATATCTCATTCCATTATGAAGATTTAATGAGGTGATAGTTTAAGATTCGATTAATTCTCCATAAAAAACAGATCGCTTTAACCCATGCAGTTTTACCAAGTAAAAACATCTCGACCATAGGAATAATTAATATATGATTTATGGCATTTGAAACGGCCTTAAGATTCCTTAAGATAAGGCATTGAATGTATTTTACGTCAAAGGAAACGTTAAAAGGGGAAAACTGTAGGAATCTAGAAACACTGTTCACCCACCATTACTGTACATGAAACCAATCTGTGAGATAGATCTGTGAGAACAATCTGTGAAACCGATCTGTCAGACCGATTTGTGAAACTAATCTGTCAGACTGATCTGTGAGACCGATCTGTGAGACCGATTTGTAAGACCGATCTGTCAGACCGATCTTTGAGACCGATCTGTGAGACTGGTCTGTCACACTGATATGTGAGACCGATCTGTGAGACCGATCTGTCAGACTGCTCTATGAGATCAATCTTTCAGAGCGATCTGTGAGATCAATTTATCAGATCGATCTGTGAGACTGATCTGTCATAACGATCTGTGAGACCGATCTGTGAGATCGATCTGTGAGACCGATCTGTCAGACCGATTTGTGAGACCGATCTCTCAGACCGATCTGTTACTGTTCATTAAACTAGAACCACTGTTCATAGAACTGGAAAAATTATCAAAGTGTTGGGGATAAGTCACCTTGACCTTTGAGAACACCTCCAACACAACATTTTCACAAAGTAATGGACCCGAGAGGTCCAAACCATTACATGGAATGTGCTAATTGAGGTTCTTAATGATCTAACAATTTTTATTCTATTTTGTTGGTTGTATGTGAATCTAAGACACGGTGATCAGCATTGGGGCCTCCATTATTAACCATGTGTTCCTTTCTAGTCGCTGTATTCCATTCCAGGAATGTACAAACTGATTTGGAGGTATGTGGTTCTATCTCTAAATTATGTTGAATGAACATTATAACATCTTTTTTTATAAATTGTATCATAAATAAACTTGAAGGATTTATTTTCATGCATGGATATTTTATATTTAAAAATATTGTAGCCCCTTATTTTGGTAAATGAAAAGGGTATTTCCCAATAATTAGGAAATGACTTTTCTGAAACGGTTATCATTACATTGTTTTGATGAAATGGTTATAAAAATAAAGAAATGGGAATCCTTGGGTACTTATGTGGAATTTGTGTCAATAGGCCTCATCCATTCATTGGTGGGTTTACTCACGTGAAGTTCTACTATTCCCTAGGCTTGTTGATCTAGGGACGTGATATATTTTTACGGGGTTCACCTTATTTAGTTTTAAATTTTACTATATAATTGATACATATATGTGGGTAATTGATTCATCTGACTATCTTTGTTAAGGAATGGATGTCATAACAAGACAAAATTATTCTGATAATAGGTGTGTAGTTACATTTTCTTTAGATTTTACTATATTATTTTTTATTTCAAATAGTTTGATATGACATTTGACACATTATTTAAATTGAATTTATTAGATGGATGTATATGAAAATCATTGATCATTTTTACCAGGAATACTTATGAGATATTGGGAAATGGGGAAATTAAATGTTATTCCATGATTTTGAAATAAAAAATATTTAACTAAATAGAATACCTTTATCATTTTAATGATTAACATTGTTAATATTTTCATAGAGAAACTTGATATAGAACACCTAGGTAGAATAGGACTGATCATGTTATCACATACCTTTCACACCCCTTCGATGGTGTATAAACCATTATTTTTCCTTCATTATAGGGAGAGGAATGGTGCCTCACTAATTATTTTAGGTTTTTAAAAAAGAAATCTGGTATCTAGTGGTTATATTGTGGGAGTTTCCCATGCTCTCACACAGAGTAACAATTTATGTTCTTGATTTCCTTTGATGTTGGACATGGATATTAGAGAATAATTAGATCCACTATAGTAGTATTAGTTCTAATTCTTTCTTTCTATTATGACATATATATACGTATTTTATTATGTTGAATAGTTCTATCATATATATATATATTGTTATTTATTTTTGTTGCGAAAAGTCATACCTTCAACTTTTTATGATGAATGGGTGATATTCTCCATCCAATGGGGATCAATAATTCTCTTGGGATATGTGGATTATTAGGTTGGGTAATATATTGAGGGGGTATCCACTATGGGTTCGTCATAGTTTTTTATCAATGGTGGAATTTCCACAATATTCCATACATTACGACATTTGGTATACTGAAGAGTGGATTTCAAATACATAAGAGGTAGATTATATTGATTTTATGTCCATCTCATGTCATGATGGTACTCAAATTACCACAAACTAATTGTATGCATGCCTACTTTTTTTGATTTCATGATATTAATATCAATTTTTATTTTGGGTTTCAGGTGTGAATTAATATTATATTATTTCAGATCATTTATTTTATTTTGATGTTCTCTATTATTCCATTGAGGCCTCTCCCATAGGTTTCTCTAGGGGTTTCAACAGATTATCCTCAGGGGAATTTGATTATAGATATGAATCTAAAATATGCTATTATGTATGCACCTTTTGTTTTCAATCAAAATGATCCACAAGTCCATAATGTAGTGGTTGAAGAAAACCTAGGTTCTTGTGGAGCTAGGGATTGTTCACATGAGTTCTTTTTCAATAATCGACAATCTATTAACGGTAAAACTGGAACTCAAGAAGAGGAGGACTAACATGAAATGATTTATCATATCATTGAAATCATTGATATACTGGAGAGTTTCAAGGTGAAGTGTGTAGCATTACTACTTTAGAGTACCAACAAAACGTATTTTTATTTCATGGTGCATGATTATATGTATGTAGGATTTGACTTAAAGGGTTACAAGACACACTTCATCTAGCTGTTTTTTTCATAGTGGTAGATGATGGTGATGTATCTGGTGTTCCTCTAATTTAAGAAGAGAGAATTCAGTTTTAGCTTACACCAATTGGTCTACTGAGCCAATTAATTTTTCAAAAAAGGTAGTAATTAATGACCATATATTATATCTAACTTTCATTGATGGAATTCTATCAAACATATAATATCATCTATTTATATTAAATATTTTAACATATATGGAAATAGTATAATAAGTTTCCATTGAAGATATAGATATGGAGGGAAATAATGGCTATTTTAATCTTCCACTAACTCACATTTGTAGAATCAATAGAATATATGGTAAAATATTACACAGAAATATCAATGGAGGAGTGGGGGTGAGAGTTTTTAGTGGAATTCCACCTCTTCCCCTCATATTAATGCTATTAGTTTGATTGTGATGTGATACCAGTGTGGAATGGTTGGGCACAACTAGTGTTATTATTGTATATCTATGAAGATGTGTAGTAGTTATGGGAAATAATTCATCCTACATTGTCTCAATCTTGATATGTATAAACCTCATTATTAATATGGATTGATGGATTGAAAGGGGATTATGGTGTGGTTATATTCTTTAAAGACTATTAGGATCCAGACACATTCCCCAAGAGTGAAGCACATTTACACTGTAGATGAGATTTCAGTAGAGGTTGATGTAGGAGCATTGATAGTGGGTGGTACCAACTATACTGAATTATCAGTACTGGTTAATTTATTTTATAATGGGTTTTCCCACTTATATGTTTCGTTTCTATTTATTGATATGATTAAATATCCAAAAAACTACATTTCATTATTTTCGAATTAGAGACAACCCTTTGGTTGTAGAAATGGTGTGGGTTTCAGTATCCATTTTATCTATTGATATATAATGTAGAGTTAGTTTGGGATATCCTCATTCTCTATTAGGACACATTTGAAATCATCATTTGGATATATTTGGTCATTACTCATCATGATAAGGATTATTTTTGTCAATAATGTTCCTTTTCTCTTGCATCCTAAGATATCTCATGGGTATTTTCTATGTCTCCTATAAATTGAGGCACACTTCATTTTCCTTTCGTAAAGTTTTTCTTGAGATCAGAAATTGTGGTGAGCTGTATAATTTTACCAATGTTCATTATTTTAAGACTGAAATCCTAGAAGAAGATCAGAAACCAATTTTTTTATTGGACAGAGGAATATTACATTTATTTTTTAATAGAGTCCATGTTTTGTACATTAAGATTGAACAACATCTTATTGTGTCAATCGTATTGAATAAGATCATTTTATATATTTTAGTAGATTTTTTGAGATTAATATTGTTAATTAGTTCATAATACTGAGTCCACGAGATCCATCATCATTAGATCGATTGAACTGGATCTAGAAAAATAGGAATTTGGATCTAGACAATGTTTCTATGGAGAAAACTAAACAGTCATTATTCATTATTTTTTTTCAATTATTTGTATAAATATTTTCAACCTAATGAGAATAAATATAATCACTAATATCATTAAAATGTTTCAAATAGGATTTATCATAAATTTTATTTCCTTTTCCATTATATTGAATATCCATCGACCCACAAAAGTGGCAAGGGAATGGATGTAAGTTCTCACACCAATGACAATCTTGTAAATATTATGTGCATTACTATCTTTCTTACAATTTCATGAATTAGTATTTAAAAAATGTTATAAGTAAATAAATATTAATAAGTTTCATACGTTGTGATTATAATTTTTTTTAAACTCAAAAAAACCAATCAACTAATTTAACCCCCTTATATGTTGTAATAAGATTCATTGAAAATTCAGATACCCTCCAATAGTACCCTACAATCCCAATGAATCAAAACACCTTAGAAACACTTTTAGGGGGATTATTGGAAAGAAATACCTCAACCATTTTTGGGTCAACTGATACTCTATCCTCTGAGATTATGAGTCACAAAAAGTGTACTTCTACAATCCAAATATGAAATATTGAGATATTTTAGTAAATCTGTTTCCCTCAAAGTTTGTCTAGGACCATCCCAAAGTTCCTTGTATGTCCCGCATTGAACATCATGAACACTAGGATGTTGTCAACAAAAAATATCATGAACTGGTCTAAAAAGGGTATTAATATCCGACCCACTAGTCACGCAAACACTACCAGAGATTTCTTCATATTTAAAGTCAACCACATGTACCTATAGTTACCATAAATACATATAATGTCCACATTTTTAATATCCTCATCATGTACATGCAAATGGTGATAGCCTAATTTGAGTTTGGTCTTTAAGAATCACTGCACCACTCTCAACAGGCCAAATAGGCCATTGATCCCTAGTATTATATAGTTATTCTTCACCATCACCTAATTCATGCACTAGAAATCCAAACATAACCTCACGATCTTGTCTTCCTTCTTGGAAGACAATACTCAGGCTTCCCTGTGGGTAATGATGGGTCTAAAAAAATATAATTTCCAATAAATATTATAACTGTACCATCAAATGTAGAATATATATGGGGGATATCAAATATTATAGTGAAGATATAAGTTACATCAAGGGATGCAAGTCAGTGCATAAGTCTTGATCTTGTTGGTGAGGTAATGTCGATATGTCCTTTGGAAATACATCCTTAGAAACTACCTCCATTGTAAGAAATTGACAGCCCAACGAATCCACTAATCCAATATTCATTCTAGAATATAGTGGAGTTATTGGATTCACTCTCTTATGCTTGATCTCACCTTACTCTGCCAAGGATTCCTTTTAACCCATAGAGGAAAACCAATTACTGTCACTACAGTAAAACAATATAATCTATCTAAAACAATCAATCTTGTAATAGACTGAAAATAGATAGTCCATACAAAATATGAAATCACATTGCCTCATTTTTGATAAAAAGAGATCCAAAAAATAACACACCTCCAAGCATTAGGTCTCACTGTATGGACAAGTATGTGGTCACCATGTTACCTCCTATTTTAGTCTCCAACCACAAGGGTTTAGAAAATGGATCAACCTTAATCTCTATAAGTCAAACAAGATAAGTTTATATGAAGGAATGACTAGGAACTATTCCTATAAATACTACACCTAAAGTAGAAAATACCTCGATCGTATCCAGTATCTTCCATAGAGCCTTGGGGTTATTGGCCTCCAAAGCATCATACTGGTCTTATCCCTATCCATCTTATACCTTATCCTAGAATAGACCTCCAGGGACTTGTGGTGGTAATAGGGCAATCCTCTAAAGACCTCTAGCTACCCTGGTGGCCTCTCTACCATGCCCAAATTCACGAGGACCATCATTATATATCCACATTCTCAACCTCTTTGGTACCTCGACTATCTCACGATCATTAGTATGACATGTCATACTATCTTGAGTAAGATATCCCTGACCATCATAGTAGAAACACCACATATCCCATGGCTGAATAGATCCACCTAGAGAACCCAGTTCCATCATGAATGGGTCATGGGATTTCCTCTTGATGAAATTGAATTTCATGGATCTCTATTACTATAGTATGATACTTACTACTGCTGTTTGGACTAATGGGTTCCCACTATTATCTCCCACCACCAGTGTCTACTCTTCCAAAAAACTATCCACCCTTAAGGCCCGCTCGGGATCCTCATCATTAGTGTGAATGGAAAGGGATATCACTATATACCTTATTTCATGGAGAAATACCTGCTCAAAAGTTTGAAATCCAAAGAAATGATCTCCAACTATATCTAAGGAGTACTGTGAGAGATCTTTAAAAAACGTTTTGTACTCTACCCTTTTCATACTTCCATCTTGTATATTTGAATGCTCATGAATATAAAACGATATGAATGTGGGTATATAGAACTCCAACACGAAGATACCCTCAATGAATTACCTTGATATAGAATCCTCTTGTTGTGTTTGAGAAACCAATATCAACTATCTCCCATGAGATCCCGGAACAATACTCACTATGATAAATTTAATCTTGTCAACATGCATCATTATTATATGGAATATGAGAGTGACTACCTCTATCATATCCTCGACCACTTGGGAGTCTGGATCACCAAGAAACAAGAGAGGTAGCTACCTCTGGAACCCATGAATCACACACAACCTATATGCATCCTCAGCTGGTCCTACAATTTCTAACTATTTCTCCATGGTTGGTTGTATAACTAGATAACAAACCATAGTTTATATAACCTTCATGGACCAATGTACTGATGTAACATCACTAGGCAGATCATCCTCATGGTCATGAGGTGGAATCATGGTTGTCTATCAGTTTAGAGGCATCCTGAAAAAACATGATATATCACATTTAGTAGAGTATATATGTGTAGAGGAGTTAATAATTACATGGAAAACTCAACCATTATTATATTTTTCATGTTCCAAAAATAATCAATCAATACAAAATTTTCCATTTTCTGAGTCGAAGAGAAGGTGATCAGAGTCTGGGTGTATGGATAAATATGCTGCAACACAAAAACTGAATTCCATAGCTGGAAAGACATACTAGAAACACTAAACACAGTTTACCAACACCTATGTCACTAACTCCATTGTTTTGGTAGAACATAATACACATATACAATTTTTTCATAAACCAAACCATCGAGGATTTACCCATGACTACCCTATTTCTGTCTCCAATAGCCCAATGGCTAGTGACCAATGCTGAGTAAGAACATGCCACAAATGGGAGTCATTTTCCTAATGAAAAATCACACACCCACACACATCACCAATCCCAAAATAATTATAAAATGAATATAAAATAAACCAACACAATCATATATCTATTATCCCATAAAACATTATGGAAGTAAAAGTATTGAAAGGCAAAAAGGGGCCAAGTAAAATTCATAGAATAAACTATAAAGCGTCCAATATACTCCAAGAGAGAGGGAAAAGTAAAATTTTGGATACTAGTAAAACACCTCAGTATGAAAAACCCCCACTATTATGAAAATTATCCTTGTCCTCCTACGACATAATAAAATGGGGTTGTTGTCTGTATAAGACAAGACACGTGCTAGAAAATCCAATGCAGGGTTTGTATAAAAATACTCTATAGGAAAACCCAAAAACAATAAACATGATGCATGGTGTATAGTAACATAAATACAATATATTATAATTATTTTATAACCTAAAAAACCAGATAAACTTTTGAAAGACACTACACCACATGGTGGGAATAATAAACTTCCATAAACATGATTATGCTCGAAGAAATGCTCATTATGAGAGAATTCACTCCATGTTCTATGCTTATTGGAGACACCTCATGAAGAGGTATATATCATTGGTACCAACCCATTAATGTTTAATGTTATATGAATACCATAATGCATAAGTATGTGGTCGAGCCCAGAACCACTATGGGACACATCGAACACACTCTAGATCTACCAGCTATGTTTGGGATCATATGTTTATAATTTCACAAAACCTACCAATTCATACATCTATAAGGAGGAGAGACACCCTAAATATGGTGGTCATGTTGAATCCACAAAAACATCATAAAGAACAAAGGTGATATAAGTTCGCACTCTAGCTCACATAGGGAAAATACAACTCTATCTAAGACTCAACCTTTTGAGGGGATCATCATTATGTTATATTGATGTAATGAGACATTATAACATCTATTGAATGGATAAAGAGATCCATCTCAACCTATATTGGTCCAAAATAATAAAATTCTATCCTAAAAATACTCTTAAATGGGGTACATGATATGTACCATGGGGTACATTGGGTGTCCATCAATCCCTATACTTGCATGTCTGGAAGATACTCACAAGACATGTAGTATATATATGCATAGCATGATAAAGAAGTATATGGAATGTAGAGACATATTTTATCCTTTATATGTCACCTAGACATATATCTATATGGTGTTTGTGTCTGTGTACCATCATATCTACGACAAAATGTGTCACTATTCATGTAATCAACATGGTATTTTTCCGTTTACTTCTTTCTAGGTCATTTTACTCTCCAATGTAAATATTGAGCCTCATAGAAGGGGTAAGATGACATGTGACTATGTCACACATTGTGTTACATTTATCATTGGTCAGAACCCTATTGCCCAATGTTGGGGTCCTACATGGCTTGTAATTTCATATTACACATTGTATTGTTCTAGAATTTCTAGATCGACTATTGAATCATCTGATGCTTCTGTGGAGATGATTCCCTTACAGGAACCTAGAATGAAAGGTTTTCTTATTCATTTATTATCTAAATCTCACGATTCCATGCTTGGAATCTAATCTAAAAATGAATTATTGTAAAAACATCAATGTTTATCAAAACCGGGATGAACGAGAACCCCAAATCTTTCTTTTCTACTTCCAAACATACATTGTCGTCATTTCACCTCGACTACAATGTAGATCATTAACCACACCAATTTTATTTATCTCTTTAAATTATTAACATTTTCAAAATGATCAATTATTGGGTATTCGTCAAACCATTGGCCAAAATCAAATTCTTACAATGACCATTCAAAGAACCAGGTAATAAATTTATAAGACATAAAAGTAAGGAATGAACATCGATTATTGATCATTTGGACTCAATTTTCAATAATATAAAAGATAAACTAAAAGGGGTAAATAAATTAATTAATAAAATATTTCATTAAATTAAATTTAATGATGATGTGTGTATCAAATATATTTTTGGAATTGATCTGTGTTTATCCAGGATACAGAAAAATGATATAAATAAAAATGGAAAAAACCTAACTAGATATTGGATTGATCATTGGTGAATAAATATTGTGTTTTCATCATTGATGAGATCTTCCTTATATATTGCTGCAATGATCCCTAATTTAGTCCTGATCTGTTGTCATTATCTAGGAATTCTCTCCAACAATTTGCTTGAATCTTTATGGTTTGAACTACCAACTTTGTGGAAAAACCAAAAAACTATCAGTGAAAGGAGAAACTTTGTTGCATCAAAACTAAAAAAATAACTTATATTTATTACTTTATTTCATTTAATTAACCACATGATTAATGTTTCACAAATGGAATGCACTGATAAATATTATGTCATGCCACGGGTCAAAACTATGTTCTTAACATAATGGTTCCCTCATATTTCAGATTTATGCCCTTATTTGGGAGTTATTAAAATTTCAAGGAAAACATTGTGCATGTTATATTTAATAAATTTAAAATATTTCTAATAATTATTTTGGGAACACTGGGAGTTAGAATCACGTGTCGTCACAACACTTGGTATTGAAAATTATCTAGATAACATCTGAAGATAATAAATAGAAAATCAGATGCATTACATTGAGGATATGAATTCGTGAATAATAATTTAATAAATTTATGGAAAGGTATGAATTATGTGATTTCATATAATTAAATCCCTATTTGGACACTATAAAAGGATTTGGTTGTAGAAAATATATTTATAGAAAAAATAACCTTGAAATGTGTTGGTTGGTATTTCTCAACAATAATTCTTGCGTATGGTGAATGGTCCCTTAATACACACATAGTTTTTATCTTTTTGGGTATATTCATTATCTAATTCACATCTTCAGTATGAATCATTATGAAATATTTGAAAAAAATTATTATTTGAGGAAATTATGTTTAGGATTCTGAGGTTACCATTTTGTAAATTTTTAATTTCTTATAACTCTTACATCATGTTTAAAATTATATATTATTATTTAAAATTTAAAATGTTATGCGATAATAAATTATGTTCTATTTTTAAAAAATGGAATCTAGAAGAAAAAATGGTATTAATACTCCATTACAATATATAGATTTCCCTATAGGGAAATACAATACAACTAGTGATGGAGTTAAGTAGATCATGACCATATTATGGAAGATGATCAATTTCATGACTAATAACCATACTAAAATAGGGACACATGAAGTCCCATGATGAAAAACTCTTATTTCAGATCGTTTCATGTGATAGTGGCATCAATAATTTAGTAAAAATACTAAACTAGAGGTAGCTAAGTAGTTGATTAAGTATCATAACATGATATATTTGTCATTGGGATTCATATAATTGAAATTATATTTTCATAGTTTATTTTCTTCATAGATATGTTGATAAATGTTCATCCCTAATATATAATATTATGGAGAAAAATTAAATAAAATATATGGAATGGTGAGATATTTATATAAAATTCCATTGTAAATGTTTTATTCGAGAGCAATGAACATAAAAGATGATAATTTTCCATAGCATAATAAAAATTTAAAAGGAATGTGTTACAGAGTATGCCATGATATTTAATAGTAATATCTAGGTATTATTTATATTACATATGTAATATTAAAATAAATATTAACCCTTCATTTAATGGATTAATTAAAGCATCCAAAGGGATCTAGTTACAAAAAAAATTGCATCATATGCTGAAATAATATTATCTTCCATAATAACTATTAATTATTTTCTATAGAACCTATATATTCAAGGGATGTTAAGATTAGAAGAATCTAGATGAACTCCATGAAAAATGTAACATGTCAAATAATAATAAGAGAATAAAGAAAAATAATTTTTTTGAAATTTTAAAAATTAAACATCCAAGAAAATTTGTGTTGAGAATGTGGAATTTTTAGAAGTATAGAGATAAGGTCCATTCGGATAATTAATATAAGTAAAATAAAGAGACTAGTACTATCTAGTGATTCAACTACACAAAAATGGGGAAATATTGAAATCAATGCCCCAATCATCAAGGTAACGTACTACAATAAAGGTCAAGGGGACAATTCCATGCCTACTTAATCACTAAATATTAGGTGAGACTTAAAAAATATGTGATGGTGGGTAATTTATTCATATACTCATATTACCAAATTAATTGTTTTATTATGTATATTCTGAAACATTTTTTTTCTTAAATATGGTCTTTGAAAAATATATATTTCCATTGAACACTATGATGTGAGTCTCTAGTCAATAATCAGAGTCGGAACTATATAGTGACATGGATGTGTTAATCAGTTCCCATTATTACACATAAAATATCACTATTTCAAAAATTTATTATTACCCCTATAGTTTATTTTTATTTTTTGTGAAAATATGGAATTCCTTCTTTAGTTTCTAGAATTATACATCTGTAAAAAGTTTATATCCACCACCAATAGATCATATAAATAAGATTATTAGGTAATAAGAGTGAATTAATCCTATGGTTGGGACTGGTAATCTTATAATTGATGATATATCTATTTTTTAGTAATACATTCATGTATTTTATAAAAATTACTTGTATATCTACAAGGATTTTTTGTTGAGTTTTTTAGTAAAAAAATAGTTGATACAAGCATTATATCAATGAATCCATATAGATTGTTCACAATAGAATTAATGGATTTGTGGAAAAAACATATTGGGTTTGTTTGAGAAGGGATTTTCTCACAACAGTTTTTCAACAAGGGGATACTTATTCGATTCATTGAGAAGAAAGTTTGATTTATGAGGGTTTTTAATGAATATAAGGAGATAATTTCTGTAACGATAATGAACAAGTTTCCTATGCTTTACATTGATGGATTGTTAGGTCATATTCAAATAGTATAATATATATCCAATATTGACCATCATTTAGGGTATTCAGAATTATTATTGAAGATGTAATATATTCAAAAGGCCTCACCTAGTATGAGGTATATACATTACAAGTTTAAAATAATTCCATTTGGATTTCATAATACAGAATATTTTTTTACAGATTTCATAAACATAATATTCCAGGAATATATTGGTAAAATTTTGTGGGATTTATCGAAGAAAACATGGTTTATTCTAAATACTCTGATGACCATGAAAATCAATTATATGTCCATATTTATAATCTTGTTATAAGAGAGATAAAATGGATGGTTGAAATCATTCAATTTGGAATCCAAATGTTTATTTTGTTCAGAATTTTTCCTCGGGGATTAACTCTAATTTGTACTTATGGATAAAATGAAATTAAATTATTGGATTAAACCAAAAAACAAAACCTATTTAAATAGTTTCATCATTTTTTTCGGTTTCTATTAGTGGTTATTTAATAAACAATTCTCGTTTTTATAAATTTATATCTTACATTACACATATGATTGTAATGATATTATACATAATTGAATGTGATGAGTGATTTAATGTATTGATAGGGATATTTCATAATACAATGAGATTGACTATACAATTTTGAATTTGTGTAATTTTGATTTATTGTGATGCATTCAAGATGGGACTTTGATGTTCCCTTATACATAATGATAAAGGTATTACTTATGCATCAAGGTAGTTGAATATAAATGAACTAAACATTAAATCCCATTATCATTCATTAGAAACAATAAGAATTTATTTGATGATACCAAGGAATTATCTCAATGGTGATGATTTTAGGTATACAATGATCATAATAATTTTAAAATTTATATTTTCATACAAATAGATAAACATTTGTAAAAGACAATCGATAAAATGACTCATGGAGTATTATTTCTTAATAATCTACCACCCTGGGTAGGAAAATAAGGAAGTGGATGCACGAAGTATAATGGAATGGTGAGTATTGAACAAATTGTTGATTTATAGGGATTTTATCATCACAGATTTAGAGAATTTGGATATTGTAATAATTAATGAATTGAAAAAATAACTCCTTTTTAAAATGAAATATAAACCAATATTGTTTGAAAATATAAAATGATATCACCCTAATGATGAAATTTTCCTATGATAATTAAATTCATGAATAATGGTAAACTAGAAAATATCATTTATGATTATAGTGTTTTAAATTTAGGAAGGTTGAATGGTTTTTAATTGATAACTAATCTGAATTAGGAATATTTATATGATGATCATATATAAAATTTATCTATACACAATTAGTAAAACCATGATGTATAGTGTTTGAATAACCATTTCAATAGGGATAATTTGAATTTGGAAACATTTGATTGTATATCTTGATACATGGTTTTTCAGTAGATTGTACAGTTGATTGTATATCTGGGTATATGGTTTTTGAACTCACCTAGATATACTTATTTAATATTGGTTTTTTTTTCAACATAACAAATATAGATATTTCCATGCTACTATAGAAGATTTAAAACATGAGTTACATATACGTTACTATATTAATGAAGTATCAATACGTCATGATTCAACTATTAATATTATTTCAAATCATGATTAATGATTTACATAAAATATTTGAAAAATTAATTAGAAGTATATTTACACCAAGCTTCATTTTAGAACTAATCGTCGTCCCCAAACCAATGGACAAACTGAAAGGAAAATTCAAACATTTAAAGTCATATTGATGATATTAACTAAAAAAATTCAAGATATTTGGTATCATAATTTACCATTAATGTTAATTTATTATATCAATAGTTTATATTCAAGTGTGAAAAAGGCATAATATGAATTATTATATGGAAAAAAAATTTATACTCTAATATGTTGGGATGATGTTTGTGAAATGATTATTTGTTGGACCACAACATTTTAAGGATACAATGATAAATGTTAATAATATTTAGACCCATATTATAGAATCTCATAGAGGGTTAATGAAATATGATGATAATCAAAATAGTGATTTTAAATTTTATGTAGTAGATCACATATTCAGGAAACTTATACATGTAATATGGTTAGAGGTTTATTTTTGAGTGGAAAAAAATTCCTATTAATGTCGAACCTTTAAAAAATAATCAAATAATTGGAGCTTTGGATTACCATTTGGAAATTGACATTGGCCTCCCAAATATACATCATATGTACCATATCTCATTGTTAATGATATATATTATAGACCAAATGTATGTTCTCATATATGAAGAAATAAAATTGTAACTTAATCTATATTAATATTAATAGCCTATCAAGATTCATGAAACTAGAAAACTTGTTTATTGATATTGATTGAAAAACTGTTAATATTACTTTCGGTAAATCTTAAAATGGATTACAGAAGATGGGAACATGAGGATATTATGATTAAAAGACAACACTATTTTCTATCAAATATCCATCAAAATATCAAAGGTATATTTCTTTGATGGGGTGATAAATTTAACACCAGAGATTAAATTAACACAATTAAACATTATAAATTACTAAAAATATTATTGAATTCATATTTTAGTATTTTATTGAAAAAATATATAATATTATAGGATGAATAATGATTTAGAACATATGAGTTCAAAATAACCATAACATGATTTCATGAAATTTTTTTCTCATAAATAATCCTTTATGAATAATTTAAAATATTGTATTTAACTTTTCCTAATTTTATTTATAATAAAGTTTTTATATATATAATTTACCATTTATTTATTATCAATTTCATACAAATAATGATTAATTCATTTTGAAGAAAAAGTAATTATTTTAGAAAAATGTTTTTTATTTTAAAAATGTTATACAATTTTAAATAATTAAAATAATTTTGAATAATGAATGATTTAAATGAAATGTATAGATTTTATTTCTAAATATATTAATTTTAATATATATAATAATTATTACTGGATATATAGATAATATTTGATCATATTATTCTTGAATAATGAATGCTCATGAAAACTGGTATTTCATCACATTTTTCCTGTTTGATTTTTAATTTTTTTTTCTAATATTGAATAAAACTTTGAAAAATGGAATAATTTTTTTAATAATATTATTTATCTTATTTGAACATATTCAACATATTTTTTCATTTCATGAAATAGTAAAATCGTTAAAAATTGGTAACATAGTTAAGGTCAAAATGGATCTACCATGTAGATTATCATTGTAGAAAAGAGTTAAAATAATCTAAAATAGTACTAATCATCTTTTTATAAAATTATATACATCCTAAAATTATCAACATTTATATAACTAAATTTAAATAAATTTTTCAATTAATGGCACTAGATAATATTTTAAATCATTGAAAATTCACAAGTGTTCCACAGACCAAAATTATTAACGGTCCACATCACATTTTCATGCCTATTGAACTATTTATCATAAACAACCAATGAAGAAATATCTCCATAACATCCTTTTTCATGTTATAGAGTTTTTTATTCTAAAAATACAAACACCATGATCCATAATAAGATTTAGAAATGAGGTTTCCATAAAATAAGTAAATTGTATAAACCAAGATCTTACATTTAACATATTTTTTCGCACATTTTATTATGTCCTATATAAATTAAATAAAATAAAACAATATACCCCATATTAAAATATTTTATTATATAAATGGAATAAAATTTAAAAATAACCTTCTCCATTATATGTAAACTTAAACCATCTCCCATATGTACAATGTACATTCACCTCATGACTCAATGTAATTTTATTTCCATCAAAGCCTCACATGTACTATAATAATTATGACAACAATGAAAAAATATCACTATTATAATAATATTTTTATCTGTATATTTAATTTATCTTATTGTTCATTAACAATAATACAATTAAAATATAATAATGTCACTCATTTGTTCATACAACATACCTTTTTCACAAAGCAATGGTTTCATGTTCCCTGTTCATATATAAAAAATGAATATAAAAACATATATAATGAATGAATACGATATTTATAACATTAATAGAGTTACATAGATGATGAAAATATATCATATGCACATGATCTAGAACATATGGTATAAAACATACAAGATAAAACTTGGAAGTTAACACCTAAAACATTGATTTTATTGAAATATAATTGAAGACAGGGTGATAATATGAAATAAGTGGATTGTATTAAATATTATAAATATGGATATTCATCCATTATAAATTTATAAAAAATTTAAAACAATTAAAAATGATCTTAAATAATTTTCTTCTTTGTAGAGGTGTGAGGTAAGGGATTTCATCTCAATTTCCACACCATTGAGTAATATTTTGAATGATGAAACTATTTAAATTTCCTAGTTAATATACTACCCCAAACGTGTATTTAAAAAGAAACTATATTTATTAACTCTGATGAAAATCAATGTTCATCATTATACATTAAAGGTGATACAGTATAAAATTTACCAAACTGGTAAGAATTTATTATTGAATATCCTTTTTATAGAGGATTTACGTTTCATTGAAGGAATCCCATAATTTAAACTTCTATAAATTCACCCGTTTACTTTTCCTCATGGTATTTAACGTGTTTCCATATTTTTTATATCTTTTCCAATCTTTTTTACTAGAATAAATCAACAAAATGTTAAAACTAAAAGTATATCTTATTTCAGTTTTTGAACGAGTTTTTTTATTCCATTTATATATATTTCAAAATTATTTTATATCATTAATTTTTTTATTTTCTAAAATGATAAATTAATAACATTTAATATTAGAAGATTATTTTACAAGGTTTTAAAAGAATATTTTTCATTTTCACTGAATGGTTCATTTTGAAAATTATTTATAAAAATTGAACATGGTGTATATTTTATATGTATATAATGCTAAAATAATTTCCTTCTGCAAAAAAATTATATGATATTTAGATTCATCTAGAACAAAATTTTTTTGAATAAAATATTGTAAATTATACGATATTATTTTATTTAATCACGTCCATTATCACATAATTTATAGTTGAAAAAAGTTACGAAACCTATATTTCTGCTGAATTTCTTATGATATTTTTCTTTTATTAATTTATTACTCATTAACATTCTCTTGAAACCATCACATTATTATGATAAAAATTTATTAGACATTAAATTTGTCTTAAATATCATTATTCTTTATATCAAGGATACTGTTACTTCTTAAAACATATACCTTTTCTGCATATGGTGTATTATTATGAGTGTTATTTGGTTGACTAGGGAAATAATGATATTTTATATCATTCAATATATATATATATATATATATATATATATATATTTGAAAATTTTATTTATTCATAAAATAAATATGTAATTTAATACATGAAAAATTGATTGGATGTGTTTTGTTTTGTTGAACCTGAATATAGATAGACATTCGACCCATCGATATGTCTGATTGAGAGAAACTGTTTTTCTAGAAATATTAAATGGGTTTTGGTGTATACAAAAACATTTTTTAAATTGTCTTAAAATAAGGCCATAATGATAATTATATCATGATGTCTCTGATCATAACATCCATAATTATGTACTTCCATCATTGGGAATTAGATAATTATTATACAAGATACAATTGCAATGATATTATCCTTGTATAAATTCCATTCTCAAGATATTAATTAAATGGAACATGTCCTAAGTTGTCTTCTTGTTTTTATTTATTATACCTATTTTACACAATATACATTTCAATTTATATAACCCTTATTGATAATATAATCTCACCATTATTTTTTACCAATTCCTAGGATATTGATATGGAATATTTGAATGAGTTTATTAATAAGAAATGTTTACTTTCATAATATTTTTATTTATTATTTCAAATTTGAAATGTAATAAATTTTTTTATATGTTTTTTAAATACTATTAAATTATCAATCATTTTTCATGTGATCCCTTGTATCTTTAAAAAATATTAAATTTAAAACCAACCATAGGTTACAAGATTGTGGATTATAATAGTTTGTTTATCCTTGTTTATCATTGTGGGGATCACTAGTGATTTATGTATAGAAGGAAAACATATTTCTCATATATTTCATACACTATTGTTTGATAAATTAGTAAATAATTAAAATCCAATGTGTGTTACATCGACTTAATGATATATTAGACCAACTAGTGGGATCCTTTTAGTTTTTAAAATATGACATGTGGTCTGGGAATCACCATTTGAGGATCAATGAGGAGTATGTTCCTAAGACCACATTTAGATTCCAGTATTCAAATTTTGTATTTTCTAATGATATAGACATACAATTTATAATTTATAATTTAATTATTTTATGAATTAGATAATTCATCCCATTTTGGTCTCTATTTTTTAGTTCATCGATGATATAATTGTGTATTCCACTATGAAGGGGGACTATGGATACTATCTCATTGTTGTTTTGGGAACTAGGAAGGAGAATCTTATATATCCCATGTTATAAAAATCATTTTTTTTGGAATAAAGACATAATTTTATTAGGTAATGTGATATCAAAGTGAGGGATTTCAATGGATCATAAAAAGATCTATATTGTCACATATTTGGAAAGGAAGAAATGCATGTTTGAGATTTAGGATATTTAGTATTTATTGGATATTTATAGACCTTTTGTTCAGATATAACAAAATATAGTACATCACTTTAAAATGTTAACTTGAAAAGGGGTGATTTTTGAGTTTCTTGAGAAGCTCCACCAATTTATTGAGGGTTTATTGGGTAATATAAAATTTGATCAAAATATTATTCACCATGATCATGTGAAGGGATATGTTGTTTATGGAGATACATAATTTGTGGGATTGGTGTGTGTAATGATATAAGGTGATCATCCAGTGGTATATGACTCTCAGAAACATCCACCACATGAGACAAATAACTCCAACCAGGACATAGTTTTGGAAAAAATGATGAATGAATGGAATACATGTACCCATAACCTATTCGGGGAATGATTCAATGTTTATTCAAATCAAAAGTACGTGATGCATATTTTATATTGAAAGAAATAGACCTCATGAAAGGGGTCTAGGTAGAGTATATTCAAATCTTTCATTTCAATTTAAAATACACCCCTCAGAATGATAATGTGGCCGTTGATTCATTGAGAAGATAATTAAAAATACAGATAGTTAAATATTCATTGGATAAGTGGAGTCTGTGGGGGTTACATATGGATACAAATTTGGAGTTAAAAGAAGTAGGAGAGCATGATTTTTTGACCACCATTTTGGTCACACACTATTTTTTTATCATATTACGAATATGAATTCCTCAGAATATTATTCCTTGTAGGATAGTGATTTTTAAAAGGTGGGAAGTCCTCACATTATTTGCATTGGCCACTTGATGGTACCATATTCTTTAAAACGTGGTTAAAGGTTATGTTAACACTTCATCATTAGTTTATGGATGATGGTAAATATTTATGTTAGTATATTCTTCTAGGTTATATAAATACTTTTAATTATCATATCATTCAATACAAGTGTCTTAGGATGATGTGGTGGACAACATGTTTTGTGTACAAATGTTTTACCCACAAGATAATAAATACTAAGCATCATTTTTCAGATTGGTATCTTCTACCTCATCAAACCATGATATGGAAATATGATGAGATCCCTATAGAAATTTTTATCATTAAAACATGTTCACCTAGTGGGAAATGCTCTATTTTTAGAATCATAGATTAAATGAGTATTACACCCAAAAAAAATTTAAATAAGGATTTAATTTATTTTTATGTTATTAGGATACAATATGATTTAGAGAATTTTTTGCTACAAGATATGACATCAGTTATAGGTTTTGATTAGTTTTATCATTTTAATTCTTGTTTTTTAAGAGTATTTAGGAATCCCATAGAATCTATTTCAAATTTATCATTTCATTTCACCCATAGATGGATAGTCAGACTAATCAGGCCATCTTAATTCATGATTATAATTTTTTTCATATTAAATTGAGTTTTAGGGTTTTAGAGAGAGTTATAAATTAGTGGTTTTTTTCAAAAAAATAAATATTTATTGGACTCAATCAAGAGGTCCACTTTTGAGTCAGTATTTGAACTGAAATACCAGTTACCATCATTTTGTGATGAGTTGGGTGAGCATTACTACTAAAAATAAATCATCAACCAAGTGATGATAGAGAGAGTGAAATATATATTTAATTGGTTAAAAATATTAAGAGTCACAAAATATTTTTTTGATATAAATTATCATCTTTTAGAGTTTGACATTAGTGAACAGGTGTTCCATTTGGTATCATTTCTACTGGAATATGATTTAATTTGAAATGAGGGAACGATAAAACCAAAAAATGTACAGGTGGCTTAGACTGTGAAGTAACAATGGATGGTATCCTATTAGTTATATCTTACATCATGGATGACCTGCATACAATATTTCATTTATTTATCATACTTGAAGAAGTTTCATATATACCCGCATCATATGGTAGAGTCAAAATATATGGATTTGGATTTTAAAACGGCTATGGGGGAGAAGCATCATCATATCTTATATTATTAGAACATATTTTTTTGATGGTATGTGGATATTGTTTTTCCATGTTCCTTGAAGGATTGGTTTCTATATCCATGAGAGATGGAATTAGAATGCTTCAAAGAGGGTTTAGTTTCCACACAATTTTTATATGTCTTTTGATTCTATGGGATAAAATGGTTGTGACATGGTGATTTATAACTCATGTTTTTTCAGTAGTTCATCATGATTTTAGATTTTTTTTACTATTTTTGGATTCTTATTGTGTCCAATTATGGTAACCTCTAATTCATAGTGAAATATAACATGAAAAATGGTTGTAAATTTTTTATTAGGAACTATGTAGCTAATTTTATATGGGATATGTTTCTAGGATAGTGTGTTTGGTATGACTTAAAAATGGGTTTTCACACCATATAGATGATTCTTGAAATCGCATGGCTTATTTTGTGAAGATAGTATCTCCCACACTGTTGGTGAATAAATTTCATAACTGTGTTTCCAAAATATTCATATTTTCTATCACATAACTCTTTATTGATTTTGCCAATTTCCCAAATTGGATTTTAACCCAAACCACCCTTTATTATGTCATTTCATGTGAATCATTCTCCCTTATAATCGGACCATCACCATATATATTTTTTGGTATTTTATATGATCATTTCTAGTTTATCTGATGGTATGATTATATTTATCTAGATTTCATCGTTTTCCCCCAGATAATATATTAATTATTTATTTTTTTGGAAATTAGAAACTGTAGCATGTGATTTCTCTAAACCTAGGGTTGGTTATGGGGGATTTGTGTTGTCTCTTTGTTGTTTTGGTCTGTGAGGACATCACCTACATAATGAAAGATAATTGTTTTGAAGGGGGAAATATTATATCGATCCTGAGGTATGTGCCAGAATGAAAGGGTGATTTTATATAGATAACCCTTGATTATTTATTTCAAATTTTTTTGGTTTATCAAAATTTTTTAAAATAGTTTTATTATTAATGTTTTAATAATTTATGATGTTAATCATATTTTGTGTTGGAAATTTAGTATTTTATAGCGTCCTTTTAAAAAATTCATGACATTAATACATGTCACAAACCAAATATTTTCACCACCGAAACCAATGCCAAACTTGGACCGTGACAAGGCCCGAAGGGTGTTCCCGATCCCCATGGGCTGGCACAAGTTCCTGGGTACCATAAAATGAGAATTTTGAATGATTTACCCGATTTTATAAACATAAAACAACAAAAGAATCCAATAAAATGAATCTGGATTTTTCAAACCAAACAATCATTTACAAAAATTCAGAATTGAATTATATAGATCGAAACAACTCAAGAAGACTATACCAAAAGTACAAAACCAAAATGAAACAGCCCAACAACCCTCATGGCATGGGGCACCGCCCTCAGGCCATCTCTACAAGACATCACCACCAAGGACCTGCTTGAAACCAGATCCACTGGAACAAAAAACAATTGTACCCAACCAGCGACAACAAAAATAACCAAGTATACTTACACCCAAAGGTGTGAGTAGAGTGTCAGCCAATGCATAGTAGGATACCACCACTAAGATATTCCATGTGATAAACATTCAATGACAAAAAGCATGAAATTTTTCAAAAACTTTTAATTTCTAGTTACAATTTCTAAAAGATGAAACTTAAAAAAAAATCAGTTTTCAAGTGGGAAAATTTATAGAACAAAAAAATTTAAAATAAATATCAAGGCTACTGATTTTTCTATCCACTCATATAGTATGCCAACGATAAGCACAAAATATCTAGTGAGGGAAAGCAATGGGAAATAACCCCTAGGCACTAGCTAGTTGTCGGTCCCAGGTACCTCGTATCTCGGTGAGAGTAACCATAACAAATATTCATTCTCATGCACGATCCACTAGTAGGGTACATACCCACAACCTAGTGGTCCCCAATAATAATCATCATAATTTATTTAGAGTTGTAAGCGTAAATCATTCTAAGTGAAGCTGAGGCCAAACCCCACGGATTCACCAGCATACTAGTACATGTCCACCCACCTAGATACCCGAGTATTCCCTTTGTGCTCAAACAAGTTCAACAAGTCAAAGAATATAATATTCACACTAAAATATCATTTCCATATCATAAATTCACCAAACAGCCCACATGTATACAACAGAAGTCACAAAAGTCCACTTTTCATTTAAATTGATTTTAAAATCCGATTCACACCGAAATAGCCCACAACACTTTTCAAATTTCTTCAACACTTCCACAAATTCATTAAAAAAATTTATAAAACCATTCCAATATATTAAAACTCTCATAACATCCCACTTACTTGTTACATAATTCCATTTTTACCTTCAAAATCATTTTATCATTAAACATACATGAAACAGCCCACAAACAAGTTTCGCTCCAACAACACAGTTTAATAAAACATTTCAGAAATTTACAAAACATTCTAAAAATATTTGACATCTTAAAACATTTCTTAACCTTTCAAAACTCCATAATACATGAAGACACATACCAAATAATACATATTCACCCTTTTCCCACTTTGTTTAACCAACTGAAACATTTACAATTTTCATAAAAAGAACCAAAGTGGTGTAAATATGTCTTGCACACAAAACCCATTTAAAGAACCTATTTTTAAGCCAAAATCACACCAATATCCTACCAAAACAGAATTGGCATCCCAATCAACAAGTAATAATCCACTTTCAAATGTTATATAATCACCTTGAACAATATCACAAAAGATACCCATGAGAACACACAAATCCATAAAACACTTTCCAGAAGTATAACAAGGTTACACACATAAAACCCATTCAAAGACCCTACTTTTTTGTCCCAAATGACACTATATCATTACCCAACCAAAATTGGCAGCCCCGTTCAACAACTACTAAATCACTTCCATGTTTTACAAAACCACCACAAGAGATAACACATGAAATACATTTGAAAAATACACACTTCAATCAAAAAAGTAACTTTAATACAAAATGCTTTACTATTGCTACCAAAAATGATTTTTTTCATAATTAAAAGAATATAAGGAACATGAAATATTATTTAATCAAGAAAACTAACTTATCATTAAATGGTTACCCATGGAATCACCAGCAGAATATGTCAAAACCCTCAAATATTGGGGTGAAACATAAACCACACATCCGCCACACCTCAAGGAAGTTAAAAAAACATAAAACCTCAATATTTCACCCAAAATAAAGTAATTTAGAACCTATGCACGAACCGTATCTTCTGGAATTTTTATAATTCCAGAATTAAGGAAGAAACCCTGAGCAATTTAAAAGAGGAAAGAAATGGACTCACTTACTTGAATTATCCTAAATTAGTCACTCCAAAAACAATAGTTTCTGAAATTAAAAACACTCAAAATTCAAGGGTTGTTTGAACAAGATTTAGGAGGTAATTTAGGAACTTGAATGGATGTAATATAGTAAGAATTGAGAGAGTTAAGAAGGGATGAAATTATCTTTTCAATTATGGACGATTTGAGACACCTTATGAAGTTATGCCCTATTTCGCGATTTCAAAGAGCTCCAATGAGGGGGAAAAGTCAATGGGAGCGAGTCTGAGTTTTTTAGGGCCGAGAGGGAGGTGGAATCACTGAAAAATCCATTATATTTAATATGATATTAAAAAATTAAATAATCATTTTAAAACTAGAAAATGGGATTTCAGGTTGGCCTAATTCTTAAATAAAAACCCAAATCCTCCATTATTATGGATTTATAAAGGCACCAACTTTAAATTTTGGTGTTAATTGGTTAGAGGATACCATTTAGGAATTTGAATGGGATAAAAATATTAAAAAATGAAAATTTTATAAAATAAACAAATATTATTTTTAAATCTGAAATTGGGCTCACGGTTTGGCCCAATTTATAAAAACTCATCTATTCCTCCATAAAACCTTTGGAAACCCTAAAAAACAAAGCATGAATGGAAAATAAATGAAATTTAACTTCAAAATAAGTCAATTATGTGACAATTATCCACAACATGAAAACTTTCCATCCTCGAAAAGCTACAGAATGGCCAGATATGAAAACCAAACCCAACTGATAAACCAAGATGTACTCCCTCGCCAGGTTTCGCCCCTAAAGGCCAAAACACCTCCAATGATCAATTAAGGAAGGAATAATTCACAACAAAAATATACACCAATTTTCTGAAACAATCAATCACATTCAGGCTTTATCCCAAAGGGAAACTCCTCAAACACAATCCAAACAATACCCAAGCAATTCACCCAAACGAACAACGGCATCGAACAAGGTTACGCGTACCTTGCTATAACTAAACCATTGGAAAATCTCCCATCTGAATAGTTACCAAAGGAAGATTTAGGTATCATGATAGATCCAAATGAGACTACCTACCACCAATCCATGATCATGGATAAGTCTATGTTATTTGTACGGGGGAACAAAAATAGGATCACCACCATAAGAACCAACCATCTTAATCGACCAGCATGGGCTGGTACAGAAAAAACCCAAAATATAATGTGTTGGGATGACCACATGGTTAGTCTGCACGGTTTGGGAATCCATGAACTAACATTGGGGATTCTTCTATCTACATGGTTTTTTGGGGCATGGTCACTACTAACCATGTGCAAACCGTGTGGTCAACCTGTCTTTCCAAACTTCATACCTTTCTCTAATGACTCAATGGAAACCAAAGGGGGAGGAAATAACATTGGGAGATGACATGGGTATAAGGCTCTCCAACTATTTCCACCGAACATGAACAACAGAAGAAATATGATTACACCATAGGTTTAAACTCTTCTTATCATTCATACTGAGGATATGACTTTGCACAAGGTTTTAAATGACCCTGTGATTTCCCCTGACTATGAGATAGCTTCTCTATGAGACCTATGGATGGAGCTCAAATCATTGAAGCATATTTGGCCTAGCAGTAAGGCTTTGGAAACCCCCTAAATGAGAATTATTCTTTAGTTGAAAACAACCACTACACCAAAATCCCTGATAAGTTTTTCCATGACATAACACATTCTAAACTCACTTTACCCTAACTCGATATTTCACTGAATCAAGGGCTTAGAAGATGTACACGCATCACACATTGTTTGTTCGGGTGGGAAACAATAGATGTAAAGAACACTTATACTCAACTTCCTCTAAAATGGAATATTTTTATGTTTTTACAAGGGAGACATTCTCCCAACAGAATAGAGACTCTCATATGATTGCTGAAATTTTACCTTTACGGTCAATCAAGCACATGGCATCACAAGGCATCACCGAACATGACCATTGTGACTGATATAAAAAATGCATAGAGAGGGAACTTGTACAACATCCCCAAACAACACACAATTCGAGAAAGTGGACATAATATCCTCTCATGACCAGATTTCCCATACTGGTAGTTTAACATAAACTCCATCTTCGAAGAGACTATGAAGGACCGAGAGTTACTCTTAGACACTATCCTAATACTAATCAATGCTAACAACCCCAGAACACTCCAACCTTCGAAACATTAGGAAACTTAAGAGGCTAAGTTCACTTTCAACCATCCATGATCAGTCTCCCACAACAAGAGGATACACAAAACCAATAAAATAAAGGGTGTATACTCAATATAAAAAATTCAAGAAAAAGATTTCTATTATTGATAAACTGGAGGATTTTCCAATGGAGAAACAATCTGGGTTGCGCTTTAGTTATGCATTAACCTTTAATGGGGGCATACCATATCCAATGAGAGAACCCAAGAACCCAACCAATATGGTCCTTTGGTCAAAACAATAAATAAACCAGCTCCAAACACATGAAGGGAACCACCGTAAAGGCATCCCAAAACATTTTTCAAAAGAGACCACTAACTGTCCCTACAACAAAACTTACCGACCAAACACAAACCCAAAACATAGTTCAAAAAGAAGGGGTTCTTGGACTCAAAACATCCAACAACATCAACATTTTCAAAAACCCACAATACAAACCATACAAAACTATTCATCAAGAAATCATATTTTTCTTTAAAACCAATTCTTTGAAAACAAACGGTTTAGCAGTAAGCGTATCCACCAATGGTACCACATGGGCCTCACACATGCATGTTTTTGTGCCACACCGGGCACCCTACTCATATTTGTCCCAAAACTTATCCACTCATGCCATAAACCATCCATAATCCCATATAACCCCATTCATGTGGTCACTCATGGAAATACCAGAGGTTAAGACAAAGATTCTTTCCACTTTTCAAAACCAAAACAGTCAACCAACACATCCTTTTTCTCAAAACTGCTAACCAAGAGATCCAAATCGCAATTCCAATATTACTAAAATTTTCATAAAGAAACAAAAATTTATAAAATAACTCAATTTCATGTTATTCACATCAATTACTTAACATCTCATCCCAACAAAACACCCTATGATAGTTTAGAAAACACTATTGGAAACAGTTTTTCAAAACCATCTTCATTATAGTTTCTTCTTTCAAAAGAGGTTTAAGCACACCATTTTACATTTCAAAATAATTCTGAATATTCAGTTCCAATATTTCATAAATCAAACCATTCCATATTTATTTGAAAATCATTTCACATAAAATTTACACTTCTTAAAACCAAGTCACTTTAAAACCAAAGTTCCAAGATTTCAAAACTAAAGAACACAAGACAATGCGAGAGGAAACTAGTTTCAGTGGGTGACATAGACATGTGGTTGGTGGCCATATTCAAATCACTTAACTATCACAGATAGTGTTCTTGGGAATATCCCCATCTCCACATGTCTTTCCAGGCCCTCCGAGCTTACTGAGACCATTAACCCAACTCTCTTTTCATTTCCCATAATCATCATTAAACCAAGAAAACCAAAGGACTCCGAAAGGTCCCGACATCCCCTGAAGACGTGAATCCCTTCATGAGGTGTGGTGATTAGACACAGTACTCATAGATGAAATTCAATGTCCCAAAAATCCTAACTCCAGATTATCCTAATTGTTCCCCAAATAACATGACCCAAAGAGAGCGAACCACCTCTGATACCATTTTGTCAAGAACCAAATTTGGTCACCACCGAAACTAGTGCCAAAACTGGCCCGTGAAAAGGCTCGAAGGGCGTTCACGATCCCCACGGGATGGAATAAGTGCCCAGGAATCATAAAATGAGAATTGGGAACGATTTACCCGAGTTTATAAACTTAAAACAACAAAAGAATCCAACAAAACGAATCTGGATTTTTCAAACAAAAAAATATTTTAGAAAAATCAGAACTGAATTACATATCTTAAAACAACTCAAAAAGACTATACCAAAGGTACAAAACCAAAATGAAACAGCCCAAGAACCCTCATGTCATGGGGCACCACCCTCAATCCATCTCCATAAGACATCACCACAAAGGACCTGCTAGAAATTCGAACCATTGGAACAAAAAAAAATTGTACCCAACATGCGACAACAAAAATAACCACGTCTACTTACACCCAAATGAGTAAGCAGGGTGTGAGCCAATTCCCAGTAGGATACCAACACTATGAGATTCCATGCAATTAAAATTCAAAGATGAAAAGCATGCAAGTTTTCAAAAACATGTAATTTCTAGTTACAATTTCTATAAGATGAAACTTAAAAAAAATCAGTTTTCAAGTGGGATAATTTAAAGAATCAACAATTTTAAAATAAATACCAAGGGTACTGAATTTTACAGCCACTTATACCATATACAGATGATAACCACACAAAATCTAGTGAGCACAAGCAATAGGAAATAACCCATAGGCACTAGCTAGTTGTGGGTCCCAGGTACCTCATATTTCTGTGAGAGTAACCATCACAAATATACATTCTCATGCACGATCCACTAGTAGGGTACAAACCCATAACCTAGTGGTCCCCAATCATCATCATCATAATTTAGTTAGAGTTGTAAGCATCAATGATGCTAAGTGAAACTGAGGCCAAACCCCACGGATTCACTACCATACTAGTACACGTCCACCCACCTAGATACCCTAGTTTTCCCTTTGTGATCAAACAAGTTAAACAAGTCAATGAATATAATATTCACAAGAAAATATCATTTCCACATCATAAATTCACCAAAAATCCCAAATGTATACAACACATGTCTCAAAATTCCACTTTTCATTCAAATTTATTTTGAAATCCGACTCACACCAAAATAGCTGACAACACTTTTCACATTTCACAACACTTCCACAAATTCATTAATAATTTTATAAAACCAATCCAATATATTACAACTCTCATAATAGCCCACTCACTTGTTACATAACACCCTTTTTACCATCAATATCATTTTATCATTAACCTTACAAGAAAGAGCCCACAAAAAAGTTTCGCTCCAACATCACAATTTAATAAAATGTTTCAGAAATTTACAAAACATTCTAAAAATATTTGATATCATAAAACATCACTTCACCTTTCCAAACCCCATAATACGTGAACACTCATACCAAACAGTACATATGCACCCTCTTCCTACCTTGTTTAAACAACTAAAACATTTACAATTTTTATAAAAAGAACCAAAGTGGTGTAAATATATCTTGCACAGAAAACCCATTTCAAAAACCTAGTTTTTTAAGCCAATATCACACCAATATCCTACCAAAACAAAATTGGAAACCCAATCAACATGCAATAATACACTTTCAAATGTTATATAATCACCTTGAACAATATCTCAAAAGATACCCATGAGAAAACACATATCCATAAAACAGTTTCAAGGAGTATAACAAGGTTACACACAAAAACCCCATTCAAAGACCCTACTTTTTAGGCCCACATGACACTATATCATTACCCAACCAAAATTTCCAGCACCGTTCAACAACTAATAAATCACTTCCACGTTATACAAAACTACCACAAGAGATAACACATGAAATACATTTGAAAAATACACAATTAAAAAAAAATGTAACTGTAATACCAAATGCTTTACTGTTTCAACCAAAAATGTTTTTCTCATAATGAACAGAATAGAAGGAACATGAAAAATTATTTAATCAAGCAAACTAACTCATCATAAAATGGTTACCCACAGAATCACCTACCGAATGTGTCAAAACACTAAAATATTGTGGGAGAAACATCAGTCACACGACCGCCGCACCTCAAGGAAGTTAAAAGATACCAAAAACAACAATATTTCACCCAAAATACAGTAATTTAGAACCTATGTACGAACCCAAAATTATGGAATTTTTATAATTCAAGAACTAGGGAAGAACCCCTAAGAAATTTGAAAGAAGAAAGAAATGGAATCACTTACATGAAGTACCCTAAATTAATCACTCAAAAAACAATAGTTTATGAACTTTAAATCAACCATAATTCAGGGCTTGTTCGAATTGAGAGAGTTAAGAAGGGATGAAATTACCTCTTCATTTCTGGACGATTTCAGATTCCCTATGATGTTCAGCCCTAATTCGTGATATCAAAGAGCTCCAATGAGGGGGAAAAGGCAATGGGAGCGTGCCTGGGATTCTTAGGGTCTATAGGGATGTAGAATCACAAAAAAATCCATTATATTTAATAAAATATTAAAACATTAAAGAAACATTTTAAAACTGGAAAATGGGCTTTCGGGTTGGCCAAATTCTTAAATAAAAACCCAAATCCTCCATTATTATGGATTTATAAAGGTACCAACATTAAATTTTGGTGTTAATCGGTCAGAGGAGACCATTTAGGAATTTGAATGGGATAAAAATACTAAAAAATGAAAATTTTATAAAAGAAACAAAATTTATTTTTAAATCTAGAGTTGGGCTCACGGTTTGGCCCAATTCATAAAAAATAATCTATTCCTCCATATAACCTTTGGAAACCCTCCAAAAAAAGCTTGAATGAAAAATTAATGAAATTTAACTTCAAAATAAGTCATGAATGTGACAATACAACTTTTTTTTATAAATTTCATACCAATGATGATTTTTTCGTTAAAATTGATTCAAATGGGGTTTATAAAAATTTCATAACATTTGGATTGTGTTATATAATTATAGTCATTTTTATTTATAAAGATTTCATTTGTTAAATTTTTTTCAATTGGAATGTTTAGCACATGGGAGAACATGGTTATGTTGGTGTGTTTACATAGGTTAAAGAATCATTACATAATGTTTTGGACTTACAATGTTAATGTATTCAGGAGACCAATAGATAAATTAGGAGGAATATTGTGGGATCTTACAAAATGGTTCCTTCGGGATAGTGATAACCCATCAAATAATTAATAGTTAATGGGAACACCCAAAGATATTCTACATTTTTTGTCAATTCTTATCTAGAAAGAGAACTATGTCTATGAAAATGTAATACTAGAATCTATTAGTAAGATACCATTTTTCTTATTTATTGTGCCTTTTTTATTTTTAATCTCATATTTTTATTCATAAAATTATTTTTGTATATATAGGGTTTTTATGCTATTTCTCATGTTCCTTCATATTCCATTTTTTTGTGAGTTGAGAAAATTTTGGTTTGTTAGCTAAAATTATTTTTACACGAGACTTATTTATTTATGTTTTAAAAATATGGAATTTATTGAGAAAAATGAAAAGGTATATTTTGAATGTAAAATATTTCAAATAATTATTTTACATTGAATGTTTTATAAAAATTGTGTTTCAAACTACAGTGATATATTTTTAAGAGGAAATGAAATATTTGGATTCATGGTGGTATCCTATTAGGGTTTTTGTATCAATGATGACATATATCTTTGGATTTACGTATACCATATTTTATAGGACCCAATAAATTGTAAGATAACCGTGTTGTACAATGCCCATTCTTTATAAATGATGTCTACCAGTGATTTTATACTGGGGACCATGATATAGTGGAGTATAGCTCTCATGGAATAGTTATTTGGTTGATTTCTTGTTTTTCGTATGTTTTATTAGACACTTTGAACGTATTAGTACTTTTATATTTTGAGAATATTGACATATGGATATTAGGTATTCTCTCTTTATAAATTGTTGTGTGATGATTTTTATGGTATCTAATTGTGGTCATGCTATATTAACTCATATTTGAATTATTATTTATAGTATTTATAATATTTCAGTTAGAATAATATAACAATTAAATAATGTGACATGCATGATTTTTAGGGAGATTCCATTACCAATTTTTTAAATGTGATATCATGTTTGTTCTATCCTTCCTACAGTTGTCAAAAACATGATTTATGACTTGTGGATGAATGGTGACACAAACAAATAATGAGGAATGGAAAAAAAATTATTACATCGGTATTTTATATGGTTTATTTAATGACCCATTCAATACATTAAAATTCATTACATCACTTTTTCAGATTACAAAATGAATTTAAAAAATTGAAAAACCAAAGACCATAATATTGTACTTCCATTAGAAACATGGAAAAAATCGTCTAACTCAGTGATTTATCTTCAATTTTTTACAAACATATATTATCATTTAGTAATTATAAATAATATCATTTCCTCATAACATGTGGGAAGGAAACATAATAAAGGGTGATTCAAATGATCATAATGTGTAATTGATTGAAATGTGTAAGCCTATCATGAACATATGAATATGAGAAGGTGATGACGGTCATTATAAGATAAAACCCATCATATCATACAAAAAAAATATGATACTAGAAATAAATATTTGTAGTTTATAAAAATATATTATAATTAAATCTATAGAATAAGTATTGAAATCACAACATGGGAAACAAGATTAAATTATGGAATATACATTGAAATATGACATCGTGAACATATATATGTTGAACATGGTCCACACAATGAATTAAGGACATAAAATCAGGTCCTAACATAAACATATGGACATGAAACCAGGTTCAAACATTTGGTTATGAACATGAAATCATGATCAGTAATAGCATTGTTAACATGTAATTAGGCTCATGCATATACAGTTGGACGTGAAAACAAATCCACTCATAATACTGTGATCATCTATTTATATTAATGAATAATAGTATGAACCTATATTAAGGCCCATCAATAACATTGTACAGTTGTTATCTGGTTCAAAAATTAAATTATGCTCATTCAACCAAATCCATTCATAACATTGCGAACATGTTATAATGTTCACAATTATCATTTATACTTGTAAGTCATCCATCATTACCCAAATTCATTGGTGGGAGATAGAGGCCCCACTAATAACATAATAACATCATTCAAATATGTTCTAAAAAAATCATTCGTTATATCATCCCTATAAAAATGGATCATATCATAACCCATTAAATGAAATGTTTATCATAAACATTTAATTAAATCATAACCAATGGAAAATATATATATGTTTCATAATGAATTAATCCTATGAAAACTAGTGAAAGGATGATGGAATCATAAGAATTTAACATTTTATAACCTATTGAAGGGAAATAGGTTTCATAAGAATTAATCATGTAGAATAGAAATGTGTTTCACAAACATATAATCATAGAATGTGAATCAAGTTTTACAAAAAAAGATTTCATTAAAACACGACTCATTCAAGAAATAATGTTAATAAACCCATTGGATAATTTCCAAGAAGGGATTGAGTAACATCACGGGATTCCATTTTATATGGAAAATAATATGAAATTTTTTTTGAATATTTTTTTATAGGATAATATAGATTATTCTTTGAAAATAATTTTAAAAAACCCTTTGAAAGAAAATTTTCTTTTAAAATTCATTAAAAACATAGAAATAACACTTGTAATCTTTTTGAAAATATTATCCCTTGAAATCAAAAAAACAAATAATGAAAACAATTAAAAAAAAATTATTTGAAAATTAATTTTAAAATTTTTTCCAAAACAATATCCTTTTATTCATGATATTTATTCTTCAATGAAACGAATATGGGTAAATCTATACATTTCATACGAGGTAAATGCAGTATTGTTATTCATGGTAAAAAGTATAGAAAGATGCATCATTTGTAAATTGTTAAGAATATTCCATCAAGAACATTGGTTATAGAAAAAAGTGTAAGAATTTATTATAAATATTATTGGATAATATGAAAATATTCTATAAAAATATTTTTATAAAACATTTTTTTGAAGGAACATATATTTGGGACCGAAGATATGATAAAACGGGGAATTCATAGAATCAATTTCATAATAATATTATATTCCAATAAGTAGAAAATGGTACAAAACAAGAATATATCGTGAATAAATAGAGAATATGTAAATTCATGAAAGATCATAATATTTGGATCATAATACATCATTAATATATCCATAATCATAATCAATCTCACAAAAGGGGTGATTTTGATTAAAAAAATCATTCAACATTGTAACATTGAACAATAATCCCCGTGTAAGATAATGAAATTACATGAAGTTTAAAATATTTGGAAAAAATTATATTCCTGATATAAAATATTATGGGTGGTATATACACATCACGGAAAAATATAGGTGCATAGTATGGTATGTGTATTAAAGAAGAAAAATTGAGACAAAATAAATTTATAGATTTTGTAACTATTGAAACATAAATCCCCGAAATGAGAGATGATAAAATTTATATGTAAATATCCTGAATATTATATTTAATAATCATATAATACATCCAAATACATTATACACACCACAAAATAGTAATCGGTGGTAAATAATGAATGTATCTCACAGAAATAGACAAGTGTGATGAATGTCCTTTATTTGTGTATTGACAATTTACGTATTAGTAATAAGCTCTTGAATTATAAATATTAGTTTATTATACATATTTTATGAAACTATATTCTTTTATCTAAATATATATTTATATTATTATTATGACATTTTAACCCACTTTTAAACAATTCTTTGTTAAGGTTGTGATTCATGTAATATTGGATTTGTTTCACAAATGTGTCTTAATTTGTTATATTATTGGTTCTTATACTAATTTCTTTGTTTCAAAAATTTATACAGTGATAAAAATATCGAAAATATTCATTATATTAGTATTATAATAATATATAGAATATATAAGTATTAAATGGAATACTCCAATCCTGGACATGGTAGGTCGTATGTACGCGTGAACACTACTTCTAATTTATTGATTAATTGAAGGAATGAATGAAGATAATATATATATATACATATGTATATATGTTTATATATGTTTATATATGTTTATATATGTATTTAATATCACTAAATTAGTATTATTATGTCATATATTTCATATTGGATCAGTAAACATGTCCTTAATACATTCCATTTTGTGTGTGAACGAATCACATTACTTTGATGGGTGGTGGTCCACATTACCTCAAATGAAATTATCATATTTACACAAAATATAGGCATAATTCTATGTTCTAATTTTTATCCAAATTATAAATACATTATAAATAAAATATTAATCATATATAAATAGATTTGAAGTCAAATTGTCCATCTTGAAAAGAGATTAAGGAAAAAAATAAACACTCATCATTTCGTGAGGTTATAGTTCTCCATTCTAGCCTAATCATTACCCATTTGATAGAAGTTTGTTAAATTTTACATTGAAACCATAGAAAAAAATACAATTATATTTATGATAATGGTCTTGTTATTCATGAATAGATTAAGGATAATTTAAATAGTGGATAAAGAAATTAATAAAATGATCTTGAGGGAGGGTGATACTTCTTAATCATGTAACTGCTATTGGTTTTCGTGAAATTGATTCATTGGAATGATTTATTCCCAAAGGGAGGATTAATGTATTATGGGATGTATTTTGGTAAGATTTATTGCAAAAACATTGACAAACCAATGTGGTTTGATCGTTGTTATGAAGGGGGGAGTTGGTGTCTATCTATATTGGAGGAAAGAAAACACTTGGTAATTTTGAAAAAAAGTTAGGTGTGCCCACATTTTAACCTAACTAATGTCATTAATAAATTACTAAATAATGGATGTTAAACGGTAGAAAATTGTAAAAATATTGGTTTTGGACATGTTTCTAGGTAATTTTGTCCCTTAATATTAAGGTTTATTTACTTGTCAAGAATAATTTCACATTATACGTTGTAATTAATTTTAATTACATTCACTAATATTATTGGTCAAAAGTTATGTTTACCTTATTATAAATTATATTTAATATTATTCTAAATACTAATTCCATTTTCCAAAATTCCTATATTAGAAGTGATAGATAATAATTCATAATTAACCCCATACACTGAACGATAATACTGGTTTTTAATTTAAAAACATTCTATCATTTTCTATTTTTTTATAACCAATTTCATTGTGAAATTGATCCCAAATACCTAAATTAGATAAATTGATAATAATATGATATAATGAAAAAATTAAAATATGCTATAAATATAATTTTACACTATAAATAAATTACATGAAAAGTTAGTTTTTTTGTTACATGCCAATATTTTTGAATAATCATACAAAAATTAAACTTCCATGAAAAATACCATAGATTTACCATTGTGAATTTTTTTTTGATTATATTTCAAAAAATAACTTTATTTTGACATATTAATTTTATTAATGTGAAAAAATTTACACTTAATATAGGTTCTCTATTAAAAGGAGTAAAAAGTGTATAAATAAAAATATATGTTTTTTGGTTAATATTGGGTTTGTTCTTATCTGATGCCAATAAAATTTATTTCCTTAGTAAAATAAATATTTTATATAATATATAATATATATTACAATAATATAAAATAATAATTGAAATTAATTTATGTTTTTATGATAAAACAACATTGTGAGAATAAAAATATGTTTCTATAAAAATAATCCCCTTATATTAAATGAGTTATTATATTTATTATAATTATTAAATTCATTTTATACTTGTGTAATTTTTTTTAATAACATAGTTATTAATTTAAATAACCAGAAACAAAATGGCTTGGTTGTTTCTTAATATAATAAATAATAATATTATACTAACATATTGTTGTTTGGTAAAACTCGGTCTTGATTGTTATGTAAGGCATTGAGGAAAGTCACTCTTCAGTATAATTTAATATAACCAAAGTAATCCATGTAGAGAAATGTATAAATTATTTTGTAGTTATTTGATGATTATATTTTTATATTTTATAACGAATCCCAAAATTTTTAATTTGTTATATAAAAACTATTTTCAATTTTTCATTAAATAAAAAATATAAAAAATATATTATTTTATTCGAATATTTTCAAACAATATATGGTTTCAACATTCTACCCACCTTAAAATGAATTTTTTGAAATTATTATGGGTTATAAAGTGATTACTACTTGAAGCTAACATTAATCGAAACGAACATCATAAAAACTATTACAAAAACATCCATCTAAAAACGAATGTTGGAAACATAACAGTTACTCAAAAAAACATATAACTTGGTTTCCACATGGGAAAACATAGGTGGAAATTAATATAGACATGTAGAAAAAGCATAAATATTAGGGATTTATTGAAGTCTTAAATCACATAAAATATATTTATTCGTCAAATTTTTTACTAAAAAAATACACATTTACCATGACATCACGTAGGACAGTGGTAGGATTGAAACCCTTATAATCATTAGGTTTTGGTATTGAGACCCATAGACGTGTTGTACATGATGGCTTGTCAACTGAAATAAATGATTTACATTCCTAAAAATACATTAATACAACCTACGATATATAATTCATTGATATACTTGAAATTTGTTTATTCACTCGATACCCTTTTAACTAAGGCTTTCAATACATTCTCACAACATAAATAATTCATCTAATTTTTAACTTAAACATTCATTAACTGGTTATCCTTATTACCCTTCCAAAAAATGAAATACAAAAAATTCGAAATATATTCAAAAAATTACCTAATTATTGATACCCCCCATATCACAATGTAGCTCTTGGTTTTCACATTACAAACATGTTAATACCCGCAACATATATTCGCTAGAAAGATAAAATTAACCAAAATTACCCTTAATACTTATAGAAAAAATGCATTCATCTTTATTCCATTGGTTAATTCATATATTCCTTAAATATACGAAGTTTCAAAACTAATCTATGATGAAATTGACTTCTTTTTCACCCATTCCGTAATATAATCTTGGGAAATAAGTAATATCAAATTTACATTATCGATGTCAATCATCTATTTATCTAATAAAACACAATATCCTCAACATCATGAACACATTAAGAGTTACCTTATATTAATAAAAATGTCACTTTTTTATGTATTCATCACCATTAAACATATCATTTTCATTCTATAATGAAAATAGATAATGAAAATTCATAAATATTTCATGATTCATATAACATAATCTTGAATTCCAAATTATAAATGCTTCATTCATCCCAATGGATTCTTAAACCATTAACCGGGATAGAAAAACATATTCCTTAATACATATTTCTAAGAATACGAATTATTAATCATGTATTAAGGGTACCAAATCTCATTATAATCATGCTTATTATGATTAATGTAAACTATACTACAAGAAAATCACATACCATTAACATTTTTTTTGTAGTCACTTTATCATAGAAAGTATAACCAAAACTCATACCACATTCATTATTAACATTATTATATTTCAAATTGGGAAATATAATTTCATAATTCATATACATTACTCACTTGAAATAATTAATGTTAACAATTTTCCTTCAAGTTCTCTCCAATAACAAAAACTAGAATGTATGGGGTGAGAAACACATATCATAAAAGAAACCCAAATGACCAAAAAAATACTTATAGGATATCTAAATTATAACAACTTATTTAATACATGAATACCTAGGATTATTTTGGGATATTAATATTCAACATATTTTTAAATACATCGTAATTTTTTCTGAAGAGTTTATGAATTCACAAAGCATATCACCCATGAGTGTCAAACTAGGTGTGCAATAAGATATGCTGTAATGTACAAGGATAGGCTAAGTCAATCCTAAAACACCTTTTATGATTTGTTAGTCCATCATAAATATTTTTTTGAACCACATCCTATTTTAGTATCCATATATGTATGTATTGGTTGGAAACCACTATTTCAATCCTTTACCAAAATTCCAATGCATTTTCCTAAACATTAACTGATCTTTATACTTAACCATAGATACATCCCATGAAATATCCATTTAAATGAACATAGGGATATCAATAAACATATATTATCTTATTTTCAAATTCTTGACTAATCCTTAGCTTGGAAACAATATATAACTACCACGTCTGTATATAAAAAGACATGACATCACTATTATAGAATACTAAAAAAATTAAAAAAATGGATTCCCAATGACCAAGATAGTTTACTCCCTTTGAAAACCTGGAACAAAAAACATGTATCTCAGTGAAATATATTAAATTTTCTAACATATATATTCCCATAATTAATTATAATTATAACTCTTTATTAATAATGTGGTAAAAGGGAACTTAAGAAAAGGGTGATATCAAATAATCAATAACGGTAATTAAGGACATGCATAATAAAATGATGAAAATAATGGTATGATAATGAGATCACGATCATTACAAGATCATACCAATCCTAAAAAATATAACAAACATGAATGATGGAATAAATATTTTTAGTTCATATGGAATGGTTCATAATGAAATCAAGATAATATTTCATGACAACAAAGAATAGGAATAAGACAAGGAATTGTTTCATACATATCAATGTATTACATTGTGATCATGTATAAGTAGAAAGAGGTTCACACATTCATATATGTACATGAAATTAGGTCTTCTGAAATAACTATGGACATGCAACCAGGTCCAGGAATAATGTTTTTAACATACACTCGGGTTCATGCATGACATTGGGAACATGTAATCAGGTTTACTCACAAATATATAGACATGAAACTAGTTCCATGCATAACACTGTGAACATGAAATCAGGTTCACAAATAACATTATGAAATCATAATAGGGTTTACTCATAACATTGTGAAAGTGTACCCAGTTTTAGACATAAACATATTGACATTAAAAAAACTCTATTCCTAACATTGTGAACAAGTAATCAGGTACAGAAATTCTATTAATACTCATGATCCATCCATACTTAACCAATGAATTGGATGGAGATATAGGTCCCACCTATCTTATAATAACATCATTCATACTTGTTATATAAAAAAACATCTATTATATCATGACCCATAAAATGAGATCATATCATTACACATGAAATGAATTTGATATCACAAACATTTAATCATATCATAACATATGGAATATATAAAAAAGTTTCATAATTATTTCATACTTGATTAGATTATGAAATGAAGAGGTTCTTATAAGAATTTATCACTGTATATCCTATTCAATAAGAACATGTTTCATAATCTTATAACCCATGGAAGATGAATAGATTTTATAAAAATATATCTCGTGAAAGAGGAATGGGCATTCTTAAACAATATTCCATCAAAAGAAGAACAATTTAATAAATAATTTTAATGAAACTGTTAGATAATATCCTCGAAGTTAATTATTAACGTAATAATATTTATTCTTAGTGGGAAAATAACTTGTAAAGATATTTTGAATTAGTATTTTGATAAAAATATCCATTCTCAATTTAAAATTATTTTTAAAACCCAAACCGTATTGTAAATATTTTTCTTTTAAAATTAATTGAAAACATAGAAGTAACACTAGTTATTAGTTTGAAAACCATCCCCTTGAATACATATATAATAATATTAAAAAAAATTAGATAAAATTTCATTGAAAAATTATTTGAAAAACATATTCTAAAAAATTAAATCTTTACAATGTAAAAAAAGCATCAATGAAATGACAACATGTAAACTTATACATGTTTTATGAGTTAAAAAGAACATTCTTTTTTGTTGGTAAAATTGATTGAGGAAGAATTTTTTCAGGAAGAGATAAGTAAAATATTTTCAAAACATTGGTAAATGAAAATAGTGTTAAAATTCATTTTTACTATTATTTTATAATAATATATTATCTTGGGAAACCCGTTCTACAAAATACGGTTTTGATGAAACATAGATTTCATATCGACTAGAGAGTAAAGCCAAGTCTTATTAAAAACAATTCCTTAAATATATTATGTACCAATGCCTGGTAAAATGATACCAATACCTAAATATAATATTAATAATAGTATGAGAATAAGATTAATGGTAGTTTTTAAAATATGTATCATAATATTGATTTAATGTATTCATAATCTTAAACAATCTCGAAAACTGATGAGATTTTTTCAATAAAGAATTTCCACTTCGTCAAATTGAACCATACTACCCATGAATGAAAATGAAATTAAATGAAGCTTAAAATATAATAAAATTTATGATATTCATGATATAAAATTTCATTGTAAGTATATACACCTCAGGGAAAAATTTATCACCAAAACATGGCATGTATCTCAACGAAAGAAAATTGAGATAATATAACTTTTCTAATTTGGTAACATTTTAAACATAATCACCATTAATGAAATATAATCACATGGATATGTTAATAGACATAATATTATGTAAAATAATCATATAATACATCCATGTGTGTTTTACACGTCACAAAAAATGAATGGTTTTTGAATAAAGAATGTATCTAATGGAAATAAAAAAGTGAGATGAAATTACATTACATGGTGTCTTGACTCTCTTCGTATTTGTAAATACCTTCTATATAATAAATTAGAATTTACTATACATATTTTATGGATCCATATTCTTAAATATAATTACATATAGGTTTTAATTATACAATTATATTATCCTATTTTCAACAATTTGATGTTAAGGTTACGGTTCTGGTAATATTCTCTTGGTATTTCACATGTGTCTTCTTTTTTAATATTATTGGTACTTATACTTATATAATGATTCCCATAATGTAATCCATTATAAAACTATCATAAATATTAATTATATGTGTCTTATAATAATATATACAATATAGAAATATTAAATGGAATACAACATTCATAGAGATGGTCGGTCGTACTTACACATTAATGATGCTTATGTTTTGTTGAAAAATTGAATGAACAATTTAAAATGACATGTATGTATATGTGTATATGTATATAATATAATTATAGTATAATTATAATAATATATATATCATATAGTTTCACTAAACTTATACTTAATAAATTCAATATTTTGTAAGAATGAATCAAATTGCTTTAAGTGGTTGTGGTTCACACTTCCTCAAACGAAATTATAGTAATTACAAAAGATGGAAATAATTAGGGTATGTTGTAAATAAAAATTATAGAAGAAAAAATAAACTATAAATATCATCTATATCATATATATTGATATTTTTCATCATAACTTCCCCATAGAAGGTGGTAAATGATAAATAAATAATCACTGTTTCATGAGGCGGTAGTTCGCCACACAGATAAAAAATACATCTGTTTCCCATTAATTGAAACTGTGTGAAAGTTTTCGTCAAATATTTATATTTAAAACAACCTCTTATATTGATAATTTTTGTGTTATTATAAAATAATTGAATAAATAGAATTGAAATAGTGCATAAATAAAAAAGGATCTCGATGGAGGGTGTTACCCCTTAATTGGGTGAACCATTTTAGTTTCAATAAAAGTTCATACATAAATGGATTTTTCCTCAAAGGGAGGATTCAAGGAGGAATTTAGGGATGTAGGGAAGAATATTAGGTAGATATTGTCTGATCCTATTTATTTTTAGATTTTTTAGAAAGGAGTATAGGTTGTGGCCTTGTAAAAGGGAGGAAAAGGACTCACATTATAGTTTTGAAAACAAGTTAGGTGTACCCACATTATTACAACAATAAAGCGATAAAAATTCATCCAATCTTAATAATGGAAAGTAAATGTGTTAAAATGGTCATAGAATTTGTGTTATTCAAATTTATATGTCATTTGGGACATTATGATTAAGTTTTACACTCCTGTAAGGATTAATTTCACTTTATTCGTCGTAAATAATTTTAATTACATTCAATAAATATTATTTTCAAAAATAGATTTGAAGTTATAAATTATTCTGGTTTGAATTATTGAATCCATTTTACAACAACCAATAACAAAAGTGGAAAAAGTTATTATATTGTTAATCCCATGGAGTAGATGACAAAGCGGCTGTTCCAAATAAAAATGGTAAATGGTTTGCATGGTTTTCATATCCTATTTCAATGTGAAATTGATTCCAATTACCTAAATTGGATAATTTGATTAAAAATGGTTATAACAAAACTTTAAAATAAATAACTATATACATTATCCTTATAAATAAATCAGATGAAAAAATAGTTTCGGGTTTAATTTCAGGGTTTTTAATAATTAATTGAAAAGTGATTCTTCATAAATCTTTCCAAAATTTAAACATTTCAAATTTTTGATGATTATATTTAAAATTTAATATTTATTTTGACCTAAAAAATTTATAAAACATCAAAATATGAGATATAAAATTGGTTCCCCATAAAAATTCTGTAAATATACCTTAATAGATATATAAATGTTTTGTTTAATATTTTCTTACGTTCTTATCTTATGCCAAGAGAATATATTTGATGAATTTGAACAATATTTTACTCGATAATAAATAAATATATATATATATTACATTAATATCAAATTATATTTTTAGTCAATTTAGTTTAGTATGATAAAATATCTATGTAAGTATAAAAATGGTTTTTTATTAAATCACTCTCTTTATATTCAATTGTTTCCATGAATAATTGTAACTAATGAATTAATTTTAAACTTGTGTAGACCATAGGTCTTCATATGTTAAATAATACTATTAATAATCTCTAACATAATGGATACGATATGTATAAATATATTTAATAATAATATTTTATGAATGTATTATTGGTTTATATAACTCGGTCTTAGGTGCATCGTAAGGCATTAAGGAATGTAAGTCATGTCAATAACATAACCTAACCACAGTATTCCATGTAGAGAAATATAACATTTATATTGTGTTTATCACACTATTAACTTGGTATTATGTGTAATTAAATCCATCTATAATGTTTTGATATAGAAAAAATATTTTCACAGTTCCATGAAATAAAAAATATAAGATATATAAAATTAATTCAAAAAAATATTCCACAAAATATCATGGTTTTATAGGGTATAACATATATGGTCTCATATAGGGGAGTGCACAAAAAATAAGTTTTTCAAATTTTATTAATATTTTAAAAATATAGATATAAAAAATTTTGAGATATTAAAAGAAGCAAGTAGTTTGATTTAATTGATATTTAAATAATTTGAATCTTTTTTCACCTGAGCAAGGTTTTCTAGACATAGTTTCAAGTTATCATGGATTCCAAATTTTACCCCTTTTTCTTGTGTTGGGTGGTATGTGGGATATTCATCAACTGAGTCCTCTTTCCCCTTGAAAATTTTGTTATAATGACTATATTCCTATCAAAATCCTCTGGTTGGTCATCCCTCCTTCCATTTTCTGTGGACTTTTTGTCGGTGTTCTTGATAAATTACTGCATTCCATGATTGGGAATTGTAGTTCACAAATAAACTAGTGCGTTCAAGTTAAAATATTATATAGGTTCTGATAGTAATCGATAACTCACCACCCATACCTAATGTATCCTAATTCAGAAATAAAAACTGTAATTAAGAATTGATTCCAGATACTAAAAAGAGAATGGTTTTTTAGTTGAATCAGATAAAATCACTAAAATAACATAGGTTTATACCCCAACATTATTTATCACTCAGAAAATCTACCCCTCCTTTTATTGTGTATATGAGTTTATTTGGGAGAGGGGAGACATCATAGGAAAGAATGGAAATAAATAGGTAAAGAAAGTAGTAATGCATTGTTTAAACATGTTGACATCCACAACTTCCCTCGTCAGTTGATTCCCTATCAAACTCTTCAAGACTCCTATTTATAAGCATGGAATAAATTTTAGGGAATCATAAACTTATCATTATAATGGGTATCTCGAGTCGTTTAAAAGATGAATCTGGAAACAATAACTATAAATCAGAGATTTTTGGATGCTCATAGGACCTTCAAATCATATAAATGTTTCACAAAGTGTAATGTGAGATACTGATGTTTTCGTAGTTGTTTTCATGCAATGATTTCACATCGTGTAATTCTTCATTGTTCATGTTATAAATGAAATTCATGAAAAGTAATGTGTAGTGTTGACCATTTTATTTTTAAAATATTTTACATCATGAGTAGTGGATACATGAAGTGTAATGTGTGGGGAATAACATTTCACATCTTATATAATGAATTATATTTCCTCAAGATATATATAGTGAATTACTATAAGAGATAAAAAGTTTATTAGATTTTTTCTCTTGGAATCGGCTTGGTTTCATTTTATTGACATTGGGAGTTTGCATTTTTTTTACATGACTTTAATACATCTTTAAAATAGCATAAAAAATATAATTTTACGCTGGGTTGCTTCATGACACATGGACAAATAGTTACAAAAACTATATTCATCTGCTTTTTTAATCTTAAAATTAATTATTGTATGCAATGTTAAATCAAAAAAATATAAATTACCACATTAATAATTAATTAAAATATATAAAATATATGTTATATATACCACAAAAATTGAAAAATTTGACTCTCATAAGTGGCTAGTGTGACAACACTTTTTAACTAGGGCCAATATTTTTTTTACTATTGTGATTTGTGGCACCCTAGGCTACACCAACCCAGGTCATCCACCAAGTGTATCATTTTTTTATTTTTTCTAGACCAAAACCTAGGCTATCCTCAAACTATATATCCTTTTTTATTTCTACATTGACCAATCACTTTTCCAATTTATTTCCATATTTCATTTTCATTACTATTCTCTCAATATTTTATATCCTTTTCAATATAATGAATGATATTATATCTATTTATATTATATCCGTTAGGCTATTAGGTGATTTACATTGAAAATTGTATTGATATTTCTTAAAATGGACTAATTTTAATAAAGTTTAGATATACTTAATATTTCTTTTATTATTATCATGGTTTCATCAAAAAATATTCATGAAATGATCAGTTTAGTCAATTTTATATTTTAAACTAATCTCATAGTTTCATTTTTAAATCACATCAAAATAGAAAAAAAATCACTTACCTAGATCAATCTATACAAACCCCACAAATCTACATAACACTCTTACAATATCTTCTCTTAGCACCCTTATATAAGATCCCACATCAGTACATTCCTTTGGAATTTCCAAAAAACCTCATAACGCCACCCCTTTCCATGTTCTACAACCCTTCTCCTATACATCCTTAAGTACACTTATATAGGTACACTCATGATCATACCCATTCTATAGAGTGGAAAACCCCATAAATCGTATCATAATTATTCTTTTCATTGAAAAAGAAAAGCATTGTTCATAAAGAAGCTGATCTAGAATAAATTCTTGGATAACCCACTTCCACATTGTTCACAGTTCTCTAACATCCAAATTGGCATGGACGAACCAAGTGTGACTAAACACTAATCACATGTTATAATATTTCTATTTAATTAGATATAAACTACTTTTTCATTGTGTCCATTTCACAACTCATCCAAACACTCTATGTGAATTGAAATAATATGTTCTAAAATTATTAACATTTCTAATAGAATATGTATTAGTAGTAGTCACAACCTTATGAATATAATTATTCTCTCATTGTGTCTTTGGTTTAAAATCATGACGCGACTCATTAACACAAATAGACATTAACATCTCTTCAACAATAATTTGATCACTACCACTGAGTCCCACCAATTCCAATAGGATAAGATGACCTCATCACACTTTTTTGGGTTCGAACAACATGATCAGATGAGAAATAAAATCAATGTATATATACAACCATTTTTATACTTATTTATGTGGAGTATTTCATCGATTCAATCATAGAGTTTCAATTTTTTTTGAAATGATGTAAATCCAAGAGAAACAAAAAATAAGATACATGTAATTAAATATATTCATTAGAGAATTTGTATGGTTGGAGAGGATATATAACACTTGATAACGGAATAAAAGAATCCCTACATGATCTAATTGGTGCATTAATAATTCTTCATGTAATTGTTTCCTCTTAAATGAATAGGAAAATGTATTATTCTAGTCGAACCTGGACAACCTCTAGTGTCCACTAACTATGTTATAATCAACCATGGATGACCATTATCTTTTTTCTAGAATCTACATTTTGGAGGCTAACAACTAGAATAATTAATAGTTAATTAGTGGGATTTATCCAATGTAAATAGATCAATTACAAGGAATAAAATTAATCAGTTTAAATGAGGAAATAACTCAGTATATATGTGTGTATACTCAGTTATAGGTAAACCCCAATTTTCTTTAAGTTATATCAAAGGTTATATCAACAAAGGACCATAGCTTTTAATTATTCTGTTTGGAAACTCATGAACTAAAAATAAAATTTGGAAAAAATATACGAGAAAAAATTAATTGGAAAGATACCACTCTATTTATTTATTTTAAAATAGGAAGGTAATTCACCTTAAGTATGCACCAGAACACAGAAACAATAACATGATATGATCTCCAGTAATACAATGATTAGAAGAAATGAATACAAAATATAATATCTCATACTTTTAAATAGATTTATTAGTGAAATTTAGATGTACTATTTTTCCATTATTTTAATATAACATTTTTGGGTTTTACCTTGGGGAATATTTTGGTGAAATTTATAATTGTGGAAGGTATAGGGGAAGTACATGGTTATTTCCTCATTTTCCCAAACAATACACCCAATATATTAGACCATTAAAATCCAAACAAAGGGGATTTCCATGTATACTACATAGTTTTTGAAAAATTTCACCCTTATATTAGAAACCATGGGACTCCCTAAGAGGATTTGAATGATTAAATCCAATGTCATGGAAAACTACGCGCCCATGCCAAGGAAACTGTGTGTGTGTTTATATATTCTGAAAATTGGTTTTAAAATTCCAACCCCCTTGGCATCACCCAACCTTGACATAAAAGGCCATAACCCATTAATCGCGTTTTTTGAGTTTTCAAGATGAATCTATATGCCTCTCAAACCTCGTTCTTAACGAATCGATGTCCGGACTAAAAATGTTTCACCTCTCAAGGTATGTGGTTTCATCCTGATTTATGATTCCATTCACCCCCATGTTTTTTACTAAAAAGAAGATGGTTATCCTCTATTGATGATGGTTCTAGATCATAGTTCTATATATCTGTATTCTTTTTAAATTTGATCAAGTTTATAGATATGGACCTTGTTCTTTATCATGATATTGTATGTTCTTCTTAAATTGGGGATTTCATTGGTAGATGTTTTTCTTCAATCTCAAGGTAGGTGATCTAAATTTAAAATCTCATTGTATTAATTAAATTATTTTTATATAATAATGAAATTTATATTTATATGACAGGGAAATTTCATTTAATATAAAATTGTAGAATTTAATTACCATGTTATAATGATTTTGGATAAATTGGGGTAATATTAATTAGTGGAACTGGGTTAATGTATTGGTTAAATAATTAATTATATATTTTGATTTTATAATATATTGGATATTTTGATTGAATAAATTAGTGAATTAATGCTTTTATGAATTAGTTTATGATGGGTATTATGATATGGAAGGCTTAACCAAATTATGTTAATGGGTTAGACGATTAAATTCTGATAAATGGTATAATTGTGAATTTTTTATATAATTTGATGTGATTAAATTGGTTAACCATGATTTCATAAAATTGTTATATGTTTGACATTGTGATATATGTGATTTTTAGACATGAAATGATGCTTAAAAATCCAATATATGATTGACTAATATATATTTTTTGGGCATGGATTGATGATTTAAAACCCCATATTGATAATCGAGAAAAGGGACAAGGAATGATGCCCCAAATACCCATGGGGTGCTAGACATGGTGTTCTAGGCCAAAAAAATGTTGTCATTGGACTATGGTTGCAATTGTCTATAATATGAATAGAATTGATTTCAAAAATGATAAACATGGTATTGCGATTTTATATATCCCATGGGTATTGTTAAGACTCTAGAATGGGCCAAATAAGGTATTGATGGTGCAGTTGTCCTCAAGGACCTAAGGGTTTGTGGTTAAATAAGATAAAGATGAATATATGTAACATTTTACTTTATTTCTTATGATTTATTCATTATACAACTATATACACTGTTATTGACTATATATTTTTTAGGCATCATTTTTGGTGGCCTACATAGTGGTACACACACCCTAGATATGATCCCTATTTGGTACACCAATATACATCTTGTTTGTTGGATGGCATAAGAGAAACATTCCTATGTTAGATGGATGAGTCGGGATGGAGAATGAAAGAGGGAGCCCGACCAGGTGTTAGAACCCATTTGGCAGTGTTAGTATGTATTTAATTTGTTAATTTCATTTGATACGTGACATGATCCTGGTATAAAATATCTATAATTTTTTATTGGACATTTTATTTCGTTTTTAGTAATCATGTGTCAAGGCTCTTATTCTTGGTTTGGTAATGTATTTGGTTATTGGTTACATATTTATACTTATTTTATTCTTTTATAATGATGTTATAGTCTCCTCATGATCAATATTATACATCACTACATTTCGGAAACTTGAGGCATATAGGGAGGTTTTCTAGATGTCTCGTGACTGACTGACTCAGGGCATCTGTGTGGGAAACCCAATTCGTGACATTAAAATGTTATTTGAGAGTATTTTTATTTTAATTTTTTTCCCTATCATTTGGTAATGTTATACGTGAGACTAGGAAGTGTCGGGAATTGGTCATGATCTCATTCATGGTAGCTTCTAATCCATGTATGGGGGGACCCATATTCCCGGTGTGGGACTGTTGTAATTGTTTTGTGTTGTGACAGTCTGATACATTTCCTCCTTGATTAATGAACTTGTGGTTTGAAGTGATTATTGTATTTTAAACTTTATAATATGTCACTTCGGATCCAGTATGTTTAAGGAGTTCAGCCTGAGTGTTCTATTATAGTAAATAATGATTATTAGGTGACATGCATCATTTTTAGGTATGCATATGAAATATATGTTTTTGGGTAAGTAGTTATATGAAATTGATTTTATTTTATTCTATAAATTTCGATTGAAAAATCGTTTCTAATATTAATTGAACATTTGTAAATGTTGTATGATGCGATTCATAGGGATGTAAATTGGGTTTATAATGAGAATCTCAAATATTGAGAATTTATATACTCTTTTTAACCTAGAAATATGTTGGGGAGTGTTATGTGTAGTGATTCCTCCTCAGTTTTGCCAGTATGGAGGGGTTTAGGGGATCAAGTTGTGATGAATTTATTGATAACCTCATGTTGATTGATATAATGTTATGTTATGTGTCCCAATCCATGTAGCGTTACCGTAGCAGCGGCGGTACTGTAGAACGGGGAGTACTGTAGCGGCGTCAGGGCACTGTTGTAGCGGTGGTACTATGCGGGTACTATTGCAAGCAGGTTACTATTCACATAATGCGCATTATGCCAAAAATTTGGGCCTACGGGATATATATTGGGCTAAAAACCCACTGGGCCTTCGGGCTATGTAATGGGTCTACCTCTACACTGTTAAAATAGGACATTTCTTTTCTTTAATAATAAAAATAAGGCTTTGGCCCCAAACATAAAAAAAATTAAAGGATGATATTATGTTTTGGCTGGAAATGATTCTCTAGTAGTGGAACTAGAGGCACCAATAGATCTGTGTGAGGATGTAAAAGATAATTCCCAATAGAACATCACTCAGTTAATGTATTTTATTGAATGATTCCCAGGGATGGTATTGAATAATATGTCTAACCTAAAATGGTAGTTTCTGTTGTAGCGCCCTTTGAAAAACACCAAAGAGGGTCTACATGAGGCAGCTGAGTTATGGATTGAGTCTATCCAACCATTACTTGATCAACTATAAACTCCAGAAAATAAGAGAGTTAAAGTGTTTTTTATGATATGTGGTCAGGAAAAGTGACAGTGGTACTTCCTGGATCAATGGTACCGTCATACACAAGGAAGAGGACAATAGAAGAAGGCATGTTCTGTTCTTTTCTAGGGGGGTGCTGGAGCATTTGGAGGGCTAAGAACTCGTCCATCAATGAGGGTGTAGTAGTTTCGGCCCGCCTTATTATCACCTGGGCTGTGCACATGCTTGTGGATATCAACAAAGCAGTGAAGTCTCTGAAAGAGGCCCCTTCTGTGCGTCAATTCCAGGGTATAGCTAGGGATCATGATCTTCATGGGGACAGGAGAGGTTCCTGGGTAAATTGGAGGTCTCCCCTCATGGGCCTGAAAATGAATACCAATGGATCATATCTACAGGGGACTATGAAGTGGTGAGTAGGGGTGCAGGATCATCAAGGCTCTGCCTTTTTGGCCTTCTCTACCAGATTAGGAAGTGGTACCTCTCTTCAGGTGGAGGCAAAAGCATTACTGACTGGACTCACCATTTTCCACCAGAAAGGGATCACGAACACAGAATTGGAATCCAACTCCCTTATTTTTTACAATTCCCTTCTAGGTTATGAGACTCCCCCATGGTCTATCTACAATGAGATTAGAAGGTGCAAGAATCTGGTTGGGAAACAGACTCGAGTGATGCATACAAGGATGAACGGGAACAAATTGGCCGACCACCTAGCTGCCCTCGAAATGCCTAGGGTGGAGGTAGTGCTCATTCACACATCACATAACATTCATCCTAATGGACTGGAGTGCATCAAAGGGGATGCGATGGGGTTACATTAATTTAGTCAACCTTTTACTTTCCCTTGGGTGGAGGGGTGTTCTCCATGATTGGGTCCTTTTGTTCCTTGTTGCTTTTGACATTGATATTTTTATAAAATACAATAATAATGACAATTACATTGTAGGATTGGAGTGGAAGGTCCTCCATTATATATTGTTAGAGCACTTTTACCCTAAGACACTCATCCTGGAAGAGAAGCTAAGTTCATGAGATTGACTCATGTGACTATTTCTATGATGTACTATGTTGGATGATTTATAGATTTATATAATTCTCTCCAATATCAGCAAGAGATAAAGCTACTATAAGAAAATAATTTCATGATGGGATTAAATGTAAAATTATGTCACATGAACATATCATTCAGATAAAAAAAATTATAGTAGTGGTGAATCAGTATCTAAATTATGATGGAAACCATAAAGAAGATTTCGGTGAATGACATGTGGTTTATATTGGATGATCCGAAGGTATGTCTTCTTATGGAAGAAAGCATATTTATGGGATTTTTAACTATATCACTAGAATGAAAAGTTTCATGGGGGAATGATCATTCACATATGACCTTACTTGTGTGACCAATCACTAGTGTTGTATGTAGGGCCACCTTCAAAGATAATTCACCCAACCACTAGAAGAGTGTCGATCATGTGAAAGGATTGGAAATCTATAGAGGTTATGAAAGAACCCGTGACATATGGGTAAATATGAAGTATATATATAGAACTAGTGTATGGTATGGGGATCTTATATACCATACTATTATGAATGTTGGAGTTCTACTGGCCATGGATCTATAGGTAGTGGGCATAGTACTTCTAGGAATGACCACGTGAATTAGTGTAGCGGTGTGGCTCAGGAGAGTCGGACTACATCCTAAGGAATAGGGTAATGAATGATACATGTCATTCAGGCTACACTGGTGGATATCAATTCTATACTATCTATATTAGTAGGTATTATTCTTGTATCATCTATTCTATACAGTCCCATATTTGATTTAGGTTCCGCTCATTCATTGACTGACTGAACTTATTTTTTTATTTTATTTTCCAAAAATACACTTTTATGTTTTAGCGGTAACATTAAAAACATGGGGAAAAAACAAATACAAATACATCCATGATCAAAATTCATAATTCAAAAAGCACACCACATCTATGAATTGATAGATCTTTGGGAGTATGGTTAAGATTCATCTTCTTATGAAGGTGGTGTTCTCTTTTTGTTATAGAATATCGTTTTCATAGGTAAATATAAAATTTTATACATGTTGGTATTTTACATAATTTTTGGTATGGAATTTTTAGTGGAATTTTGAGACCATATTGATTGTTAGCATAAGAGACGGACCATTAAGTCTCATGAGGGTGATAATTATGTACATTGTCGAGAATGGGATATCAAGGAGGGTCATGAACTCGAGGGTTAAAATTATGTACACTATTAAGAATTTAATATCATTGGGGAATGTATGCATAGTTCCTCTTCAACATGGGGAACTCACATTCTAGGTTTCTATTATGTTGCTGGATGACGGAGGTGTAAGGCATGATTTATTTCCACTCATGGTGGATAGGTTCCAAGAAATGTTTCCTGAGGACTTATCATAGCTACCAAGTAAAAGATATGTGGTATAAAAAATTGATCTCATGCTAGTGGAGGAAGATATTTCTATTCCCCTGTATAAAATGCAACCAACCGAACATAATGAGCTTGAGACTCAACTAGAATAGTTGATGGTTAATGGTTTTATCTATCCATGTATGTCACCTTGGGTTCCCCAATTTTTCTATAACAAGGATGAAAGAACTATATAATTATTTAATGATTATCGAAATTTGAACCAAATTATAGTGAAGATCTATTATCCCATTCTACATATCAATAACCAATATAACTAGTTTGTATGGACTTATTTTTTCACCAAGATATACCTATGATTTGAGGGTCATAAGTTGAGAGTTTGACCTTATGATATATCAAAAAATACTTTCAAAATAAGTAATGGACTTTATGATTTTTTTTCAATTGATTTGAAAAACAATCGAGTAGTTTTCTTATCCATGATGAAAAGAATCTCAGACCTCTACATAGATCAGTCTAGGGTATTCATTAAGGTTGAAATATTGAGTTACTCTAAGGATCAATATGATCATTCAAATGAAATGGGAATCAACAAGAGTATATTTAGGGAGCATCACCTATAAACCATAATATTCAGGTTCAATTATGGATTGATCAGGTAGACTTCATGGTCACATTATTATAGGTGATGGTGTGTTAGTGTACCCAATTACAATTCCAGAAATATACTCTTGCCGGAAGCCTAAGATATTTATTGATATCCAAAGTTTTTTATGGTTGAACGGTTATTAACATAGGATCATATAAGAATTTTCCTAGTGGGAATAACCTATTTTAGGATTTAAAAATAATGGGGTAAATTTTTAGTTGTTTATGTCAAATTATAATTGATTCCATGAGTTGAAAAAGTTCTTTAACATGTCTTTAATCTAGATACTACCCGATCTATGTGGGGAGTATATGGTGTTTTTTTATGCTTATGGGATATGATCTTGGTAGTTTCGATGTAGGGAGGTCAATTTTCCGTGAATGTGTCTCAGTAGATGAGGCCACATAATTGGAAAGACACTATACAAAACATTGAGTTGGCTACATTGGTTAATGATTCAAAGTGTTTGCGGCACTACCAGTTGGGTGATAATTTTACTATGTATAAAGATCATAAGAACATAATGTATATCTTTTTGAAGTGAGATTTTAATATTTGATAGTAGAGGTTGGTTGATTATAGGTAGTCATTTGGCATGGAACTAGCATATAAGTACATGAAGGGAAACAATGTTTCAGAATCTATAGTTGAAAAAATAAAACTCAAGTAGTTAAAGAGTTTAGTTCATAGTAGAATATGATGAACTTTCTGGCTAATATGCATGTATTTTTAGGATTTTTGTGAGAAGATGAATCACATATCAGTTTTAGAGTATTCAACACATTTTAGCTAGATCAGGGAGATGAATTATAATGATTTAGAATATTTGGACTTCATTGAAAGCCATGAAGGTGGGGAGTCACCTTCTTATATGATTATATATGCGGTTGAGATCATCTTTGTTTGAATTTTTTAGATGTTTCTACAAGTATGTGAGATGATATAATGCATCAATTTCATGCTTTTAAGTGGGAGATTAATCCTGGTTTGACCAAAATTTACCATGACTAATGTCTACAGTATTGGTGGTTAGGAAAAAAGGATATTGTAGGGTTTTTGAAGTAGTTCTATAACTCTCAACAAGTGAAGACCATTAATTAACAACCCAAATGTTTTCTAAATATTTTTTATATCCAGAATATTTGTGGAATGTTTTACGATGGATTTTGTGGTTAGTCTCCTAAGGAAAACTCAAAATAAAGCCATTATTTGAGATGTTGTGTACCGACAGATGAAATTATCACTTTTCTCTCCTATATTATAGTCATTATTTATGGACCATTTTGGAGGATTGTAAATTAGATAGATATTTCATTTATAAGGGGTTATATACAGTATATATATTTTTTACTTTGATTCATGCATTACTTTGTTATTCTAACAGGTCTTTCATAATGGAATTTGTACATATGTTTTACTGAGTTTAGCATAGCCATCGAGAGGCTACAATACATGTTATCGAGGATATTCTATGATCTATTAGTACTGATTTGGGTGGCTCTTGGGTTAATCACATAGAACTTTTTGGGTTCTCATAAAACAATAGTTATTATAAAACTATAATTATGGCACCATATGAGGATCTTTTTGGTACTCCATGTAGATCAACTCTTTGTTGGATGATGTTAGGTGTGTCAGAAGTGTATAGATCATGTCTCATATAGGAGAAATCAGAGAAAGATAAATTGATTTTCAAGAATATTTCTTGTGATCATAGTTGTAAATATTCATATGTTGATAGAAATTGATGACCCATATATATCGCAGAGGGTGATTGGGTATTACTTCAGTTGTCTAAAAGATTAGATAAACATATGATATAGATACAGAGCATGTTGGTGCCGATGTTTATTGAATCTTTGAGGTTGTGGAGAGAATCGTATCGATGGAAAACCGATTAGATCTTCCAAAGAGCTATGGTGCTAGGAATGATTGTTTTCATGTGTCACAAATTCAGCAGTTTCTCCCACACCGTTCTCTAGTGATATATGTGGATGATATTGATATTGAGAATGATGCGTCCATTAATGATCATTTGATATATGTGTTAGATTATAGAGAGAATGTGTTGAGGGGAATGACTATGAAAAGAGTATATATATTTTGGAAACATGGTATTGTTATGGAGGAAAAATGGGTTATAGAATTAAATATGTAGACACAATGACCAAATATTTTTACCTCATAATTTTTGAGATGGTAGTGATTACATCCTGAAGATGAGATGTTATAAAGTGTTGAGATTATAAGATCATGAACATTATCTACAGATATTTCAAGAACATTTATATGTATTATTTGAACTTGATTTGATTGTATCATTTTTTAGTTTTAACCTGGGGTGTTTTTGTGTTAATTTTAGACTTTATGAAGGAATAGTGGAAGTGAATGGTTAGAGCACAATTTTCTAAAATGTTAAAAAGCAATAAAACTTCAAACAGAGGGGATTTACATGGATGGGGAATGATTTTTTGAACAGTGTTACAATCTAGTAGTAATTGTAATACTCTATGTTAGGAGGCAGATCATTAGGTGTACATATTGGGAAAACTGTGGGAACCATCCCTAGAATCCATTAATTTTGCATTAATTATATAGAAAATTGGTTTTCAAATTCTTAAACTCCCAGAACCTTAACCAAAGTCAATCAAACTAAAAATTTTCTCATTCCTCTAAAATTTGGAGGCTTCCGAATTAATCACCTAGGATATAAAACATAATTATTGATAAATAGATGGCTGTATGGATGAATCCAAAACTCTTTGGGTATGTGGTTTCTTCTTAATTTAATTTTCCTTTCTCTTTTGTATCTCTTTCGGGATAAATACTATGTTGGAGTAAATATTTTAATGCTTTCCCTAACTTTATTTATGATTTATCGTGTTTTTTAATATTGGATATAGTTTTTGGATCTATAAATTATTCATTGAAATGATCTTGGTTGTTTCGCGTATAATGGGGACTCTGTTGGTGATTTTCCATAATCAATTTTGTGTTAGGTGGTCTAAATTGAAAATCAGAGACTTTGTTTTTTTATGTTAATGGAATTATGTTATTAAAATTTCCGCAATTGGGAAGATTCAATGACTATTGAATTTATATAATATAACTTCTATGTGGTAATGATTTGGGTGAAAATAGGGGAATTAAAATTGGTGTAATTGGATTAATAAATTAGTTTATTAATTAATGTCATGCGATGATTGTGAAATTGATGTGATATTGGGATATAGTAAATTGGTCAATTAACAACATTATAAATTAACTGGAGATAGTGATAATGAGATGGCTGGATTAACCTAAAAACATTAATGGGTCAGATGATTAAATGTTTATAAATGATCTAATAGTTAATTGGTTTTATTATTTTCTGTTATTTTCAATGATTGAATTTATCATTGAACTGGAACCCTAAGATGGTATTCTACAAAAAGGCGATTAATGATGCATAATCTATTTTTATGAAATTTTTTATGTGTGATATTGTGATACATGTTATTTTTTGATATATGTGTTTTGGACATGGAATGATGCTTCAAAATCCCAAATTTGATTGACTGATATATGTTTTTGGGAGATGGAATGATGATTCAAAATCCATAGTGATAAACAGGTTGGGGGAAATGAATGATTCTTCAAATATCCACGGGGTTCTAGACATGGAGTTCCAGGACCAAAATCTCGGTATTGGACTATGATTCCAATTGGATGAAATATGATATGAATTGATATGAAAAATGATTTCAATTGTATTGTGATATGTGATATCCTGTGTTGATTGTTCAGAATCAGACATGGTTCAATGAAGGTATTGATGGTTCCTGTGTCTTTAGAAACCTGGGAATTTATTCCATTAAATAAAAAATAATTGAAAATATATAAACTATTTAATTAATTGATTGCAATATACTCTATAACCAACATCACACACTACTATTGACTGTAAATGATTTTAGACACCATAGGTGGTGTTCTACTAAGTTGAACTCACATCCTACTCAGGCAGCCTCATCAGTACCTGAATAGACTTCATATTTATAGGACAAAATATAGTCAAGAATTCTTTATTATATGGATAATCCAAGAAGGATAATTGATTAGGGAACTATATATAGTATTAGGGACCACATGGTAGTGTTATTGTGTATTTACATTTGGATTTTCATTTAACACATGACACATAATTGGCATTACAATGCTACAATTATGGTTTAGATAATTTATTCCAATTTTTGTAATCATGTGATATTGGTCTTATTCCTCCCATGCTTATATATTTTGTTTATTTATTATTAATTTATACTATTTTAATTTGTTGATAAATTTGATATAGACTCCCCATGAATTATATTAGACTATAGATGCTAATAAGCAACATCTAGACAATGGGAAGGCCCACATGAGGTAATGTGACTGAACGTCTTGGGGAATCCTTGTGTGACACCCATCTCATGAAATTATTAAAAAAATTATTATTTTTAATGGTCTATAATATGTTCTACTTCATTGATGGATTCTAAAACATCATTTGTAAAAGATTCATAATATTATTACATTATCATGATCAAATTCAAGAGAGTATTCCATAAGAAACAAATTCCCACACAATAAAACTAATTAATATTCCAGCAATTTTAACAGATTTATCCACCCTCTAATAATTTAATAGTGTATGTATATTGGATATTATATTTAATGTAATATCATGACATATTCAAATTCATCCACTGACAAAAATAATTCTGCTAAATAGTGTGAATATCAAGAAAGAAAAAATTTGTATCCTTCTGAATAACCATTATGTATCTCTCATGAATCATAAAAACATTAATATAATGTCATAAGAGGACATTTAATATCCATAGATGTCATCCTTTTCAATGAATATTTTTTTCTATTCCTTACAAACATATAGATTCATTATGAAAAACTACAATACTACTCATTTTGGTATACCATATTCTAAACAGCCTAAACATTATTTCATCACTCATCCATCTTCATCATTTCTTATAAATTATACCCTTATATTCACAGCTTATATAATTTTTAACACATATCTAGATAATGGGTTTGACATAGATAAAACTAAAAGTATCCCACATGAAAATAATTCCTCATCTCCACCACAATGTCCTTCATATATATTTTCAAAATCATTTCCACTCTTAATCATCATATTAAAATTAGTGGTTCACTCAACATGATTTTTGTTACTCCAATCCAATTATGGTTTCATACATCCCCAATATATCATAGACCAAAAAAAAATTTATTTTATCTTCTTGATTTTAAAATCCACCATTCATCTTTATATCAAATATATTTTCCTCAAAAAATTTCTTGAAGAAGTGATACGTCAACTAAATAATCATTGTCCTATAATGGTTAAACAAATGATGGAAAATTTCACCCCACATTGTAAGTAACATAATAGCTTTATAAACACATGTTTTATTCAAAGATATGCCAATAGTCCATTCAGAAAAAAACTCTGTCCCCTCATTAGTTAATAACCCGTACACAGTTACCATTGTTATAAGTGTCAGTATTTGTTTTTTTTCAACAACAATCTCTAAGTTAGGCCTCTATAACTAAACACATTACTAGTTGTTCTCTTATGAATGTTTTTATCTTACCCAAATTTTGAAACCATAATCTTCTCAGTGGTTTATCTATTACAAATTAAATAGAAAAAAACTCCAAAAATTTGATATATCATAAGATTCCATTAACCACTTCTTAATGTTCATACAAAATATTCATTATGAACATAGTAAGATATCATATTACATGTGTAATTTTAACATATATAAAAAAAATAAAAAACATAATGATTCCAAAAAATAATTAAAAATGAAGCAACACTATAAAAATATAATCATAATCTTTTATATGTTTCTCCACATAAATAAATATGTATCATCTATCCATGAGAGTGGTGACCAGTTTTTCCAAAATTATTAAAAATAATTCGACCATCATTTAAATTATGTTTTACAAACTCTTTAAAGGGGTTATGAATTTTATGTCACATCCCATATTTATCGCCAAAATAAAATTGATTCAACTGAGGTCCATCATATCTAGATATGTAAAAATAATTACCATTAATATTGGAAATCCATTAATTTATTTGAATTACAATAATTATTTCATCTGTACTGAAAATTAAGATGATGAAAAACTTATCAATGAACTATTTATAATAACTAAAATGACATATATTACTCTTCACATACATCGTTTCCCCCCAAATGGAATTTAAATTCATGTTCTACTATGGTGCTTGTATCATCACATAAAGGTTCTAATTTAACATGTCCAAAACTTCATACGTACATTTTCACATGAAACACTTTTGATGCTACATGTTAATATATTCATATAAGTATCCCAGATGAAATGATATTTTCATATCAAAATATTTTAGATTTGACCCTTTCAATGAATCTAGGTTAAAGATCCCCCAAATATTTGTTTGATTAAAAGAAATAGATTTTATTTCATTAAGATATATACCTTATTGATATTTAAAACCTTCACAAGAATAATTTCCCCATATCTCTATGTAACTTCAACTCCATCCTTTAGGCGAAACCCCAATTTATTATAAAGTGGTTATCTCTTCATATTTCACTCATTCACCATCCATTTTCCAAAAATATTAATAGAATTAATTTAATCCCAGATGTAGAGATCTCACAGATTCATGTTATTCATAATTATCACCTCATTTTAGCATTTAGGTTCTCATCTTCTATGAGAATAAAATAGTGACGCTTAATTTTTTCTCTAAAAAATAGCATCATATCATTGTAGATCTATATAATTCACTTACTTATCAATTTATTCATAAACCACTAAATATAGAACTTGTTCTTTGGAGTTATCTCTTGAGTATATATAGACATTAAGAATTCCAATATTTATTATCACAGAAACACAATTGTAACATGATTTCAACCTAAAATATCATTTGGATAGCCTTGTTTTTATGGAATCCCTGAAATTAATAATCCATCAAAAATTAAAAAATAGTTAACATCATTTTATAAAATCATAATAATTTGATAATGAACATAATTCCACATCATCCCCCATATGGTTCCAATATTTTCATAACATCTAATAATTGGTGATAAATATCATACTTTACAAATTCATACAATGGTTTTTCTCAAAGAAGAAGAATGAAAATTATTTTTGAGAAAAAAATTTAAATAAATAACCTCAAGGGTTTTCTTATAAATTTTTTTTGTTTCATTGGAGTAATTGTGGATGTAGAGGTTCATTATAACACCATTGATATATGAAATTAAATCCATATTTTCGGACTAGTATTAATTTAAAAATCAAGGCCCAATTGGAGAATAAATACATACATTCACCTTATATTCAATACAATTCAATTATTTGAAAGAAACATCCATTGGAAAATATTTTGTATAATCATGCTCAATACTTTACCTCCATATGTATAAATAATTTCCACAATGAATATATTTTCTAATATAGTACCTCATGAAATATATTAAAATAATATACCTTTCTTCATTTAAAATAAATTAATTTTACTACATCTATATTACATTGAATTTTCAAAACATGAACATTTCATGTCACATTTGAGATGCATTTTTATTATGGAATTTACCAATTAAATGTTCAGAATACCTTGTCCATTTTCATTATAAAAAATTGAAGCATCAATCTTATATTGTCATTGATGAACGAAACATAATTCAATGAACCTATATGATAATGGATTAGGGTATTCCCATATACCTATGTATTAATAAGATCTAATGGTATGTCTATAGTTTTTATACCTTCCATTTGGAATGAGACATCCTAAATCTCCATAAAAATGTATTAATGACATGTTTCATACCTCATGAATGAGATCTTAAACATTACAATAGTAGAAAAGACTCTAACCACGTCCTTACATAATTTACCAATATGTTCAAGCCATAAAATTTTATAAGATACATATATATCATACATTTCACCTTATGGAACTCTAATCAGTCGTGATGATCCATCATTCACTCCATTGGAAACCCCCATGCAATTGATTTCAACATTCATTGCTCCTTCAGCAATGTTAATAAGAAAAATAAAATTTCCATCATTCATGTTGAGATCATGGCCCTTCATAACCATATTATGTTCCAAATATTACAATTCCATTTGGATTATATTCATTTCATAACAAAAACATCCATTTTTTCAAAAAATCAATATATTTTTATCATTATTATGATGTACCTTGAAAATCATTTTAAATGTATAATTTCAAATTCTCATTATCTTAGATATTGACTAAAAAGGTGATCAGAAATATATAATCCAAGGCTCAAGTGAACTGGTGTTATATAGAGAAATACCTATTGTATAATCTAATATTGTATTTAATCATATGTTTCTACAAGAATATCATTTGAAATTTACATTTCACCAACTTCAATTTCTCTTATTGTAGAATATGTTTCTATAATTTTTATAGAACCTAAAATATTCATCCCTGCTGCTCTGGATTATACTGCATCTTCCCTATCCTTACTTGTGACTCAACAATGCAATGAAAAGTCGACTCAGTTTTATACTGTAGGATTTTTTGAGACATTTTTATATAATTTAGATAAATATACTTGTGGAAAATTAAATCTTAGACTTCAATAAACTCTATATTTAAAGTTCCGCTCTAGTTACTATCAATTCTAACAATAACATTCAATCATTATTGGAGTGACTAATACAATATAACTATCCTCACTTGTTAAATAAAAAACATATCCATTGATCCAATCTAACTCCTTATGCCTCCTAAGACATTACCATGATAATTTTTTGATTTATAAAATTGAAATTGTCATGTCATGTCAAATAGCCTCATAAAAATAAAAACTATGATCATTGTAGTTTTATTCTCATCCGTATTTGAATGAATATTTATATGTTCTAAATTTTAATTCACCTCAATTATTTTATAATACATTTTTTGGTCAACTAAAATCTCGATCAACTCCAACAATTCAATTCTATCATTTCCCATTCTTATTTCTGTATAACATGAAATTTTTTGATAGTCCAGAGTAGATAAGAATCATCTATAATAATAAATAATATATTTTCATCATATAGAACCCAAAATCAATCTCATAATAATTATCTACCAAAAACATACACATATCCAACTACATCTCATCCAGAATCAATGAAATCCGAATAATTTAGAAAATGTAAAGAGACACAAAATTATTATAGGGATTTTTCAAAATGGTTATGTGAAAAATAATTCTACTTAATAAAGTTATGAAAAATTATCCAAGGTATTACACCCCTTATTTCTTTTATCTTCTAGAATGGGACTTTACCTCTGTAATTCAATTAGTAGTTTCAAACAATCACACCTACCAAACGTAAACGAACCCACAATAATTATGTATGTTTAACTAGAATAGAATGTCACTTCATAGAAACAACATAGTTATCATGAATAAAATAGAAAAGAAACAACGTAATAAAATTATTGAACAATAAAAATGGAAATTAACACCAATCATTTTAAAGGGTTCAATATATATATTTTCCATGTTGGAAATGTTAGGAAATCATTTATTAATTGTAACACCCTGAGATTTTATGAAAAAATATTCCTTTTAATTTTATTGATGTCTTGTGTTGTACACTACACTAAAAGGATCTTTCACTACATGCATCCCTGACATGGATTGCATTACATGAAATTGTGACATTCCACGATTGCATGTGTTGTACACAATACCGAGTTTCACTAAACAACGATATGTTATATAAACTAGCCGTTATGAATAGCAATACCCACTTTTTTAAATTTTATAAATTTTACCTTTTGAAATGGACTTCATTTTTGGATTTGTAATACCGAAATTAGCCTAGGGTGAATTTTTTGAATTTTTCTGAAAACTTTCATTTTTTTGATGAATAGTGAAAACACTGGATTACTATTTAGAAACCGACATTTTATTTAAATAATTATTTATTTTATTTAAATTTATTTTAGGTCAAAATTGATACTTAATACCTATATAAGTTCAATGTAATTCATTGGTGTCATTTTATAATAATTGTAGATATATAATAATTTTATTGAACTTTTCACCGTCTTTTACCCACCTCCTTGGAGAATTTGGAAATTCACATAAAACATAATTTTACCGCTTCTGTGAGTGGAATTTTGAAAATATGAGAGAAACAGTTAATATCAAGGACTAAAATTTGGTTCAATGAGATGAAAATAATTTTTTGTAAATAGTATCTTTTTTACTTTTATTTACCACGGTTAAAAGTAAATAGGGTAATTAATGGTAAAAATGATATTATTATTACCCTAACACATGTACTAATTATATTGGATAAGTGAAATTCGACCAAAAACAACCTTAGGAATAAAATATGGCCATTTAGGTCCACTTGGATTAGATTAGTACATTTATTATTAATTTATTTAAAGAAGGGTAAAAATAGTTAAAATCAATGTTAAATAACTAAAAAACATTAATATAAGGTTATACATAAGATAAAGTAGACAATAAATATTCATTAGAAATATAAAATCATTTCCTACCTAATGGTATTTTATTTATAATTTTTAAAAAATAAATAATTTATGTTATTTATGACACAATGGTGATGCAATAATTACCTAAATAATGAAATATTAAAATAATTGATATTATAAATACCCAAATAAATGTAATTTGAGGATTTTATGAATTCAACTAATTTTATAGGTTAATATGACATGATAGTATTTATTTAGTAATCTTTTTTCGTACTAATAATTCTATTATGATTTTTACAAAAATCAATTACCAAATAGTGTCAAAATCGACCTACAATTGTTTTTAAAACAAATATTATATTATTAGTTGTTATTTTATTCCTAAAATTATAAGGCTCGGCCAAATGACTTAGATAAGGTTATATATATTAATAATAAACAACTTTGGTTTCGTTTTTCTTGTTATAGTATGTTTATTAACCTTATAGTGTTAGAAAACAAGAAGACACAATTAAAGTTAAATTATTTATCTTAGAGTTAAATCTAAATAATAAGGTTAAAAATGTAACCTAAACTTGTCTAAAATCTATTGGTTGAGATTATTTCGACCCATACCCACTTTATATTCTAAATAAATCAATTTGGATCTATTATAATCCGAATATGACTTTATTATAAAATAATATTTTGAGTTTTTCCAAAGGTGCCCCTCTCCTCCATTATAAAAAGGGCACCCCTTCCCTCATCTCTTCACACCCATTTTGAGCCTTTAATCTCAGAAAAACCCTGCCCATTTCACTTCTCCACTTCCCTAGAAAAAATCTTGAGGTTCTGGTCTTCTCAAAAGACAAACTCTACTTCCTTAAGAGAAGGCTTAAAGGAGGTGTGTCGAATAAGAGGTAATCTCTTCTTTCGATTCTCTCAAGTTTATTTAATCTTCAACTTCTTCTTATTTTTTTGTTTCATTATAAAGTAATAACATAAGTATTATTAATATATTTATATGTTATTATAAATCTTAAACAACCCTATTTCATCTTCTATCCATCCTATAGAAAACAAAATCACCACACGTGTGTACGTACGGAATATCGTTTCCACGCCGTGGTGTAATCTATTTTTGACCGCTACCTTACTTATATGGGTATAATGGTGTAAATAAATAACTATATATGGTTATTTAAAAGTGATATTTATCTTTTAATATTATACATACACTTCAATACAATTCCACGATCACGGGAATGATATAATCACTCGTGCGTACGTACGGACTACCGTCTCCACGAACGTGATGAGATTCATTTTCCATGATTAACCATTCATGAATTATTATAAAGTATATATAATAAATAATAATGAAATATATGACATAATTAAGATATTGTATTTATGTATATATATATATTTCATCTACTTACTTCTTTTCAAGTCAATAAAGAAAGGAAAACAACGTTCATGCGTACGTACAGCCTACCGTCTCCTTGAACGGTGTGTTTCATTTTATTTATCTATCTATTATATAAATATATACTTAATATATAAGATACATAAATCATTTTTTACATTCTTGAAGTAATTAAATCATTATATAATTAATAATAATATCAAGAACAACAAGTCTAAACACCTACGATAAATGAAACAATTTTACCCAAAACACTACTTTAACATGGAATTGACAAATGAACGGGTAATATAAATACATAAGTGAACCATTTATGATATAATAACAATGAATATGATTCTGTAATAATTCAATGACATTATTTAAATCATTATACAGGAGGTTCGGATACATACAAATTATATCATACATAAGGTAAGGGATAACTTTTCCAATCTCGTTTTTATCCGAGATTGTTTATTTGTAAGTATTTACTGGGGTTATAATTATCATCCATGTCCCTGTTTTCTAAAAATTGTTTCATGTATGTTTAAATTCCTTTTTACCCATTTTTTAATTTTACTACATGGTATGTAAGGAATCTTTATTTTACGAGGTACTTTTTTACTTTTCTGGAAAAAGTACGAGAATAATGTTTTTTTCACTTATACGGCACGAATTGATTTTTACGGTTTCATAACGCCTTATTTTCAAGAAGATTACTCTAAAATATTTCATGATTATTTTCAAAAAAATCATTTTATTTTAAAATTCAATGGAATTTTGTGAAAAGAAAATGATTTTGAATAAGAAAGGATATTTTTCTCAAGAATTTATATCATGTGTTTTATCAAAACCATTTTCCAAATAAGATGAAATTATTTCATATGTGTATGATTCAAGTATAATGTCTCTGTTATTTACATGGTTTCAATTCGCTTATTATGAAATTATATCCATTGGTTTTATATGGATTATGTTATGATGGGATAATGTTTATGAAACTCATTTTATTCTTTGGGTTATGATGAATGATGTATGATTTATGATTTTGTGGCACACATAAGAATGGGTTCATTATGAGATGGGTGGGACCTATATATCTCTCCAATGCATTGGGTAATGATATATATCTCATTATATAGACATGGATGGAATGGTAAGTAAATCAGGTTCAGTATTACAGTACCAGAATGAGGAGTGAACTCGATTCAGAAAGGGACATTGTCCACTAAGATGGTCTTGGTAGCAATGCCTTGGATACTATGGAAATCATAACCTATTCTTAATGGTTTCCACAATTACATTATTTATTCCCATGCTACACTATCATGATTTATGTTCTTATATGATATATGCCTTACGTACATCCAAAATTTATGTCCTTGCTCATGATTTTGATGTTTAGATTTTATGTTCAAGCTTTTGTATTCAAATGTTTATGGATTGATTTATGTTCTCTATGCTTACCCTTAATGAGGATTTGAGCTCACCATTTTTATGTTTTCTTTTACCCAGGATATAAAGAATGGTTTTAGTTAAGAAAATAAAATGGGAAGATCTCTAGGTGAGAAGTTGATGATCATTCACCATTATTAGAAGATTAAATTCTGAGTTTCTAAAGACACTAAACTATTACTGTCCTTGTGTGTCTGTGTTTGTTATGTATTAAGTATTCCGAAAAAGTAATGTAATGTCCTTGTACGTCAAGATTTGGGTCTCTACAGTTGGTATCAGAGGAAAGGTTTAGTCAACCATTGGAATCTAGGATGCGAGAACTTTAGTAAGATCCCTAGAGATATTTCTAAGGTATGTATAGGGATGTCCCTAACGTTAAGTATAAGTATAGGTTATAGTCCTAGAATTATGGTAACTATATTAGAATTAAACCTAAGATTTTAGATATTGAAGGTACTCCCGCTTTATTATATAGTTTTCCTAGCATGATTTTTTCCTCTCACACTATTCGTTTTGGGTTTTAGACGATGGCTGGAACCCGAAGGAACCGTGTTGATCAATGTAATGGACAATGCAAAGATTATGCTCCTGAGCAACCAAATGTGATGGGAGATGGAGTGAAAAATCTTATTTCTATACTTATACAATCTATGAATCATTAGATATTTCTTAAAGATCAGAGAAGGGAACAACATTCTATTGAGTCTTTCATGAGGAAACATCCGCTGTCTTTCAATGGGTATTCTAATCCACTTATTACTGAACAATGGATCAGTACCATTGAAAAGCTAATTTCCATACTTCGTTTCTCAAGACATGAAAAAGTCATTTTAGCTGTTTACCATTTAGAAGGTGACGTAGACTAGTGGTGGACTCTAATTAAGAATACAAGGCCCCAAGATGAAATTGAATCCATGAATGGGACAAGTTCATGAACTTGTTTTTTAGTAAGTACATCCCTAGTATTCTTTGAACCAAGATAGAAAAGGAGTTTCTTGAGAATAAGCAGAAGGATGATGAAATTTTTGGTATATACAAAGCGAATTTTACAAGACATTCAAGGTATGCATCTAGCGTTATCATCCAACATGAAAGTAAAGTTGATCGATTTTTCAGTGTTTTAAAACCAAGTCTTCGAAGGGCATTAGCTATAAGAGACTTCAGTAGCTATGAAGAAATTGTGCGTTGTGATATCAAGGTAGAACTGGATGTTGGTGTAACATATCCATCTCATGGTTTTGACAAAAAAAGAAAGATGGATTTCAAGGAGAAATCTCAGAATAATGGTGAAAAGAAGATGAATGTTTCTATATCCTCAAAGTGTGGAACGATGCATGGTGGAGATTGTCTTAAAGGGACTAGAAAATGTTTTCAGTGTGGAAAAGAAGTTCATCGAGTAGCTGAGTGTTGATGTAATGAAAAAATGGTTACTAATGATGTTAATAATGAAATTACTATAGAGAACGCACCACCAACACTTCAATGCTTCAAGTGCAAGGAAATGTGGCATTATGCTTATCAATGCAATAATCTAAGGGTTAATGATGATAAACGTGAGCAACCTCTTAATAAAAAGGGTAAAGGGAAGTCACATGCGATCACTATTTGTGATGTTGAGTATGAAAATGATGTTTTGTAATGATTAAGTGTTTATGTAATGGAATTTCAAAATAGTATCATGGAATCTCATTTATACTATCGTGGAATTTTAAAATATATGTGTATTGGTCCATTGTGGTTTTCTATAAGAATATGGTAACAGTAACCATGAAAATTTATTCAAATATTTTGGAAAGCAGATGAAATGCACATAATGATTGGATTAAAAGAAAATGAATTGTTTGATAGTATTCATGATCTCATGATGGATATAAGGACTAAGTGATTCCATGGTTTGAGTATAATGAATTTTGGGATTTTGGTATGTGGAAAGAGTAACCTTTTTATATCACTCATGTTTTTACTAAGGTTCAATGGGTATTCATTTTTAAAGAGAATACATGATTAAGGCCTTCGAATTTTTGGAATGTGACCAAAAAGACATATCTTATGATATTTGGGGATCAACGATGATATTAACATGCTTGTTATATGAACTCTCTGGTAATCATTTTGACTATAATATGAGATTGGAAAACAGTATTTTGGATAAGCCTAAAGATTGGAATGGATTATGTTGGACATAAGTTAGTATTGTTTGAGGCTAGAAATTTTTCGTTATTATTGATGGAATGTTATAATAATGTAGTTTTAGAAAAAGGACAACCTGCAGGATGGGAAACAAGCCGTCGTATCGGACAAGGCTGTGGAAATCGAACCCACAACTGTAGTACGACAGGCCTTTATCACCTACCACTGGCCTACAAGAAGTCCCTGTTTAGTAGAAACCAGTATTATTATATTAAGCAGTATGAAATATGAAGTATAAGTCCATTTTAGGAACCATATCTGATTAATCTCACCATAACTGGACTTATGTATATAATTTTTTCTAACATATGTTTGAGACAGATGGAATGACCTATCATTCTATCACCTAATCTGCTAAAACTTCGCGAAAGACAAATTCAACTTCATTTCTTAAATAGATGAAGTAGAAATTGTTCAAGGAACCAACAAAGATTTTACCAAAATAAAGTTAGTATTTCTTCTAATTCAAATTCTTCAACTTTAGGGAAATGATCTTGAAAACCAAAAATGTTGTCCTAGTGCCCTTATATCGGATGAATCATATGGTAACCTAGATCATCCCAAATGTATGGCTTTGTGATTGTTGGATTTTTTATAGCCATGTTCTCTACCAGTCTCCATCAGAACATGACAGTTATATTTCTCTTCTATATCCATATTTCCACCTATATTCTCCAACGTGGAAACCTAGTGATTAGTTAATTTGGGTAACCGTTAAGTTTCATACTTTTGTTTTTAATGATTGGTTTTGCTATTCCTTTTTAAGATGTGGGTTTCTATTAAAGAAACTTTCAAGTAGTAAACCATTTATAACCTCGATGAATTTCGAGGGAAAACTTTATTTTAAGGGGGGTAGAATGTAACAATCCGAGAATATATGCAAAATATTTTTTTTAATTTTATTGATTTATTGTGTTGTACGCTACACCAAAAGGATCTTGCACTACACGCATCCCTAACTTGTCTTGCATTACACGCAATTGCGACCTTCCATGATAGCGTGTGTTGTACGCAATACTGAGTTTCACTAAACAACGATATGTTATATAAACTAGCAGTTATGAATAGTAATACCCACTTTTTAAAATTTTATAAATTTTATATTTTGAAAAAGACTTCATTTTTGGATTCGGAATATCGAAATTAGACTAGGGTGAATTTTTGGTATTTTTCTGAAAACATTCAATTTTTGATGAATAGTGAAAACACTCTGTTACTATTTAAAAACCGACTTTTTATTTAAATAATTATTTATTTAATTTAAATTTATTTTTGGTCAAAATTGATACATAATACCTATATAATTTCAATGCAATTAATTGGAGTTATTTTATTATAATTTTAGATATATAAAATGTTTATTGAACTTTTCACTGCCTTTTACCCACCTCCGAGGAGAATTTAGTAATTGACATAAAACATAATTTTACCGCTTCTGTGAGTGGATTTTCGAAAATCCGAGAGAATTGGTTAATATCAAGGACTAAAATGTGGTTCAATGAGATGAAAATAATTTTTTGTGAATAGTATCTTTTTACTTTTATTTATCACGGTTAAAAGTAAATAGTGTAATTAAGTGTAAAAATGATATTATTATTAGCCTAAAAAATGTCCAAATTCTATTGGATAAGTGTAATTCGACCAAAAACAACCTTAGGAATAAAATATTACCATTTAGGTCCACTTGGATTAGATTAGGACATATATTATTAATTTTTTAACGAAGGGTTAAAATAGTTAAAACTGAAGTTTAATAACTAAAACATTTTTAATATATGGTTATAAATAAGATAAATTATACTATAAATATTAATTAGAAAACTAAAAATATTTTATACCTAATGGTATTTTATTTATAATTTTTAGACATTAAATAATTTACGTTATTTATGACACAATGGTGATGCAGTAATTACCTAACTGATGAAATATTAAAATAATTGATATTATAAATACCCAAATAAATGATATTCGAGTCTTTTTATGAATTAAAATAATTTTATATAATAACATGACATGTTATTATTGATTTAATTAACTTTTTTCTAACTAATCCTGCTGTTATGAGTTTCACATAAATTAATTACCAAATAATGTCAAAATTGAAGTAAAATAGTTTTTAAAACAAATATTATATTATTAATTGTTATTTTATACCTAAAAATCTATGGTTCATCCAAATGACTTATATGGGGTTATATATATTAATAACAAACAACTTGGGGATTTTTTGTCTTGTTATAGTAAGTTTATTAACCTTATAGTGTAAGAAAACAAGAAGACACGGTAAAAGTTAAATTATTTAACTTCGAGTTAAATCTAAATGATAATGTTACAATTGTAACCTAAACATGTCTAAAATATATTGGTTGATTTTATTTCAACCCATCCCCACTTAAGATTCTAGATAAATCAATTCGGAGATATTATAAACCGAATATAACTTTATTATAGAATAATATTTTGAGTTTTTCCAAAGGTGGCCATCTCCTCCCTTATAAAAAGGGCACCCCTTCCCTCTTCTCTTCAAACCCTTTTTTATCCTTGAATATCGGAAAACCCCTACCCATTTCACTTCTACACATCTCTAGCAACATTCTGGAGGTTTTGGTCTTCTCAAAAGACCAACTGTACTCCCTTAAGAGAAGGATTAAAGGAGGTACGTCGAAGAAGAGGTAATCTCTTCTTTCGATTCTCTCAAGTTTCTTTCTTCTTCAACTTCTTCTTAATTAGTTGTTTCATTATAAAGTAATAAAATATGTATTAATTATATAATTATATGTTATTATAAATATGAAACAACCCCATTTCACCTTCTATCCATCCTATGGAAAACAAAATCACCGCGCGTGCATACGTATGGAATACCCTCTCTACGCTGTGGTGTAATATGTTTTCGACCACCACCTAACTTAGATGGGTATAATGGTGTAAATAAATAACTATATATAGTCATTTTAAAGTTATATTGATTCTGTAATATTATACATACACTTCAATAAAATTCCATGATCATGGGAATGATATCATCGCTCGTGCGTACGTATGAACTACAGTCTCCACGAACACGATGAGATTCATTTTCCATGATTAACCATTCAATAATGATTATAAAGTATATATAATGAATAATAATGAAATATATGACATAATGAAGCTTATGTATTTATGTATATATATATATATATATTTCATATACTTACTTTCATTCAAGTCAATAAAGAAAGGAAGACAACGTTCATGCATACGTACAGCCTACCGTCTCTATGAACGGTTTGATTAATTTCATTTATCTATCTATTATATATATATATATACTAACTATATATGATATATAAATCATGTTTTACATTCTGGAAGTAAATAAATCATGATATAAGTAATAATAATATAAATAACAACAAGTCCAAACACGTACGATAAATGAAACATATTTACCAAAAACACAACTTTAACAAGGAAATGACAAATGAACGGGTAATATAAATACCTATGTGAACCATATATGATATAATAACAATGTATATGATTCTGTAATAAGTCAATGACATTATTTAAAACATTATACAGGAGGTTCAGATACATACGAAGCATATCAGACATAAGGTAAGGGATAACTTTTCCAATCTTTTTTTTATCCGAGATTGTTTATTTGTAAGTATTTACTAGGGTTATATTTATCATTAATTTCCCTATTTTCTAAAAATTGTTTCATGTATTTTTAAATTCCTTTTTACCCATTTTTTACTTTTACTATATGGTATGTAAGGTATCTTTTTTTTAAGAGGTACTTTTTGACTTTTCTGGAAAAAGTACGAGATGAATGTTTTTTAACTTATACGGCACGAACAGATTTTTAAAGTTTCATAACGCCTTATTTTCAAGAAGATTACTCTACATTATTTCATGATTATGTTCAAAAAAATCGTTTTCTTTTAAAATTTCATGGAATTTTGTGAAAATAAAATTATTTTGAATAAGAAAGAATATTTTACTCAAGAATTTATTTCACGTGTTTTATCAAAACCATTTTCCATTTGAAGATGACATTATTTCATATGTGTATGTGTAAAGTATAATGTCTCTATGATTTACATGGTTTCAATTCTCTTATGATGAAATGATATACATTTGTTTTATATGGATTTTGTTATGATGGGATGATGCTTATGAAACCCATTTTATTCTTTGGGTTATGATGAATGATGTATGAATTATGATTTTGGGGAACACATAATAATGGTTTCATTATGAGATTGGTGGGACCTATATATCACACCAATGCATTGGGTAATGATTTATATCTCATGAGATAGACATGTATGGAATGTTAAGTTAATCCGGTTTAGTGTTACAGGACTGGAATGAGGAGTTAACTCGATTCAGAAAGGGACATGTCCACAAATATGGTCTTGGTAGCAATGAATTGGATACTATGGAAATCATAACATGTTCTTAATGGTTGCCACAATCACATGATTTATTCCCATGATATTTTTTCAAGATTGATGTTTCTTTGTGATATATGTCTTAAGTACTTCTATGATTTATGTCTTTGCTCAAGATTTTGATGTTTAGATTTTATGTTCATGCTTTTGCATTAAAATGTTTATGGATTCTTTTATGTTCTCTATGCATACCCTTACTGAGCATTTGAGCTCACCCTTTTTATGTTTTCTTTTCCCCAGGATATAAAGAATGGTTTTAGGTAAGAAAAAAAAGGGGAAGATCTTTAGGGGAGAAGTTGAAGATCTTCACCACAATTAGAAGATTAAATTCCAATTTTCCAAAGACACTAAACTATTACGGTCCTTGTGTGTCTGTTTTTGTTAGGTATTAAGTATTTCGAAAAAGTAATATAATGTTCATGTATGTCGTGATTTGGGTCAATACATTAATGTAGAATAATATTATTATAATATTGATATTAAAATAAAGGGATTGATATTCATGAAACAAATATCCCCTCACTAAAGCATAATTTTGATACTAGTAGGTGGATATTTTTTATAGAAATATAATCTTAATGAAGAATATTATCACATGAACCAATCATAATGGGAATCCCATTAATTGATCATTTTTATCCACAACCTCCACTCGAAATTTTTTGGAATATTGATTTTATCTATAAAGAAACATTAAAAATAATTCCTTCTAAATAAAGCATAAATATCCTATAATAATGTAAATAATCCTTATGTAACATTATCAACAACTCTTGCTTATCCTTATTGTTAAAAACATTACAATTTCATTCAATCTCAACTTTTCCTCCTTCAAGAATCATCAAGGTACCTTCTGATTAATTTTCTTCTTCTCTATCAAATTTTGAACATCTATATATATGGTGGGAATGGTACATGAGGTGTAAGGTAAATTATTTTAGTTAAGGCAATTAAAAACAATTCCATGTTGGTATTTTCACCTGTTAAGGATATCATAGAAAACACCTTAGACCTCAGAAAATATAAATCATTATTCCGTATAAATCTATGAAAAGTGTTATTTCTACCATCAACTAGAGTATCATTCAAATAATATCAAATATTAATGTTTTTATGAACTTGTACAAAATACAAGGAGGTGGCCAATGATGATCATAGATAGGATATATATTTCATTAAAACATTTGATACTATTGAGGAGAAGGAATAAATCAATGTGGAATAATGCATGGTGGTGATCATTGAGTCAGAATAGGATGAAACATAGAGTCATATCCTTTAATACACATGATTCATGGTCGATGGTTGTGTTCTAAATATCACTATCAATGACTTGAGTCACTAAAAGTTGATCACATATGGTGTTGTAGATAGGTTGCATTTAAATATGATGAATCACTTATCATCCTATTGTGATTTAGGGATCATGTATGTGGAAATCATTTGAGACACTAATTAATGAACCATATCTTTCACCATTATAAGTTTAAAAAAATGTTACATAATTTTTGGTGGAGATAAATTTGTTTAATAATATTCATGGGTGTAAAATCAAATTTGATAAAATATTATGTCAAAATGAAAGGATAATACATTGGATGTTATCATGAATATTGTTTGTTACTCTATGTCAAATTTGATATGGGAGAAAAAAATTGATTCTTATAATGTAAAAAAAAAGATTTGAGAGTCCATATATCCTCATTTTAGTTTGATGTGAAGTAATTATATAGATAATGTATTTAATGTTACGCTAGATGGGGAGTCACTGTAGCTCCCCATCATACACCTCCCTAAGGCCTACCAATTCTTATAATTATTGCAGTAATTAAAGTTCCATATCATAGACTGTACCATTGATAAACATCATCGGGGTCCTACTGGGCCTCTTTTTCCTACATACATTAGCCTATTTTCTATTATATTATCCACATTATTTTAGATATCATTAAAATATATCTCTTAACTCTTTAATTTTTTTTATAAAATAATATTTTGACAAGTTATTTTTATATATATTATTTTATTTGGATGTGTAATTTATTGGTTTACAAAGGAAAAAAATTGTAAGAGTATAGATCTATATATTATTTATTTATTATTCTCTTTGTTTTCTTTCCAAACTCCGTGGGTATTAGTTTGTTTAATCCATTTATCAATATAAAAAATTATTATGGAAAAAATAACATGTGTGTTCTAGAAAATTATAAATTAAAAATATTTTATAAAATAAATTTAATGATTTAAAACATAATTGTAGCTATAATTAATAAAACATAAACAAACGATAACTTGTTTGAGACTATTATTCACTAACTGATAAACTGTTTAATTGTTTTTAATCAAAATGGTTTTTCACTCTGGTGGGTTTATTGTGGAAGATAAAAAAATAAATGGATAATAAAAATAAAATGTTGAAAAAAAAATATCCACACATGGTATTTACGTTCATTTTCCAATGTTGGATATGGATGCAAGGTATAAAAACTATTAAGATATAACTTAATGATAAATACAATTAATGAACACATTACATCCTATATGAAACTCAAATTTTATGATAATTCCTGAGATACTTGATCAATTTGTCCTCAAGGTTTCATACATGATACTAGGATATATTAAAATAATCAAATAGATGGAATTGATTATTAAAAAATATAAAATTTCAAAAACATAAGGAGATCCTACATTGCTTTCTAGGGAAAAAAATCATAGAAGTATAGGTAACACAATAAAATATAGGAAACAAGAAAATACCCATGAAAACATAGTATTATACAACAATTTTATGAAAATAAATGAAGATACTAATGAATTCATTAAACCATATAAAATAATAATAATCTAAAAGAAAATATTAAGATGTTAATTCTAGTGTTAAAATAACATATATTGCTGATTTTTTTACTATTTTTAAAAATAGAATATGTAATATTATTTATTCAATGGTTAATAATGTCATATATATAGTAATTAATTATAGCATAAAATATGAACTATTTAAAAAAATTTGTTGATCCACATATATAGCTACTAAATATCCCCATTATAGTAATAAATAAACCATTTAATTCAATTGAAGTGGTCAATCATATGTTGTAGCTTCTTAATACAATACTCTGTGTCCATTATTAAAAAAATATTACATTTCTTAAATAGTGATTACTCAAAAGATATTTTAATTTCTTCACAAAACATCGGTTATACCTCTTTATTTATCAAAAACAATAACAAAAGTGTTTGGTTATGTGTACACCACATCTAATATTACTTCTCATGACATCCTTAGTATTAATTTAAAATTAACACCAAAGCATGTCTTTTAATATAAGAGGAATACATAATATTTTGTTCAAGAATTTCATAGCTATTAGGTTGGATATGTTTAGCTTGATGAAGAGTCTTATGGGTAATGGATGTTTAGTTTTTATTTTCATATATATAAAAACTACATAAACCAACATGGTGTTGAGTGTTTGAGGATGTTAGTGTTATGTTAGTCATTAGGTGTTATTTCATCATTATTATTCACTATAAATAAACAACAAGGCCTCCAACATGAGTAATTTTGGGTAATTCCCAATGGATACACTATTCAAAAAAATGTTTTGAATTGATGTATCATTCTTGATAAAAACATAATAAAAACCTATAAACATAACATTATTGTTCGTTTCTAATATAATTCAATATAAAATTCAGTTTCCCAACATTTTGAGTATTTTGGATTGATGTATCATTCTTGATAGAATCCGTCAACTAAATTTAATTGATCTAGATAATAAAAAAACTCAAGGCATAACAATCAAAATATGATATAATATAGTATTATATATTTAATTCTGATAAAACACCATTTACAATTATGTGAAAATAATAGGATAGAATAAATCATGCACCATTCAATTATTCATTAAAAGAAATATTCCTCAAGAATATAAATTTTTAAAAAAATGTACTTGAAAATTACAAAAAATAATGCATTTTAATAAATATCCCAATGACCGATATATAAAAACGAATGCCATCAAATAAATAATCCACCATATTTCACAAGATAAAGATTTGAGTTTAGATGAATAAGTTATTTTAAATCAAATTGATGGAAAACTAAATTTTTAAAAAACAAAATTTATGGATAGAAAAATAAAATGCGACTAAATACTACATTATTTCATGTTTCTATGCTAAAAAGATAATTTAAAGTACCATTTTCCACATCAAAAATATTTTTTTATCTATATAATCATTATTTGGGATAACCTATAACACAATTTTTAATTTATATTTACATTATCAGTGATTTCATACCAAATTGCATGTGTATTTACACATAAAATTAAATTTTCTAATCTTTCAAAATCCTAAATTCATTCAACATCATTCCAACAAGAAACAACTATCCACTTACAAAAAAACATGCCATAACAACAAAATTTGTTAAAATAATTACATATATATGGAACATGTGTAGTAAAAATTGAGGTTATCTGTACATGACAGTTACAACCATAACTGAAGAAGAACAAGAAAATACCCTGTGGGGAATGATATATTCAAATTTTAAATTTTTTTAACAAACCCCAACCACATTGGTGATGATTTAATTTTATTATTATCTTACTTTAAAATATTATAACTCATTATCTTTTAATAGACTCATCTACAAAGAAAAACAGTTTTATCAAAATAAAAAAAATTATTATAATCATTATTCATATTTCACCTAAAAAATTAAATGTTACAAATTTTCATAAACCATTTCTATTTAAAGTCATTTGATATTTTATTTATAAATTATGATTTCTTTAGAAATAGTATATCTATTCATATAATATAAATGAAAATTATACTATTTAATAAAAATTCAGATTCATAGATGTTGTTAGTCTAAATGATTGATGAAGTAAGTTACATGGTTTATAGAATGTTTTCATGTCCTTCTATTGTGGAATAATATTTATAAAACATTTGGAAAATATTTAATGCTACACAACATCATTAAATAAGCTAAAATCATGAATATATATATATATATATATAAAGATACAAAAATTTGAAATATATTTTAATGTTACATTGAAAATCAAATATATGTGTTATCTTTATTTGATTCAATAATAAAAATTGTTTTTTATTTTTTAGAAATGATGTTTTAGGTGATGGTTATTTTTATTGGGATCTTATTTCTAGTTCATTATTTTGGGATTATTGGTCAAGGTACATTCATTTCATTTATTATTGTATTAGGATATATATTTTTTGGGACTAGCCAATGACCTACTATGTCTTACCATTTTACATGTGATCCATGTATTTACATGGTTATATAATTTTATAAAAATTAAATTTCATTGATGTTTGTATTTTATACTTTGTTAATATTCACTCTATTTTTTTAAAGATCATGACATTAATATTCTTCAACTTAATAATGGAATATTACTAATTCTTATATGTTAAAATTTGTAATAATTCTACATATATCAATTGTCATAAACATGATTTTAGTTGTTCATTATTATCAATAATTTTTACCCTTAAAATGATTCTATATCATCACTAACATTCATATGAAATAATTTTTTTCCTCTTTAATTAATGTTGTTTCAAATTGGTGATTAATCATTTTTCGGATATTACTTAATTGTTATAAAAAAATCAATTGAATATAATATTTTTTTTACTAAGGTGATTCATTATTATATAATCTCTTAAAGATAAAATTTAGAGATTAATATAATATGTTTTTTCTAATCATTAAATTTTATTTATTATAGTGTTTAGTTTATACACTTTTCACCATGACATCTTATATAATACACAAAGAGTAAACAAAAAAATTTATCTTTAACATAGTGGTTGATGGTTTCTTTCTTTTGAACCTAGAGGGTGGTGGTGCTATGGTGGAATGATTGAAAAAACATTTATGTACATTAATATTATTGGATTTTTTAAATAAATTATTAATATATTATAATATACTTATTATTCTTATTTTTGTAGTTATATGTGGTAGTTTCCTATGAGAATATATCTCATTGAATGGAATTAAAAATTCTCTAATATGATGAGGACATTGAAGTTTAGTGATTATATTAATAAAATATATATGTTATATACCCAAATGTTATAATTTTTTAGTGAATTAAGGAAATTGGATATTGAGGGTGAAGACTCATAGTATTTTGAGACACTTTCTCATAGTGTACACCCTTATTAATTACCAATGTAGTGAGATTGATAATAAGACCCGTCATGGGGAAATCAAAAAATAATTGTTCCATAGAATTTTATTATAATTTAACGTTTGTTTTAATCATTAATATCATGAATCATTAATATTATTATATGTATAAATTTATGTAATGAGTAAAAATATGAGAATATATGTTTTTGGAGATGTAGGATATGTTGGGTACGTCCCACGTGATATTTCATTATTGAATAACGTGACAAAGGATTAACACTTTAGATTTTTGAATGGAAGATGATATGTTATGAAAATTTATAAGAAATAAATATCCTAACTATATTCATTTTCATAGTGTTTTTATACAAATTTCAATTCTAAAAAACTCAAAAAAATATTTATTCAGTGCATTGGTTGACAGCACCAACATGAAACCTTATTATTTAGTTATGTATCTATAAATTTATTATTGTATACTGATAGAATTATTATGAAGTTGTATATGAATAAAAAATTAATTCTTTTTGAAAATATGAATTTGATGTTTTATTTATTATAAGATTGTAATTTTGGAATTCGTCGATATTCCTTTAAGAATGGTCCATAGGGGGGTAGATAATAAATGTATATGGAAAGTTAGTACGTTTATATTTTATTTTAAAATGATGTAGTAAATTTTATTCATAAAATATGGTTTAAATATTATTATGGATTAGTTTACCACCATGAATTAGTCATCAGTTATTTTGAAGAATAAATATGTGAGTTAAATAATAATAAATATTTATTTGTAATAATTAGTTAAAATAATATCTATTATATTTCTCTGTAACTAATGTGGTCATATTAATTTTTCAATTATATTTTTATTATTTATAGTTCAGTAAATACACAGTAAGGATAATTAAATGTGTTTAATGGTCTCAAAAAATAATAAATTTAATATCCTTTAAGAAAATATTAATTTATTTACCTAAAATATGATACTTATTTATTTATAATATTACACATTCCATGTAAATATTTATATTATTTTTATTATAAATACAAATGGGGTTCATTATGTAATAAGTGATTGTTTAAGGGCCTACATTTAAATACCAACCCTATTCATGATTTATAAATACCCATTTTATATCACTCTCGATGGTTTATTCCTTTTTATGCACCAAAGAATTGGAGATAATTATATCACTACTAATAGATAATCCACTCTATAATGAATACAATGACATGAGATTCAAAAATCCCTCATCAAATCCGGTCACTGAGAGAAAAATGTACTCCTTCATGAACAATTTTATTCTTCTTGTAATCAAGGATGAACGATACAAGTGTCAATAATCAATCATGTAATCACCCATCTACTTTAGAAACATATTCCATGATTTAAAATTATGTACAAATATCTTATAGAGAGAATATCCCCTTGGATCCTTTGACTAAATGATTGTATGATATGAGTAGTAAACATGATCATCAATGTGGAAATAATTATAGTACATTGTATTTCTAAAAATATTAATAATTTATTTACAAAATGAATTTGATTATCATACCTTATAGTTCACATATATATATATATATCAATTATTATTTAATTTCATTACATTTTCCATGATGTTAATCATCATTAAATCTCAAAGTATTCAATTATTACACTAAAAACTTATGTTCATCATTCCAAATTTGGGTTTCTCCTATCTATTTATCATTCAAGTGATATCAATATGACTCATGCAATATGATATAGCCGTTTAGTATTATATTATTGAAATAGATAGTGTTATGTTGGTAATATAACATTAATTATGATATTCCCTTCTTGGAATGTGATATTAAATAAATAAAATAATATCATACATTATGATGTACTCTATATGATACACTATTATATGATTATACGGTGTCTTATCTAAATATAGGATTTATGGTATATCCTTTACATTTGTAACTCATGATAATATTTTGGAACAAAATAGTTAGATTTAGATCTTCTCACGAGGAAAAACAATTGAAAAATCACCAAAATTATTCAAATTGGGAATTTATCATTGAGAACGTCCTTTTGGGGTGTAACCATAGTTTAATCAAATCCACTATTTTAATCTATTTTGAAACATCTTTGCAAGAAATATCACAAGGGACTAACCACATAACCATATGTTTTTTTCTAATTGGAACTACAATGAGAATTATCATATTATTTAAATAACCAAAACCACTACACTATCCATCCACGAAGATGATATTTCAACCATGAAATAGTGAAATTCAGATTATTCTTCCTATATAGATACAATCCCCCCATTTTTATTTACCATGAATCAGATCCTTACATATTTCATCATGTCAGATTATTATATCATGAGACTACACAAAACATAAAGTGGATCCATTTTTCATTATTATTTAAAGACTAAAACCAATCAAAACCAACCATTTTATAATGGAGGATCTTTTGGGGGAATAAGGTTTTTGAAAAAACATATTCTAAAATCACTATATACAAGAAGCCGAGTTTCATGTCATGGAAAAGTTTAAAACTTTATTAGGAAAATACCCAAATGTGGTTTTTTAGATACATGGTATAATTTAGTATATCCCCTTCCATGTAGTTAAAATAAAAAAACATAAATTCAATCATCTTTTGAACTTATCTAATATTACCAAAAAGTCAACTCATATTATAGAATTGAATTCCTATAAGTTTGAATAAGATTAATGTTTGGATAAGATGTGTCAAAAATAGTATATAATATTAATTTAATATATCCTATGTGTTTTTATTCCACCTTCAACAAAAAGTGTAATTCTTTAAATAAAAAACATCAATTGGGAAACCTTTACTCTCAAATATAATCTTCTTCATAATGATTTCCCCCAAAAACATTATTGTAGACCATCAAATAAAAATCACTCTCCATCATATAATTGAATCATCATTAAATTATTCAATTATTTTGGAATTAAACCTGATATTGAACGATTGAGCTATAATATAATTGTTTTCCATAAATGTAACAAACTACCACTACCAAATACACATTCACTTTCAATACAAATAATTTTTTTTCAAAATGTATTCTGAAAATTCGTGAATGTCATCTATGTTTCATGAATAAAGGACACCGCCTAATATTCCAAAATATATTATTTTTCTATTTTAAATTTTCTAATTAAGTGTGTAATTCCCCAATAACAGGAACACTTCTAAAGATACATACTAGAAAATTTACCTTTTCCTCTTTAAACACTTTTTCATTTGAGTGACATGATCCTTCCAAAAATAACGTCAATAGAGTCAACTAAATATTAGAATCCTACATTTTCATTATATTTATCTTCAATTTATATTGGAATATTCTCCTCCTCCACATCATCAATATTGGTTTCTTTCTCAACAATACACTTCTTCTCTGATGTAAATTATTTTCCCATTTTATTTGAAACGAATACATTGTAAAATTCATATAATGAAACTTTTTATGACCATGATATATTATTTACAATACAATAGTATCAATTTGTTTTTTAGGATATAATATATATTTTACCACCAATAAATTCTCAAGTGTGTATATAAATCAGTTTATTTTTTCTTAACAACACATTAATTTTTAAAAATAATTATTTAATTGATTTTCCTCCAAGAATATAAATATAAATATACTTTAATAACTAAATTTTCATTTTATAATCTTGTAAATTGATGTGATCTTTTAACATAATTTTTCTTCTTCTACAAATTTTCGTTTGGATTCCTAATCCTGAGGGCCTTGTTAACTATATCTTATAAAGAGATGATAATATAGAATACCTTCCACACCCATAAATAATTAAATTATATTTACAATTGAATATCAAAATTAATCCATGTGTAATTGTTTAGTGTCTATTCATATATCAATGTATAAAACATCAATACAAAATAAATTAATTTAGGGATTTATTCACTGCTTTTGAATAATGGAATACACAATCATTGTGATAACACCTTTGTTGTTAAACTAATTATTATTATATATTATTGATATTAATATTTAGAACACATATTCATGTTCAATAAAATATATCTTTATATAAATTCATATACATAATTTATTATTATTGATAGAGGTTACTAAAATATCATCTATGTTCAATATATTTAACATAAAAAATCTAAAATCTTATTGATCATTTTCTTAAATTTTCATTTTTGAGTTTGGAAATTTTATTCCCATAGTATAATGTTTTGGTTCATAATGAGAGGGAAAATTTTCCTATGTTTTTCTATTTTTCCAATTTATTTTTTCTTTCTAAATAAATTTTTTTCACATTTCAGAGTAAATTATATGGCTACAAAACATCTCAAAATATAAGGAAATAATGACAAATTAAGAACACTCAATGTAAAATTTTCATTACTAAATATGAGAAGCTACAAATTTAAATTATCTTGAAAACCTTAGATCATGTTTTCTACAAGGATCCACATGTATGGACAATAAAAAAACAAAATATATTTAATCTTATTATAGGAATTGAAAAACAATATCCTCATAGAAGAAGATAATTTTTTACATTGATAAATCTTATTTTGTAGTTTTTAAATATTTTATTAAGATGTATGTATTATCTTTAATTCTCTCATATGAATTTCCACCAACAATGTATAGTGATCTGAAACATATCAAGACATATAAGAGTTGTGTTTAATATCCTTCCATAATAAACACCACATATGTTATTATCATCAAAAAAAATTTGTATAATATTCTTCATATTCCTATTTATAAGTTTATCCCTTCCACTATATTTATCATTTCATCTATCTAGTATATTTATATTATATAATTCATCAATGAATCACATTTAATTTTTCTTACAACAGAAGAGTAATCATCTAATTCTTATTGGAATTCCATATAATATTAAAACTAAAACTTATTACTCAATTTTTCACCAAATTCATCCCATTTTTTAAAAATGTATGATCAAACATGAACATTAAGTGACATTGAATTTTTCATTAAGAAAAAAATGATTTTAGTTAGAATTTCCATCAAATCGATAATTTTTCCATTTCACTAGAATTAATTTATTTTTTACTTTATACATACTCAGAACAAGTCTTTATATATACAGAATAATGAGGTATAGTAATGAATGATAATATAGTTATCCATTAAATAATATGAAATGTCCACAAAGACTGAGACATTACCAAATCCATTAATGCATGGATGCTAAAATTATCCAACAATACTGTAGAACTAAATTTTCAATGCATCCTCATTATAGTGTGCTGAGATTCACCATGATCCAATCACCTATATTAAAAACATACTTTTATAATAAATAATTTCTATATAAAATATAATTATATATCGATATTCAATTTATGATTGGAATATTAAACCATTACTATATTACATAACTGAATCAAAATATGAATAATTCCATTATGATGTTATTAAATTTATATCATTACTACTTAATATCTAATAGAGTGTATTTTGGATGGAACAAAATAAATGTTGATTGATTTCATTAGTCTCTTCATTATCCTCACCATACACAGTATAATATTTAGTTAATCACTCTCCAAAAATGGAATGAAATGTTTTCTAAAAATTAAAAAACATGAATCACTTGGATTTAAATATGATTTATATAATGAATCATAAAATATAAATTGATGAAAAAACAGGGTCATAAACTGAATATAAATAAAAAAAACTACAACATTTTCAAAATCATTTAAGGGAAACTCATCAACAATTAAATAATTCATGGTGTAAAAACTATTATCCAACATTATGATATAAATAATCTCCCCCGTTTTATATTGTTTTCAACCATAAATAAAATCAAACAACACTTTCATCTATGTAATGAATAACCATTCGATAGTTATTTTCATATTTCTATATATCTTGTAAAACAAAAATAGTAAACATTATTAAAAAATATTGTCATTATGATATGTCACAAGAACTTCAAAATAGATAGAATTATTTTTCCACTTCTCATTCTTTAATAACATCTAAATCAATTTTGGGTTTTTTCAAACAAAAAATACATTCACAGAAACTAAAAAAAAGAATTAAAAAAGAAAACACACTGAATGATCAACATTCCTCATTGAAAAATATACCTAAAAATATATCCCCCTAATTTGAAATTTCTATACACTTTTGGAAACATTATATCTTTTAATTTATTAATCAATATTATTCTTATTTAAAAAAAGTCCTTATAAAATTAACAGTGGTGATGACAGAAAAATATAGTTTTCTACTACCGATGGTTTCCCTTATATATCTTGTTAATGTAAGGGTAAGAAAATTTGATATGGAAAACAAAATATTAGCTAGTAAATATAAATCCATATCATATTCTCAGGATTCATTCTGATTTCTAGTGATAGGTCATCTGGTTATGGTTAATATTTTGGTAGTATAACCTAATTTTCTATTTGGTATAAATATATATGATCGAGGTTTCATCATAGGGAAGGGATAATCATCTATGAGAGGATTTTAATCGAATTTTTTAATACTTAGGAATTGTGTTGAATTAATGGGGTATATGATGTCTTCATTTTGAATTAATGTTTTTTTGATAGACATAAGTAGTTTTCTAGAACATAGAGAGGTTCATCTATGAGATTTTTAACAGATTACCTCCAAATTATAGTAATTTTTTATACAAGTATGTGATATCTTCTTTTATTCTTCCCTATGATTCCCGCTCTAGAAATACCAATCTATCACTTTGGTGTTTTCATATGGTGAAATTTTAGAAATAGAAAAGAGAGTGGAATAGTTGAAAAAATTTCTTTTTTCTTAAATTATTATAGTTATGTTATTGTATGCCGATAAGAATTAACCCCATGGTAGTGAACATAAAAACATTCATAATGAAATTTGAAATGTATCTGTCGGATATGATACTTTCCATAGAGGATATGAAGATAATGATAAATTATCTATATAAGGTGCACAATTTGAGTATCACACAGGAGGAATGTATATTGATATTGGCCGTTGAATATGTCAGAGTGGGTAGTGTTATGAAAAATAATACCAGATAATGTCCAACTCATTATTTGAATTATTAACATAGAGTAGTCCAACCTATGGAGATTGTGGACTTCTATAGGAATAACAAGAAGGTTTATATGATTATATCTAAAGGGAAAAAAATTTAATCATTGATCACATGAGAATATACATACTTCATGATACATCCTAAATGAATATAACTAAAGCTTCGATTGGTTCATATTGTCATGGAAAGCATGAATAGTTTTTTTCAATTTCATTAAAATTTATTAAGAATGATCTTATGTGAAAAAAAAGTAAGGATGAGGTGCATATGTGATATATTGGTGAATATGAGGAACACTCTATAATATTTAGTATGGTACTATAGTAGGATGAATTTGTATATGCCTTGGTAAATGAATTTTTATGGTTAGCTTTGTGAATTATATAGATTTTAATGATGTTTTAAACAATCTTATAAATCAACGAATTAAAACATTGTATTTGTATCACAATTTTAATGTGTGATACATAGAATAAAGAAGAGTTATTAACACTATTTAGAAGATTCATGGGTAACATGTAGATGAAGGGTATAATCATGCTTATAGAAATTCACACCAGGACATTGGCATCAAGAGAAAAAGGAATAGGACATAAATTATATTATGATTTTTTTGTGAGAGAAGGAAATTAATGGCATTAAAAAAATCAAAATATACCATAATTATCTAGAGTTAATAATTTATACAAGGAGGTTTATAATGACATTGAATATATAACTATTCTAAAAAAATAATATATCATATTGATATATTATATGAATAGGGATATATACATAAGATATGGAAGGGTATCATGACTTATGAGAAATAAGATTAGTAATAAATGGTTAAGGATGAATGTATTGAATTAACTGTCCCTGTATGTGAATAGAAATATTGGTAATGGTATCTTCTGTTCCGATGATGAATTGGGAATGGTATCAATAGTCAATGTTTATTTAATGTATATTAGTGATGTAATATAATTTATCATAGGGGATAGTTGGGAGAGTTTTAATTTAATTTCTCAAATAAATATAAATTTTCTCTCAATTAATACTTCTAAAATAGAGATATTTCACAAAAGGTTATGTGCATGATATTGAGTTGTTTCTAGATGACTATAAAAATCATTGATGGATCACCTATTATAAATGGAGTTTCATATTGATGAATATTTTTTTGAAATTATGTGGAATAAACATGTTTATATAATATATTGGTTATAATAATGGGTTTATATTACAAGACACTAGATGAAAAAGATAATGGAATTTATTCTTAAAGGTAAACTCGTATCCTTTCACGTAATATAAAAACCAAAATTTACACCATTAACATAACAATATTTAATTGGTATAGGTAGGTAACAATCTTAAGGTCATAAATATTTATTTAGGGGATTATATTAGTTAGTGTATGTTTATGTACAACTTTTCAAGAGTGTAAATTTTTTCGAGATATAGAATCTACATAATTCTTTTCTGTAGTAAAGAGGGATAACACTATGATAGAACATTGAGCCATCAAAATAATTCAAATAATGAATCGAGGTATTTTAATAGATGCCATATAATTAAGTTTATCATATGAGAAATATATTTTTAATTATAGGTCAAATAAATGATTTAATATGGGTTTATGAAACATACCTACATCACATAATCTAGTCTAATAATCATGTTATGAAACTAACATTGTTGCTGTGGAATATATATAATTTAAACAAATTTAAATAGAAAAATTATTAATAATATATTTCTCACGTTTTTCATTGAGTAATTAATTGGTTAACTTCTTGGTGTAACATATTTGAAAAAATTGGATCTAAAGACCAGTTTTCATCATGTTTGAAAGAGGAGAGTAGATGTTAGGCAAACAATGATTTTGACTCATGAGGGGTGTTACAAATATCTCATATTTCAATTTGGTTTAATTATTTCTGTAGATACCTTTCATGTAACAATAGAAAATATTTTATATTCATTATTTTTAAAAGTGGTTTTAGTTGTTTTTATGACATTTTTATTTACGTATACTATTAGAAGGATAATTTCGGATGACTATAGAAGGTTTCGAAGATTATGATAACCAAATAATTATATTATAATTTAAAAAGGTGTTAGTTTGGATGATAGGCTGCAAAATATCTAGGAAATGCAATTTCTTCAAAAGGGATCTCAATGGACACTAGAAATATAGAAGCCGAAAATTTTTAGAGGGATACAAAAAATATAAATGAGGTGAAAGAATATTTATGAAAAAAAGTAAATAATTTATATTACTAAAAAACTACTTGAATATTATCTTACAAATAATGTATTTTAAAAACACAAGGCGATAGTACAAGTGGACCATTGAATCCAAAAAATTGATTTTTAGATTGAGGGAAATGATACCTTCTCCTCCTCTATTATCTGTGATTGATTTTTTAGGAAATGTATCATTGAATGTGAAGCCTTTTGTTATTGAATTTTATTAGTACATGTATAATAATGCATGAAAAATTCACATTTCATTTTTTTTTTCTAATAAAGTCTTATTATATTAGTATATGAATATGATCTCTTGGTAGTAGTGAATTCAGCCTACAGTTAGTGAAAATACTGATTAAGAATATTTTATGATAAAGAGATCAATCACTAAATTCTTAAATATATACATATATAAATGTAATTTTATAGATCACCAATAGTGGATTGACATGGTGGGGGTATTTATTTGATGGTTTCTACTATCAGGTTATGCTCAGAAATTCTTTTTGTGAATTATTTTGGGATAGTAGGGACAAAAATAACATGTCAATGGGTAATTACTAGCCTCATTGGGATGAACATCTTACAATGTGGACTTAAAATTTTAAAGTATAATCATTTTAAATCTATTGTTGACGACTTTATAGCTGAGGGGGAATTCCCATAATGTTATTTATTCTATAATGTCATTCTATTATTTCCCCATATGTTGGTTTTATTATAAATTTTTCCATAGATATTGATGTTCTCACAACATTATATTTCCACCTTAGTAGGTGGCCATTATGGAAATCTATATACTAAAAATATACGTTATAATGGTGTAAAATATGTATGAGGGTCATGAAGAGTACAATACTTTCACTTAGATTATATTGTTTTTTACTGTAATAAATTCAAGGTAATGAGCCATTTTTAACTATTTCATTGATTTTTAATTACAACATTCTTTTTTGAGTATATTTATATGTAACTTCAATCAAGAGTACCTAATTCCAAATGTTATGACATTTTGTTTTTCTTTGTAGGATCTACATGTATTCCAATTATATTCATCTCAGACATTAATAATATGAAAAAAATCCAAATATTTCATAAATAAAAAAGTGAATTTTCATGGTATACATATTGATATCATCATTGATAGTATTTATTGATTATATTTTTTTTAGAATGATTATTTTAATATATAAGGTATAACTCGGAAGAAGGTTTCTTTATAGCACCCACAAACTGATCGGAAAACATTGGTCGTCAATGAATGCATAAATGTTTTTTTAGTAATGATTCACTTCAATTCAACCAATCTATTGGGTTATATAAATATAAACGGTTTTTTAAAATGATAATAAATCACTTCACATGAATATTGGAATTAATCCTTTTAATTTTATTAATGGGAATAATTCTACGAAAAAACTAAATTATATGGTGGATGATAATGTTGTTGTGGTAATAGAAAATTCTCATGTAAATAATTATAAACATAGGAAACTACATAATGAAAATATTCTTAGATTTTTGTATTGTACGAAATGGATGTACAAATAATACTATCAGAATTTACTTCTTAAATATATTGGTATTTTTTTTGTTAACTCCAACCGAATATACTCAGGTGTTATACCACATTGAATCAAAAATTGGACTCAAGTTATTATGAACCATTCACTATGTTTAGATATTATAGATATTTCACATATAAGATCAAATAATGAGGAACCATTTGGATACATCTACAATTCCACATTTAAAAATTAAATACTTTGGTGGTCATACAATCGGTACAAGATACTTCTCCAACCGATTTAATAGATAAATGGAATTATGAAAAAGTATTTATGCTAAATAAAACACCATTTTAATCTATTATGTGGAATATGATGTTGTTATACTAATCATTATAAGATTAACTGTGGAAATATATACCTATTTTAAAGATTCAATTTAATTTTTTCTATCTTGGGAAAATGGATTCTTTCTTGGAGGTGTAAATTATTATGTAATTTGTGGATGGTCATTATTTTGGAAGGAGGACCCATTCCCCTTTGTTAAATACTTTTCATAGGAAGGGTATTTTTACTATGATAAGTGAAAAAATTCCAATGGAATACGATTAATTTTATATTTTACTATATGGGATTAAGGGGTATAATTAGTTGAGGGGTTGTCTTATGTATTCAATTAATATTTTTATTAGATGTTATAAGTGTACATGTTTTGAGAGAGAAATACCAACCAATATTATAACAAATTCTTGGTAAACTATATTGATTAATCTTTTCAATTAAGTACATTAATATTTGTTTCATCCAAATGCTACACTATCTATAAAAATAACTCTAACACATAGGATTGACCACATATGATTCATCCTATGATAGTGTTTACTCTTTTTATGTGACATAACAAAACCTATTGTCGAAAAGATGCTTTCCCATATTGTCATCATACATGTGTAATAAATAATAGTTCATGGTACACCCAAATGTAAAACTATGTAAGGAATACAAATTATTACACCCAATGCATGTCATAAAATACACTTTAATTGTTATCACACCTAACCCATATTTCCTATCAATTCGTGGCTTTCATTACACCTGGTCAGGTGTCATAAAATAGATTATTTTAATTTTACTATTTTAATGTAGTATAATACTATATAGGGATGGTTCATATTAAAAGACTGAATTTTAATTAATACCATGAAATAAAAGTATAAATTAGTAATAAATTAAAACAACTACGAAATAACTACATTTTTTTGATGAGGTTGTCTAAATTAAGTAATTAAAATAAGTTATTAGAATAAATATTCAGTGTAAGTGAAATTTTAATTTTAATATAATGGAAATATTTTTATTTCCTTTATCCTATGAAATTTAGTTGGAAAATTATCCACTGAAACAATGCCTATTATCTGTATAATGGTACATACATGTTTTCACGACCCGCCCTCGGGGCCCGTGCTGTGACTACCCCAAGCTCCCCTCCCAAAGGCCAGGGGCTGGTAACTAGCACCAAAGGCGTAAATCCCGACAAAAAGGGGGTGACATTTCCTTTATAAGGTAAACAAACACCATAGAGTAATCCAACAGAAGTAAACTCTAAGTAAACTGAGTACAAAAGTATGTGCGGAAAAGTAAGTGGGCCAGAATACAAACCCAAATTGAAAGTAAAGTACAACTGGAAAGAAAATACAACAACTGAAAAGTAAAGCAGCAACGTCGAGCCGTCCACTAGAATTCCCACATGAATGGTGGGTACAGATAGTCTTCTCAGCACCTTGGGTCCAGCCGTCTGCTCCGTGTATGTCCCGCCCAGTGGTCCACCTCCAGGTACCGACTTGCTCTACACGCCTCAATCACGATCATCGCTGTCTGCCGTCTACATCCAACACAACGTAGTGTGGGCATAGCCCGTGCAGGGGTGAGTATATGCTACTCAGTAGGGACCTCGAGACCCTTGAAGGTCTGCCAGAATCCATGAAGGATAATCCACAATGGAAAGATACAATCACGAAGTAACAACCAACACTACTTAGGTATATCCCCATACATATACCTAAGTCATCAATTCCAATTCGGCTCCAATATCCGAGCCCAAGTTCTATCACGTCCACACTAGATAGTTCAACCCAATCCACACATGAAATCACAACCCAATCCACATAGGAAAGAGAGTCAATCATATCAAATATAATGATTGAAAGTCAAGACTCTGCTCACACATGTATACTTCATTTGTAAATCAAAAGGAGATGATCATATGTAGTTACTATTTCATCTAGCTGGGACCCACGTAGGATACTAGACCGGCTAAGCTATCGATCCCACGTAGGATACTACAACAGAGGTAAATACTGTTGGACCCACATAGGATACAAGTACTGTAGTCGTCACCACCAAACTCACGGAGGATTCCAGTACGGTTTTCTTCGTCACCGAACCCATGGAGGATTCCGGTACGAAAGTATTCACCATCGAACCCACAGAGGATTCCACTATGTTTGTCATCCTCGTCAAACTCACGGAGGCTTCCAGTACAAAAGTCTTCACCGTTGAACCCACAGAGGATTCTAATATGGTTTTCATCATCGTCGAACTCACGGTGGATTACAGTAAGAAATTTTTCACCGTCGAACCCATAGAGGATTCCAGTACAGTTGACATGGTCGTCGCAGCCAGCTCTAGGGTTCCCACACACAACATGCTCATTTCCAGGAGGGACTGCTCCACGATCCAAGGGTTCGATACGTCAACTGACACGTAGTCCGGTTATGATGTATCCCAAATTTTCGCCTCGTCGATAGGAACTCAACGTGACAGATGGTGCGTCAATCAGACGCCTGGTCGGATAGTTAATGGCTTTTTCGTTCCAGGGGCCCGGATGGTTTTTAAATAACAACCTACCCGGCCGTACACCAAATATGTCTGAAACTAGGGAGGATTAAGCCAAAAGGTTCATCTCACTAAGCGGAATCCAACGAAGTCGACGGCAGGTCAATCGGACGTCCGGAGCTCAAGTTATAAGCATTTCCGCTCTGAGGGCCTGGTTGGTTTCGTGTTCGAACCAACCCGGCCGTACGAAAAAGTTCTCGGAAACCTTAAGTTTAGTATACCGAAACGACTGTCTTGATTCAAGTATCGCATCGCAACTGACGGTGCATTGATCAAAGGTTTGTATCCCATGTTACGGGTGTTTGAACAATCCTGACCGTTTTTAGGGGGTATTGGGGCCCGGACCGACCCGGCCCGATACGCCATGGGTTGGCCCAAACCGGGTGGACCCGAACTAGGTCCGGGTCTGGCCCACTAGGGAGCGGTCCAGCCCGGCCTAGATGGGGTGGCCTAGCCCGACACGGGTGGCCCGGCCCGGTGCGGCCGATCCGTGCGGTGCGGCGCCCGCGTGCGTAGCACACGCGGAAGGGGGGGGGGGGCTTACAACCCCCCGATTGAACGAACCGGCACAAAATAATACCGCAACGCCCAGTCCGGAACGGCTTTGGCTGTTTGGGTTTTTCCTCCACCGCCGCGGCTCAGCAGCGGCGGTTTTCTCTAGCGGTGCGCCGCCACCGTCGGTCGCCGGCATCACCGCCGCCTTCTGCGGACCACGGGACGCGCTCCGGTGGTCCGTTTCACCTGCTGTCTTCGCCAGCGGTCCTCTCGGGACCTGATCTTCAATGTGACGGCTTTAAAACATCGGTTAGGTCCCATATCACCATCACCGTCCATCCGCACACCAACAAAAATCTGCAGAGGGTTTTCGGGCAGCGTTGGTTCGGCACGCGCCCTCTGTGTTAGGTGTTATCAAATGGAAAGATTTAAATAGGATTTTAAAAAGAATAAACATCAAATTTTACTTAAATAAAATTGAATCAAAATTATACCAAAACCTATTAAATGAGTTTTAGCATACTAATGTTCCCATCCGGCAATTAAAAAGAAACATTCACGGATCAATTCAATGTTGAGTTGTTCCGTGTTCATTGTTTAGAAGGAAACAACCATGGGAAAGAATATCATTCATAAAATAATTCCCTACCTCGAATAAGGCATTCATAGAACGAGGATTGTCATGGGAAAAAGACTTCGCGGTAGACAACATCGCGGAATGAGGCTGCGTAAGCGTCGTCGGTGTTCGTCCGATGAAGAATGTGGCACGTCGTCGTTCTCCGAAGAAGGAATCTCTCATCGGCTATGGGGAGGAGAGGAGACAGTACGACGATCCCCCCTTGTGGTGATGGAGTTTTTCATCAAAGACTTGGCGTTCTTCACATTATTCGATGAGGAAGAAGTTATTCTCCAGAGCACAAGAGTTTTCTTCTTTGTTTCACACAAAAAAACGCCAATAATAAAATAAAACCTTGTCTTATTTTATTCACACACACACACAAGCCATAATTAATTTGGAAATCAAAATATATCATTAATTGACATAATTTAAGAGGGTTTAATAATCAAATTGACTTTGAGGGTTTACTTGTCATTAAATTTGGGGTGTGGGTGAGTTACAAAATAAAGGGGGGTTTGCAAACTTAATGGGAGGTTTGAGGAAATTGAAAAGGTGGGGCTTGTGTGGGCCCCGCCCCAACTTCTTTGCATCTTCATTTTCCACAAAAAATAACCATCAATTAATGAAATAAAAATAAATTATAAAACAATTTTATTTTCATTCCTCAGATTCTTAACATCTCCTCGCGAGAAAACACAATTCCAGGAAAAGCCTTCCTATGTAATTACCGACGCTGCTATTTTATCGGTGCCCTCAGATTTTGATACCGAGCACCGGTTCAAACGATAGGAAAACCCCCTTGTTCGTTCACTGAACTTACCCGAGCTAAACATAAAAAATTGATTCCGGGCACACTGGGACTCAGAATCAAGTGCCGTCAAAAACTGAGTACTTTTAAAATTCCAAAGAAATTAAAAAAAATCCGTGAAATTCCTAGGTCTTTACATTACTCCCACCATAGGTCTTTACGTCACCATAAAGCTATAACACAAACTAGGGAAACAAAAGAGGGTAATGAGCACACAAGTGAGCCTCCCGCTCCCAATTGCTCTCCTAGAGGTTCCCGTGCTGCTATCTGATGTGCAATAGAGGAATCGACCGTCCATGTAGGACCCGCTCCTATCGATATTAGATCTCTACCGGGACCTCCTCAAAAGTCACCCCATCGCCAAAGTCCTCCTCCCCATGGTTGATGATATGTGTTGGGTCATGCACGTATCTCCTTAGCTGAGATACGTGGAAGTCGTCGTGCACCTGGTGTAACTGAGGTGGATGGGTCAAACGGTAAACCCCCTCACCTACCCCGTTGAGGACCTATAAGGGTCCGATGAAGCACATAGATAACTTGTTGTCCTGGCCTAAACTCCGTTTTCCTCATCGATCCTAGACCTGTAGGAAAACGTGGTCGCCAACCTCAAACTCTAGTGGTCTCCACCTCCTGTCATCATAAGTCTTTTGTTAGCTTTGAGCTGTCCTCATCCACTCCTGGATGACATGGACCTTCTCTTGACCTACAAGAGCTGGTAAGATTTCTTCTTTGCCGATAAGAGAAATCTAGTCTCACTCGTCGGATGAACCATGTTCTTTGCCTAATACAATCAATCCCGACATTGATGACACTAATCCATAACAAGGATGACATCGTAAGGCCTCGACGATACTACCAAGAGATCCAACTGTTACTCTCGCCTCCAAGGCTTGAGTCACACTGTCAGCATCAGTGTGTGGTCACTGGGTCTCCTCCAGTAGGAATCTCAAAAGTTAGGGTCAAGTCAACAGTTTTAAACCGGAACCTCTTAGTATCAACTACATAAAAAGGACATGGAACAAAATGTCACAAGAACAAGTGTCTTTTATTACTGCAGCTCATGGTACAAAGACACATAACATCAACAAAGCTAGAAGAAACAAGAGAAAAAGGCCCCATGTCTTGAGCTAGTCGCGCTCTTGTCCATTTTCTCCAGAAGCTTCATGGTCTTAAGCCTCAGATTCTGGTAGTTGAGCTCTCCCATGTCCACCTGTTCTCTACTGTCGGGGTGGTCTTGATAGTGGTGGTGGTGGTGGCGGGACCTCAAAGCATCGCCCACCACCCGCTGCTCGGCCAGCTCCTCTTCCTCGTCTGCCTGCTCCCTGCGGACCGCCATGGCCTAACCTCTACCTAGGAGGTCCCTCTACTTCCTGCTGCCCATCAACAGGACGAGTCGGGCAGTCTCAAGCCATGTGACCCTGCCCGCCGCATGCGTAGAATAGCCTGCTCCTCATGTAGCTGGCTCTCCTTCGTGTTCCCAACACAACCAAATATACATCCTGAGATTGCTCGTCTGATGGTCTATCCTGTTTGGACCTATGTGTCATCTTTCTACTGCCAGCTGCATGAGACTTTTCTACGGGTCGTCCTGCGGAGGATCCCGCCACTGGTGACTGCTCGGAGAGAAAACTCTCCACTAGAAGGGCTATCTCCAACACCCTTGCCTTTGTCGGAATGATGAGGGAGATCATTAAAGCCTTGATCTCATGCATCAGTCCCTGCTCGAAGGTCTGGCCCCAGAAGAATGGGTCCCATACCATATCTGTGGAGTAGCACAAGATATCAGTAAACCTCCCCGAGTACTGGCCCACAGTCATGATGCCATGGCATAACTATAGTAACTCCTGAATGCGCACCACACAGAGGGTGGCTGGGACGAACTCCGAGCGGGAGAGGCTCTGAATGACCGTCCAAAAGAGTGATGCCTCACCTTGCACCTGGAGCATCAGTTTCCACCATCTGCCTGCTGCCGTGTGCAGGATACTCGCTGCAAGGAACACCATGAGGTCAGATGGTGTCCCCACTAACCTGAAAACTCGAACAACAGCCTCCAGAAAATCCTTGGCTGCCTGAGGTTCCATCTCCCCATGGAACCTGAGCGGTCTCTAATGTTGGAACTTGTGCAGTGCACTAAGGCAATGTGCACTCTCAGTGGTTGGGGCTGGTGGCGTCGGTGGCTCGGTGGGTAGAGGTACCACTGGTGACTCTACTGAAAAAGGGCCCTGCACCGAGGCCTCATCGCTCTTTGGGTTGTCTTCTCGTACAAAGCTCTTAACCCTATCATGCTACCATTGTGGGGCCATCCTGAAAGCAAACAGGTGCGCCATGGTCAAAACAGTATACCTGGTGAGCTGACACAAAGTAATCACAAAGAAAACATTTGAAACACACATGAAATCAGTGTTTTCGTGCACTGAGTCAGAAATTAGAAGTCAGGGTCCTAGTGTATGGATACATCGGCCGCCGCACCAACACTAGACTCTTTGGACTGATAAACACACCCAATACCCTAAACACTATTGCTTCATATAGAAAAAAGATCAGAGTCCTGAGTTCTGCAGTAGAACCGAAATCCTCTGATACCAATTTTTCACGACCCGCCCTCAGGGCCCATGCCGTGACTACCCCAAGCCCGCCTCCCAAAGGCCATGGGCTGGCGACTAGCACCCAAGGCGTAAATCCTGACAAAAAAGGGAAGGAATTGCCTTTATAAAGGAAACAAACACCATAGAGTAAGCCAGCAAAAGTAAACACTATGTAAACCGAGACCAAAAGTAAGTGTGGAAAAGTAAGTGGTCCAGAATACAAACTCAAACAAAAAGTAAAGTACAACTAGAAAGAAAGTACAATAACTGAAATGTAAGGCAGCAACGTCGAGCCATCCTCTAGAAGTCCCACCTGAAGGGTGGGTATAGATAGTCTCCACAGCTCCTCGGGTCCAGTCGTCCGCTCCATGTACGTCCCGCCCAGTGGTCCACCTCCAGGTTCCTACTTTCTCTACAAGACTTAATCACGATCAGCCCTGTTCTTCGTCTGCGTCCAACACAATGTAGAGCAGGCATAGCCCGTGTAGGGGTGAGTATACACTACTCAGTAGGGACCCCGAGACCCTTGAAGGTCTCCCTGAATCCATGAAGGATAATCCAAAACGGAATGATAAAATCAAGAAGTAACATCCATATCAACTTAGGTATATTCCCATACATATACCTAAGTCATCAATTCCAGTTCAGCTCCATTATCCGAGCCCAAGTTCGATCATGTCCACACTGGATAGTTTAACCCAATCCACAAATGAAATCACAACCCAATACACATAGGAAAGCGAGTCAATCATATCGAACATAATGATTGAAAGTCAAGACTCAGCTCACACAAGTATACATCATTTGTAAAGCAAAAGGATATGATCATATGTAGTTACTGATTCATCTAGCTGGGACCCACGTAGGATACTAGACCAGCTAAGCTGTCAGACCCACGTAGGATACTACAACAGAGGTCAATACTGTCGGACCCACATAGGATACAAGTACTATAGTCGTCACCAATGAACCCAAGGAGGATTCCAGTACGATTGTCTTCATCATCGAACCCACGGAGGATTCCTGTATGAAAGTCTTCACCGTCGAACCCAAGGAGGATTCCACTACGGTTGTCATCGTCGTCGAACCCACGGAGAATTATAGTAAAAAATCCTAACACTGTTGAACCCACTGAGGATTCCAATACGGTTGTCATCATCGTCGAACCCACAGAGGATTCCAGTACAAAAGTCTTCACTATCGAACCCACGTAGGATTCCAACGCGATTGTCATCGTCGTCGCAACCAGCTCTAGGGTTCCTGCACACATCATGCTCATTTCCGGGAGGGTCCACTCCACGATCCAAGGGGTCGATACATAAACTAACACATAGTACAGTGTTGATGTATTCCAATGTTCTGCCTCATCGATAGGAACTCAACGTGACAGACGGCGCGTCAATTGGACGCCTGGTCTGAGAGTTAATGGGTTTTTCATTCCAGGGACCAGGTTTGTTTTTAAATAAAAACCAACCTGAACATTCACCAACTATGTCCAAACCTCGAGCGGAGTATGCCAAAAGGTCCGGCTCACTAGAAGGAATCCAAAAAAGTCGACGGCACGCCAATCGGACGTCCGTAGCTCAAGTTATTAGTGTTTCCTCTCTGAGGGCCCGGTTGGTTTCATGTTCGAACCAACCCAGCCATACCCAGAGTACTCTGAAACCTTGAATGTAGTATTCTGAAACCACTTTATTGATCCAAGGATCGCATCACAACTGACGGTGCGTTGATCAGAGGTCCTTAGCCCATGTTACAGATGTTTTAACGAACCTATCCGTTTTAGGGGGTTTTCGGCCCGGATTGACCCGGACCGAGACCCCCTTGGGTTGGCCCGAACCGGGTCGACCCGAACCAGGTCCGGGTTTGGCCTGCTAGGGCGCGGCCCGGTCCGGCTGGAGTGGCCTGACCACACCAGCGCTACCCAGCCCGGTGCGGCCGGTCCGTGCGGTGCGGCGCCTGCGTGCGGAGCCCACACGGAAGGGGGGGGGGTTACAAGTCCTAGGTTGAACGAACCGGCGCATCTTAATGCCATGCCACCCAGTCCGGAATGGATTCAGCAATTCCGGATTTTCCTCTTCTTCCGCGGATCAGCCGCGAGGGTTTGCTCCGGCGGTGCGCCGCCGCCACCGCCTTCTGCGGACCATCAGACGCGCTCCGGTGGTCCGTTTCGCCTTCCGTATTCGCTAGCAGTCCTCCTGGGAACCGATCTTCAATGTGAAGACTTTCTAACATCGTTTGGGTCCCGTCACACCATCACCATCCATCCGTACACAAACAACAATCTGCGGAGGGTTGTCGAGTCGTGTTGGTTCGGTCTGCGCCCTCCGCGTTAGGTGTTATCAAATGGAAATATTTAAATATGATTTTAAGAAGAAAAAACATTCAATTTTACTTAAATAGGATTGAATCAAAATTATACCATAACCTCTTAAATGAGTTGTAGCATACTAATGTTCCCATCCCAGAATTAAAAAGAAACATTCACGGATCAATTCAATGTTGAGTTATTACGAGTTCTTTGTTTAGAAGAAAACAACCATGGGAAAGAATATCATTCTGAAAATAATTCTCTACCTTGAAGAAGGCGTTTGTCAGATGAGGATTGTGATGGGAAAAATACGTCGTGGAAGATGGAGTTGCAGAACGAGGCTCCGTAAGCATCGTCGGTGTTTGTATGATGAAGAATGCGGCGCATTGTCATTCTTCGAAGAAGGCATCTCTCACCGGCTGCGGAGAGGAGAGGAGACAGTATGACGATCTACCCTTGCGGTGACAGAGTTCTTCGTCATAGAATCGATTTTCTTCGCGTTCTTCGATGAGGAAGAAGATGTTCTCCAGAGCGCAAGAGTTCTCTTCTTTGTTTCACACAACAAAACGCCAACAATAAAATAAGACCCTGTCTTATTTTATTCACACACAGACATTTCATAATTAATTTGAAAATCAAAAGATCTCATTAATTGACATAATTAAAGAGAGTTTAAAAATCAAATTAACTTTGAGGGTTGAGTTTCCATTAAATTTGGGGTGTGGGTGAGTTACAAAATAGAGGGGGGTTTTCAAACTTAATGAGAGGTTTGAGGAAATTGAAAAGGTGGGGCTCGTGTGGGACCCACACCAACTTCCTTGCATCTTCCTTTTCCACAATGCTTAACCATCGGTTAAAGAAATTAAAATAAATTTCAAAACAGTTTTATTTTTATTCCTCACATTCTTAAAAACACTTCCCAAGAAAATGAAACTCCAGGAAAAGTCTTCCTAAGTAATTACCAGTGTTGTGGTTTCATCGGTGCCCTCAGATTTCGATTCTGAGTACCAATTCAAAAGTTAGGAGAACTCGCTCGTTCGTTAAGAATATACTATGTGGCTTAACATCTATGAAACATAATTCAATTATAAAAAATGAGTATATGTAATTAACATGGCTGAACTATTAAACAATAAAGTTGTTAATTATTTATAATAATTATAAAATTTCCTCAACCCATTTATAAATATAAATGATATTATAAATTTGTTAAAGGGTGGGCATGATTGGTTTTTAGTAATTCATCAACATTGAAAAAGTTATCTTTAAGGAGGAGGAGATGAAATAATTTACTATACCATAAAATGATGAAATGATTGAAGAAAAATAAAAGAGTATGAAAAATATTATTCCCTATATTTTTTTTAACAAATTTTTATTTTTGAACTTTAATTTGAAACATTGAAATCAATTTCACTTGAATAATAAGAGAAAGATGGAGATCATATAAAGGAAGTATGAGAAGAGAAAAAAATTCCCTCTATCATATTAAATTTAATTCCCTCCAAACTCCGTCACTATATATATTTAAAACCAAATACTATACTAGAGTTGTATGAGGAAATTTAAATGTAATCATTCCCCCTATATTGAGAAATGTTCATTTTTGTTTTACCTTGTGGTATTTTTTTGTGATAATTTTAGATAAATGGATGAAATCTGATAGTTCAAGGTTTGAAAATAGATTTACCTAAAAATGTTCCCTCATGAAGAAAATCATGTGACACTGTATAGAGGATTTTTACATATTTAGGGATTGGATTAACAAAATTTTTTCCCTAAAATGGAAAACAATCCCCCCGCCACCATGTATATGTGCATAGTTCGTAAATTCTATGCACCCCGAGTAGCAAACTCTGCGTACCAGATTTTAATCCCATTTATTTTATTAAATAAATTTTTGAACCCTCGTATAATGATCATGAATTGCCTAGCTCAACCTATTATTGATATATCTTGATTATAGTTCCTCTTGGAAGGATTCCAAGGTTATAAAAACATTGGTCATGCGTATTTGAAAACTAGTTGGTAGATCGACACCACTTAGTGTACATGGTTTCTTCCAGATTGATTTTCTATTTTTCTCTAATTTTTTTGGAGGGGTTTTCTTTTTATTTCAGGTTATATATAGATCTATAATTTCGAATAAAGATCTTGTATTATTGATCTATATTACGATTTATGTTATTTTTATTTATTTTATGTGTTATTTAGTTTTAATATATGGATATCATTCTTTGATGATATCCTGTAGAAATTTGGAGTTACGTTATGGTGATTTATAATCTATAAATTGGGGTGGGTGATCTATTATTAAAATCTGACATTCATGATATCAAATAAATTCATGTAATTGTAGAATTTATATGGTATTATTAACAATTGAGTTATTCACTTGAATTAACTAATTTGGAACCTTTTTTTAATTAAAGGATTATTAAATTGGGGATTTGGTGGAATAATTTAATTATTAAATGAGATAATTAATTATTGAATTAATTATTGGGATATCAAATTGTATGTTGACATAATAAATTGAATAACTAATTATGGGGAAATTTAAATATAAATAGGTAATAATTAATTATTCAATCAATTATTGGATATTAAGATTGTGATTTGGGATAATTAGTAGTTGAACTAAATATTTTTATATTGGGATTTCATAAGTGGACTTAATTAATTGTTTAAAAAATAAAAAAATATTTTTATGAGTTTGAATAGATTGAGAGAATTAATTAATTGTTGAATTAATTAATATATTTTAACCAATTAATTAATTGTTATTTAATAAACCGAGTTAATAATATTAATTAATTTTTGAATTAATAATATGAGATAAAAAGAATAAATAATTTTTGAATTATTAAATATAGATTAGATGATTCATTATTTTTTGAATTTATTAATGGAATGATATTGTGATAATTAATAGTAATAATATATTTCATTAGTGATACTGTGATAATAAAAGGTCATATGAAATCAATATGTGATATTGAGATAATGAATGGTTAAAATGGAATCCATATGTTATATAGAGATATTGAATTGTAATAATTGAATTCATATGTCACATTTATATAATTTAGGCTAATAATGTATTTCAAAGGTGATATTTTGAAAATGAATTTTAATATTGGAATTCAAATATTATATGTAACTTCAAATGGTTAATATGGAATTTATTAATATGATATCCCTCAGAAATTGTTTAGACACTGGCATGGTCCTTACCAGGTATTAAATTATATGTGGCCTAGGAAACTTTGAGGATTTTGTAGATAAATAATTAATTATTTATAATTTCATAACTATTTAATTATGAATTGTACTTATTTCTGTATACAACTGTATATACTGTTTTGACTGGATATTGTTTTAGACGCTATTGGTGGTGGACTACTTAGTTGTAATCACACCTTACATAGTCTTCTTAATCGGCACCTAAATAGTTATCATGGTTATAAGTCAGGATAAGGGTTTGGTCGACGTGTTAGATGTAAAAGATAAAATAGAACCTGAATAAGGGAAGAAGATGTGTTTTAGGATACAAATTGGAGTTTTTAGAGTATTTATTTTTGAATTTTGATGTTTACACTTGACAGGAACATTATCATGGCATATCTACAACTTGGTGTGATATTTTATTTTTAATAATTTTCCTTTTGAGATATTGTTATTTTTCTAGAAATGGTTTTTTCATTTTTTTTATTTTTTATTTATTTCTACTGGTGTATTACTTTAATTAAGAGTGTATAGTCTCCTAATGATCGATATTAGACCCGCACTACTAGTCACGAGCCTTTGGCATATGGGTAGGCTTTCATAAGGTCATTTGACTAGCTGAATAAGTGCAACGTGGTGTGGCACACAGACCAGGACATTACAAAGTTGTATCATATCACTGTTTTCTTTTCTCTTACTATTTGGGAATGGTATATATGAGACTATGAATAATTGGGCCTTGGTTATGAGATAATTCATGGGAGTAGCAACCCTATGTATAACGGAGAACCCATGAACCCTAGTGGGGATTATTGTTATAGAAGTTTTCTATTACAGTTGTATATTATTTCACCATGGCTAACACAGTTGTTTTGTAATGTGATTACTATTTCATAAATTTCTATAATTTTAATTATGGTCATGTATGTCATGAGAGTTTAGTATACATGCATCATTCAAGGATCTCAAGATTATTTTTTTACACGTACCACTCTAGTAATGCATTGGAATATAGGTTCTGGGTAAGTTGTTGAACATGAACTATTTTTCCTTGCTTTTGAAATTTAACTGAATATGTTCCTAATATGAAATTGAAAATTTTGAAATGATGTTAAAAGAGAATGAATGGGTGTCTAATGAGGGGAATGATAATGAGATTGTGTTTAACCCTGTTAACTACGACCCATGTGAAGGATTAATAAGGGTAGTGACATCACCTCATTTTTTACCATGTGGTGGTGTTTGGGAAAATGGATTTTTAAGGAATTATTTGTTTCCTTAAAATTTGGTAATTTAGGAAAATATTTCCTAAGGTACATGTTTGGTAATGTAGAAATATTCCACCGCCGAAATTTATGTTTGAGAGGATCACATGACAATATAATGGTGTTGATATACCAGTAGTGTATCCCGAGGCACTGACAGTGATGGGTGGGTAAAAAGGATATGGGTTTCATTAGAACACCACTCATTTCATGTAGTTTTTGGAATAAAACCTGTAGCAGTTGGTGAGGAGAATTTATTTTAAGAAGCGTGAGTTTCTATATTATACCCCTCTAATATACTAAATAGGGTTAACATGAGGGAGGTTATTTACGTATTGATTCCATTCAATGGATCCTAGACCATTTGTAGAATGTAGTTGAAAAGTTGTTTAATATTGGTGATTATATATTACGATTATCAGTGATGTTCTAGTGGGATGTTTAGACATGGACTAGTTTGGATGATGGTATGTTATAGAATGAATTATGAGTGAAGTTACATGAGAAATTTTATCTTATGAAATTGATTCAAGAGAGAGTGGCTGAGTTCAGGCAGTTGACTTAGGGGAGCATGTGTTTTATAGACATTGCTGGTCGCTTTACAGATCTACAACACATTGCTCCCGGGTTTAAAGGGGATGTGGAAGCTGTGGAAAAAAATTCCGGATAGACATAAATGTGAGTTTATGTCATTGTACATCCTCATTTCGTTAAAGAAGTTTGTAGAGTTAGTGGATTTGACTCTCACAGATAAGGGGAACCTGAAGGGGGCCTCTAGTGTATGATAGGTGGATTCATCTAGTTCATCATGAAGTATTATGTCTGAGAGCAGGAAGAATCCCTATGGGGGTTTTATCTAGGGGGTTAGTAGAAAGTGTGACTTGGGGGATGGATTTTCTTCATAAGTCCTTACCAAGATTTTCTACCACCATTGTGGTGGGTTGGGCCACTATCATAGACACCATCCCTAACCAACAGTGGAGTTTACATTGTGTGGAGGGATGGGACATCAATAGATGTTCTATAAGAAACCAGGATAGATGAGTAGTGATGGAGGATCTAGATATAACAAGGGTTCATAGTGGGCATCTTCTACAATATATCCATCATGAAGTTGCAGTTTGATTATCCATGTTAATAGGTGCATTGGACATGGTTATTCTAGGAATTACTTCCTGTATCAACAGATTTCTGTATAATAGGGGACTCAAGTTACATAAAAGAAATGAAGGGGATGAAAATTTCCCACATTTTAGCCTCCTCATGTGAATAGTGAGGCATGATTATCGTAAGTGAGAGGTACTATTAATATGGATCTATTTTATATAGGTATTTATTTAATACTAGTGCCTAACATTATATTATTTATATATAACTTCTGAATTTTTTGGGTATGGAAGTAGATTTCACGAGTAAAGAGTTGATGATAGATACATAGTTTGGTGTATGGTTGGGAAAAATTTTCTTCTTCATGGTATATTCCATCAAAATTGAGGAGTATCATTTTTTAATTAGTTCTTTACATTCTTGACCTGATTGGTTTTGACAGATGATTGGGTGTGGAGAGGTTAGTAGAAAACCAAGACAGAATATATTTTCACAAAAGGAGAGAAACATTTATGTATCCAATGGGTAACTATTACATGCATCATGGAGAGTGATATATCTAGGAAGGGCATTCAAGTCTAATTCATCTACATATAGGAGAGCTCAAAGCCCCTATTTCTTGTTTTTCCCTGGGTGATGGAGGTGAAATGTAAGATTTCATTCAAAAAAATATTTGAAATGTTTCGGGATGTGTTCCTAGAATAATTCATAGGAGTTCCGCCAAAGAGATACATAGAGTTTACAATTGATCTCATGCTGGGTGCTAATAAAATTTCTTTTCTTCCTTGTATAATTTCAATGATTTAGCTTTAGAAGCTAATTATATAGCTTGAGGAGATAGAGGATAAGGTATTTATCAGTGAGAGTACATCTCTTTGGGGTCATCAACATTTGTTTGTAAATAAAGATGAGGTGACTCTATACTTGTGTGTCCATTACCAGAAGTTGACATGAAAGACAGCAAATAACTGGTATCCTCTTTTAAAATTTGATGATCTATTTGAAATATTGAGTGGATCTTGTGTATTCACTATGATCAACTTGATATTAGGGTATCATAAGTACATAGTTCAAACCTTTGATATACCTCATACTACATTAAGAAGTTGCCAGGGACTCTATGAGTTCATCATAATGCTATTAGGGTTGAGGAATAGACCAAAAATGATTATGCGCTAGATAGATAAATGTTTTAAACTGTACTTGGATCATTTTTTAGTAGTTTGTTTGAATGAAATCTTGGTTTACTCCAATACTTCTTAAGTTCATGCCCAACACCTTGACATTATCCTGAGTACATTTTGAGAGGATTGTATATATGCCAATCAATCTAGGTGTCTGTTTTGGAGTGACTAGGAATACGTTGTGGGACACATTATCACATAAGAAGGTGTTTCATTCAACCAAGGGATGGTTTAGGTAGTGGTTTTATGGAAGAAACCCAAGAACATGTTTCATATCCATAGATTTCTAGGATTAGATAGAAATTATCAGAGGTTAATTAAACATATTTCCCATTTGAAAGCACCACTTCTAGGCTTGACAAAAAATAGGATAATGTTTGTATTGGATAGGATCATTCATGATTGATTTATAGGAAATGAATAAGAACATGACATCATCGCCGAAATTCGTCTTATATGATCTAGGTGAGGAGTATATAGTGTATTGTGATTCATCTAGTATATGTTATGCCATGGTGTTGATGTAATGAGATGAATTTGTGGAATATGGTTCTCGGAAGTCGATGCCTCTTGAATGGAACTACCCTGTGGATGACGTCGGGTAAGACGATGTGGTTTATGATTTATTTTTTTGGTGACATTATCTATTGGGTGAGAAATTTATGTTGTATATGGTTCAGAAGATCAAAAGGTAAATATTTTCAGAATGGGACTTGAATCTTCAGCACCAAAGGGGGTTGATTATATTATTTTGTTTTATTTTGAGCTAGCATAAATTCCATGAATGGGAAACAATTTTGAGGATTCGTGACATAGGAAAACTCTCACATAGGATATTCAGTAGTATAGAGTTGAGTGGAATATAATGGATTTACTAGATGGGATGCACATTGTAGTTCATGGGAGTTTGGAGAGTATGAATTTTTTGTCAGTTTTTGTGGAGTTTACCATAATAAGACAATTCATAAGAAGATAAAATGAGGATTTGAATTTTTTTATTTTTAGGGAATGCCATGAAAGTGGGGATTCACCATCCGATTAGAGCATAGATGAGGATGATATTGTCTATGTTATGAATCAAGTTATTGTTCCTCCAATCATGTTGGAGGATATAATGCATCTGTTTCCTGACTCAATGTTGGTGGTAAATCCATGTGTGAAAAAATGCATCATGACCTACATTGATAGTTTTGGTGTCTGATAATGAGAAAGGAGATTACAGGGGTTGTGACCATAGGCTACACCTACCAATAGCTGAGGGCCGAGTATCAAAGATTGTGTGGTTTTCTAGAGATGTTTTCCATTCTTAAATAAAATTTCGAAGACATGAATATTGAATTTTTGGTGGGCCTCCACAAAACACATTATAAGAATTAATCTGCTTGTATTATTGTGGACCGACTTGGGAAAGTAGTTCATTTCATCCTATACAAGAATTTTTTTTAGTAGGCCAGTTGGTAGACGTTTTTTAGGATATATATCATCTATATTGGGTGCCAGAAACAATTATTTCAAATTATGAATCATGTTTTACTCCACACATATGGAAATCACTACAGAAGGTTCAAGGTACAATGTTTTTGATGAGTAAAACATTCCAAACATATATAAATGGGTATTTATAGCGTACTATATATGTGGTTATGGATATAATGTGAGCATCTATTCGAGTCATCAGTAGGTTTTTGGAGAACCACCTAGAACTAGTGGAGGTATTCTAACAAAAACGTTATCATAAAACTATACATATGGAACCATAAGAGGCTCTTTATGGTAGACGATGAAGATAACAATTATGATGGATGTTGGAAGGTGATTTTGAGTTGTTGGGACCAAGTATCATGCATGATACATTGTAGAAGATTCAGTTTAATTATAATCATATTTCTATGGAACATAACTGATAGAAGTTTCATAATGATATATGTCGGAAAACCCTAGACATTAAAGAGGGTGAGAGTATATTTCTTCTAGTGTCTCCAATATTGGGTTATCGTAGGGTACAAAGTCATGGAAATTTGGGTCCTCAGTTCATTGTACCATTTGTGTTTCTAGAGAGTATTGGGCCAGTGGTGTAGTGATTTTCTCTTCTATGGTCATAATGTTCTAAGCATGTTGTATTCCATGTGTCAAAACTTTGGTGGTATCAACCCGACATTTACAATGTGAGTGATGTGGATGAAAATTAGATTGTGAAATATTTGTCTGTTAAGGAGAATCTGATATATGTGTTATATCGCAATGAGAATTTTTTGCAAGTATAGACCATGATGATTGTTCAGGTATTGTCGATACATGGGAGTTTGTAGAAAGAAACATTGGAGATAGAAAGGGACAAAAGGATATGTAGTCCCGACCTTTTGGAATTGGAATCATAGATATTGTTGTCACTGAAACATGGGGATATGCTACTATAATGTGGGGATATTATAAAATGCTGATATTTTATATAGTTGTATCAAGCTTGTTTACATGTACTCTTTTTTCCATGGTTTTATTACATTTTTAAGGTTTTACCTTTAGGTGTTTTCGGGTGATAATTTTAGAAAAGTGAGAAAAATAGAGTAGTGAATGGTCGACACATGGTTTACCTAAACGTGTGCCCTGTCCCAGCAAATCGTTAAATGCAAGACATAGTGGTTTTGTATAGATTTTACATAGATTTTCAAATCAGTAATTCCTAATATGAGGAACCATGCAACCCCTAGAAGAGGTACATATTTTGGTAAACAGTTAGTATAAACCTGGTGCCCCATGTAGCAATCATTGTGTAAGAGGATTTAATACAATTAATTTAAATAAAAAAATGTCAAACCATTGTTTAATACACCAGAACAACATACCTAAAACCATAATTTATTTCACTCAAATTAAAATCCTACTTGAGGGATTCAAATTTCATTTGACTTTGGTTCTAGTTTATTCAGATGCCAATTGGATGGTTTGTGCCTCTTTAGGTATGTGGATTCTTCCTGATTGATTTCCTATTCTTCTACTATTATTTTGGCTGTAATTTATTCTTTTGTTGTTTGGATATTGACCTATTATAGTATATATAGTTCTAGGATTATATATCTATATCTATGATTGAGATACTGAATTGTTTGATCTTGGATTATGTGTTATATCTAAATCTCATTCTACGTCATTATTCCACTAAAATTTAGAGGTTTCATTGGGAGATTCCTAGTCAATAAATTTATTTAGTTGGTTTTTTATTCAAATAAGATTTACTTAATAAAAATTACATGCATGTGATTATATAATTCTTGTTGTATGATTAACAATTGAGTTCTTCGTGATAATTATTTAATTGTGAGAATTAATAAATTACGGTTTTCCAAAATTAGGAATTTGATGGAATAATTGAAATGTGAATTAAGAGTATTAATTGATGAATAAATTATAGAGACATTGAATTTTGTGATGATAAAATTAATTATGGATATATTGAATTATGAATAGAGAATAATTAATTATTGAATTAATTATGGGGTATTATGATTTCAAGTTGGGATAATTAATCATTTGAATTAATTATTGTTATATTTGATTTTTTTAATTGGACATAATTATTTGATGAATATATTAATGGATACGGTTGTGATTATGAATAAATTGATATGGATAATCAATTATTTAATTAGTTGATATGTATGAGAAGATTAATCTATTATTGAAATAATTAATAGATTTGAGAATATAAAATAATTTTTGAATTAATTAACAGAGTTGAGATGATTAATTAATTACTGAATTACATAATGGAATGATATTGAGATAATGACTGATAAAAATGGCATTCATATGTGATATTGATATAATTAATGGTATCAAAAACATTCATATATGATATTGAGATAATTAATTCGTATAATGAAATTGATATGTGATATTGAGATATTTTATGGTAACAATGGCCTTTATATGTGATATTGAGATGATGAATTGTAACAATGGAATTCATATGTGACATTGTGATAATGAGTGGAAAAAATGTAAATCCAATATAATAATGAATCTTTTAATGGTTACTATGGAATTTAGGTACACTATATCCATTGGGGATAGTAAATACATCGAGGAGATATGAAGAAGGTATTGACGTACAAGTTTCTTTGAGAACCTAGGGGTTTAGGTGGTTAAACAACGAATAATTGATAATGTGATAAATATATACTTATAAAATGATTAATTAAAATTATAAATCTACACACACTGTTTTCAATAAATATTAATTTAGACGTCGTTGGTGGTGGCATACTAAGTTGTACTCACACCCAACTCAGGCTGCCTAATTGGTACCCAACTAGATTTCTTTGATGTAGGACAGGCTAAGGGGAACAACTCTGTATTTGATGGTCGAGTTGGTATAGATGGAGGATAAATGAACAATATGTGGTTCGAGACCATCTAGAGTAATTTATTTTCCTTTAATTTTTAGTTTGATTTTTGACACATGGAACCCAGATTTTCATGACATATCAACAATTCACTTTGATATTGTATATTCATTATCATCATTAGATATATTAATTTTTTTTGTTATGTTTTTATAATTTTGAATAATTTATATTTATTTATTATAGTGTATTACTCAGATTAAGTGGGTATAGACTCCCACTAATAAATATTAGACCCTCCATTCTAGTGGTAAGCCTCTAGAATATGGGGAGAAGAACTTGAGGTCATGTGATCGACTGGATCGGCGCACTAGATTGTGGAACATATGTTAGGATGTTACAATATACGATCATCCATTGATATATAACCTAATCCACTACGATATTATCTCCCAAATATTATTTTGATAAATCCTCTCTCACACTAATGTACGACACTTTTTAGGATTGTGTTCATGTGATGAATTTTTCCTTCATCTCACATAAAATACTTCTGATCACAAATACAATGTTTCTACATGGTACGTCTATAAATATTAACTTTCTCCTCCTAATATGACTCTTAGAAAACTCGCAAACTGATTTGTATCCCCATGTGGATATGTTTTGATTCCATGTGATTGGAAGTTAGAAAAATTACCAACTATGATCATAATTATCATCTTGTCCGTCTAACTCTAAAAGTGTACACAACATGCTTCAATCAATGAACTCAGCTCCCCATTTCCATTTTATTCTAAAATTGAGAATTTTTTCTCCTAGAAAAAATTCATTTATTCAATTACACCACACTCAATAAAATTCCACTAGAAATCCATTTATCCTGTTCAATATATGAAAATAAATATCATGGTAGAAAAATAGAAATTACACAAAGAATAACTTTTTCCAATGGAATTTCTCGTATATACCCTCTTATGTGGTTAGTGTTATTTTTCGTTAAAAAGGGGTTTTTTTTAAAATATGATTTTTTTATTTCATAAAATTCACCGAAATTTAACAAGTTTATATGAATTAAACACCCTACAATTTTCATCAAATTAATCATTTGAAAAACAAATATTATCTAAATGAATAAACATACATAATTTATTATATTAAAATAAATACAAAAACATTTGGAATAATATAATTTAAATAACACTTCATCATTTTATGATATATTTCTCTTTATATAAATATAAATTCATTGATGTCTTACTTCACTAAAAAAAAGAACATTAAAAACCACAACACACAATTCTAATATCATCGTCTAGCTATTTGAATGGTGGGTATAATAATATTAATCACATTATAAGAAATATGTATAAAAAAATTCATAATTTAAATGTATTGATTAATTATTAGTATGTAAATTCTTAATTGTTATTAAATCCTTTTTTTTTGCATTAATAATATTTTTTTGGTAAAAATAGATCTTTATTGAATTTAATTTAAAAACATAAAAAAATAACTTGAACTATTATAAATTTAATTTAATATAATTATTAACATTTTTTAAATAATAATTTCAATATTTACATTTGTATATTATTTTTTATTTTTATAAAAAGATTTATTTTTTATTGAATTTTTAAAATGATGATTGATTAAAATTATATTTTCTTTGGAATAAATCATGTAATTTAAATATCATAATATTTAGTCATTTTTTTATTAATTTTTGGGAAAAAATCCCCCAAGGTAACTTTGAAGTATTTTTGGGTTGATTGTGTTTGTTGACAAAGCAGGTTTCCATGGTGAATTGTCATGTTCTAGATATATTTTTGACAATCAATGTTGAAAAAGTACAATGACAATGGAATGGGATTTTGGTGGTTGTTTAGCATTGTGAAAAGATGATATCCTTGAAGATCATATTTAAATATGGAAAAGGCATGAGTTTCACGAAAATTGATTCATTGATTGAATTTCGTGTAGACAATAAGAATATTGATGGTGTTCTTCACAATTACATCAAGCTTCACGAATGACAGATGTTGAAGCACATCGCGGGGGTTAAGGAAATTGCGAGGGAGCATCAAGGCGAAGACATGAAGGAATTGATAGTGATGCTCCACGATCGGAAGATTTCTGAGGTACATCGCGAGATTGAGAGAATTTCAGCAGAAACTTCAGTGCATCGTGATTTGTGATGACGTGGTATTGACTTCTCATGGAAGGATCGAGGGTCAGTGGAATCACCTATAAATTGGGGTCGACCCCCTTGAGGGATGTAGAGAGGTTTTGATAAAAATATTTTCTCTCGGTTCGTGAAGGTGGTTCACGAAGGTAGTGTTCTTCACGAAAAAGAGGTGCTTCGTGGCGGCTAATTTATCTCCATGATGGAAGTGCGCTTTTCAAGGCCTCATGCTCTAAAGAGTGTGATTCGCAAAGGGGAAGAGGCTTCGCGATGGCCTATGCTTTCCAATGTCTTTAGCTTCGCGAAAAGGTAGGAGCTTCGCAAAGGCTTGTTTGAGATTCGTGAAATTGGAAGCCTCACGAAGTAGGGTTCTTTGCGAAGGTGTTTCAAAGTGAGTTTCCCAATGTTCCGGGGAAAAGGGGTAATCATCAGTGGATAAAATTTGAACTTCAATTGAGAATCTTCAGATATTGGAGAATGCATTCATTAGTGACAATGAAGAGACCTACAGGCCTATAAACTATGAGTGGATCTTCTGAAAAAGTAGTGAGCTCACTTCAGTTGAGAGAATAGTGAGTTCTAAAGTTTTGACTGGTTGTAAACCAGGAGGGACAGTGAGTCTACATCGAACTTCTAAACAATAGTACGCTTATAGTGGAATTGGTACATCGACACACTCCTAGTGTATGCTCCTTGGACGTATCCCAGTGAGGGTGAAATAAGTAAAAATAGTTATGTCCTGTGCATGCTTTAATGTTTGTTCATACTCTGAATTGGAAAGGAGAGAGAAGAGGGTTTTGTCTAACAGCAAAACAAGTTCTAAAGGGGAAGTTGTTATAACATGTCATTCCCTGATTCACCCCCACCCTCTCAGGGTATCTAGACTAGTGTACCTAAATTTTTTTATATAATATCTATTTGGTTTAATTAATTTCATTAGTATCATCATATTAAATGATTTTCTTATAACACAATTGTTATGCATAAAAGCACATTGTTCTTAAAACCCATTTATATCCTTTTTTCATATTTATTTTTAAATTAACTACAAAAAATTATAAGACATAAATTTTATAAAATCTATTACATATTATGAATTAGTTTTTATAATCATTGTATATTGTTCCCTTTTATATTTAAGACTTTATAATATTAACTGTAGTAAAATATATTACCTTCGTATAGGGAAAATCAAGTAATTATGGTTAAAAGATAATGGGATAATGAATCAATAATCTACCTAAAAATTTATATTATTTATTTTTATGAGATTAATTAAAAAATATCCATTATAATAGTTAATACATGGTATGTTAAGGATTTTAGCTGTTGTTAATGGAATATATATTATTTTCCGTAATGAATAAAATAAATGACCCTATTTTTCAATTAATATTATCTTATAATTTCACATAGAGGTAAATATAAATTTTGAATGAATTTTAATAATTATTTTTATATTAATGACATTAGTTTTATGATGTTAATTTATTTATAATATCAACAGATTGTATAATTACATTAAACACTTATCCAACAATGATACTTTTCTTCTCAATGTAGTGTGAAAATCAAAGTAAATAAATTTACATCATTATAAATAATATTTCTATGATGAAATATGGTTGAAAGATACTATACAATAAATAATATCAGTTTATTATAAGGATTATATTGTAATTACATAATTTACATCATTCATTTAATGTAAAATTAAATTAATTGTTTGGAAAACGAAATTAATGACATTTTATGGAAATAATGTCTTATTAAATTTTTAAACATAAAAAAACATGAAATGGGAAAATGAGGTTTTATATGGATTAAGATTTTAAAACATTTTCGTTTATGTGTAAATTTTTACATTACATATAAAATTACTGCCCTTTATGATTGAAAAATTCATTAATGTTATTATGGATAAATTTTCATTAAAAGGATTTATACAAAGAGATATGTGTTAAAATTTACCAATGAACTTTCATAAACCTCACAAAATTATTGTAATTAAACCATATGAGTATAAAATTATAACATGCGATGTTTATTGGGCTATTGTTCCAAGAAAGTGACTTAATAGTATTTTAGAACATTGACAAATTTCAATGGTGGAACTCACATCAATTATACAAGAACACACCATCTCTCTTTTCATTACTCCAATTTGAGAAAACCTCAATTTTCAAAAACCTACACAAATACATTATAAAATTATATATCATTGATATATTGGTTTCAAACTACATCAATGACTATTCCAATAGTTTTTAAGTGGGGATCTAAAGGATGTCTATTGGAGATGAGGTATTTGACAGAACAAATTTTTTTATGTTTATTTATTAGTCTACTTTCTAAAAAACAACTACACCGGTTATAAAAGAGTAACTCCAATGTCATTAAAATTTTGAGATGTTATTATAAATATGGGAGTATCTTTTTCAAAAATATTTCCTTCTTATATAATAAAAAAACAATATCCATGCATATATATGGCTTACCGTCTCCAAATAGTGGTGTAAATATTTTTACATCCCCAAATTATTTATTTTTTTATAAATATATAACTAATGATTATTTCTTATATTTAAAAAATATAATGGTTATTTATTTATAATATATCATGTACCTTCTCAATGTCAAATCCATTGTAAAATTATAATGTTTCTCTTGTGTACGTGTGGACTACAACCTCCTCAAAGCAACGTGATACAATTTATATTTTCACATTAAATGGATGGTAATATTGATAATTTTAATCAATATATATATAATATATGACATGATAAGAGTTATAAATTGGTGAACTATTTTCTAAATTTAATTTATTTCATCTATTGAAATGTCAAAATATTGTTAATGGGTATGTACAACCTATTGTCTCCGTGAATGGTGTAATTCATTTTTCAATATATATATATATTTTTATGACATTAAATATATATATATATATCATGAATTTATAGTATATTTTTATAATTATTAACATTCTATTTATTTTCTAACCGTAATCAAAATATTTGATCTAAGACTACCGAACCAAAATTCTCATGAAAATGATTTAGTGAGCAACTGAAACAATGATTGTTAAAAATTATTGTTAAAAAAAGGGCTACAATGTGTTATAAATAATCAATATATGATAATATAGATATGTATATGGTTATTATATTCATGTTTAATAACATTATTTTTTCTATATTGGAGGATAAAATAACTTATGAGACAATTTTAACTCGATGTAAGAGATTTTGTTTCAAATTCATCTCTGTTGAAATATATTCTGTATTATCATCCTATTTAAATTTATTACATTTATATATAGACCGTTTGATGTTTTTAGCAAGACTATATATTTACTAATGATGTTTCATGTTTCTATTCATATTACTCTTTCAGGGCAGTACAATTTAAAGGTTACAAATCGGGATAGAATTTATTTTACAAACTCATTTTTTAAGATTGATCATATGATAATTGATGTAATCATAAAATTTTTCATTCATAAAAACATAATTTTTAATATAACTAATATATTTATGTAGTTTCCTTTTTTATTTCCGCATTTACACAATATTTAATATCAATAAAAAACATTTAAAATATAATATGATCATATTTCACTTTCTAAGTTGGTTCAATTTGCATCAATTTTTGTTTTTTAAAAAATATTATAGAAGTCCTATTTATTTTCTCAAATTATTTATAATGAACATTATAATTTTTATTTTACATTTTATATCATTTTAAATAAATCATTCTACTATCTTTTAAATGGATCATTTTGTACATTCTTTTCCCAAATACAAGAGTTATGATACTTTTTATCATATACTGTGTTAATAAAAAATCCTATCTTCATAACAATTTTACGATATTTAGCATATTCAACTAATTGTTAGTGTTTTCAACATTAACAATCTTAAATGAACACTTATTTTCAGTTTATTAATCTAATTTTTTATTTTAAAAAATTCATAATTTTATTATGAAACATGTATTTTTTATTAATTGGTTGTTATATTTTATATATTATCAATTTTTGGTTTATTAAATATTCCTTGAATCGTTCAATTTACTGTGATCATATTTCATTTAGAAATATCGTTTACAAAATAATCTGTATTATTTTTAGTTCATTACAATTAATGGTATACAATTATTTTATAAAGTGTTTTATTTGAATTTAATTTACATTATAGGGGATATATTTATATTCCATACTCTTTATAAAATGTGGAAATTTATTGATAAGGAATATTACATATGTATTTAGTTCATCAATAAATATTTGTGGAAACAATTAGACATGCATTGATGGGTGGGGCCATGTTATTGATATCCCCTAGATTCATCGATGGGTGTAATGAGACAAACCGGTTTTCTAGCCTTATTAAATTAATACATGGGGTATACCAAACCTTAGATTAAACATTCTTGGAACAAGAATTATTTGGAAATGATATCATGACGATTACGATCATAAAATCTTTTATTAAGCATCTAATTCATTAAGAATAAAATTTTTATTATTCATGATAGTAATGTATTGAAATCATCTAAGGATGAAATTAGTGACCATGTAATGGATTAAATGACATGTAATTTTTTACATTTATCTTCACATATTAATTAATCCATATTTAATTGTGGAAGATTTTGTAGAACATAACCCATACCTAGAATATGCGATCAACCATTATTTATTTTCCATTCCCAAGATATGAAGAGCGGATCTTAGAATACTATCAATGAAATGACAATGTTTTTAATGATATATTTTTATTATTTTCAATGTAATATAGTAATCATATATATATAGATATCTTTTCATGAATACTATGTTTATCTATCAATTATAGTGAGATCCCATGTATATTATACGAATGTAATAAAGGAGGAATCATCTCTAAGTTATAGGAGTTCCTGTTTTTATAGTCTGTGATAGATAATTTTTTTTAAAAACATGATATGTATATTTTAATTAATTATATCTGACATTATAATAATTATTACCCAATATAGCATTTTATAAAATTTTCAACTATATGGATTTTTATTTTTTCCTCAATATTCATGATGATTATGAGTTATATAGCTGTATTTAATTATTTAACGATAGTGAGAAATAATTAAAGGGAAATATACATCTATAAAAAAGTAATTATTTCGATTTTAATTTATATAATATGTTGGTGTTGAAACTACAGAAATTATTTAAATATTTGGGTACCTTATTCGGGTTATAAAAAATAACCTTGATCATAGGGGGAAACAGATTTTTTTTTAAAATACGATTCACATGTGATGTATAAATTCATATGACAGATTGCTATATAATTTAATATAACTACTAATCCATCAGTAGTAGGACACTAAATTATGTATCTCAAAATGATATTTAGGCTTTTGGTTTGTAATAATTGTGAACTATTTATTTTGTAAATGTATTCGTTATGTAGATAAGTTGATTAGTAGTGGTCATTGACCTAGAACACTAAAGAGGATGAATAAATAAAAAGAGTGGAATCGAAGGATTTTCTTGTGATTTTCATTGGGAAATACTTTCATAGAGAAAAGAGTTGTAAAATGGTGAAGTGTTACCTAACATTAATGAAAGTGGAATATGAACGTGTGGTAGAGTTTCATGATTACTTTACAAGATTATCTAAGACTGAATCAGAATATGTATGTTATTTAGAAATAATTATTGAAAATTGTTTTTGGATATTATTATATAGAATCTAAAAAGATAATTATTTTCTTGAAAATATACATTATAAGATAATATATTATAACATATTATTAATAAAAAAATATTAATTTTCAAGATGCTATATCTTTATTAGAAATTAATGTACGAAGATTTCAATTGAGCAAAATGAAAAATGGTTTACATCAGTGACACATAAGTGATGTATGGAATATGAATAAATAAAAAATTGAGATAAAAAGTATTCCAAATTTTTTGAATGGTGTGATGGTTTGTTACATGTTTAGGGATAATGGACAGATGGCTAATTATATTATGAAAATGAAATAAACTATTTCTAGCAAGTCAATCACAAATAATGTGAAGATACACTAGTAAAACAATATCCCTAATTGTTAAAAGAAATCAACTATAGAATAATATATGGAAAAATCCTAATAATATATAATTACCATAGTCTATGTGGAGGTTCTAGTTGAAGTAGTGATAACTACACTTGTATTCCACTCTAGGAGTGAAAATGTATTATTTGATAAAATATAAACCCGCAAATTAAAATATTAATAAATTTCAAAGAGAATAACTTTACCACCATAGTGATTAGATGTTGTATTACTAGTGAAAACTCTTCATGGTTGGAAGATCACATTTAATTTATATATCTACATTAGGATTGAAGTTTAGGGGAATTTTATTCATGAGATTCTTAATAGTATTCTTATTGTTGAATATGATAAAAATTATCGCATGGATTTAATATCTTATTTTATATCCAATATCAACTGTAAATTAGGGTAATTTATATTTTATATTCCAAATCCACCAATGAGTCACTATTGGTGTGAGAATGAAGATTAAATCTAAATGAAAATTGATTCCATTATTTGGGTTTAACCTCATATTAATGTGGTATAATTATCCCACACTACTGGAAACTCATCATTGAATATATTCCTATTATATGGGAGTTTAGTGATGTCATTCTATAAGTTATTTCTTTTCTTCCAATGAATTGGGATGTTGAGTTTACCATATAACCCATTACTAGTTCTACAACTATTTTTAATACTCCATATATAATGGACATGATTAGGATGCATGAATTGTAGAATAATTTCTAGGATAATCTATATAATGGATTCATTCCTCTGAGTTCATCAGCATATTGTTTATCTTTTGATTTTATTAAGAAAAAACATTCATTAAAGAATATATTCTTTGATTTTCAAGAACATAACAAAATTAAAATTTTGAAAACGTATCTTATACACCCAATCTGTGTCCTATTTAACCAGTTTTGAGGAGGTTTATATTTTTCAATGATTTTTCTTCAATTCAGATAAAAATAGAAAAGTGTCCTAAAGCAGGATATAAAAAAACAACATTTTATTTGGAGTACGGTAATTATAAATGATTAGTAAAACCATTTGGACCTAAAAATTCTTTTACCACAATAATAAATTAACTGAATTTACTATTTCATGATTACTATACATAGTTTATGGTAGTATTTATAGATTATATAATTATATATTGTAAGAGGAAGGAAGAGAATGAAGACCATTTTATAATTGGGAGGAATAACCAATGAACCAAGAATTTGTAAGTTAAATTTAATAGGTCTAAATTTTGTATTTAGAATGATGAATTCTCAGATCATATAATTTTATGAAATGGTATATTGGTGGGATATTCAAATATAGATGTTTCATAGAAATATATGAGAGAAACCATAGTAATGAAGATATTTAGTTTTCATGGGATTGTTTGATATTATCAATATAGTGCGAGATATTTCTCATTACTATATATTCCACTCAAGATGTTGACTTAAACAAGGGTTATGTAAAGGATGACATGTGACAATTTAGGAATTTTTCAATGAATCAAAGTGATGTTTAGTTAGTTATCCTATGTATACACTACCATACCATGAAAAAAGGTTTTCATATATAGTCATACAATAATTTATGGAATATAATTATTACCCATTATAAATTATACTGTGATATATTATTCCCCTTGATAATTTAAAATTTATGAGAAAGAATACCCAACTCGTGAATTGAAACTTAAAGGAATGTGTTTTCAATTGAAAATATGGAGGAATAATTTTTACGCTTAACAGATTGATATATATACAAATAATAAAATATTTATGTATATATATACATATAAATTAATAAATTTTCACTAAATAAAATGGTTGGAGTTGATCAATGATGATAAATACTAAATATATTTTGACCATGTGAAAGAGACCAATGAGGCTGATGATCAATATCAGAATGACCATATTAGTTTTTCCACACTAATTAATGAAAGTGATCGAATATTTAATTATTTTTATAAGATGTATATCGAAATTTTATAAATTGTTAAAAATTATTATCTTTCTCGGATGAATGTTAAACCATCTATTAATGAGAAGATTAATAAGGTGTAGAGGGATGATGTGGAATTACAAAAGATGATGAGTAATGTTTTAATGTTCAAACATGATAATATTTGAATGATAAGGTTCACAAAAAAGGTTGTTTTACATCAATACCGAAGTTAAAGGATTAGTTGGATGAAGATTATAGGTCATCATTTTCTATCGATTTTTGATGTAAATATATTTATAGAGATCTCAATGTGTATTCCTAGGGGGATAAAATGAAAAATGATATTTCATAGTATGTATCTATATGTGAGATGTCTAAGAGAGTTGTGTTTTAGAGATATTATAAAAATAGTCAATTTAATCCATTAACCATAATAGAATGGAAAGGATAAATCCTAAACGCTGATTTAATTTTTTAACTCTCTTAAAATTATAAGGGAACAACACTATTTGGTTTGTAGTAAAACAGCTATCAAATTTAGTGAATTTTTTAACATTTATAGTATATTTCCATCTTATTCACATTACTAAATAATACATTAATGATTTTTGGAAGTTTCTTGGTGTAAAAATATCAATTGTATCTTATCATGATCCATGTTTTTCCTCGATGTTTTGGAGAAACCATCAGAAGACACTAGATATAAATTTTAGTTAAAAACAATTTTTCATCCATTAGAAGATGTTTGATATGATATGACAATTAAAACTCTATGATACATGTTGGGTGCTTTATCTATGTATTCCAACAATAGAAATGACAAAAACCTTCTATTACTAAAATATTCTAACAACAACATATTTCACTCAGTCATTCAGATGGCCCCTTGCCAAGACATATATGGATGGATGTTAATAAATCCAACATGTTGGGAATAACATGAAAAAAAAATAATATATTGGGACCTGGTATATATGATGAAATGGAAGATAAGGTTAGATCTAATCATTGTCAAATAATGGTATCTTAATTTCTAAAAGAACATTGTGTTGTTAGTAAGTAATGAGATATATATTTTGAAATTGGTTATATTATATTCTTATATATGTATCTTTGGAATTCAATTATGATATATAGAAATAAGGGATAGTGGAAACCAAGATATATCATTCCGTTCAAAGTTATTGATCACATTGGAATGGAAGAATATTATTTTTAGATTCCACTATATCTCTCTCACCATCAAAACATGTTCCATGTATATTTATAAAGGAAGTAGATATTTGATCCTCGTAATATATTGAACTAAATTCCCATAATGATATTTTTTGATTTTTATTATGAGAATCAACTAATGGGTATTATATATCAATGTTATGATTTTCTATGAAAAAACCAATCATCTAGTAAATGTTTTTTTGGAAAACTGATAAATTTAATGAAGCGATAAGGGAACATATGGTAATGAAAATTAATAATTAACCTTAAATTTTCTATACTATAGGGATGAAATTTATATTAAGAAATTCATATAAGGTGTATAAATCATAAAACAAATAAATTTTATAATATACATCTCAAAAAATAGATATATTTACTTTGCTATCATTATTTACATGGAACATTGAGTTTCAAAAAATTCGGACAAACAATTGAAATATTATCTGTTATAAAATAATATGTATGGTTTGAATATAGAAAACCACATTATAAAAAATATTTTAATTATATTTATAAATTTAATTTTTTTTTTGAGTAAATCCATTTTACAAACCAATAATATGTTTTATTATGAACAGATGTCAAGAACCTTCCCTCGGGGAAAAAGGATTGTCTACCCCATCTCGCCTTCTTTAGGATAGGTTTTGGTGAGTAGCACCAAAAGGGCATATACCAATAAGGGAATGCATTTCATATAAACTTGTACACACACATATTAGGTATATGACATAAGAAAACCACAAAGTAGAACTTATGATAGTAAATGTGTGAACCAAAAGAAAAAAGGGCTAGAATACAAACTCAAATGAAAATAATGTATAGAAAATTTGAAAAACATTCTCTGAAGGACATCCACCAAGTATCCTACTTGTAGTGTTGGTACATCTCTTCGTCTGTCATCACAAATGCTCACCATGTCTACCAATAAACTATGATCACCATCTAGTCCTAGATTACATGTCTCTGTATAGTTGGTCATTATTTTCACAAGATACAACAAGGTGTGGGTAAAGCCCATACATGGGTGAGTATAACAATACCCAGTAGGTACCCTGATTCCTTCTAAGTCTCCGATAATTCCATATGGAAAACCCAAAAATCATGATCTCATTCAAAAATAATAATGTAAAAGACTGCTCGCACAAGCTATACAACATAGAGAATATGAATAAAGATGATTAGACTTGAGATAAATCATTTTATGCTATTTGGTAGCATGAATAATGATCTGATAATGGTTTCATTGCTATCGATCCATGAAGGGTCACGCTGCCACTGATCCTCGATGGGTTGTCGTACGACCGATCCAAAAAGGTTTACGCTACTCTTGACCCACAGAGGGTCTCACTTAAACTATTCAATAGAGGGTTTCACTGCTGTCAATCCAGGAAGGGTCACTCTCATATCGATCATTGAAGGGTCATTCCATTTCCGATCCATGGAGGTTCGCACAGCTGCAGATCCACAAACGGCCTCTCTATTGCCGATCCATAGAGGGACCCTCTTCACTTGATAGCTAGCCACATGATTACCACCCTTAGCGTGCATCAGTTTCATAGGTTTTTCTGCTCAATATACTGGTCATAAATCAACCTCTAGGATTTACCATGAAGAAGTAACCCAATAGACCATCTTGTTGTAATGGTTCCAATGCGATAGATGGCACATCAATCATATAACCGGTCTGTATGATATAATAAAAAAATTAGATTGGGCCCGGTTTGAAATGAGTTTGATCCATCTCAGCCATACTCCAACTTCTTCCAAAACCCATGCGGAGTATCTCAAAAGTACCGACCCGTCTAATGGGTCCGAACTCAATAGACTATGCATCATAATGATGACTAATTTTTGAGATATATCTGTTTTAGTGAAACTCCACCCATCGGGTCCAAGTTCGGTAAGGGGTTGGCTTCAGGGTTCGGCTCCAGGGTTCAGCCCTTTTTGCTGGTTTGGCCCCGCCGGTGGGTCTGGCCCATCATGAAGGTCTGGCTAACCTGGAAAACCTGACCCACATGCATACCAGTTCTCCTAACTGGTGGCGCCAGTAGGGGGATGCCCCTCCTTACGAAACAAATGGCTAGAGTCAGTCGTTAAGTGCATCCAAGTGCATCGAGTTGGAATCTTCATTTTCCCCACATGGCGTGTCTATGTCATGCCTTCCACCCACCATGGGGAGGCTGGTCATGGCTCTTGGCCTTGTGGCGCCTGCAGGTGTCACCATCTCTACAAGACTAGCACGACCCAACCGTCGTGCTCTTGGTGCCGCAACGGCGCTGCAACGTTGTTGATGTCGTGATGACTACTGCTTTTTCGGGCCTCTGGAGATGTTCTGGTGGTTTGTTTTCCTTCTCATCTACACCTATGGGCCTCTTGGGTTTCCGCCTTCACTATGAAGCCATTGGATTCAACATTCCTCTACGTTTCCCATTCGAGCACAAAAAATAGAAAAAAGCTAGAACAGGGGTGGGGGGGGGTTTGAGCCTTGTTTGTATTGGAAAGTTCCCTCCGTGTTTGTGGTTTAACATGGGGAAGGAATCAATAGTCATTTGAAAGAAGGTAAATATACAAAAAGACCCCACAAAAACCACCTGCAAGAACAAATAAGTTTTAGATCAACCTACTTGTCGGATGATCAACGTTCATTGTATTTTATAATAATGGAAAAGAGGAGTCTTTTAAACAAATAAAACAATTATACTCGCTACCTGGATTTGGAGGAATCTGTTGGGGATAACGAAATGAATATATGATCAAAGACATTCTCCATCGGTCATTGATTTCTGGTCCTAAACCTCCAACATTCTTCAATCAATCACTATTCATTATTTGAGGGTGGCTTTTTACCTCCCCGGATCCAGTTACCTCGAGTCAGTACATTATTACATAACATTGGCATCATCACAAGAGATCAAATATAGAATGACCGACCAGTTTAGTAGTATTGGAAGTACTATATAAATACATAAGATTAACAATACATTATCAAATGAAAAACAACAACAACATTGTCTCCTTTCACCACATTCATATCCCTTGGTCTATCCCTACAGATTAGTCTTAATATGCTTCTTCGCATCCTGGAAAAAATAAAACATAGTAAGGGGTGATACTTTTTGCTCAGTAAGGGTAACAAAATAGCGGAAACATTGATAAATATGCATAAACATTAATTTAAATTTATAAGACTAAAACAAAAGGCTTATAAAAAAATTCAAAATAATTTGGAGAATATAAATCAAACAATGAAATTTACTTCTTCACATGGATAATATACTAGTCAAATAACCACATGCAATAACAATATCCAATTTCTTAATGATGGAATGCATAATTCCAGACTTCATAACAACATAGTAAAGGCCACGCGTCATGACTAAAAATAATATTTTGTCAATGTCGTATTCCAAGACACTAGTTTGTCTCATGCGACCTATCGATGCATTGAGAAGATATAATGTGCTCCACCCGTCACTTACTAAATCAAATGCATTCCAAAAAATGAAAAGGTTTAAACATGACATAATCATTCTTATTAAAACCAGCTTACCAAATCTTAATAGATTATCTATAAACCATGAATGTTATAAGTAGAAATCATTCACTATCAAACCTATCACAAAACCTTCAATACCGTATGGATGATTTGTATCATAATAAATCAACTTCAAATAAGATTAAAATCCATCCATTGATGTTGACATAGATAAAATGAATAATATTTGAAATAAATACACAATTCCATTGGGAAACCATTTAAAAGTCACATAAATATAAGAGAAAACATTTATTTTGGAAATATTTATATAATCTTGTAAGGGACGCTTTGAAGGTGTTATAACAGTGGAGAATATCTGCACCCGCCATATAATTTAAAAAACATTCTTTCATTAATATTGTGGAAAAGGTTGTAATGGACTTTGTTTGGAAAACGAAGGAATTATTCTCTTTATCAACATCTTATAAAAAGTCAAACAATGGTATAAATGACTTAAACCAATAGTATAGAAAATTTTAAAAATGATTTGAAATACATTGTTAAGAAACACAGATTTGGATGATAAATAGGTCCAAATAGAAACTCGCGTATAAACTACCTTGGAAGATGAAGAGATTGTAGAATTAAAACATACCCTGTAATTTTCATTGATAGAGGGTAAATTAACCTTATGTATAATAGTTAAATAATTTTTATTAAATTATACGAGAACCACATACATAATATGATATCATATATGATCTTCTAATATTACTTTGTTTATAATATTTTTTTAGAATCATTGCTTTTGGTGTGAACTGATTGGTTTTCAGTTATATTTTTTTTACGTAAGTCACGTTTGATATGGATTGTATGTTTTTTGTTTATATAGGTTATATTTTTTATCATACCCATCCAAATAATGATTTTTTTGAATTACTATCTACATCATGATGAGGAGTCGGTAAGTTGTATGTACGCAGGTATAGTGACATTTCATTCATAGGATGGATAAAATAATGAAAATGGTTGTAACATATTTATAATAACATCACAGTATGTATAAGGTACTAGATTTATTATTTTGGTATGGAAACAAAAAATAAAAGGTAAGTGGAAGAATTATTGAACTTTGAATGGTGTGGTGAAATTATTACCTCTTTTCCGGGTGTTTTTTTTGAGTTGATCAAAAGAGCTCCATAGGTTGGCTTTTTGATAAAGTAAGGAATCTAGGTATAAGTCAAGGCAGTTGGTAGGATATTTTATCAGGGTTTGGCCAATCCAAATGGCTTTGGAGGTGTGATTTTTAGTAAAGGAGAAGTTCCCCTTTATAAGAGAGGTGAGGGTTATAGTAGGAAAAGCATGAAATATTATTTTAGTATACAATCATATTCAGTTTATAATGGCACCAAAATGATTTATTTCGAGGATAAGGAATCTATGGGTCTATAAACTCTCAAAAATAGGTTATAGACAGGTTTTGGTCACCATATATGCCTTATCATTAATATTTAACACTTATTTAATTAGTTTAACTTTTACCATGTATTCTTGTACTATTATAATAAATGGTTACTAAACATACTAAAAAATTCCAAGAGATGTCAAAGTGGTTCGTTAATGACATATGTATTATTATAAATGACCTTTTCTAAAACCTTATATTTTTAGGAATATTATACATATTAATAATATAGTATTTGTTTTAAAAAATATATTATGTCAATTTTGACGCTATTAAATATTTGATATTTTTTTCAGTCCAAACAACCGAATTACTTTGAAAAAATTCTATTAATCAACCATGAAAAGTCATAATATACTATAAAATTTGTGTAATTCATCAAAAATTACAATTTAATTTTTTTTGGATATTTACAATATAATCTATTTTAATCATTCATTAATAAGATAATTACTGCATCATCATTGTGTCACAAATAAATTTTATTATTCAAGGTTTAAAATTATATTTAAAATACAATTATGTAGGAAATCATTTTATATTACTAATGAATATGTACAGTCGGGTTTATATAATGTGAAAACATATATTAAATATTATTTGGTTATGAAAATTAGAATTTAACACTTTTAACTCTTCTTTAAATAAAATAATAATAAAAGTCTTAATATAATCTATGTGTACTAAAAGGTTAATATTTTATTCCTAAAATAGTTTTTGGTCGAAATAAAATTATCAAATAGATTTAAAACATGTGTTAGGGTATTAATAATAATATCAATTTTACCTTTAATTACACTAATGGCCCAGACCCTCTTGGTCCATTTCATTGCCAAATTCTAAGTGTTGGGGTGTCTTGTACCCACCAATCAGTTCCACCCATCTATCTCACAGATCAGCTTCATATATCAGGTTTACTGATCATCTTTACTTATTATCATCACATAACAGCTTCATGTGATCAGTCTCATAGATCAGTTTGACCAAATTGGTTTCACATATCAATTTCACCTGATCGGTTTCACGCAATCAGTTTCACCAAATCAGTTTCCTATATCAGTTTCAACCAATCGGTTTCACCCAATCAGTTTTACATATCTTTTCCACCCAATCAGTTTCAAAGATCAGTTTCAACAAATTAGTTTCACATATCATTTTCACCCAATCGGTTTCACAGATCGGTTTCACACAATCAGTTACATAGATCAGATTCACCCAATCGGTTTCACTTATCAGTTTCATGGAATCAGTTTCACCCAATCGGTTTCACACGATCAGTTTCACAGATAGGTTCCCATGACCGGTTACAAATATCGGTTTCACCCAATCAGTTTCACATATTGGTTTCACCCATTAGGATTCTATGATCGGTTTCACCCGATTGGTTTCAGATATCAATTTCACCCAATCGATTTCACAGATCGGATTCACTCAATTGATTTCACAGATCATTTTCACCCAATCCGTTTAACCCAATCAGTTTCACCTAATCATTTTCACTGATATTTTTACACAAACTTTTTCATAGATCAGTTTCACCCAATCGGTTTCGCAGATTGGTTTCACCCAAATCAGTTTCACATATCGGATTCACTCAATCGGTTTCACATATCGGTTTCAGAGGATCAACATCACAATATCAGTTTCATGGGATTAGTTTTACATGATGAGCTTCACAGGATCAGCTTCACCCAATCAACTTCACTGATCAGCTTCATTGGATTATATTCATGGGATCAGCTTTAAGAGATCAGCTCCACCGTTCGGTTTGACCTATCAGTCTCACCCATTGTCCATAGATGGGTGTCAGGGTATCCTTCCCAAATTTCCCGTAATTCCACTTTTAAGTCTATTAAACTTTCTAAAGTGGTTCAAATCCATTTTATCACCATAAACAACATTTTAAATCCCCTAAGAGTGGGGATAAACTCAATAGACCAGTTTCCCTCTCTTTAAAAAAAATCCATTAGTGCATAACTGTTATGGCCACCCCTCCAATGTGAATTATTAAATAATAATTAATCCCATCGCGTGTAACCATCCATCCTCATGGTGAAACCATGATCTAAATTTAATATCGCTCATGATTTATAATATGTCATAACTACAAGATATTTCCTTTTTATCGATGTAGAATTACATCCTTCTTCTTCTTGGATGGTTTCCTTCTTTCCTTTGTCTGTTTGGTGTCCCCTTTCCCAATTCTAGTGGTGCGCCTATAGTGAAGCCTTTCCAACTCCTTCTTGGTGTCCTTTGAGTTCCTCCCCTTCAAGTCGATCATCCCCAGGTTTTGGCTCCAAGAGAAATATTTTGATCATTGATCAACCAAGAAGGGGTTTTCTTCAGCCTATCATTACTATGCATCATGTGGGGTGGGAATGATAATGTTTTTACGTAGATGGTTGAAACCAAAACATAACAAAGATAACAAATGGATTTAATAAATAAAGGGTGGTGTTTGATGATGATGAAATAATCTTATACCTTTACATATATTTTATGAATTTTATGGGCTTATATCCACTAAAAATCATTGTCATTGGTGGTCCCTTATTGCGCACTAATGAACCTATGTTTTTCAGGATAATTATTTGATTGAATGGATGTAACAAGGAAACTGGTAAATCACATAAACTTGGTTGATTAAATGGATTCCCATTGAATATAAATAACTGGGTGGTCACCTCTGTTAACCAAAAATAATGACAGAACTAGATGAATGGATTATTTTAATTTTAAAAGTTCATGGCTCTTTTCTTGTGATGTTCACGATTGATGCTTGTTAGATGAAGTGGGTGGGGATGGGATATCCTACTGGGTTGTAGTGGTTTTGGGGAACTAAGGCCATGTGGGGCCATATGTTGGGGCATGGATTGGTTCCAATACTTTTAGGGATCTCACGGGTCCCTTTGGTGGTTGTGACCATACAAGAGAACCGGGTATGAATGATTGAATTACTTCTTGGATTGTTTTCATGCATTTCCTTATGGATATGCATGTTAGTTGAGAAGTAGTGGATAATTATTTATATAGAGTCACTTCAAGATGAAAACAATAATGGGTTCAATAGGGAATTGTTTTTCAGGAATGAGTTGTGACATGGTTGTTGTTGTGGTGTTTCTTATGAATGAATAGTTGTAAGGGTGTTTGTATATGGACTTGTGTGGGAAACCCTAGGCTAGGATGAGTTCTTGATACCTATATGTATAATTTTGTTTTTATGTTTATAACTTGTGCCCCACCCATGTTGAGAACTTCATGTCGAAAACCCCCATTTCATGGGGGAGGGTGTTTTTCCCAACACTCTTATGAGTGGATGGTTATTAGCTCCATTTCAACTCCCTTTATCAAGTATCCAAAGAATCTTTGGGTAGACTGTGATATCATGAACTCCATTATAGCACAATATTCTTCAGGCCTATTAGTTGTGGTGGTTGGCCCAGGTGTGTGTGGGTAGGTTGTTTCCCATGCGTCTTTGGGACGAGGCCCAGGTGTTTGTGTACATGGTTACTTTTGGTAGTTGTGGCCATGGTTTCTTCAGGCAGGATGTGTGGTTGTCCTAGACCATGTTTTTGAGGGAAGGTTATGGTAGTGGTATTGTAGTGAGAATGGTAGGGGAGGTCTGATGCATTGGATGACTTCAGTAACTAGAGGGAAAGGGGAGTAGTGTACCCAAACATTGATGTGTTTTACAATTACATTACTTGACATGTGTTATTTTGGTGAGTGTTCCTTGGTGAGGTATGGGTGGATAGTTTCCTTGATATGTTCTTTGATATCTACCTTTTCATGGGGCATTAGTATGTCTCCCCAATTTTGCATGGGAGCTTTTGTTTTTCCCTACCGAGTAAACATGTATACTAACCCTACATATATAAATCTGCTTTCGGGTTACTAGGAGGACTTCGAGGACCCTGTCGGACCATATTAGTTTGGACATTGGGGTATTTGATGATTTTGTTTTCCTTTTCTTTGGTACATTCTTTTGGAGTATTCATGTACTTTTGTAGCACTTTATTTTGGAACATGCATATGGTAATGGTCTGTTTTTGGCTTTACATCTACCTGTAGTTTTGGTATTGTTTGGGATTTACTATCCAATCTCCCGATCCTTCAAAATAAAAATGGTGGTGCCTTAAAATTTGTGTGTGATTTTATACACCTGGTCCTAGTTTACAGTATGTGACCTATTGATGGCAGGTTTCAAGGTTCATTATCTCTCATTCAACTTGAGGAAGGAATGGATTTTCAATCCACTGTCCCTTCCCTCATCATGGTAAGGGTAGGTCGTGATAAAATGATATTAGAGTAGTGGTTGAGAGTTTTGATTGAACATGGGGTTGGGAACAATGAGTATTGCATGGGATGGTAGGTCAATAGTGTTAGGCAATATTATTTCATGAAATAGGCCTTCGAAGACCGGCTAGGACACAAGCATTTAGGGACCCCATGATCTGATGCAAGGACTCGGGAACTACCAAATGACCAAGTAGTACTACATAGTTTTCTAGGTAGAGACCCTAAGAAAGGTACACGCATCATAATTACTTGTGTTCTTCTGTGTTCTTTGTGTTTTTGGAATTTAATATTATTAATAATAATAAAGTCTCTGAAAAAATTTAAAAATAATTCTACAATACTCGGGCTTAGGAATTCCTTGTTTACATTGTAGCTTTGGAACTCAGACAATGATAACAGGTAGTAGGGGTGATCGATACCCAATAGGATATTTTGGATAAATAGAAGTTGGAAGATCGAGAGGAGGAGGATGACTACTGGTAGAGGATTCTTTACACCTTTCATCGGCAGACCCTCAAGAAGAAAGAGGGATGTGTCTTGATCAAGGAGGTAGTGAGCTATCATGAGGAGCTGGTGATAGCATTCAGCTTGATCCGAGCATATACAGAGTACTGGAATCCTCTGGATGTTTGCCAGATGCATGGAGCGACGTGTTAGTGATTGACGCTCTGTCTTGGCGAGAAGAGGGAGGCAGAAGATTCATGGACTTACTTCGAGTGGGAATTCTGGATGGAATTCCTCTCTTCCAAGATGATACTAGAGAAGAGGACATAGCTAATCTAACTTATACAAGATAGAATTTTATTTAAGGAGCTAGAAATCTTGTTCAAGTATCTCCTTCATTTGGCTTCAGACCTTTTTTCGGATGAGGTGTCTCGGGCGACATGTTTAGAGGAGGCACTCTTACCTTCTCTTCATAATTCTATTACAAAATTCACCCTACAGATGTACTTGGAGGTCCAGAATAAGGGTGAAGTGTTGGAGATGATGCACCCTCAGGGAGGTGTGTCATTAGAGGCATGCCAGTTGGGCTCGTTAAAGGGGAAGGTCGTCAGCAATAGACTTCCATCATCTGGGCCATCTAGGTTTCGAACAGTGGGGAATAGGCTCCAGCATTTCCAGTTTCGATCTCTTGGTCCCCACCCACACCTTGAGGGCCCATGACTAAGGTGAATCATATTTGGTAGTCATGGGATCCATCAGAATCAGTGCCCAGAATGAGTGCAGAACAGTGGGTGAGGGCAGGTTCAGCGCCCACCTCAGTAGTAGCATTTTCCAGCCAGGCCCTTTTAGCAGCAGAATGAAATATAGTGAACTCCTTATCATCATAGAAAAGATGTTACAGGAGGAGGATAACCCCGAGGTTCTCCTCAAAGACCTCGATCATGGTGTGGTTGTGGAGGAATATGATAGCCGGGGGACAGTGGAGATGGGTGTGGGCAGTTTCACACCGCAGAGGTGGAATCTCCAGTAGGGTCGGAAGTCGTTATAGGTATGATCATCTTGTTCCGCACTCTTGGTTGAGCCTTGATTGATTAAAGATCCTCACTCTCCATTGATACACCCAGTATAGCCCTTCCTTATGACTAGACATAGATAGCCTCTTCATTCCCTTGTTTTTGAGTACGCCAGCTGGGGGTCATACCAGTCTGTTTGATGTTTTTCAAAGATGTAGACTGATGTTGGGGCCGCATCAGTCTAGTGGGGATCTCCATATTCAAAAACGAAGCCATATAATGTCATCCTTGGCATCGACTGGCTATTATCTGTGCACACTATTATCGAATGCTTCTAGAGATGAGTTATATTCTATGATGTGGATGGACAGCGTGTGGAATTTTATGGAGAACAAACTTATCAGGTGGGGAGACGATGTGTTCTACCTCTTCATTCTATGTTTTCCAAGGTTTCAGCCAAATCAGTCAATACTGAGATGATGAATGTTTTGAGAGTTGTTAGAGAGTTCATGGACATTTTTCCCGAGGAGGTTGTGACTCTACCCCCTCGACATGAAGTTGAGTTCGGAATAAAGATACACCCAGATGACCTTCCAATATTCATGGATCCTTAAAAGATTGTGCCTTCTATGTTGCAGGAGTTGTGGATTCTGTTTGACGATCTGATAAGGAACAGTTTTTTTTGTCCCAACATGTCGCCATGGGGTAATCTAGTCCTGTTCATGAAGAAGAAAGATTGCAGTCTCAGGTTATGCATAGACTACTAAAGACAGAATATGGTAAAAGCCTAGAACTATTACCCTCTACCAAGGATTTAAGATCTCTTTGACCCGCTGAGGGGAGAATTTTGGTCCTCTATGATCGATATGTGGTCTGGGTATCACCAGTTAAGGGTGAAGGATGGTGAAATTCTGAAGACTGATTTTAGGTGCAGGTATGGGCACTTTGAGTTTGTAGTCCTGTCGTTTGGTGTTAAGAATGAACCTACTATGTTCATGGGACTCATGAACATTGTTTTCCGTGAGTTTCTGGACCGGTTTTCCATTGTTTTCATCGATGATATTTTGATTTACTCAAAATTAGATGAACATACTAAGCACCTCAGGATGGTCTTGGAGGACCTTTGACATCATCGACTATATGGGAAGTTTCCCAAGTGCATGTTATTGACATGAGAAGTCCATTTTCTTGGACACATAGTGCCTCCTAAAGGGGTAGTGGTTGATCCATCAAAGATTAAAGCAGTTGTTTCATGGGAAGCACCCATGAATGTGACAGAGATTCGTAGTTTTTTGGGTCTAGAAGACTATTATCGGAGGTTCATACCCGACTTCTCTCATGTTTCAGCTCCTTTGAGAGCTTTGACCAGAAATTACTAGGCCTTTTTTTAGAGTAAGAAGAGTCAAACAACATTCATCTATCTATAGGTAAGGTTGGTATGCGCTCTAGTGCAATGGTCTCTAGAGGAAAGAGTGTTGTATGAGGTATCTCTGTGATAATTATGGTCTTGGTCTAGAGTGTGTGCAGATACAACTAGAGGATGTGCAATCTTATGGGTCTAGGTATTTACATATTCATGATCATAACTATACCACCATTACCTAGAGCATAGAATAGTAGTGATCGCGTTGAATTTGTGGCAGAATAACCTCATTGGGGAGAAATTTCTGGTATTCACAGATCACTAGAGTTAGAGGCATATCATTACCCAGCGGGACCTATACATGTGACAACGAAGGTGGGTGGAGTATCTTTAGGACGACAACTTCGAGATCTTTTACAATGAATTTAAGGGGAATGTTGTGGCTAATGCCCTGAGAAGGTAGTCGTAGAGGGTAGATATTCTTAAATTTTGGGATGATTAGAAGGCTATATAGGAGTTGGATTCCCTACACCTGGATACAGGTGTGGATGCTGGTAGAGGTTGTCTTTTTTAGATGATAGTGCAGTCCTCTCTATTGCGGCTGGTGTGGGAGTCTCAGTGGGGAGACATAGAAAATGAAGCGATGCACGATCATGTTAACAAAGGAAATGCTCCAGAACGGTGGTCGGAGGATAGTCAAAATCAGATTCTTTTTTGAGGGAAGTTTTCTGTTCTAGAGATAATTCATGATGGAGTCCACTGTGAGTTACATAACTCACTCATAGTCGTATAAACTATCGTTTCCAAGATTTACAGAGGCCCGAGTGAACAGTTTTGGTGGACCTGGTTGAAACAGGTAGTGGAAGTGTTTGTGGTAAGGTGCCATGTGTTTCAGTAGGTGAAGGCCAAACACTACATCCCAGGAGGATTGTTGTAGCCTTTAGATGTCCGTGAGTGGAAGTGGGATGGAATCTCGATGGATTTAGTAATAGGACTACCTAGGGTTCTAGGATGTTGTGATGCTATCTAGGTAGTGGTAGACCAGTTGACTAAATCAGATCACTTCCTAGTGATCAAGGAGTCAAGTGTGGTGGAATCCAAAGCACAGAGATACGTGGATGGGGTGGTGCTGTTTCATGGAGTTCCAAGGTCCATAGTCTCGAAATGGGATTCACGGTTTACCTGGTAATCCTAGAGGGGATTACATATTGATTTTGGCACCCAACTACGTCTTAGCACTACTTTCCACCCCCAGACAGATGGGCAGACATAGCTAACCATCCAGACAATGGAGGATATAATAATGGAATGTGTTTTGGACTTTAGGGGATCATGGAAATGAATGTTTCCATTAGTATACTTTTCCTACAATAATATCTATCACTCTTCTATAGGCATGGTACCGTTTGACTCCTTGTACAGGAGGTCGTGTTTTTCACTCGTGTGCTAGACTGATGTTGGGGCGACATGTGTTCTTAGCCCGGAGTTAGTTTAGATCACAACGAAGATGTTTCATCATGTTTGAGAGAGGATGAAGGTAGACCAGGAGTAACGAAAGTCATATAATGATCATAGGAGGAGGCCCTTGGAGTTCAAGGTAGGAGACCATGTGTTCATGAAGGTTTCCCCTCAACATGGGAAGCAAAGGATTGCCAAGGGGATCATGCTCTCTCCTAGTTTCATCGAGCCTCTCGATGTTTTGGGGCGAGTCAGTGAGGTTTCATAGCAGATAGCATTGCTTCCTAATTTAGAAAGGATCCTTGATGTTTTACACATCTCCCAGCTTCATCGATATCTACAGGATGACTCCCATGTCAATGAATCAAGAGAGTTTGTTATAGTGGACGATTCTACATTCATGGATTGACCATTGAGGTTTGAATATCGAAAGGGGAAAGTGCTTCATGGATGAACCATCCCTTTTGTTTGTATTTTTTGGGGGAATGATGGAATTAAGGAGAGTACATAAGAGTGAGAAGATAAAATGCACACCCAGTACCCAAAGCTATTTTGAGTTGCAATTCTGAGCCTTCCTTGTTGTTCTTTTTTTTGTGACCCGCTGTGATGTAATGCTGGACTTATTGGTTTTTGAAATGATTTCCTTCCCCACCTTTTGAATGTTTATGAAAAGTCAAGATATGTGGGGAATGGAGAACTAGATTCACAACTAATACACATCAGCACAGATGCAATTAAACTCATGAGGGTGAGTCAGTTCCATCCAAAGTGGAATGTATCTTGACATGGTGGAAGGAACTCCCTGATCCTAATGTTGGGACAATTTAATCCTCTGGTTTCTAATGGATGTTTGGGGTGTTTTGTCCCTAAGAGGTGTCTTTTAGAGTGGTTGTCTAGACCCTACTAGTCCAATACATTACCAAATTCTACGTGTTGGGGTGTCTTGGACTCACCGATCAGTTCCACCAATCTGACTCACAGATCAGCATCATAAATCATTTTACTGGTCAAGTTCACTAATCAGCTTTACAGATCAGCGTCACTAATCAACTTCACAGATCAGCATAATAGATCAGCTTCACGTGATCAGTTTCACATATTGGTTTCACCCAATCGGTTTCACATATCAGTTTCACCCCATCAGTTTCATCGAATCAGTTTCACCGAATCAGTTTCACCCAATCTGTTTCACCCAATTGGTTTCACCAAATTGGTTTCACATATCAGTTTCACCCAATTGGTTTCATAGATAGGTTTCACCAAATTGGTTTCATTAATTTGTTTCACCCAATCGGTTTCACAGATCGGTTTCACCGAATCAGTTTCATAGATCGGATTCACCCAATCAGTTACACAGATCAGTTTCACCCAATCAGTTTCATAGATTTGTTTCACCCAATCAGTTTGACATATTGGTTTCACAGATCGGTTTCACACAATCAGTTTCACATATTAGTTTCACCTAATTGGTTTCACATATCGATTTCACCTAAGCGGTTTCACATATCGGTTTCACCCAACCAGTTTCACATGTCGGTTTCACCCTATCGGTTTCAGATATTTGTTTAACCCAATCGATTTCAATGATCAGTTTCACCCAATCGGTTTCACAAAACGATTTCACCTTATCGGTTTCACTGATCAGTTTCACCCAATTAGTTTCACCCAATCATTTTCACAGATCAGTTTCTCCCAATTGGTTTCACGGATCGGTTTCAGCCGATCATATTTACTAATCTGTTTCAATTGATCAGTTCCACACAATCAGTTTCAAATACAATTGTTACGCCATCGGTTCCGCCTATATGATTGAAGGTATCAGCATCATGGTGCTTTAAATCCATGGTGCCCTCAGATATTCAATCTGATCACTGGTTCAGAAGATAGAAAATCACACTCGTGTGATTATGGAACATTCAATAAAAAATTAAAATTTCACTTCCGATCTCATCAGGCCACGAAATCATGTGCCGTAAAATTTCACAACCTCTTAATAATTCTATATAATTAAAATCAATTATACTGTACTAATTTTTTTTTAAATTCTCCCTAACTCAGGGCATTATATCACTGAAATCCATGCCAATATATAAGGAATCAAATGAGGGTGTTGAGCATGAATCTGGCCTCCCGATCCCATGTTATCTTTTCGAGGTGCATATGATGCCACCAAAATCATAGCAAGGGAATCAAATTCACCCATAGGACCCACTATTATCGATCCTCTCTCTCTACTAGGGACATTGTGAATGCCTCCCCATTGTCAATCTCAAGCTCGACCCTATCAATGGTGTGAAATGGATCATGCACATATCTCCTCAGCTGCAACACATGAAAAAACATATACACTCGGTGCATCTGTGGTGGAAGAGCTTAGTGTTATGAAACTTCTTCAACGTTGCGCAGTATCTGGAATGGTTTGGTGAACCTCAGAGATATCTAGTCACCCCGGCCAAATATCTGCAATCCACATCGGGGTGAGACCTGAAAGAAAACATGGTCACCCTCCTTGAAATACAAGGGTCTACATAACCTATTAGCATAAGCCTTATGCCATCTCTTTGAAGATGTCATCTTCAACTAGAGGGACTACACCTTCTTAGTAGTAGCTCATACGATCTCCGGACCCAGAATTGCTGACTCCGCTAGGACTATCTATCATAAAGGGCATCTGTGAGGTCACCCATAGAAGACCTCAAACGGTTCCATGTTGATGGTGGAGTGATAATTGTCATTATATGAGAACCCCACTAGTGGCAAGAGGACTTCCCCACATCGGAAAAAATCATAGACAAAAGTAGGAAGCATGTCCTCAAGTGTCTGAATGGTCTACTTCGTCTGACTATCTGTCAGAGGATAGATGGTGGTGCCCAAGGGTATCGTAATCCTGAATTCCTCCCATAATCCCTTCCACACCAGTGATTTCAATCAAGAATCACGACATAAAAAGATTGTTGATGGTACCCCGTGAAGCCGTACTATCTCCTAGATGTAGAGTAGTCCCATTCCCTCTACTGATCACTACTCTCGGATGGGTAGAAAATGGGATAACATTGTGAGTCAATCAACGATCAATATATAGATTCATGGAACCTATATGTATGTGGTACCCACGTAGAAACATTCATCAAGATATCATCCTAGTTCCACTCTAGTACCTTGAGTGGCTATGTAATTCATGTTGGAACCAGTTGCTTGACCTTCACTTGCTGACAGGTGAGGCATCGTGAAACAAACCTTCCCAGAACATTCCTCATCCCTATCCATAAGTACCGACATCAGAGGTCTTGTTATATCTTCGCCACTATAGAATGTACTACTGAAGGAGATGTTATAAACTCCATGAACACCTCTTCTTGAAACTCCACCAATACCATGGTCATTCCTCTTAAAAAAGATGACATTCTCCTCACCTACAGATAATCCATTATGAGCATGTCCTAAGGATATCTGAGCTTATCATGCCTCAAATTCACTGTTCCAAAGATGCGCCTCTCAAACTCACTGAAGGAGTGGGGGAGTGAATGTCATAGGCTAGAGGTATGCTTCCCCATCCCTATACATGTAGGATATCTACAACACAACTAGTTACTATGTCACCTCACTCAGTAAAAGTAAACCCGACCTCTTGCTGAATGCATCTTTAACTATGTCTCCCTTTCTAGGAGTGTAGACTATCTCATCGTCATAATCTTGTAGGAACCCCACCTATCACCATTGTCTCATGTTCATGTAATTCTATGAGAAGATATACCTTATACTATTGTGATCAGAGTAGACAATAAATTGTTTCCCCATCAAGTATTTCCGCCACATCTTCAACGTGTAGACAACTTCTAAGAACTCCAGGTCATTGGTTGCATAGTTCGGATCATGTTGCCTTAGAAATAATGTGCCTTAGGAGATCACTAATCACTCCTATATCAGGAAACATCCTAGTCTTGTCCATGATGTGTTGCAATATACTATATACCCAACACCCACTTTTAGTTGTCTCATGATGGGGGAACTCATCAGTCTTTGCCTCAGCTACTGGAAACACTTATGGCACCACTCCGTCAATTCGAAGGGTTGTATCTACATTTTAAAAGGTGTAAAGGTTGCTTATACTCTACTAATGTTAGTTACAAATCTTTGATAGTACCCATCCAAACCCAGGAAATTTCGCACCTCGATCACGCCCCTGGGTGGTTCCCAAGAAATCACTGCCTCTATCTTCACCAGATCCACCGAAACTCTAGCCTTTGAGATTACATGTCCTAGAATGTGGACAACTCATATCTAGATCATGAACATCAAGAGCATACCATAAAGATAGTGCCCTCAGAGTGTATCTAGTACTATTCACATATGTGTGGTGGGATCCTCCTCTGATACCGATTACACCAAGATGTATTCAATAAAGACCACCAAAAAATGATCAAGGTATTCCTGGAAAATCTTGTACTTGAGTCCATTACACATTTCTAGGGTATTATTCATGCTGGAAGGAATCATTGAGAACACATAGTTACAATACCAGCATCTAAATACTAACTTCGGTACTTCATCATCCTGCACCTGATGCCGATGATAGCATTATCTGAGATCTATCTTTATTTTCAGTGATCTCCCTTCAGCATGAAAAATATATTATCAATCCTTGTCATAAGATACATTTTCTCCACTGTCACCTATTTCAGGAGATGATAGTGTGTGCAAAGCCTAAGCTCCAATCTGCCTTCTTGGTGAATAAAATCGGGGCTTACCATGTAGAAACACAAGGCCTTATAAACCCCTATCCTAGAACGCACTCCAACTGTACCCTCAACATACAAAGCTCCATGGGATCCATCCGATATGATTTTGTAGATATCAGCTCCATCCTAGGGTACATGTTGATGTAGAAGTATACCTCTTTGTGAGGAGTTTGTCCCAGAACATCCTCAGGAAAGACATCCGTATAAGATTCCACCACAACATGATAAATTAGACTCCCCTCATAAATTTCACTAAGGGTAACTCTTGGAAATATATGGGCGATTGTATGCACCCTCCATAGATAATGTCCATCATGCACTTCAAAGGTTAACTTATTTTCGGTGAAGTAAAACCTAGTCCCATCATCATAGACACACCGTACATTTCACCTAAAATAGTCGATTTGACGGTGTACTATGGATTACTAGTCCATAACCATGATGACGTAGTAAGGCATTGATGCTACTACTAGGATATCTTAGCCAAAGCTATTTACTACTAGAGTAATATCAGAAAACTGTAACTAGTGTGTATTCTTCGAATACTCTCTCATAGGTGTCTATAATCGTAGGAATCAAGCCAAAAACTCCATCAGAATCTTCGATCTCTGAATGACAATCATGAAAATGAAAGAGTGACTATCACCTATGTCTTTATGAACAATAGAAAGGGTGGAGTAGACACAGATCCTACTTCAAATCATTTATGGATAACCATGGTCAAGGTACTCTACTGACTGTAGATGAGCTAATCCCAGTCCACCTACTTACTGGGGTCTAGGAGGACCGCTTGGGGTGCGGTGCTTGTAGCTCAAATCATCTCTCGCTACCGGTTTCACATTCTGCTCCTATACAACGTCTGATTCCATTCGAACCACCTCGCTCAAACATCAGTGTATTCCTTGTAGGTCCTTTGATCATCTTATATTAATTAGTATTACAGGTCGGGTAATCACGAGACATGTGACCCTGGACGTCGCATTAATAGCACAGTCTACTTCACTCCAATCCTACTCTTCCATAGGAGCTCCACACATCCAACCCTAAATCCTAGATTCATCCTCCGAAAGGTCTAGCCCATTTTTTCCTTTGCATCATCTGCCTACTGGATACTGAAGCTGACTCGGCTTCTGGTCGTCCAGTTGTGGATCTCAAAGTCAGTGCCTTCTCAGCTAGGAATCTCTCCACCAATAGTGTTTTCTCTAGCACTCTATCCTACTTCAGGATGTTGAGTGATATCATTGATGCTCTGATCTCCCATCAGAGTCTATTTTCATTCATTTGGGACCTGAAAAAAGGATCTCGTACCATGTTGGTTGAGTAGCGAGAGAGCTCATTGAATCTCATTGTGTAATATTCCACTAATAGGATACCCTGTTGTATGTGATTTAGCTCTTGAATATGCACTGAGAATAATTTCACAGGTATAAAATCCACCAAGGAGTGGCTCTCCATATAGAACATGGAATCATTCACCTCCTTGTGTGTATGGAGCATCAGGCTCCACAATCTTAATGTTGTTCTATAAAAGAGACTACAACTAAAATCCCCATCTGTATTTCTGGTGTCCAAACCAAGAGGAAAACCTATGACATAGCCTCCAGCCAGTCCTCAGCTACCTGCGGTTCTGTCTCTCCTTAAAAACGAGGAGGCCATTGTCTCAGGAGCTCATGAAATAGGCTCAGTTAGTGTGAGCGGTCCACTAGTGGGGTTGCTGGAAACTACTTCCCAATGGGTGGTGGTGGTGGTTTTACTCCACCAGAAGGTTATATCGTTGTATGAGGGCCCTACATCAATGCCTCATCACTCGGTGGGCCGTCGTTGTGATATTTAACTAGAATCATAGTTAGATGTCTATTCGGTAGATTCCTATAATGGAAATGATGTTCCATGGAAAATAATTTATACCTAGTGAGATGACTCCAATTAAATCCAAACAAAATCATTTTCAAAACACACAGAAACAGTTTTTTCATGTATCGAGTCTGAAATCAGAACTTAGGGTCTTGTTGTATGGATACATTAGCTGCCACACCAACACTAGATTCCCCAAACTATAATTCTAACTCAATACACTTAACACTATTGTACTATTGAGAACACATACTCTCAATTCTCTTGGTAGAACCAAACTCCCAATATTACCACTTTGTCACGACCCGTCTCTTAGGGCCTGTGACGTGACTAACCCATGCATGGCTTCCACAGGCCAAGGGTTGGAAACAATAATCAGTAATTAATGTCCCAAAAAGGGAAGGCATTTTCTTTAAATATATAGACACATAGATTAGGTACACAACAAAAGAAAACCACAAAGTAGAAATGTTGATCGTAAAAGTTTGAAGCGGATTTAAAAAGGCCCAGTACACAAACCCAATTGAAAGGAAATTACAAAAAATGGGAAATACTATCTCAAAAGGTCGTCAACCAAGGATCATACTTAAAGGGTATGTAAAAATCATCATCTGAAATCATTGTCATTCCCCACCACTACCAATCACCTCCGAGCACCATCTAGTCCTGGCTCTATATGTATGAGTCAAGATATCTGTCATCTATATAAGACACAACAAGTTGCGAGTGAATCCCATGAAGGGGTGAGTATAACAATACCCAGTAGGTTCCCCATGACCCCTGATAGTCTCCCATAATTTCACAAGGAAAAACCAAAAATCATCCTCTCAATCACAATGCATAAAGGAAAATATATCTCACACCAAGTATACATCTTAGTGAATATGACATAAGATGATTTGTCTTAAGCTAAATCATTTTATTTTATTGGTAAGCTACGAAACTGATCCGAGAATGGTTACTCTAATGTAGATCTTTGAAGGGTATCTCTTTCAATGATTGTGGACGAGTTCACTACGGTTGGTCCATGTCGGTCGCTCTACTATTAATCCACCAATGGTCTAACTACTGTTGATCCATAGAGGGTCTCACAACTATTGATCCATTGGGGGTGAAACTGATTTAGATCCATTTAGAGTTGTTTTTATGTTGATCCATTAATTGTCAGACCATTTCAAAACCCTGGAGGGTCGCACAACTGCAGATCCACAGAGGGTCTCTCTACTACTGATCCAAAAAGGGTCACTCTTCGCTTGACAGCCAACCACATGATTTTTTACATAGTGTGTTTGAGTTACGTATGTTCTTATCCCCATGATATCTATTATAACTCTACCTCACTGATGTCCCATGATGAAGTAATCAAAATGATAGTTATGTCGTGTGGGTTCCAACGTGATAGATGGCGTGTCAATTGGATGCCCGGTCTGTAAGATATAAGAAAATATCTACATATGGACCTTTTGGATAGAGTCTAATCCATCCCAGTCATACTCCAACTTTTTCCAAAACCCAATTCAAGTATCTCAAAAGACCACCCTGTCCCAAGGGTCCCAACTCCAAATACGGTGCGTCAAAAGGACACCATGTTTGAGAGATATATTTGTTTTAGTTAAAAGGTGCCTATTAGGTTTGAGTCTAGTAGGGGTCCGACCCAGTCAGTGGGTCCGACCCAACTAGAAAACATATCCCACATGTGAGCTAGTTATCCCAGCTGGCGGCACCAGCGGGCCCCCGCCCATCCTCTTGAAACTACTTCATGGAACCGGTTGTTTTTTCCAGCCCTGTGTCCCATGTGGGCTGCATCATTTCCCCTGTGCGGCGTGTCAGCACCACGTCTTCCACCTGCTTCTGCAATTTTAGTATCAAATCTTACCGTTGCGGTGCTTGCGCTCGCCGTTGCACCTATGGTACCATACTGGAGGCTGCTTTCATGGGCCACCGAAGATGCTCTTGTTATTTATTTTCCTTACCTTCTAGGCATATGGGCCTCTCAGGTTACATCATTCACTAAGAAGCCCTTGAATTTGTCTTGTCGCTATGTTCTGCGGTAGCACACAAATATCATACATACACCATGAACCGGGGGGTCCACGTTGTTCAGATTGGCATGTTCCCTACACATTAGTGTTTTAACATTGGTATAGTATTAATAATCATTTAGAAATGGAAAATCCTTAAAACAACACCACACAACAACCACCTGCAATAACTAATGAGGCACGAATCTACTTGTTTATCAGTTGATCTGTGATCATTGTATTTATCAGGAATAGGAAATAATAATTTTTAAACAAATATTGTAATTAATCCTCCTACCTAGATTCAGTGGAATCCATTGTAGATGAAAGAAGGAATATTTGTTCTATGACATTCTTCTTCGTTCATCGATGTCCGGTCCAAAACCACCAACGGTCGTCGATCAATCACCATTCTTCATTGGAGGGTGATGTCATTGGCATTTCTTTAAATATTTCCCTTCTATTTCCAATACATTCAACAATGGGATGATTAAATTAAAAAAAAAACAAACTCCATATAGTTCTGATTATTGTGTTTCATTAATGAACCAAAGTTAATAAAAAAATTAATTACACGAGCATTGTCATTACACAGAAAAGTAACAAGTCATTAAATGACTCTAATTTAATGACCATAATTACACTACAGTTTGTCCAACCATCACTGAACGGTTGAAGAGAAATAATATAACTCAAGGATTTATGTTATTATTTCTTCACAAAGTCCAAAATTATCTTTTTTGTCCCACCCTTTCCAGTCAATGTTATGCGTCACTAAAGTGATTTATGGCTCTATAAAATCAACCATGCCCTCTAATTTTTAATCTGAGCACTGGTATAAAAGATAAAAAATATCGCTCACACGTTTACTAAATGTACCTTTAAAAATGTTCAAAATTCCATTATGGGACCTCTGGGCCTCGGGATCATGTGCCAAAAAATTTCACAGTCTCTTAATAATCCCATATAATGAATAAAATATATGGAATTTCCAGGTATTTTCAAGTGATTTTTAACTCTTTATTTTGTGATGATATTATATATAATTTATTTCTTATTTAATTTTTTTATTGATAAGATTTAAATTTTGAAATTATCAAGTCCCTAATATCTTTTATGTATTTTTTTTTGAATTTTTCAAAAAATAATTATTGATCAGTATGTAGAGATAAATACTTATTTTCGTAGACCAGAACTTTCCTTACATTTAATAGTGTAATTTAAAAGTCCCATTATATTTTGGAATTAATATTAAATAGTTATATGATATAATATATGAAATTAATTCCATTAATTTAAACACTATATGATTATGATAGCAGTCAATTTTGATGCCTAGAAACACGTTTTTCTAAACTAATGTTTGGCATCACATTTTATAGATATATTTTTAAACAAAATGTTGCAAGATATAAGTGTTTAATTTAAAGAATATTATTCCATGATTTAATTAATGATGTTCAAGTTTTATAAAAAGGTCTTATTTAAATTTAGGCACTATTAATAATAGCCATGTTAAAATTTATCACCTTGAAAAGCATAAATCAGGTAATTAAGGTTAAAAATGTGGCAAGGAATTTAAAATCAATCAAATAAATGTTGTTATCTCATAATTTTAAATTTATTAAACCATATCCAACCTAATATATAATATATGATATTTAGGTTCCATTTTCCTTTAATAATGAATTTTATATTATTTTTAGTAAAATAAATTCAAAATGTTAGCATTCTTCTGTTAAGCATATATTATAAGTTCAAAGATATATAAAACTAATCTAATGATGAATATTTAATTTTATTTTAGTATTAATGAATATAATTTAATGTTTTTAATTATTTATAATTTTTTTCAATATATTATTACTATAAATTCTTAAAAAATACAGATATAGTGCTTTTGCAAGCGGTGGAAAAGTAAAAGTAATTATTAATAAAAGAATTAATTCTTATGTAACTATTATTAATTATGTTTCCACAACTATTTAATAGTTAAAAAAAAATTATTATTGATTTTTAATATGTTTAAATTTTAATTCCATACTTTTCTTGATGTCTTCAATGTGAAAACAATAAATAGTGTAAAAAGTGATAGTAATGATATATTATAAATTTAATATATTATAAAATTATTATAATATGAAAAAAATAATTAAATTTAAAAATTGGAATAATAAAAGTCTAAAACATCATCCCATTCCATTATTGATAATTTTTCTACCATATATGTAAAATAATAACGCTTTATTATTGAAATAGTCGTTAATTATTTTTAAGATAAAATTATTTGTCAAAGGGGTTAAATAAATAGGTAATGGGTAAAATCACCTAAAAACATTAATAAACATAAATGGTCTATAGTATTTATACAACTTCATTATAAAAAGTTCATTTATAATTATTTTATATACATTTTTTCAAGAGTATTACTTATTAATAATTAAAAACATTGAAATATTAAAAATGTGTCACTCAACACAGTTATTAATGGACACACTTTATATAATTTATATAAAAAATTGAGAAACAGATATCTTAAAAATTGACCAAATTATCTTACAAACATATCATTACTGGATGTAGAGAATCTAGACTTTTGAAATAAATTTTTTTGGTTTTAATGAAGGTTTCTAAAGGATGTATTATAATGTAGAGGTAATTGTCTTTACTTTCTCTTTAATTTTCATTTCTTATTATACATGATCTAAATATATTTTATTCATTAAATAATAATAACAATAGTCTAACAAATAAACATAAATTTTAATATAATTATGGTATACCAATTTTCTACCTATTTGTTATCCCATTAAAAGGGAAAACACCACTCGTGCGTACGCACAACATATCATCTCCATGGAACCATGTAATTCATTATTCATCACAACATTATTTTACTGGTTCTATTTATTTAAAAAATTTGTATGTATGTTATTTATGAATGAATTATTTTTCTATAAAAAAATATATCATCAAACTCCTAACCTTCTAATCTGTTTGAAAATGATAATGTCATTCGTGCAATCGTATAGACTACCACCTTCACAAAGAGATGTGATCTATTTTTCATTTCCAATTTAAAATATTGGTAAAAAGAATACATTTATTGAATATCTATGATATAATAATTAATATTTATGTCGTAAGATTTTTTACCATAATTTACTTCTATTTTATGAAAAGATAAAATAATATTCATGAATATGTATGAACGACCATATCAATGAATGGGGTAATTAATTTTTATATCTATATTATATATGGATGAAAAAAAATATATATAGTTTATATTATATATATATATTAATATTATAGATATTAGGTAACCATAATCAATGTTCAAGTGTCAAAACTATAGAAGAAAAATTTTCATGAAAAAAATTAACATAACACAAAAAAGCAATGATATAAAAAAAGATAGTTATAAAATCGGTGATAAGATGTTATAAATATATCATATATGATATTATTGATATTTAACAATTTTTATTATTTATGTATAATAATTATATATAAAATATAATGGATGTTTATTGAACTTATGAGGCATAACAAACTTGAGGTAATAGATTTCATCCTAATTTCTACTCTAGTGAAACATATTTGGTATTATTATCCAATTTAGTTGAATATGGTTTATATACTGACTATATTATGTATTTAACCTTAATATATATTTTTTCATTATTATTAATTTTTAAAATGTAATTACTCTTTCAAGGAGATACAATTTAAATGATTCTAATATGCAATTTTTTTACAATCTCGTTTTTTTTATTATTTTCATTGAGTGAATATTATTATCTACCCATTATAAACATCATCTATTTATTTTCACTTAAATATTTATATAGTTTACATATTTTTGAATATATTTTCCTCTATTTTTAGTTTTTTCAATAAATTTAATATTTAAATTAAATATATATAATATTTACCTATTTGATCGATAATATTTTCCATTAAAGTCAATATATTTCATAAAAAAATTACAAAAATCATGCATATTTACAAAAATAATTAATTTATGAAATTACATGTTAGATATGGATTTTTAGAAGTTTTTAATGGAATCATTCTATTTCTTTTATTATGGGATAATTTTATAATATCATTACAAAATGTTAAAAGGAATTTTTTTATTTAATGCATGTTGATTCAAATATATTTAACACCACAATAATAATTTTACAATATTTATAATATTATTCATTTTTTAAATCAACTAAATGTAAAAAACATTATGAAAATATTATTTGAAAGTATTTACTTCATCTTCATTTTATTTTCAAAAGAAATGATACTTTTATGAAAACTATATTTTTTATCAAGATATGGTCGTCATTTATATCTTATTAATTTTAGAGTCATTTAATATCTCATGAAACATTAAATGTTTTTTGGATTATCATTCAAAAAACATTAAATTTATATTAAATATTTATATTATTTAAAATAATTATATGAATATTGCGTAATATTTATAGAATTCCATCATATGGGGTCTCAATTTGTATTTTATTTTATTAACTATAAAAATATTGATATTCTATATTCTTTACTCAATAATATCATTTTATGAAAATGAATATTGATTATGAATTAAATGGATCGTTCAATGTATGAGGAATGCATTGGCCATCTTTGGTATGTTTTGGGAATGATTAAATATATCTAATGGATCAATTGATACATCTCATGGGGAAAACTAGTGGGATAACATTGTTAAATGTGGTTTTGGTGTATTCATACCTATATATTAAATTTTATTTATAAATACCTTTATCATAAATATATCATGATATTTGATATCATGATATATTACATTATGTAATTCCTTGGCCGAGAATTTAGTTATTATCATCTATGAGATTACTGCATTCATTTTATCCATGGATTCTTTTTGTTCTTATTTTACTGAATAAATGGAATGTTTTTTCAGTTATTACCCATGAAATTTTTATTAGGCTTTATATACATATTATGGTTTAAATTTCATGTCACCCTTAACAAGAATAGGTGATTACCCTTTATTGGTGTGACTTTTTCTAGGATAAAAAGAAGGATATAGATAATCTTATCATGGATATGTGCATTTTTTATGATATGATTTTTTATATTACTATTGTAATATGAGAGTCATGTCTGTATCTATATTTCTAAGAGTTCTAAACTAGTTGATCTTACACTCTATGATCCCTCGTATCATGTACTATTTTAATAAAGAAGATAATATCCCTAAACGACCAGATTTTATGTTGTTCAATCTAATAATTATATTTATTAGGATAAATAATTCATTAAATATTATAAGTATAATTATTGAATGGTCAACTATGATTTTATGTTTACATGAAATATCATTTAGATAGATTTATTATGATTTTAATTAAAAATTATATATATTATTCAATTACTCGATTAATACATAGTCCAAAAAATTATTAAATAATATTATATCATGAGGGAAATTAAATTATTTACTAAAATAAAACCATTAGAAAAATAATAAATTAAGCCTCAATAATGTGAAAAACTACCTTCAGGCTCTAGATAAAATTATAACCTACTCAATGTGAATGTTGAAGCATAGATATTATCAATGATTAATTTTTTTTGGAATTTTTATTTGTACAACATTATTGTATATTATATTTTAAATGAAACGTTGTAACACACACATAAAAGATATAAATTTATTCAATATTGAATCATTAATTGGAGAAAAATTTCAAACAGTTTGTCTTGAAAGAATTTTTAATTCATATTATTGAAGATAATTTGAAGAGGTCATAATAATATTAAACAAAATAATGTATCTGCACATTAAAAAATTGTTTTAAAATATATTATACAGATTTAATTTTATAGTATTGAAACAAAATAAAATAACTTTAAAATTGAATAAATATGATTCATGATAGAAAATAATTTAAATTGAAATAAAAATGTTTTTTCCAAATGAATACTAAGGGTTCAATAATAATTTTAAAAACTATAATTTTTATTTTTTATTACCTATAAATAAGAAAGGTAAAACAAAAAAAAAGAAATTCAAATTAACTAAATTTAGATAAAATAATAAAAACTCAAACCCTAAAAACAAACACACATAATTCCTAGAAGAGTGTAGTATTTCAAATAGATGTACTACTTGAATGTAAATACAAGAAATAAATAAGAAATTAACATAATTTATGTGCAATGTAATACAATAAAATGACACATTCATCCATTAACATGGATTGTTATTCATTTAATTGAAGTCTTCACAATTTATTTTTGTTAAACTAAAAAACTGTACCACATATCCTTTATAGGAACAAATTGAAAAACAAAATATTTATTCCATTTAATCGGGATATTAAAACTTAAAATTTTATAGTTATAGAGGGAAGTGATTTATGTTTTGTCAACCAATAAATATCATTATTTTCATTAAAAACCATCTGAAATTACTCTCTATATAATAGATGCATGTTCTGAATATTCAGTATAGAAAATAATCCATGATATTTATATGGGTTTTCATTAATTGATAGAAGATGAAATCTCATAGACTGTAGTATGTTATTTCCAAAATAGAATCACAATTGGATACACCATGTGGCTTTTCCAAGAGGCCACACAAAGTGACTATGCGATGTGAAAATAATAAAACCACTTAATATACAAATTTGAATTTGACTTCATGATAGACATACTAATTTATTATGGGAATGGAATATTTTATGAGATGTTAATTAACTTCATATAACAGCTGATCTCCAAAACCAATTTCAATCGACCACATGTTTCAATAGACCAAATCATAATCACAAATACAACATCTAAAAATTATTGATGGTTTCTATAGAATATAACATTAAATTGAATACATTAATAAATTTACATTCATGATCTTATGAATGATCAATATTCTACAAGTTGGGAATAAGACCATATAGAAGAGGAGAACTGGGAGACCTAATGTACAAAAGAGAAACCTTTAAGGGAAACTCAAAATATTCCCTTGGAGACAAGAAAACATATATGAACAAAATAAGACATGTTTCCCCAATAGGATATGTATATTTTGAAATGTCATTCTCAGGATAAATTATAACCAATGAAGATGTAACAAAAATACATGTAATGAATAAAATCATGTAGTATTCTATTAAAAAAAATGATAAAATCAAATAAATATGAGTTATATCTTATAAATAATGTATTTTATAGTCTTATATTTCACTCATAAAAATATCATGAATCTAGGATAAAGAAGAAAAAAAAATTAATCTTATCAATTTATTATTTAGTCTCTTTCTCAATAACAATTAATAGTTTAATCCCTTTCTAGCGAATTTGATGGCTCCATTAACAATCACACATATGATATATAAATGTCCAAAAAAAATATAATTAAATATCTTAGCGAACATATTATGACTAAAAATAGAAAAAACATATTCATTCTAGTATTAATGTTTCCATTTTCCATGATGGCAAAATTTGAATCCATTTTCCCTTCTTTTTGTATTCTTTAATTTTCATTAGACTCTCTTATTTTATCATAAATATCACATTACTCAAAAAGAATCCTCTCCATAGTTTCCTTAGAAAGTAAATTCAATAATTTAATTGAACATAAATTACTTTCTTGACAGAATCTGGGAAAATGTTATGACTCTTTAAAAAATATTCTATATATTCACATTTTTATAGGAGTGGTAATGTAGTTCTATAGTCCCATAAGGAATCATTTTTCTATAATGAATAATCATTCATATATATATGAAAATATTAGTTTTATGGATTTTCATAATCTCCCTAAATTAAAACTCATCTTATCTACTTTACTATGGTTGTTATGTTGTAATAATTATATTAACACAATAATATTTCTCCATTTATGGTTTGAAATTAATGTTCATTAAAAATTTTCCATTATTGTTGATAAAAAATATTGTGAATTCCAATCCAATAGAATAGGTTATTATTAATGACTCAAAATCACCAGGGTATTCATTATTAAGAATATTCACTTCATGGACCTACATAGAAACTTAATATGATTCCACCAAAATGTACACATTCACATGAGAAGATGGAAATTGTCTTATAAAATTTAAACCCAAGTAATAATAAATTTTGAACTAAAAAATTACCATATTTGGAGGTTTTTTATACCAAAAAAACTTATTAACCTAAAACACTCTTCAAAAGCTTCTATAGTACTCATAAAATTCATTAATATATTAGTGTAATAGAAACCATAATTTTATAATTTTGTAATTCCATTATTCAAATTGGTGACCAATCCATTATGATTTATGATAACTCTCAAGAATAGGTAAAATATCAACATTAGGGTCAACTATCCTTATAATACTATTCGTAAAACAAATAATAATTAATATAAATTCCCAAATGAAATATTCCACTTTTAAAATAATTTTTCTTCTTCAATTGTTTTATGAAATCACTGAGAAGGATTCATATTGCTAGATATTTTGAAAAATCAGCAAACCAATAAGGATGAATATATTACATTGGCAATATTTTTCTATCATTTAAATAATAAATTATCTTTTATGGGTAATTATTTTCAGATTTATAATAATAATAATACATTTTTTAAACAAATGTTTCTATATTCTATAAAAAACATTCTTTTGAAATGACTTTCTGTCTAATATTTCTAGTATTATCCAAATTATTGGGAAAAAATATTTCATCACTCAATGTTACGTAAATATAAATTCTTTGTATCCAAAAATTTATTTAGAAAATAATAAAAAACACATAAAAACAATTTCTTAGTCATGTGGAAATTACATTTAGATTCATCTAGTAATAGACTAGCATAAAACATGACATGTAAACATCCTTCATTCCTTTTCCGTATTATTTCAATAACTACAAATCAATAGTGTAGCATATTATATCACATGGAAAAATCAAATTAGTGACAATGATTATGTGTGAAGATTTAAATTTCTCTTTATTAAGAATCATTGACATTGAAAATTCATCATAAATAATTAATGTGGTTTGTTGGATTAGTAGTGAAGTCAAATCCCATGTGAATATTGAAATTTTTTACATGTGCCACAAATATTCTAACACCATTAATATTTATTTGATGGATTATTCTAGTAATGATCTGAATATAATAATTACTAACATAATTTTCTCACATCGAGACTTTGTGACTAAGACATATCCATTAAATGAACATAAATTGAAACCTTTTCAAATTTAGATGATTTATTATCTCTATAAATAATTTAAAAATATATATCTTTATATAAAACATACAAATGAACGCTCATAAATAGTGAAATAATCCACAAATACATCTATAGTCCTATCAATAATTTTGGGGAAAATAGTCATCTAGTACTTTTGAATTGTGTTTGAGGAACAAAACCATCCATAGGGTTTCAACGATAGTCAAATTTCCCAATTGGAAATGTGAAGGTTGTATTCTCTAGGTTTTCAATGGATACAACATTATGGTTGAAAGCATACTGGTCATCAAAAAAATAAAAAAAAAACTTTGATAGACAACCTCTCCTTAATTTTATTTTATAATGAAATTTGGAACTGATTCATTTTATTAGCAGAATTAAATTTCTTATAGTGTATATAAAATAATATTTTATAAAATATAGTTTTTTAAATGTGTTTAATATTTTTAGTAATGATGATAGTGATACCCTCTCACCAGTGGGAAACCATAGATAGGGATAACCAAAGAACCATCTAAATGGAAACAAAAAGTTTGACAGATAATATTTTAATAAATTATTATCCGATTACCTTTTTTATTAATTATTGATTCTCCTTTGTCCCTATACTCTAGGATTATAATCAGGATCCATATATAACTTATTAATTAAATTTGAAAGGGTAACCCCTTTGAAATTAGATTTGGTCTAGCCTATATAATATTTAAAGAACTACAACACAATCAATAGCCTTTCCTCTAGTTTTTTTTAATTTTCAATAATATTTATTATATAAATTATATAACTCATATATAAAACTGAATATTTTATATGGGGATAGAGTGGTATAAGAATTACATGAGTGCTTCAGGACTAGATGGGAGACTCTTAAGACAATGTGGTCAAATGCCAATATTGAATCTTTTAGTGTACAAATGTGATATTGGAAACATATATATCTCACATAAATAAGTATTGTACATCCCACTAAAAATGGAAATAAAATATAATGTAATGAATATTTATTCTGAAAAATCATCAAAATGAGCCGAAAATTCCCCCACACAACTTAAATATTGTTCCTACTGTTTACCTATGTTATCCTCTTAATAGGTTACATCATACAAAGGTTTACTAATATACTTCCCATGATATATAATAATTAATTTTCATTTAGTGAAAAATATTTTCCCATATTATATAATTTACACTCACATGATGTAATAATTAAATTTATGTACCACATGTTATTGAAAAACATTAAATTAGTTAATTTTTTCACAATTGTTGAAAATATATATCCATTAGAAACATTTATCAAAACTATTGTTGTTGAAAGGAAAGGCATACCCAAGATGGTTTGTACTTCCTTATCATAGTCTGTGAATATAGTTTTAAATTAATTGGACATAATAAGATATCCAACATCTATGAGAAGGTCATATACCCAACCGGTAGGTTGTGAGATTGATTGATTATCTATTAGTATGAAAACCATGGTATGTTGTAGTACACTAAATTTTAATAATTTAAATAACGATTAAGGTATTAAATTGAAAAATTCACCTTGTTCAAATAAGTAATTGAGATGACCATAATTACTGGAAGCACAATTAAGGAAAAATTATCCTTATATCATTTGTTTTTAAGGGTGTTTTTATAGAATATAACACTGAACATTTTAGTGGGTCTATATAAAGAAAAAACATCTTATTTTTTCTCATATAATGATACATTTTTATCATATTTTATATATGAATAAATCTCGATTAAATCTTGAATGGGAGGAAATTCTCATTGAGCTGGTGGAAATTCCCAAGGATCTTTAGATATTTATTTATTTTTTATATTTTCATAATTTTGAGAGAATAGGACGGTTGTTGAAATGTTCTTCAATATAGTGGGTATTTCCACTATTTCAGTAACATTTTTTTTCTTTTTTCCTTTAATATTTTAGATTTTTGAAACATTATATTATTGTTTTTCATGTTTAATTGGTATCTTTATTTTTTTTATTATTCCTAAATAATATATTTTTTAAAATGGTAGTGTTTGGTTGAAATATCAATCCATAATTTCGTTTTGAAACATCAAATAGACTATTATAGGTTACTTATGAGTTTTATAGCGCTCATCGTGTTCATTTACATAATATTATCTCTCATTTTCTTTAGCGACCCATTCAGTTCATCCATATATATTTGATATTATTTAATGAATATTCATTGCATATAAAAAAAATCCATTCCAGAACCATAAATTTTATGTGAATATGGAAACATTGATACATAAACAAATAATACATAAAAGGATCCACATAATCTTCAGCATAGTTATTTAGAATTTGAAACCATCTTAGATTTACACTATACTAATCCTTTCTTTATAACATGGAATTTAGGAATAAAAATAAATGGTGAGATAAAATTAATAGTTTGGTTAAACATGAGATATATCAATCACTGATCCTAAACTAGAATATCAAAAGAATATAGGGATGATATTGTGATATTAACAATATTATTCCATTAAAAAAACTTTCATAGACCATAATAAGAAATCATTAAACAATTATTTTAATTTAAATTGAATAATATATAAGACTATGGAATAATTAATAATTAATTATAATAGATGAAATCATATAACAATAATAATGAATGTGTTTATTTGACACACAAAATAACAGAAAATACTTTCCATTGTCAAGGTTCTATTCAAAACAAGATATGTTTATTTGGTTCATGTAACTGCGAAAAATTATAAAATAATAACATTTCCCTTTATATCACAAGAGAAATGCAAATAATCTCTAAAATAATCCATGAAACATATTTCATTAAATTGAATCTATTAGATAGATTATTAAACAAATTACCCCAGGTATAAAAAACTGTAATATAGAATACCATTATAAATTACCTAGTAAATTGGCAGATGTGAATAGTACTAAATGAAATTTTAATGTTATTTTTATATGTATATTTGAAATAAAAAATAATTATTTAAAAGAAAAATTCATTTTTTCTGAAAAAAAAATTTCCTAAAAGATTGTTCGGTCGCACATTTCATGGATATTGTAAAATTAATTTTTACAACATTGAAAAAATTTTATTTTAAAAAATAACCTTATTTTTTAAATCATAATATCATAATTATATAAGGGTGATGTTTTTTTATATTTATAAAATATTTTATTTGTCATTTAATTGCCAAAAAAGTTGAATTTTAATTTGAATCATGATTTTCATTTAAAATATTTATAAATTAAAATTAAAATTTTTTTGGTTTAAATGTAACATATTTTTGATTATATTAATTAATTTAATTTTTTTTCATTCTAATAATTTTCAAGATGATTTTCATATAATATAATTTAACACTTTTGAACATTTTCTCCTAAAAACATAGTTTTGTTTTTTTGCATGTGTGGTATTAATTTCAAATTAAAAAATTTATCATCTATTAATTTAATTTTGAAAAATATATTTCATATTTGAAATAAAATGTTTAATAATTAATAATACGTAATTCCTAATATTTTTCCAATATGAAAGGTGAAAATAGTAAAAATTATTTACCATGTTTAACGTAAACATGGATTTTTACCTATGTGTAAAATAAAATGATAAGTGTTAAAATGACCAAAAACATATATAAAATATAATTTAAAGTAATATTTATAACTTATAACTTCTTTTATAAATAATTAACTTTTACTCTATCCTTTTTACAGGAATAAAACTATGGTGGAATTCATTATTTTTAAAAATCACAAGTGTTCTGCCCACCCCACTTTTAAAAGTTCACCCAATATCCTCTATTATTCACACCATAAACCTAATTTAGATAGGAAATATAGATACCCAAATCACTATCCATATTACCTACTTTGATCATAGAATCATTATTTCTTTCTGAAATCCAACTTACAAAGGAGTTTTTTAAAACCTAATAATGATACCAGAAGGTGATGTACGGTTCTTCAATGAACTTTCTTATGTTATTTCTCAATAAAACTCAATATATTCTTATTAAACCATTATAATATTAAAAATCAGTATCTTCAATATATTTAATATTATTGTGTTAATTTAAAAGCTTAAACCACCCCCACTTCCATTATATGGGTTAAGAGATCATCATTTGTGCATACAACAAACTACTATCCAACTAACAAATTTCATTCATTTTTTCATTACAAAATCTCATGGTTGGGTATGAAGATAGATGTAATGTATATATATATATATATTATATTATATTTATAACATAATATTACGTATGGATTAATTATATCATATATTCCTTTTTTATATCTATTTTTTAGGATATGTGATAAACCTTTCATATGTAAGAAAGACTACCACCTCATGAAGAAATATGATTCACTATTACTTTTTTATATCTATTTTCGAACATTATCACTCAATTAAAGATGATAATGTTATTCATGTATATGTGGACTACAACCTTCATGAAAGGATGTTACTGAATTTTCATCAACACAACAAATGGATGAGATATATAAATATATTTAATGATATAATATGGTATATATTTTTTTATTAAAAATATTTATTGATTTTATATTACTTATATTTTTTCTATAATGATCACTAGAAAATTGAATCCTTACTCATGCTTACATACGACCTACCATCTAAATGATTTTAATATAATAAATTTATAAATACATCCTTAAATATTGGGATTAAAAGTATTATTGATGTAAAAATATTGTAATAATGTAATTATTATGATTATAGATTTTTTGGAACTATATAATATACATAGTAAGTAAATATTTTATGAAAAATCTCACATGTAAAAACTAGGTAATTAACTCATGATACAACGAATGTATTGAAAAATTATTAATGAATGTGTGATATAATATTAGATAAGGATCCTATATGATATTTAAAACATTAATATGGTTCTTGAACATGATAATAAAATGTTTTTATAAACTATACCTAATTTTAATTCATGATGAACCAAAAGGAAATGTGAGGTATGAGATTTCTTCTCAATTTCATCTCATTGAAACATATTGTAACTGTTTGTACCCAATTTCTCTTATATGGTTTATATATTTTACCATTGAAATTTTATATCATGATTAATTAAAAATTCATTTTATATTTTGTTAATTTTTTTACATTTTAATCCAATTGATTTTGAATTGAATTTTAAAAAATATTCAGGATTTCATAACACAATTTATTTTCACTCGGTGATATTTTTTATTCCCTATCATTAACATTCAAATATTATATGTATAAGGACCTGTGATTATATGAGTTTTTATACAATTTTATTTGTATTTAATTTTTTAACACCTAATATATTCATTGATTAATTTTTACTCCATTGTAATGGGCAATGTAAGGGTTTATTTGACAATATCATTCTAATCGAGATTATTTATTCATGAATTTTAGTTAAAGGAAATTATTTTATCATTGTATAAAAACAAATAAATTTCATATAATATATTTATTCATTATAGTTAATTTTAATAATATTAATTTTTATCTCATTGGTGTATATAATATTTTAAAAATAAACATTATTATGAAAATTTGACTTCATATTGTTGATGGTCAGATATTTGGTTTCCTTCAAAAACATTATTTAAAAAAATGAAGGAAATTTTTTTATTTGACCCTTAAAAAAATTTTCAACTAAATTATTTATTAATTATTTTTACTATTTATCTAAAAAAATTATATGCATCTTATTTTCATATTCTGAATAGGTCACTTTTCTACCCTTTTTATCGTGCAAATTAAATGTTTATTTTTAACTTGTACGCCATGTATGAAATTAACCACCAAATTAAATTAAATTTAATGTAATATTCCATTAAATGTTTATAATGATATTTTTATATAGATTTATTAGGATATATTACATAACTTAATTTTTAATGATATTTTTAATGAAAATGATATTAATTTTTTTTAATGTTTTTAAAGTAATTTTCAAAATGAAAATAATATTTTTTAAAATAAATTCATAATGATATTTTTATTTTCTTTATATTGATAAATAAAAAAACAATTACTTTAAACATAATCCATTGCGTATATTTTTTATTGAAACAATATTCATTTTTCCTCGACATTTTTTATGATAATTCCGATCAACTACTATGTTGACATTAACATCATTGGTTCAGTTTTTAGTCTATAAATTACCCATCAAATGTTCACTTTCAATTGATAGTCGGACATTATATTTCCTCAAAATATACATATTATTTAACATGGATGTTTTTTATGTTGTATATCATTTTTACTTATAGTGTTATACATTGAAATTATAGTGTTTATTTGCGAAATATTGATAAACTCGTATTCTTTAATCAATTTAGATATCTATCTATACAAATTATTTTTTATGAACTACATATATTATTTGATATATAAGGAGTTAATTGAAAATTACAGATATTGGTAAATCTTGTTTATATATAGACCAACAATGAATCTGTTATACGATGGGATCAATCAGGTTTCTAGCACTAGTTAAATGGGGTACTATCTGTTAGTTTCAAACTATCTTTAGGATAGATATTGAAGGCTGAGGTATCATGTTCCAGATTTATGCTGTACAATAATCAATAATTTCCTTAATTCATAATTTATTTATTATTATCCACATTATTTTCTCATTTATATTATGTTTGGAAGCATTTTATGCTCTATTATTAATTAAATGGAAGGTGTTTTCTCTTATTTAACTCGCCATATTTATTATGAATATATTATTATCCATGCGATTATTTTAAATGAAATTATGTAAGAATGAGATTCATTTTAAATTTGTTAATTAAATGGAATATTTCTTCAATTATTCACCTTTCCATATTGTTTATTATTATTGAATGCTTCCAATGTACCTAACACTTACTGAGAAATATTTTATACCACCATTGTATTTTTCTATCAACAAGATTCCTTCAAATGTACTATGAAATAAATTCCTTAATATGAAATAGGGAATAATATTATTATAAAAAATAATAGTTTATTATTTATTTACTAAAATATAAAATTAGAATCATGAATGTATCTAGTTTACCAAGACTTCTAAACTATTAGTTCATTCGAGATGCAATCACTTCTATCCAATTCCAATGTATTAAAGAAGGCATTGGCTCCAAGATACTATCATTAGGGTCACTGTAGATGGTATCATACAAAGTATATTTTTATCTATAGAAACTGAATTTATGAAAACATATATTAGAGAACATATCAGTAATAAAAATTAGTGTATATGTATAGAAAAATGTCTAATTTTTTTCCATGGAAATAATTATGTGGTTTTTGAATGAAATACCTCACATTTCAGATAATGCAAGTGGTTATGGTTTAGGTACAATGGTAAATAATGGGAAAATATAAAATGGGAGCATTGTGGTTCACCTGATTGTCACCAGGTAGATGTTGACAATCTTTAATAAACCATTAGTTTGAAACTCCAGAGGTATATTCCTATGATAAATTAAATTTTCATTACAAATTGTAATGATGGATTCAAATATATTAGGATAATTAATAACCTAGGTTAAACCTAATATTTTGTATTTTAAAAAAATCATGATTTTGGAATCCTTAGAATGATTCAATGCACTTTCCATTATGGTTATTTATTCACACACTATGATTTTTTGTTTTATTCGTTGTATGGAACCTAAAGGAATCGTGCTAACATTGATATTTATATAATCTTTTGTTACCGAGATAAATCAATGTGGATGATGATATTAGAGAAATATATCATTTTTATAGATAATCAGTTATACTAAAATAAGATTTACAAAGTATACCATAACCAACTGTATAACCCACCAATGAATTGACAGAAGACGTTTGATAAGATCTCGAGTGACGGAGATCATTACGGAAAGAAGGATATATGAAATTAATGTATGTAATGTGTAAGGAGACACCAAAGAATATATGTCAATGGAGTATCAAAATTATTTATTTTTTTAAAGGAAGGGAATATATGAAATAATTTTTGACAAATATTTAAGAGTATGACTGAAGGAAATAAATATCATCATAGATATCTATTAATAGTTAGTTTTCATAGAAATGTAGAAGTGTGAAATTATCATAGTTAATAACCTCAAAAAATATTTAACATCTAGATGATAAAGGACATATGTTGACCTAAAATCTTTTAAATATATATTTGAATTCAATAATTATATTATAGAAGTATTATATCCAATGGTATTTTAGTTACAAGAATCACGAAACATATAGGGATTGTGTTAAATTTAGAAAAAAATTTGTATTAAATTCATTAAGATTAATGGATACCATCATGGTCTATGAGTATAATACTTATCATATTTTAAAATTCTTATACACATCTTTTTTAGGTTTTATGTAATGGTATTCTACCATGATTTTGGACATTTAAGGGAAATTTATTTGAAATTTATATTTTATTGGAAAAATTCAATGAGTAATATTGAATTTCATTTTTATAAAGATAATTTTAAAGATATATATATCCATTATGATTAATATTATCATTAATAAAATTTCAATAATAGTAAAATAAGCTTATAAGCTGTTCTGGGATAAATTTTATTCAAACTAGAGTAAAAAAGTTTTGTAATAATTAATTTTATTTTAAGGATGTCCATTGTATTTTTGGGAAATTTTATCAGAATTATATTAATATGGTTATTTCAATAAAAAACATTCATTATCATGAAAATCTTATGCATTTGTAAACTCTGTGTGACCTGAACCCATAACCGAGGGATTATATGGGATTATCACATTACACCATCCATTGTGATGTCCTATTTAATAAGTCAATCAGAAATACTTATGGGAGATATCAATTGGTCCATCTTGTGGGGTATCATTTGAGGGTCCCCCAATGTTGATTGTTCCCAAAATTTCATTCGTGGGAGAAATAAAAGTCCTTAAATGGGTGTTGGTGATGAGGTTTAGTGCAGTTAAACCACCTATCCCATGATTTTTTTATAGTTCATAAGTTCTCAAGTTTGGAGACAATGGATAGAGTCTCAGTGCTGAATAATATATATTTTTTGCATCATCTTAGCCTCCAAGGAATATTTATTCAAGGATTAGTGTAGGATAAATAAATATATTGTTCAATGGCAGTTCAGTCTCTGCCTCTAGTCCATGGAGGTTTACCATGATCACGACTCTCTTTGATTAGTGTTTTGGATCATATTACCAAGTTTCCACCTAATGTTTCCCAATATCATCTTCTTGTGAATCATTGGTGAATCTCTACGGTATTTAATTTTAATGGATAATAGAAATAACCACATTAATGTGGAATTAGTGGATATGACCTGTGTGGATATAGATATATCATATCCTCTTCCATTGTTTCTCTTTATTCAAGTCATGTGTTAAAATGTTTAGAATCATGTGGTTTCATATCTTTTTACTCTATGGTTATACTCTATTTTTACCTCTATATACATTCAAAACTATATAGGTTTAATCATATTTATTTGTATTAAGGATACATTCAGTCAAATTCTATGCCCAAAACAATTCTCTAAAAATGTGGTTTTATAGTATTTTAAATCTATGATGAGTAGCTCTAGTTGAGGTCTGTATGGTTGGGTTGGGATCCTCTTCTTCAGGCCCCCTATCTCTAGATTTATTCCTCCAAGAGTGTCTATAAATCATGTTAGTATCCAATTCTTGGATCACCCTCAACTGCATTTTTTACCCTATAGTCTAAGTGCATCCCATGTTTTGTATGATTGGTGGAGTGTGGTTAAGCCAGATAAACTAGAAAAGTTTTTATAATGATATAGGCTACCATCAACAATATTTTTACCCTCACATTAATTATCCTCATGAGACCACACCTCCATGATGTTATCCAACCACCACATCGAATATCTACAACATATTTTTCACATGAAATGGAGGACCGAGCATTGATGTACAAAAGTAGTATTTTTTTCACTGGTGTTAGATAATGTCCCTTAGATTATGTTCATCCTAGTAACTAAATCGGGCGGTATGTTTATAATTTCTCATTCTAAGAATTTTTAGATTTCACTTCCTTTCAACTAATGTGTCATGTGATTTCTATGGAAATATCATGGAATAAACATTCATGATGATTTTTATCAATATTTAGAATGCACACAGATTGGGGGACAATGATAAACTATATATCTCATTAAATGAAATTAAAATTAATAAAATTCACCATTGTATATATATTTAAGCAATAAAATTGGCCTCAAATATTACATCATTGTGTTAAAAAATGGGACTCAGATATTTGTTGAATGTTAATTGATTAATCATCATACATTGTTATTCTATAAAATCCCATTTCCGTTGAGAGGGTGGACGTTATGAAGAAACACATCACAGTTAAGGTTACTTAAGATGGCGTCATCTGTTAATTATATTTTTTTTATTCCATGTGTGAGTATCATTCAAGGTAGAATATTTACTGTGATTATTCATCGTTTGATAGGGGTATTATGTGCATTATAATATCTTATTTTAATACTATTAAGGATTCATTAGAGAATAAGGATGGAGGTATTTTTCCCTGTGAAATATATGTTTGGATTCATTTCCTTTTCATCCGGAAGGGGTTACAAAGATATTGGGTTTATAGGTGAAAAATGCATTTGGTTTAACAATCAAAATGGGAACATGAATCTGTGATATAAAATAGATAATTTTCTCTCAAACCTATATTCCATATAATCATTTTTTAATGCACGAATCTTTGCATCTAGTATGATATCAATCAGATCACATCCCGATTATAGTGAACTTGGATTCTTGTGTTTCAGGAAATTCTAGCTTCTTATTCTATAGGGCATGGGATTTCAAACCTATATACCATATAGTGGTTCAATAGTCTTGGTTGAAGACCATTAATGAGGGTTCATGTATTTGATTCCATGAGACATTACGAATAATGAATGGGGACCTCTATGAATGGATCAAACTAAAATATATTCCCTCCCTCAATCTAGAAACGATAATAAAATACACTGAACAATTAGAAATTAGTCTCAACTAATGTTGAGATGTTGAAAATTTTAATCAAATATTATTTAATAAAATCAATTTTTCATTCCTATGGATTGGATAATAGAGGGTAGTCAATGAAAAATCATGTGACATGTGGATCATGTATGATTATAGAAATATAGATTTCTTCTAATCCTATTTATTTTAAAGGATGTGTGATGTAGGGTTATCCCAAATGTTCTTCTGGAGATGGTAGTTATTCTAGTGATGCATACCTATTTAATGGAATGGTGGAGGCTCATTTCAAAATATATTCTAGATGGAATCAATCCTCTCATGTAAGAGGGTTGACCTTGTGACCATGCATCATTACATGATGTTATCCCTAGGGGTTTTATTGACATCATTAACTTATTTTTGAAGGAACACAGGATGATGAGTAGGTTTGGGAAGTGATTTCCTCTATTAATAATGACATTGAACTCAGCCCCATTGTCACGACCTGTTCCTCAAGGCCTATTCCATGACTACACTAGGCCTGCCTCTAATAGGCCATCGGCGGGCGGATAACACCATGTAGGCATATCCAACAAATTGAAAGAATTCTGTCACGAACTGTCCTTGGGGCCCATGACGTGACTACCCCAAGCCCGCCTTCCATAGGCCAGGGGCTGGGATAGTCATGGCACGGGCCCCGAGGACGAGTAGTGACAAATTGGTATTAGAGGAGTTTGGTTCTACCATAGAACATTGGACTCTGATCTTTTTTCTTAGTGAAGCAATAGTTTTAAGAATTTTGGGTGTGGTTATCAGTCCAGGGAGTCCAGTGTTGGTGCGGCGACCGACGTATCCATACACCAGGACCCTGACTTATGATTTCCGACATAATGCGTGAAAACATTGATTGCAAGTGTGTTTCAAGTTTTCTTTGTGATTACATTATGTCAGCTCAGAAGGTATATTGTTTGACCTTGGCGCACCTGTTTCTTTTCAGGATGGACGCATGATGGTAGCCAGCTAGGGTTCCAAGAGTTGTACGTGACGACTACCCACCGAGCGATGAGGCCTCGGTACATGGCCCTTTGATAGCAGAGGCACCGGCGGTACCTCTACCCATCGAGCCACCGATGCTTCCAGCCCCAGCCGCTGACGATGCACGTTCTCTTAGAGCCCTACACGAGTTCCAACACCAACGACCGCCCAGGTTCCGCGGGGAGACGGACCCCCAGGTAGCTGAGGACTGGCTGGAGGCAGTGGTTAGAGTTTTCAGGTTTGTGAGGACACCATCAGACCTCATGGTGATCCTCGCAGTGAGCCTACTGCACGCGGCAGCGGGCCGATGGTAGAGCATGATGCTACAGGTGCCCGATGAGGCATCTATTCTCTGGACAGACTTGGAGAGCCTTTTCCGCTCAGATTTCGTCTTAGCCACCCTTTGTGTGGTGCACATCCAGGAGCTTCTTCAGCTGCTGCAGGGAAATTTGACAGTCTCCCAGTACTCGGTGAGATTTACCGATCTCTCACGCTACTCGACAGACATGGTACGAGACCCATTCTTCTAGGCCCGGACCATTGAGCAGGGATTGAGGCATGAGATTAGGGCATCGCTGATCTCCCTCAGCATTCCGACCTAGACAGGAGTATCGGAGCTAGCCCTTTTGATTGAGAGCTTCCTTTCTGAGCCTTCATCAGCAGCGAGACCTACCACGTGGCGGCACGTAGTAGAGTCTTCTACAGCAGGCAGTCGATGGATGATTCATGGGTCCAGGAAGACTAGACCCTCAGGCAGACGACCTCAGGACACTGGCTCAACAATGCAGGGCACACAACGCAGAGCCAGTCTTTCGAGAGGCAGGCAGTGCTACACATGCGGCGAGCAGGGCCACAAGGGTCGTGACTGCCCGACCCACCGTGCCGAGGAGCATCAGATGGTTTAGGGGCCACCCAGGTAGAGGCAGAGGGCTGACCATGGCGGTCCGTAGGGAGCAGGCGGACGAGGCAGAGGAGCTGGCCGAGCAGTAGGTGGTGGGCGATGCTTTGAGGCTCTACCACCACCACCACCAGGAGGTCCACCCCGACTACTAGGAGCTGGAGAGCAGAGACAGGCACAGCTCCAGGCAGTGGAGGCCTATGACCACAGTGCGCCTGAGATGATTCGAGGTACTATCTATGTCTATTCCACCCTTGCTGTAGTTCTTATAGACACAAAAGCGAGTCACTCTTTCATAGCCACTGCCCTTGTTCGGAGCTCGGATATTCCGACAGAGTTGTTGGATCGATCCTTACGGCTAGAGACTCCTACGGGAGCAGACTTGACGATTATGAACTGGTGCCGGCAGTGTGAGCTTACTCTAGGAGGTGAGAGCTTCAGCTAGTATCTTCATGTAGCGGTGTCAAGGCCTTACAACGTCATCTTGGGCATGGATTGGTTATCTATAGTCCATGCTCATATCGACAGTATTAGGCGCAAGGTGTGATGTGTAAGAACCGACGAGAGCAAGTTCACCTTCACCGGTGAGAAGGGAGCCTTCGCAGCACAGGATGAACTCTCGTAGAGGAGAGTACATCCCATCACTCATCAGTTGGCTAGCCTCATCCTAGGAGCAGTTGACGTGCAGAGTCCTAGTTTTCCTGCAGTGGTGGATCAGTATGCGGACGTCTTTCCCGACGACGTTCCAGGACTACCTCATCGCAGAGAGGTAGACTTTTATATTGATCTGTACCCCGAGAGAGACCCAATATCCACCCTAGCATATTAGATGGCTCTCACCGAGCTTCGAGAGATACATATATAGTTGGAGGACTTGCAGGGCAAGGGAGTCAGCCGACCTAGTGTTTCACCCTGGGCTTCCCCGATATTGTTCGCCAAGAAGGCGGACAGGAGCTTGCGACTATTTGTTGACTATCGTCACCTGAACCAAGTGATAGTAAGAAACAAGTACCTGCTAACGAGGATTGATGACTTCTTCGATCAAATCAAGGGAGCATGGTGGTTCTCAAAGATAGACATCAGGTCAGGCTATCATCAGCTCGGAGTTCGGGATGAGGACGTACAGAAGATGGCCTTCAGGTGTCGGTATGGCCAATATGAGTTCTTGGTTATGCCATTCGGTGTAACCAATGCCCCAGCAGTGTTCATGGCCCTCATGAATAGGATCTTTTAGCCATACCTCGGTCAATTTTTCATGGTCTTCATCGACGACATTTTTATTTACTCGACAACTCAGGAGGAGCACACCTACCACTTACGGGTTGTACTAGACACACTCCGAGAGCACCAGCTTTATGGAAAGCTCTCGAAGTGTCAGTTCTGGATACGTGAGATCCACTTCTTGGGACACGTCATCTATGAGGCGGGAGTTCCAGTGGATCCTATGAAGATCGAGGTAGTGATAGCTTGGGAGCCACCCAGGAGCGTGACGGAGGTGAGAAGTTTCTTGGGATTAGATGGATATTATCAGAGATTTGTGTCAGACTTCTCTAGAGTTGAGGTGCCACTCTCAGCTCTTACGAAGAAGTGGAAACCCTTTGTGTGGTCAGACAGATGTCAGCAGAGTTTCCAGGAGCTGATACAGAGATTGACCAGCACCCCTATCTTGAGGCTTCCGGAGGAGGGAGTTGGGTACGTAGTCTACTACGATGCATCAGGGACCAGACTCGGATGTGTCCTGATGCAGGAGCGGGGAGTGATCGCCTATGGATCACGTTAGTTTAGGTCGCATGATAAGAACTATGCTACCCATGACCTGGAGTTATCAGCAGTGGTCTTCGCTCTGTAGACATGGTGGAACTATTTGATGGGCGAGCAATTTATAGTCTTTTCTGACCATCAAAGTCTCAGGTACATCTTCTCTCAGAAGGACCTGAAACTGAGACAATGACGATGGCTTGAGTTCCTCCAGGACTATGACTTTGAGATAGTCTATACTCTTGGGAAGGGGAACGTAGTAGCCGATGCTCTCAGCAGGAGGACGGGCATTCAGATTCTTGAGGAGGCGACAGAGCAGCTGGACTCTTTGCAGATATCCTTCTTGGATAGAGATGGAGTAGCCTTCCTTCAGTCTCTCACAGTCACCCCTCCACTATTGCATCAGGTCAGGGAGGCATAGCATGGGGACGCCGAATTTGAGATGCGCCATGCACAAATATCCTCAGGACAGGCACCTGATGGATTCTCCATGGGAGGAGAGCACAATGTCCTTTTTAGAGGACATACCTTGGTACTAGTTTCTTTACGAGAAGAGGTGATGAGGGAGTTTCACACTTCCCCTTTGGTGGTGCATCCTGGCATGGCGAATATGTATAAGGATCTCAGACGACAACACTAGTGGCTGGGCATGAAGAAGGTCGTGGCATAGTTTGTTTCTCGATACCTCACCTGCCAGCAGGTGAAGGCAGATAATCAGGTACCAGCAGGCTTGGTACAACCCTTGGAGTTTCCGATGTGGAAGTGGGATGCCATATCTATGGACTTCGTGACTGGATGTTCATTCACATCCAGGGGTCACGACTCCGTTTGGGTGATTGTCGACTGACTCAACAAGTCGGCTCACTTCATACCCATCAGAGAGCAGGGCTTAGTGGAGAGCTTGGGACGTCTCTACGATCAGGAGATTGTACGGCTTCACGATGTTCCGTCATCTGTCGCCTCCGATCAAGATGCCCGCTTTACTAACCGGCTTTGGAAGGGGTTGCAGGAGGCATTCGGGACGCAGCTACATCTGAGCACCGCCTTTCACCCTCAGACAGATGGTCAGATGGAGAGGACCATCCAGACTGTCGAGGACATACTCCTCGCATGTGTCCTCGACTACGGTTGCAATTGGGAGGACCACCTACCCATGGTGGAGTTTGCCTACAATAACAGGTACCACTCCACCATCGGGATGACACCATATGAGGGGTTGTACGACCGACCTTGAAGATCTCCTTTGTGCTGGACAGACCCTGGGGATTCAGCACTCGTGGGACCGGAGATAGTCTAGGCCACAACAAAGAAGGTCCAGGTCAACTAGGAGCGGATGAGGACAGCTCAGAGCCGGAAGAAGTCCTATGCTGGCAAGAGGTGGAGGCCACAAGAGTTCGAGGATGGCGACCACGACTTCTTGTGTGTCTCACCTCGACGTGGTTTACGGAGATTTTTCCAAGGCGACATGTTGTCTCCATGCTTCATAAGACTATTCCAGGTCCTCGGTAGGATTGGAGAGGTGGCTTATCGCCTGGCTCTACCACCTCAGTTGCACCGGGTACACGACGTCTTCCACGTATCTCAGCTGAGGAGATATGTGCACGACCCGATGCACATCACTGACCATGGGGAGCTGGACGTTGATGATGGGGAGACTTTTGCATAGGTCCCAGTGGAGATCGAGGATCGAAAGAAGCGGGTCCTACGTGGACGGTCGATTCCTCTAGTGCGCATCAGATGGAAGCACGAGAACCTCCAAGAGAGCACTTTGGAGCGGGAGGCTCAGATGCTTGCTCAGTACCCACATTTGTTTCCCTATTTTATGATTTATCTTTACGGGGATGTAAATCCATGAGGTGGGAGTGATGTAAAGACCCGTAAAATTCAAGAAATTTTTTTCCGTAATTTTCGTGAAATTTTACAAGAACGCAGTTTCTGACAGCACCAGATTCCGAGGCCCAGTGTGCCCGGAATCAGTTTATGAAGTTTGGATCGGGTACGTTCAGTGAACGAACGAGTGGGTTTTTCTATCTTTTGAACCGGTGATCGGAATCAAATTCTAAGGGCACCGATGGAATCGCATTGGCGGTATTTGTTTAGAAACGCCTTTTCTAGAGTTGTATTTGCTCGAGTGTGGTTTTTAATTTTTTATGTTAAGTTAAGAAATAAAATAAAGTGGTGTGACAACTTTATTTTATTTCACATAATGCCACTTAAAGCCACTTATGCTAGGTTAAGCGGATAAGGTGGGACCCATGATATCCTACCCACTTGGTAGGATATTTGTGAAGTGGGGCCCACACGAGCCCCACCGTTTCTTTCCCTCTATGTAACACACCCTTGAAAACCTCTTTTAAATAAAGTCAATTGGTGCATTTACTTAAATTCTAAACGCCCCTATTAATTGGGCAGTTAAGTCGTGACAATTAATTTATCGAATTAATGGTTCGTTTCTTAACATTGAATGTCAAATCATTTCCATGGGAATAAAATAAGAACAACACGTGTTTACTTGAGGGTTTCTTTTTGAGAGGAATTGGAGGAAGCTCTATGTCTTGGAGATCATCATCCTTCTTCGCGAAGAACGCGAAGAATGCGAAGAACGCAAAGAACTCCAGCCTCCGACGAAGGGAGACGAAGAATGCCGGATCCTCAGAGATTGACGGTGTGATGTGACGATCCTCCTTCCACAAAGCTTCTTCCACGATGTTCCTTCCCAGCGACAATCTTCGATCAACAACCGATTGAGGTAGGGGGTTGCAATTCTTTAATTGTTTGTGAATTTATTTGTCCTCAACATGGGTCTAATTGATGCAATTAAATCTGTGTGTTTTTAATCCTTGGAGTTTGACGGCGTGACACCGTGTACCGAGACGATAGTGGCGCCCCTTCTGCGATGCGATGATCCTCTTCTTCCGCGACGGTTAATTTCGTGATGAACTCACGTTCGACGAAAACGTTGAGGTAGGGGTTTTTGTTCATTTTAATCCATGTGATTATATCCGCGGTTTGTTAAAAATTATTGTTGTGAGACTTTTAAAACCGCTAACACGGTGGGTGCGGACCAACGAACAAGTCTGAACCCACCGCCCTTTTCGTTCTTGGTTTGCGGAATGGCAGACAATGAAAAAACAAGCCGCATGAGTGATGTGAGGTCCTTGTAGTGAAGGAAGGGCCCTGGGAGGGACATTGGTGAAGACGGTTCATTTTTTCGACCATTGGAACTCGTCCAATGGTCCGCGGAGCAGCCTGCCGATGTGCCTCGCAGGCACGGCAGTGTTGGCGGCAGGTGGCGGCGGTGCCCGGTGCGCCGTCGGAAGGAGCCGTCGTGGCGGAAAGGCGCGGTACCGCGACCGCACCGGACCAGAGTTAGACGGGACGTGCGTGCCGGCCGCGTCCGCTGGCAAGGGCGGCCCCACACGGTTCCGCGGCTCCTTCACGCGGGGGCGGTGCGCCCCTCGCTCCGCTCGACTGTAACCGGCCGAGCCGACCCGCTGGCCAACCGGCCAGCAGCCGCCGGGTCGTGCCCAGGCCGGGATGGGTTGGGTCGCACCCAGCCGGGTCGGACCTGGACCCGGGTCAGGCTGACCCGGTTCGGGCCGACCCAGGGGGTTGGGCTGGGTCGGTCCAGGCCCAGACCCCCCGTTTTCAGACCCTTTTCGGTCTATCGCCCATAACATTAGCTAAGGGCCTCTGATCGACGTACCGTCAGCGGCGATGCGATCCTTGGACCGATACGGTCGTTTTGACATATCGTACTCAAGGTTTCAGAATACTTTGGGTTTGGCCGGGTTGGTTCGTACACGAAACAAACCGGGCCCTCGGAGCAGAAACGCTCATAACTTATGTTCTGGACGTCCGATTGATGTGCCGTCGACTTTGATGGATTCCTCTAAGTGAGACGGTTCTTTTTGATTACTCCGCCCGAGGTTTGGATGCAGGTGGAGTATGGTCGGGTTGGTTTTGACTTAAAAACTAACCGGACCCCTGAGACGAATAATCTAATAACTCTCAGACCGGGCGTCTGATTGACGCATCGTCTATGGCATTGAGTTCCTGTTGACGATACATGAACTTTCGGATACATCAACTCGGGACAATGTGTCAGTTGATGCATCGACCTGTCGGCTCGTAGAGCGGACCCTCCTGAATGAGCTTGCTGTGTGCGGGAACCCTAGAGCTGGCTGCATCTGCGACGACGATGATGACTGTACAGAGATCCTCAGTGGACTCGACGGCGATGACTACGGCACTCAGTGTTACTACGTGGATCAGTGCCACAGATCCTGTGTGTGTCTGATCCTATGTGGGTCAGCGCTCAGCGGTCCTGTGTGGGATAACGCCTACAGATCCTGTCTGGGTCCGATCCTGTGTGGGTCTTTGCGGGGGTTAGTTACCTATCGATCCTGTGTGGGTCAGATCCTTTGTGGGTCATTGCGGGGGTTAGTTACCTATCGATCTTGTGTGGGTCAGATCCTTTGTGGGTCATTGTGGGGTTTAGTTACCTATCGATCATGTGTGGGTTAGATTCTTTGTGGGTCATTACGAGGTTTAGTACCAATCGATCCTTTGTGGGTCCGACGGCTTAGATGAATCAGTAGATATATCTGATCATCTCTATCGTCATACAAAGAAGTATACCTGTGTGATCTGAATTCGGTTTTTCTTTCCTATGTGGATTGTGTTGTGCTATCCTGCGTGGATTTACGTTTTTCTTTCCTATGTGTACTGGGTTTTACGTGGGCTCGGATGTTGGAGCCGAACGAGAATTGATGACTTAGGTATATGTATGGGCATATACCTAAGCAGTGTCAAATTTTACTTAGTGATTGTATCTTCCCTTTGTGGTTTATCCTTTGTGGATTTTGGGAGACCTTTGGGGGTCTTGAGGTCCCTACTGAGTAGCTTGTACTCACCCCTGCACGGGCTATGCCCGCACTACGTGGTGTTGGTTGCAGACGACGGACAACGCTGATCGTGGTTGAGGCTTGCAGAGAAGAATGGTACCTGGAGGGGTATCACTGGGTGGGACGTTCTCAGAGCGGACGGCTGGACCCGAGGAGCTGTGGAGGCTATCTGTACTCACCCTTCAGGTGGGATTTATAGTGGACAACTCGACGTTGTAGCTTTACTTTTCAGTTGATGTTTTCCCTTCCAGTTGTACTTCACTTTTAGTTTGGGTTTGTATTCTGGCCCACTTAATTTTTCCACACTTACTATTGTACTCATTTTTTACTTAGTGTTTACTTCTGCTTTCTTTCTCTGTGGTGTTTTTTTACTTTACAAAGGCAATTCCTTCCCTTTTCCCGGGATTTACACCTTGGTGCTAGTCACTAGCCCCTGGTCTATGGAAGGCTGGCTTGGGGTAGTCATGGGACGAGCCCCGATGACGGGTCGTGACAAATTCTCCTATGTGCTTTCACAAACGCACCCATAACCATCCCAAAAATTATGAAACTGAAAAAACATTGTAAAGAAGATTTCGTACCAAAAAGTATAAAATATATAGTATATCGGTAGAAAACTGAAAAGTTAAAGTGTCCAGAATACTGGCCCAAACAAAAGAAAAATTACAATCTCCTGAATATCGTCCATAAGAACCCATACCTGATGTGTGGGTATTGATGTAATTATTTGATTATATGAATCACTTTTCATCTATCGGGCCTCTCTCTAATTATCATCTGGCCCTAGTCCACTGAGGACTCTATCAAAGCCTTGATCATCTTCTTAAGAAATGGAACATGCTTTCATATCCCGTAAAGATATGAGTATAATAATACTCAGTAGGTACTCCAAAACCACAATGATACACCACTAAGAAATACACAATGTCTATCACAGAGGACATACATGAAGTAAAACAAAAAGGAAACACATAAAGTACATCACAATGTAAACACACGAAGAATATTAAATATTGTCATATCACACAAGTATAAGTCTAATGCACATAAATAAAGATTTCCAGTTTTAGTACAAAGATATCCAAGCCACTGTGATAATATATTTGTTGGCAGCACACACAACATTGATTTATAATGGAGCATCAATAGAACAAGGAGCGTCGATGGCAGACAGAGCATTTGTAACACACGAAGAGTCAGTGGAGAATGGAGCGTAAGTGACGCATGAGACATCGATGGTTCATGGAGCATCAATGGCGGCTAAATTACTGAAGACAAACAATGCGATGATGGTGCATGGAGGGTTAGTGTGTCAAGTTGTCCCCCAATTCACATAGTAACCATGATCAGATATTTATATCCTACCACCGGATGCTACTCATAGTGTGCATGTTATGGGTGAACCTACACATAAATACATTATTTCCTCATCAAAATACCACTAAAACTCATATATAGTATATTAAAAGTATTTTCCCAATGCAATGGTACAAATTTTGCGAACAACACATAAAACAGATAGAAGGATTGAATGATATTTCCAATTTAGTAAAAAGGGTCTGGACAAGTCTCGGAAAGACCTGACCTGGTATGGCCAAACTGACCTGACCCGGGTGGTCTAGGCCCACCGGTTGGACCACTGGACCACAACCCGCTATGTCATGTGGTCTAGCCCATTGTGTCACATCGTCAATCCCATCCAACCGTAGGATGCCCATTTCCACCTATACAACATTACCATAGACTTCAACCTTGATGACACCGTGTCTAGGCCTCCATCCCCAGGACTTCTCTCCCTGTAGCTTCCACAAATACCCATTATGTGGGCCCATCACCACCTGTGGGCACACCAAAACTAATGTATCCCATGGACATGGCCTCTAATACACATTATGTTGCAACTTCCACTACAGCCTCATGTCACGGATCTTTTCTGTCTCCTGTGACCTGCACCGATGTGGGTTCTTCCTCTGGTTCGGTCCCACTAGACCGCGGTTGTGTGCCCCCCCTGGAATCTAGCCTCCTAAGAGGAATCATGTTGCACTCACCAGTGGCGGACCACCATTCATCACTCCATCCACCATAAGCCGCCTCCTTCCAGTAGCACAACAGTTGGTCCTTTGAAATGCAATAACTGATTGTGACCTTCATCATAGGATCGTGAAGACATAGATCCTTCATGCAATGATCAATCATTCGAGTAGGGTCTCAAACAAAAAAGAATTCATGAAGAACATGATAGATTTAGTGGGTAGAGAGTAAGCACCAAAACACCCAAAGAAAGTATCTTGTCTTTGTTCATATGACAATGACCCATTCTTTTTATCAGGATAACGAAGAATCTAACTATAGAATAATCAACATGATTTTTCAATTTAATTATTAAAGAATTATCCCTCACTAAAGAAAAATCAATCAATTGATCAACATTCTCATGGGTTGGAATATATTCATCATATGATTCTATGATGGAGAAATTAAATCATGAAGATATTGGCATCTTACCTTGATTTGGATGACTCGATGTTGATGAATTGTGGTAGTTTTTGTCATTAATAATCGATTCACTTGTGTTCATAATCAGGATAATTCATCCATCTCCCTGCCTCTAGAATTCCATGTTTATGTCGATAGCCCCATATTCCTCTGAAATGGATAATTAATATGTAAAACCACAACTACTTCAAAATGTAGCATTCAATAAAATATTTTTATTAGATATTTTAATGATTTCTATGTCTAATATCTAACATTCACCCACGAGTTGTGTCGGTCATTGTCAAGCCCCTATTAAAGAAAAAAACCCTTAATGAATTCAATGGTGGTCTCAGATTTCCAATCTGAGTTACCATTTAAGAGTTATTAATATTTAAAAAATAATATAATATTTAATTAATTAATTTATTTGTTATTATGCCACTGGTGACTTTTTCTACAGATGACATCATCCAACCAATGTTAGGTCACTCTTATGGTAAATCCATTATTCTGAGAACAATAATTTCCTCATATTTTTGATTTAGGAAATAATTTAAGAGAATTTATTAATTTTTCATAAAAGTCACATGAGTGTGCTATTAATAGCATAACATTTGTCAATGAATCATTACAGCTATAGAAGGCCTCAAAATTTCATGTGTTCTCAGTGCCTTATCTCATAATTTTCCTATTTAACTTATAAAAATCAAACCATAGAAAATCTGAGTAATTAAATTCTACCCTCCTTAGGGATTTAATACCATGAATGAAAAAAGAAGTGCTACTCAACCAAAAGATGCAGGTATGGTGAAAATATATGAGCCTCTCACTCCAAAGTGCTCTCCTTGAGATTCTCGGGATTCCACCGAATGCGTTCTAGATGAATCAACTATCCAAGAAGGATCCTCTCTTTGTTGATCCTTGATATAAATCAGTGTCTCTGAAAAATTCATCCCATCGTCAATGTACAGCTCACCCTATTTGATCGTGTGCGATGGATCATGAATGTACCTCTGTATATGTGACACATGGAAGACATAATGTACCTGGTGCAACTACAAGCGTAGATTTAGGTTATATGCCACCTCAAAAACATCTCCCAATATCAAAAAAGTGCTGATGTGTCATAGATATAACATCCCACAACAGAAAATTATATGGAATCCCCATCAAGGTGATCCCTGAAAGAACACATGGTCTCCCTCCTCAAACTCAAGAGGCCTCTTCTTCTTAACAACCTATGACTTCTTTCTGCTTTGTTCTAGCCTCATCAACTCCTAGATGATCTGCACCTTCTCAGTGGTAGCCCATTCCAATTAAGACCCATGAATGAATTCTCTATTGGGTTTGTACAGCATATTCATGACCTTAATGGTCACCTGTACATGGCCTCAAATGGTTCCATATCAATAAGGTAGCTGTTTTTTATTCAAGCACCACCAGTTGTAGGTCGTCCTCCCAACAATGAATACTGTCAAGGATGCCATAACACATCACGACCATTAGTACATAGATGGTCCTCCCTGTCTGGAAATCCATCTGAGGATAAAATGCCATGCTCAAGTAGAACATATTCTCAAACCCCTCATTAAATCCATTCCACAACTGGGATATTAAACATGAATCATGATCATATATGATCATTGATCGAACTCCGTGAATTGGAACTATCTCATAAACATTGGGGAGCTCCAATCTCTATTATGGACTCTGCTCATTGATAGGTAGTAAGTGGGATGAGATGATTAGTCCGTTAAAGATCCCCCAGATGGTATCATGTCCCCTGGACATGAATGGTAAACCCATAATAAAGTCTACAAATATCACATCCCACTTCCACTATAGTAACAAAATTTTCTGGGTCATGATCACTAGAACCTGGTTCTCAGCATTCACTTGCTGGAATGTAATGAATCTTGAAACGATCTCTGCCACTTCCCACTTCATCATTGGACACCTGAACCGACATCTGAATTTTTGAAACATATTTTCCATTCGATGATGTATAACCAAGCGGAATTGTAGAATTCCAACAACACATCCTTTATAACATCACCAGTACTACTTTGAGTCCCCTGAAGAGAACAATGTGTGGCCCACATATCAAATATCCATCAAGGTAATTCCCTATGAACATTTGAGCATGCAATGTATCATAGTAAGTATCTCCAATTAGTGCCTCAATGACTCGATGTTAGAGTGGAGGGGTACCAATCATCTACTATAGATATGATTCCCCATCATTATCCATAAAATATATCTATAACTTGAACAAATACTCTGAAACCTTTCTCAGCTCCAACAAGATGGATCTTCTGCTGAGAGATTCTCCCACTTCATTCGCATTCCGAGGAGTAGAGACAATTTCCAAGACCTAGTCTTGTAGGAACTGTGTCCATCATCTTTTTCTCAAGTTAAAATATATCTTTGAGAAGATATAATTGTGACTCTTTTGGTTAGAGTAGACGGTAAACCACTCACCCGTCATGTAGTGTCCCAACATCTTCAATGTGAAGACTACTGCTTGTAGGTCTAGATAAGGGGTTGTGTAGTTAAACTCATTCCACCTCAACTAATGTGAGTTATAGGAAATCACTTCTTTCCATTGTATCAATAGAAAACCAATCTGTGTCTATTATGAATCACATAACACTGCGTACACAACATTGTCCTCCATTATTCTCATGATGGTGGTGCTTGTCAATCTCTACCTCAGTTTCAGAATGCATAGCTATAACTTCTTTGTCCACATGAAAGGAATCCTATTGTATGTAATAGTTTTCAAGGATGATGATAATCTATAAAATTCTGGTACAAACCTTGGATAATATCTAGACAAACCTAAGAAACATGCACAATAGGAACAATTCTATGTGGCTCCCAAGAAAGCACCACCTTAATCTTCACCAGATCTACTACAACTCCATCCTCTGATATGATATTCCCCAAAAAGTGGACCTCTTGAATCCATAACTAAAATTATTGGATATTCCCATAATGTTGGTGCTCTTATATTATGTCCAAGACCATCTTCTTGTGTACCACATGCTCCACCCTATATGCCAAGTACACCATGTTGTCATCAATGATGACCACAATGAATCGTTCTAAGTAAGCTTGGATTATCCTTATACACATCCCATGAAAACTATATGAGAATTATTTATACCAATCGGAATAACTATGTACTCATAATGGTCATACCAATATCTGAATTTTTTCATCAATACATCATCATCTTGTACATGAAGTTGGTGATATCTAGATCTAAGGTCTATCATCGAAAACCATCTCTCCCCATTTAGCTGGTCAAAGAGGTCACAAATACATTGTAGTGGATATATTTTCTTCAATAAAACCTTGTTTACGCATCGAAATACCAGAAATAACCTCAATATACTTTCTTTGTTGTTGTATAACAAAATTGAGTCCGCCCAAGGTGAAACACTAGGACTCACGATAACCTTCCTCTCCAAATCCTCAAACTATACCCTCAAATCACAAATCTCTACGTGAGATATCAGATATCTGGTGTATATATCAGTGTCATATCAAGGAATACATTAATACATAATTCAACCTTGCTAAAATTATTTCATATTGGGAAATCCTCATAAAATATGTCCTCATACTCTTCCACCACTATAAGAAATTGAGGGCTCGTCGCATCCACTGCACTGATGGTTGTCCAAGTCCATTGGTATGTGATCGACTAAACATTACTACATGTGAGTCAAACCTACATTTCATGGGTTTAATTTCACTATAAAAGGAAAAAATTGTCCTATATCGGCAGTCATACCTAACTTGGTGCCTAAAACAATCAATGTGGGTATTAACTGCCGATAACTAGTCCATACTAAGAATGACATCATATGGCCTAAGAATTATCAACAAGAGACCCAGATGACACTGCATCCCCTTAGATTCTGGTCACACTGTCAAAAATAGTGTGTGATTATTTAATCTCCACCATAGAAACTATATGCCTTGGGATCGAGTCAACGGATCCACTGGAATCTCTGAGTCTCAAACAAGGGTTGTGGAGATAAAAGAATGATTGGAACCTGTGACTTTCAAAACTACAATTATGGAGTAAAATACATAAATCGTACCAATAATTTTGTATGGAGCATTGGGGTCATAAGAATCCATCACTTGAAGGTGGTCTCATCTCTGTCCACTGGCTCCTGGAGCCCATGGTGGACCACCTTGGGGTGGTGGTAGTAATTTGAACCCCCCCCCCACATCATGTTGGTCGTTTATCTCCTCTTCCACATTTGTCTCTAGGAAGACCTCCATTTTACCACCTTCACAAATACCTCAGTAGTCCCTCAACTCTCTCCTGATCAATAGAATGACTAGTCAGACAATCACTAGCCAGATGTCCTCAGCCGTAGCCTGAGTAACACAATCTATCATTTGGCTCACTATCTCAACCCTGAGAGCCTCACATTGTTGACCCTTTGACTTCAGGATATGAAGAGAATTTACCAATCCAATTGAAACCCTATGTCTTATATTGTCTAACTATTATTGATGATTTAGTTTCCAAACTCATGATGGAATCTCCCACTACTTGCACCTTGTCTATTAGAAATACCTCTATGATTTGTTCATCCTATATCATACAAGAGGTTGTTTGAATGCAAAAGAATATCATGGTTCCCCTGATCTCTATGCGTATACCATTTTCGATGGTCTGGACCATAATGAACAGACCCCAAACCATATCTATGGAGTATCAAAACAGATCTGTAAACCTCTCTATGTACTCTACTTATATTTGACTGCCTAGGGGTAGATGCAATATCTCATTTATTTGCATTGTGAATAACGTAATATGAAATAAATCATCCCTAAAGAGATGCTAATTTTTTCCATTTTTATGTTATCTCCTCATGTGTCTAGATGACTATGCTCCACTATCTCCCCAATGATCCATGAAGAAGGCTCATGGATTTGATTGAAATCTGGTCGAGACGTGTCCTCACAAGGTGGAAGACATGAGTGACTGCATTAAACCAATCCTCAACTGCCTGGGGGTATAGCTCACCCCTAGACCTACGAATTCACTGCCTTTGGACTCTTGCAATGCACTCACCCCACTTGCATCCTCTACTTGCAATGTTGGTATTAACTACTTTTCTCCAGGTGGTGGTCTCACTGGTACACCACCTGGGGTGCAATCCCCAGTACTAGTACATGTACCAATGCTTCATCTATAGGTGGATCATCCTCGTGATCACACATTAGAATCATGGTCTTTCTTAATGAAGGAATCCCAATATAGATCAAGATGTACAATAATAAATCGGGTATACCAAGTGAGCTGACAATGACTCAAGAACTAAATGAAAACACAATCAACAAAATATTATTCATATTCTATTATTTTCCATCCAAATAAAATTTTCATTCATCGATTTTGAATGATGAATTAAATGTCCGAGAGTATGGATACACCATACACTGCACTGACACTGGATTCCCTAGTCTGAATACTCAACTCTAAACACATGACATTGGTTCCCCAAAAAATTATCACATACACTTTTTTTATCAGGTAGAACTAACCAAATATGATACCACTCTGTCATGAACTGTCCCTTGTTGAATGTTTGGTAACTACCATGATCCCTCCTCTAACAAAACAAGGGATAATTAAATAAACTGAGTCGACATATCCACTAAATGGGAGTCATTTTCATACGTACCTATACACATACACCCATCTACAGGAACTATATGGTGAAATAGAAAACACGATATAAACAAGAATGTGTACCACTAAGATACCTACAAAAATTAATGACAATAAAAATGTAAAATTAAATGAGGCCAGAATATATTCCCTACAAAATGGAAAAGTAAAAGATCCTAAATCTTGTCCATGGAATACTCTAACAGATGGGTAGGTGAAGAAACAGATATCTGAAGTAACTGATTCACACCTCAGCTGTCATGAATCTCTCAAAGCACCACCTTGCTCAGTTCCACCAATGAATCATCAATGCGTCGATCATCTGCGCAAGAAACGACACATATGGGCATAGTTAATGATGGTTGATTAAAAAAATACTGAGTAGGGACGAAAAAACAATAATGTTACACCGTTAAGAAATACGCGAAGTATAACACAATGAAAACACACCATGTACACCATAATGGTGAGTCATGAAGTATATCACAAAGGATACACATGAATTACAATCAATACGGTCAGATCAGAAAGGTATGATTTTAAAGAATGAAGAGATGTATTCCAAGTCATAGTACACAGATCTCACAGTATATATGACACTATTTGTTTGGGTAGTGCATGGAGTGTCGATAGTTCATGGTTTTTCAATGGAACATAGTGCGTCAATGGTGCACAGAGCGTTGGAGGCACAAAGAGAATCTATGGAACATGAATTGTAGATGGAACTTAGAGCGGTGATGGCATCAGGGATGGCGATGGACCAGATAGAATCGATGGTACATGAAGTATAGATGGTTCATGGAGCTTCAATGATGTCAGGAGCATCGATGACTCGCAGAGAATCAGTGAGTCTAGAAATATCCCAAGTCACATAGTCACCAAGATCACATAGTCACCATGATCACATAGTCAAATCTAGCCGTAGGATTCCTCTTGTAGCACAAATATTAATGGAGTACCTATGACTCGATCCATTAATTTTTCAATAAATTTACTAAAAAAACTCTCATATATTAGCTCAAAAGTATTGTCTCATCGCAAATGCACTAACACTGTAATAATCTCATCCAAAAGACAAATGATGTGAATGTTACGGAAAATTTATTAAAAATGTACATGTTCGTTCTGGGTCTAACCCGGCCCGGTGGGGCTGACCCAACACAGTCTATCTGGGCCAGCCAGAGTGGGCCTAACCTAATGGGATACTGGACCGTAACCCACTACACTACTCGGTCTATACCATTTTTCTACTGGAGCGGTTTGGTTCTTCCAACTCAGTCTACCACATGCAGGTCTTCTCCCTCACCATACCGGTCTGTCGTACACTCCCAATAAACAGAACCTCCACATTCAACATGGACAACACCACTTCCCGGCCCCCTTCCTTGTGGTTTCTTTCACCGAGGGTCGATGAGGACCCTATTCATGTTTTAATCATCGCATGCAGCATCTCCACCACAATGGGATCCTGCCGTCCCAGCCTCTAAGTTGAATCCTTCCACAACCGCCACTACGAACAACTACTGTGGATCCCTTCGGCTTCCCATGACATGCACTACTCTTGGATCCTCCTCCACTGCAGTCCCGCTAGACAACATCTGCATGCCCTATCTCAACATGACCCCCTACCGTGCTATATACTACCATCATCCTCAACCGCCCTTCTGGTGGCAATCCATTCATTTCTCCTTGCACCATAAACCACCTCCTACCTACTACACTATCGTTACACCTCTGAAATTTCATCATGAATTAAAAACATAATACTTTTATCATTTCTGCATGGATTATGGCCAATAAAATCGATCATTCATGTCGGTTTTCAATAGGTGATGAACCCACAAAAAAAGTGACTGATTTATGAGGGATATATTAAGCACATGAACACCCATATTATGGATATTGGCCTTGTATGTTAGGCCTTTATCCATTCATGTTAGTGGGATTAAAATGAAACCAACAATAAAATAATCACCAAGATCTTTTTTGTTTAATACCACATGAATTATACCTCCTACAAGAATGATCAAACCACAGATGAACCTATTCATGGGTTTTCCCACATTCATCATTTAATTCTAAGAAGGGGAAAAGAAATAATGATTAAATGAACAACCTACCTAAATTTTCATCGATCCCAGATGAAGAAAATTTGTTGGAATCGTTGTCGATCCTCGTTTTCCTAGTGTTTGTCCTTAGGAGATAGATTCATTCTCCTTTCCTCAAGGGAGTTCCATGGTTTTGCTGGTAACCCTACATTTCTATAACATGGATTATGAAAAAGTAAAACCATTTATTTTTCACCATGTAACATTCAATAAAATCATTTTAATTGATATTTTAATGAATTTTATGTCCAAAATCTATCATTGACCCTCGAACCACATCAGTCATGGTGAGGAACCGCCTAAGGAAAACACCCCCTTGTGAAATTAATTGCCATCTCATATTTTCCATCCGAGTCACTATCTATGAGTGATTAAGATATCAAAATAAAACAGTATTAATATAATTATATTATTTATATTTACACCCTCAGAGGATTTTTTAACATATCACCAGCACTGAACAAGATTATGTCGTGCCTAGGGTAATGCCACTACACTGAGCTCATCAATGCCCAAAAATTTCTGATTTGGGTACTCATTAAAGAGTTTGTTATTTCTCTTATAAAATTAATCCACTTATTTTATTTTAAATAGAACATTTTTTGGTGAATTGTTCTAGGTACAATAGGCCTCATAATCTAATGTTGTCTCAATGCATGATCATTTAATTTTCCCAATTAATTTATAGAAATAAAACCTGAGAAAATATAAATCATTCCACTTAGAGGATTCCCTGGAATCATAAATGTGTCCTCAATGGATCTTTCTAAATATGACCATGTTCAGGATATCCATGACATTTTTTGAAGGGGTGTGCTTCCTCAGGTGGCATGTGCTGCTACACTGATTCCTAACCAAAATGTAAATAATGCCTCTTCTCTTTATCATTTTAAACCTATCAATATGTGCACTTTTTGATAGAATATTATTGATATTTTTGTCACTATATGCCTCTATAAATTTCTACATGAATGGGGTTTTGAGGAGAAACTTATCTTTTTTAAATGATTGACCATAATGGAAGAAATATTCACTACACAAGTAATGGTTGGTGATATTAACATAAGGATGGATGAGGATAATATCGAGTTCAAAATAATCATGGAAAAGTATTGTATGAGAATATTAATGGGTTTCAAAATGAAGGTGATGTCTTGTATGGGTTTTTCAAGTTAGGTGATCGTAATTATTTTATATTTTTTAGTTCTCCAGGGTTTTCAATTAAATTTTCAGAAAGGGGTGTTGTTTTATAAGGTAGTTCCTGGATTACGATAGGGTGGTATAATAAGTACTAGTATTATTATTATTGTTCATGACTCATTTAGTATACTCTTAAATAGTGACAAGCACTGATGAAATATTACTCCCTTTTAAGGGTGGAACAACGTAAATGGTATTTCACACCTCCTACTCAATTATGATATCTTGTATTTATCAACAAAAAAACATATCAATATATGGTCTAAAAATCATAGGGATGTGTTCTACATGTTGAGTGGGAAACAAATTATTTGAGGAAAATTAGTATGTACATTTCTATTTTTTCATGGATGAGTGCTTAAAAATATTGATGAAGCCCTTGGGTTCAATATAAGGATATTTTCAATGGAATTTTTGGGGGAAATGATATTCATGGGAATGATTGATATAAATAATTTTGATGGGATAGTTGATAGAATATCAGTTTGTACTATAAATTCGATGAAATATTTTTTGGCCATCAATGGTTGGATCGAACTGGATATTTGTGTTCTCTTTTCCATCCCCATGGATGTTTTTTAATGCTACATGTACCAAAGAATGTTGTTATAGTATCAACCATACATTATCTTTCTTTATTTTGGATGCACATGATAAGGGGAGGTTACACTGGGCCTCAGGAAGTAATGTAATAATCCAACCCAAGTCAACATGACAATACACCTGATCAAGATCATCACATGATATAGGAAAAATGGAGAACATAAACTCGTCCTAAATATAATCCTAAAAAGACATTCCACCAGATAAAAAGTGTAATCATATGAGATAAAAAATGAAATACAATCATTCTAAGTGAACTAAATGTAGACATGGTAGCATGATACCCACTTTGATCAGGAAATAAGAAAAGGAAAATATAGATCCATGGAAAATCCAATAATATGACTCATAATGATATGAAAAATTCCAAACCCCAAGTTTCTAAAACTGTGGGAAATTTTCCTTAGGATAATGACTAAAAGGGAAAAAGGGCGATTCAACTGTGGGAATCATGTCCATCGATTAGAAGATGATGAAGGTATTGGAAGAATACAATCAATAAAATAAGTATAGATCAGGTTAAACAGAATTCCCCATCTATACATTTGTATTTTATGTGGATGGAGTTTTATAATTACATGACTCAATTCCCCAATCCATGGGGTAATTTGGATGATAAGAAAAAATAACCATTGAGTACCACTGAAAAATTTGAAAGCTTATACAATCACAATGGATGAAGAGAATTATGATAATTAGAGAACTCTTATCCTCCACTCATTAGTTGGTCATTTCATGGTACATTGAGTCTGAATAATCCCTATGAAAACATTTTTGTTCATACATTAGTGAAAGTTTATTTTATTATATCCATATACATGGATTATAAATTACTCAAATAAGATTTGATATTTTATTAGTATAATTATAAATCAACGTTTCCAATGAATATGTTTTTTAGATAAGATAATACGGTATTTAAGGGATAATGGGTGAATTTTATTTTTTATGGTGTATATGGTTATCCATTGACTGAATGGTGGGAATTTATTTTTGGGATGAGGTTTTGGAGATTAAATATTATCTCACCACACAAGGATTAATTCATGGTGGATAACTTCAGATAATAATTTTTTTTTGTGATGGAATGACATATCATTATTTTTATGGATCTCAGGATCTACAAGTTCTTCCTCTATAATAAATTAACCTTCATTTCATAGATTAATGGATATGGTGGAAATTGATTATGTAAAACACAAATGGAATGATTTGGAATATGAAAAAGAATATAATATATTATGTATATATTCTTATGAAATTTATTTAACAATATTAAATTGATCATCAAACAAATAGTATTTTTAATACCTCTATTTCTGAAGAATGAATAGGACCCATAAATAAAAAAAGATAGATGGTTTTTAATGTTAACAATCTCGAGATCGTTGTATTTCTTGTAATTATTTATATTTATATCCCTTTTTTATTATTTACCCTTTTCATCCATTTCCAAACATTCACCATATTTATTTTATGTGAAAACATAATTATGAGTCACGTTGGGTAGTTATTATCTTTCAAAATCCCCCTTTTAAACAATGTTCTAGTATTCATTAATACGATGTTGGTTCCTATTTATGTAAATTTCAATTATTTATTCCACTCATAACCCATACGAATTTTGATGTAAAAATTCAATTAAACGGGTGTATAATGTAAGATCTCGAGTTTCTAGGAATTGTTATTTTTTTCAAATGAATTAAAATACATTGATGTTTTAAATTTCACAAAACACTATGTTAAGAATTATTTATAAACAATATCATTATTAGAAATCACAAATAAAACAACACTTAAATTTTCTTTTGGAACATTAAAAACTATTTTTTATGTTTTTTTACACACAATTCCATGTTCCTATGATAGTGTGTGTTATATGCAATATCAAGTTGTGCCGAACAACAACATTTTAATCGAAATATCTTTTCATTTACAGCTAGCCAATAGAATGGGATATTAGAATATGATTAAAAATTTATTAATATATTGTTCACATATGTTTATAAAATTAATTCATTGGTTATCAATTAATTAGAACTAAAAATAAAAATGAATTGAATTGAAAGGAAGTGTTTTTTGAGAAATTTTTTTATTATGGCTATAAATGTGAATTTTCATAATAAAATAAATTGATCAATTTTAGTGAGAGATATTAATAAAATATATATTTTCTAAGTTATTAAAAATATTTAACATCACCAAATTTGTCTGATTTGTATAAAATAAAAAACATATCCAGTTTTAGACCTAAAATCCCTATTGTTCTTAATGTCAATTTTAGAGCCTTTTATTGGCACAATTATTTTGAACATAATTTTTTGAATAAAATTATAATTTTTACTTGGTAAAATAAAAATCATTGTATCAATTTTAGTATAAATACACAATTTTGGTGAATTGTTGGTCTTTTTATGTGAATTTTCATTTGTTGATTAATATTGAAAACTACTAAAATATTATAACAAATTTCATTTTCATCTAACTTTTTTATATATTAAATGTGCTTAATAAATTTGTTTTAAATATATTTAGATCGAATATATATATAATAATACAATTTAGGTCATTAGATTTAATTTCAAATAGAAATTTTATATAACAACATTTCAATATTTTGTTTATTATCACATTAATACCCAGTTCTTTAGTCACGACTCTATGATTAATTTAAAATTAAACTTATCTAATTAAGTGATTGTAATTTAAAAAATGTATTTCATATTTGGAATAAGAATAATCTAAAATTTTATGTATGTTGATGTTAGTTTTTGACATAAAAAATTAGTAAAAGTAATTAAAATATTTACACCAATTATGATAAAAACAAGTTTGTGTAGTTCCTAAAAATTAATATAACTTTCTAAATAACATAGAAACTTTTCCTAAATACATATTTTTTATATATTTAAACCATATGTTCCCCTTTGTAAGATATATTTCATTATTTTAATAACATGATTTCTATAATACCGTTCAATAGTGTCTAACATTTTGTATTTAACGAATGGCAGTCCTCCACTATAATATGGTACTCACCCCCTCACTTATTCACACATATCAAGAAAAAATTTATCATCCATTAAATAAAAAATATTTTCCCAACATCAATAATCTCAAACTAGAAACCTCACTTTTTGAATAAATCCAATGACAATATCCTTTGGGTGCAAGCTAAAAGCAGCTACCTATTAATGAGGTAACATTCTTCAATAAGAAACATTGGATTATTTTGTTATAAAACCATTAAATTATTATTATAGAATTATTATATAAATAAAATTGTATAATAATTATAATGATAATTTTATTATTTTAATTTTTCAGTAAACACTTACACACACTTCCATCAAATGGGACACACAATCATCATTTGTGTGTATGTTGGATTACTGTATCACAAACCAATGTCCTTTGTTCTTCCATTACAACCTCCCAAAGTTAGGAATACAGATGTAAATAATTATATATATTTTATATTTTATATTTATGATTTATTTATTGTTATTTAGTTACTATAGATTATACAACTTCATGATTTCCATTTTTTTAGGAAAACAATATCAATGTTTGTTGACGTGTGGAATACCACCTCCTCGAAGCGATCTGATTTGTTCGTGCCTTATATTGAATTTATTAATTATGGTTTTATGAAACATATTGTGATATTTGTGAAATAATAATTATAATATAAATAATATATATATATAAACCCATGATTTACTTTTCATTCTCTTAAAATAAAAAAATAATATAGAAATGAAGTTCATTTGTATTAATGTCCTACCTTCTCCATGAACGTTGTATTTTATTTCATATTTGATTCAATTTTATATTATATATATATATTAAATATATATTATATCTATATCATGTTTTACTATCTATAAATAAGTAAATCATTATCTAATTACGGGTAACAAGAATAACATGTTAAATTGTATAAGAAAAATGAAGCCGTTATTAAATGAAACGTAACATTTATATCAAATAGCTAATAAATGAGTAATATAAATAAGTAATAAAATTATATAAGTTATTATATATGATATTAATGTTCCATTGTAGATTTTGAATAAAATTATATTTATTATTAAGGCAGATTGAATCGTTATAATGAAATTCAATACTTAAGGTATCAGTTTCCTCATTTCGCTTTTATTACTATGAGATAAATTCTATATTCAGCCATTATTATTGTTTTGTACTACAGATAATTCCACATAAAATTTTGATATAATTAATTTGATTAATTTATTGATATTAAAATTTTCTATTTATGATATTTTTTCATGTATCACATAAATAAAATGATACTCATGTATTATGTGGATTTTCAGTATCACTTTTAATTATGCATAAACATATTCCATATTAACCACTTATTTATTTTGTGCATTTTATATACTATCCAAGAATATATGATATCTCTATTATTATTAATGTTTTAGGTATTTACATATCCATTTAAATACCTCACTTTCTTGAGGATTATGGTACAAAATTTAAAATAATTTTTAAGTAATTTGTCTCGATTTTCTTTATTTGAGACACATGTTGTATTTTGAATATATATTAATTTACAGGGAGTATATTATTCCCATGGAATTTTTTAACATTAATATATGTATATTACTGTTATTTTTAAATTCTTGTAATTATATTCTCACATAGGAATTGTTATTCAACGTTACCAAACTGGTAAGTGTTTCTTCTAAAATCTCATCATTTTTTTAGTATTGATTACGAATATTATTTCTTTGACAATATAGTATGATCCCTAACACAATAACCCACAGAAAATATTTTATCATAAGGTTATTCATGATATATTCATGTATTGTTACCATTTTCAAATATTGTGTACTGAAAATGATTATGATAATTTCATTAATAAATCTATCTTTATCTATCTCTTCGGTCGAAAAAATATTTTATTCAAAAACAAATTTTATAAAAATGATTTCAAAAAAATAATAACATACTCATTGATGTTAATTTTCATATAAAATAATTTTTATTTTTTTTTTCTATTTCAATGTTTTTAATATTATTTTGAAATAATCATTTATATGGTTTCAAGGTTATTTTCAAGAAAATAAATAGTTTCTAAAATGTTTTATTTTAGAAAAATAAATTTTCAAAGAGGAGATGATATTTTCCAGAAGGGACATTTTATATTATTTTTTGATTTTAATTTATTATATTCCAATGTTTCTTTTAATTGGAAGAATTTTTAGAATGTTTTATATTTTAAAGATTTATTTTAAAATAAATTCTTTTTCACATAAAAAATTCTCCAAGTGATCAATCAAAATCATCCTCGATCTAAGATGAAATAATTTGATGTAGTTTATGATTTAATTGGGTTATAATCTAAGGAATTGATTTTTACTATTTCTTTGAATGGTTTATGTATTTTAGGACTTTTTTTTGTAAAATTGGTTGTCTTTTATGCATTAGACCTCTATAAAAAGCTTTAGAAATACCTTTCATTTTATGGGATCATATATGATTAAATTATTATTTATCATGTGTATTTTAAATAGGTTATAATATGATAAACTATTTATAATACCATTTTAATTTAATGGGTAATGATATTATGAATGTTTATGATCATTTGGAAGACATATGTATTATTTCATTGTGTTAAAGCTGGGACGTATATATATATTCAATGCATTGGGTAATAATGGATGACTATTGAGTATATATGTTATGTTTGAACCTGATTATATATGTAGAATTATATTATTGAAAAATATTATTTCTTCACAATGTTATGTTTCAACCATATTACATGGTCACATTATTTTTCATGAACCATTGTGCATGTCCATATTTTAATGTATGAACCAGATTACATATTCACAATGTTATGCGTAGATTTGTTTTCATTTATATATGTTTACATGTGAACCTAATTAAAATTTCAAAAAATTATACATGAACCTGATTACATTTTCAAAATGTTATGAATGGACCTGGTTACATTTCCATTTATGTGTCGACTTGATTATATGTTCTAAATTTTATGTGTGAACCCGATTACATGTTCCCAATATAATTCATGGATACTATTTCAGGTTCATAAGACATTGAGAAAACATTGTTATATTATCAAAATATTATGTATGATCCTGATTACATGTTCACAATGTTATTCATGTACCTAGTAAAATGTCCATATGTTTAGGTTAGGGCATAATTTCATTTCCTTAACTAAATGAGTGAACCTGTTTCTATTTGAACATGTTCAGAATGTTATAAGTTGATGTGTATTGACCATATCTATATCTTTTTCCAATGTCATGATTTTATGACTCATGATCATTGATTTACAAGTGATTCATTTCTTATGAACTGACTATATTTATTCAATGATTCATATTTATGTTCTTTGATAGGAAGTGTAAGATCTTTTATTGTAATGATATTGATCATGTACTCTTATCTTCATGTGATGATTATGTATATCCTTTATTTACCAATTCATAGTATCTATGCTCTACCATTATTATGTTTCAATTCCCATGGTTATAAAGATTGGTTTTATATATGATTAATAAATGGGAAGATATTAGTTAGAAACATTAAATATCATTCAATATGTTAGAATATATAGTCAATGTTTCCAAAGACACTAAACAATTATCGTCCATGGGTATGTAATTTTTTAATGTTTTGAATATTTGTATACAATAATGTAATATCTATATATGTTAATCGTGGTTTACTATACCCTATGTACTTTTTCACCAAAAATATGGGCAGATGCTGCTATGTAAATTAGGAGTCGTGATCCAATATCATATCCCATGATCATGAGACCAACATGACACATAGTATGAACAATGCATATAATATATTCTAACAAAGTAGGTACCAATGTATTATTATCCTATTGACCCTTTCAAATAGCTTCATCTCTCATATTTTGAATATATCCTCTTATAGGCATTGTCTAAAAAATATAATAACAAATTAGTCATTCAAAAAACAAAAAATCATATGACCAACTTTTGGCATCAATACCAAATAGATAAAACATTAAATATTTAAAGCAACCATGGGAATCCATACTCAAAAAAGAGTATGTCAATTCAAATAAAATTATCATATATTTAATTCAAATTATCCCAAACACCATGTATTAAACTTACAAAATGTACCTAACCCCCCATAGTAACTCAGTTTCTATCACGGAAGTGAGATGGCAAAGACCGATTTCGTACATACTATCGGAATTATGATAGTCTAGACTCTTGTATACCCAATCCCAAAAACCAAACTCCATAAATGCTATCACTCTTCATGCTGAGAATCCTTTTAATACCAAATTTCATCAAAACAACCTGGGTTATCTTAGGTATCCGCGCGAACATGCCTCTAACATGATATGGGTAAAACATGAAAAAATAAATGAATTCTAAATTTTTTAAAAAACAAAACATAGAACTAGAATATAAATAAAAAATATATGAGATAACAGAAAGGAAAAAATCCCAAGAAAAAAATACTAAACCATATTGTTGTTCAAAACCAAATGTGACAAATAGTTACGTCTAAACTAACCCGAACTGAAATTTGTAGACACTAGAAAATCCAATATACTACCAAATTCTCTAACGATTACAAGAATATTACTATACAAAATCTGAATATTCTGAGTGTCACGTGAAGTAGGGGACCCAACAATAAGTAGGATACAAAAATAGTTTCTTTATAAGTTGTAATATATAGAATTCAATAATTTTAGATTTTAAAACAAATAAGTTTTACAAATTAGTTTCATAAATACATACCTTTAATAAATCATCATCCCTTTTTCTTCTGATTGTAATTATAATACTATCATGTTATCAAAACATAAAAAATAAAGAAAATATGTGATAAAACAATAGATATTACTAATGAATCAATAGAAATAATGAAAAACACATATCCATGAAACAACATATAATTCAGATCTATGTGATACGACATCATATATAGAATCATATGGGAATGAATCCAAGATAAAAGAATTCATTGGATAAATAATAATAAATGGAAAATAAAAAATGCCAAATAACATCATATTGGTCTCTAGCCAAAGACACAATGTGTATGAGAAACTCACAATCCAAAATAAATAGCTGTTGGATTCAATAGATATCAAATCCTACCAGTCGATATCAAAAATGGTTACCACCTAGTGGCACAACACACAATAAGGCTACCTATTTCTCAATGTCGACACACCCAACATTCCAAATGTTAATTTCTACACATTAAATTGAAAATAATTTTCCCAATATTAAATAAAATTAAAATCCAAGATAACCCTCTTTAGAGTTTGAAACCCCATTTCTAAATCAAGATAATCTATTTTCAATTAAAAACACTTTTTTAAAAATATATTCCTTTCAAAACAATATTTTAAAACCTATTATCACATTAAATAAGTTAAATAGGGAAATTAATTTCTAAATATGTCATTAATTTCATAAAATTATGACATTCTATAGAAACACCTACCACAACACCGTAGACACCACTACTGTTTCTACAAAATTACTGTAAACAAAAAGAACAAACATCAAAATACAATACAAAGCTAGAAACTGAAAACTTATTGGTAGAAAACACTACCATACAACTATAAAATCATAAAAATATCCAAAACCACAACTATAAAAAACAACGAAATAAAAAATTTATTACCATCCCAGAGAGATGAAATCCAACCTCAAAGGTGATCATTCATTGAATAATGTAATATAGAAGGAAATAAGTCACCCAAAATCAAATAGGGTATTCTAGTGGGTGAGAGATATTGGATTCCCACATTTTAAAGAAAAATAATCATAAAAACACTCTTGAAACACAAAAATAACAAAATTTACATGATGTTGTAATCCTATTACATGTTGTGTACCTTTTAAAGGATTGAATGAGCTAATATCCTAATCACCCTTTATTTAAACACTCATATATTCATTAAATTATATGAACCTATTACATAGAGTGTAAACCTATCTTGTTATTTATCCATTTCATCGATTCTTCCTGACATAAATTAATTGACATTCATCCCAACCACATATAATATAATTTTATTTCATGTAAAAAATAGTACCAGTCTAAGAAGAAAATTCCCAAAAATCTCTAACTACACCATTATAGGTATCCTCCATTTTTTCTTTTTTAAATTTCTAGAACAACAAAAAATGATACAAAAAAGGATAAAAAAATAATAGATATAAATGTATATGGTAATTAAAGTAAACCCACAATAAATTCATTCTTCACCTAAAAAGACCACAATATATGGGATCCACAAAAAGATAATGCCCTTGGCACCTCCGGGATGACTCCTTCTCCCATGTCTTATCTCTGTTATGTCCCCAATTCCAGGGTCTCTAGACCATGTTATTTATTTACATCACAGTACCTTATCCTAGTGATCCACAATATGAACTAGATGTTCAACCAATGTGGTATCATTCTCATGATCAACATCCTCCCATCTAATCACATGGAAAGGATCTGGTATATACATCCTAACCTTGGAATCATAAACCACATTGTTGACATATTTGAAGATATATATTATGTGAAACCGATAGGCCACACCCTATTCCACAAACAATATAAAATGTCCCCACTAAACATATTCCATCCATCCCTGCTTACCTAACATATGATTTACCGTACAATGTGATACAATTAGAAAGACCAGACCATGAACATCATACTCCAGGGCCTGACGATGAACGTCAGAATATGATTTCTAATTTCTTGTTCCATGATGAAACGACTCTAGATCTACTAAACCTTCATTTTTCTCTATTGAACCTCATTTTTCGTAATTATGGACCTCTCTCCCAGCTCGACCCAACACAAGTGTGATCATGTTGTCTTACCATAAAAACCCTGAAGTGTTCCATATTAATCAAATACTGGCTACAATTTGAATAAGAAAACATAACCAAAGTAATATCCATTTAACACAATCAATTGAAATCAATCATTGGCTCCCGGAGAATATCCTATGGAACCTATATAACCATCTCAATATATCTATCCATCAATATGTGATATGTTGTGCATAATTTAATTTGGGAATCCAATGCCTCCTTCATAAAATTCCAAAACATAGACGTGATCCCTGCATCCCTATCATAAAAAACTACAGAGGGAACCCAGTGGTGTATCAATATAGCTAAAACGTAAAAGATCCCAAGCTATTTCAATTTTGGGTTTTGCCTTGTAATGTATGAAATTCACCGATTATGTGTGTCGATCAATGATCACCCAAATCAAATCCCTCCATCCCTTAGACGTTAGAAAATCAGTGATGAAATCCATGAAAGTAACATCCATCTTCCATATTAGAATGATTAATGTATAAAATAACCCATAGGTCTCTAGTGCTTTTCCATAACTCTTTCAAAAGTTATAAAATAAGAATTAAAATCCAAAATCGACCATCTAATCCCCTAGCATCTATATCGATTCACTAAATCATGACACATTTTGGTGGTACCTGTCAACAAAAAAAATACTAGAACTATTTCCACTAACCAAAAACGCTCACCTAAGGGAAAATAGAACAACCAACCTTCTATATTTACATAAATCTATACTATAATATTGAGACCACTCACCCAAGGTCACCCCACCATAAATTCTTTCACTATTGTTTTGGTACATGTGGTATAACATTTTCATGGGATGAACTCTGTCATTAAAATATGATTTATCTTTCATCAACACTAGGAACTCCTATTGACCAACTTATTCCCCTCTGAATAATGTCATAGAAAAAATCATCAAAGTCCACTATTCAAATTATTCCTTCAAAGAATCATTTAGTATTTTTCTTCAAAACACATTAGTTTCCTTAATACCCTTCCCACTAGTATATGAAGTATCAAAATATAATTTCTGATGATACTATACCCATTATCACTGTCTCAAAATCTCATCCCACTGAGTAAATATTTATTTTAGGATTTATAATCACAATATACCATAAAATAATCCCCAAAGAGATGTTGATTCCGTGTTATGAGTTCATGAATAACATTTTCCAACATTATATCATGGGAATGTTAGTTCTACTTAAGAGGACATAACTAGTATGAATCGTAAGCCACAACATGTGTCCCATGCATTAGGACACATCCCAAAAAAGCACCAAAAGCAGAATAGAAAACATCATAACCTGGTCGTAGTTATAGATTAATCAAAATGGGTGTAGAAGTAAACCACTTCTTCAACTAATCATATTATATCATACTGTTATCATTCCATTAAATCATTACACCCTTAAATGTAAAATATATCATTGAATATAAAATCATAGAGAATCCTTAAAAAATGTCTTGTATTGACCTTATAAACCCAAGAATCTATCGATCCCAAAAACATTTCAGGGATACTCCCAGGACATAACTACATAATCCTATTTAGGGTCAATTAATTTTCCCCTCTTAGATATCACAATCCGATGATACTTCATGTCCCACATCAAAAAATCACATTTGTAAAGATTACCATACAGATGACGTTCTCTCATTGATCAGTGAACAATATCCAAATGGTCTTTGTGCTCCTCCCCAGATATGAATTAATAAAATATAATTCATGAAGGCCATAAAATTAATGTCCATGTACAGATGATATATCTGGTTCATCAAATCCATAAAAACAGTTGGAAAATTATTGAGACCAAATGGAACAACTAGAAACTCAAAATCCCTATATTAACACCTAAATGATTACTTAGGCATATCCACTAATCATAATTTCAAAGGTTTATAACCTAACTATATTTCAGTCATAGAAAATATATTTTCCCCTCTATGTGTATCAAAGAGATCATTAAGCCTCATCAAGGAATATTGGTTCTTAAATTTCACATGGTTCAGCTTTTGATAATCTATACAAATTATGATGCTCCCATATAAATTCTTAGAAACGAGGGTAGGGAATGAACATTGTGACATTATATTATGAATAAATCATTTAGGTTTTAAGTCCTTAGGATGGAACATATGTTCCATCAACTCAGTTGGTTCAATACGGTAAGATGACATAGAAACGTGGACCATACCAGGGAGTATTTCAATACTGAAATTGACTTCCCTTTATGGTCGTTAACTAGAAATATCAGCCAGAAATACCTCATGGTACACACAAACAACTAAATACCTTTGAACACCCACATAAGGACCAAATACATCAATAAAAATATCAGAAAACTAACATGACATTAGCCTGTCATAAAGAATGAAAAGCCCTTCCGTTCATGATTTAGAGTCACACTCACAAAGAAACCATTAATTAATCCATCGAAATATAACTACATAACTCAAAAAAAATAATAGCATATCTTGTACCCAATACTTCCCATCTAATCAATGATAATAATGTAGTGAAATATTTTAAGATAAAGAACTAAAATGTCCCAATCTACCTCAATATCATCTATCCAAACATAAAACACAGGACATTCGAAACCTTAATCGAACCTATTTATCAAAGCGATGGATAGATCCATAAAGAACAAAATAATTTCTGAAAATAACCCCACTAGTTAAACTAATTTTAACAAAATAATAGAATGAGTATAACTTGTATCAATGAAATCCAGGCCCATAGTAGGCAAGATAAACACTGTAAATCTAACAGTAGCTAGCCCTTCTTCAGATTAATCTAGCGAATTCACCTCTATATAAATATTCAGATTACAACTATTTAAGTAGATTCCATTGGCTGAGGATAAACCCACCACCATTGTGAGAATCTTCATGAACCTGGAAACCCTTGGTGGGAGTGGTTCCTACACTACTATCATGAGATATATTTTCATAAAAATTCCAAATATGGAATGATCATCCACAGAGATGAAAATTTCTTGTATCCTTTATAAAATTAGTCTTGGTAGGTAGAAAATTTATACACATGTAGTAGGAAACCTCAATTGTTACATAAAATGACATTGTAACTACTATTGAAGAAAACTAACCACTATTATAATTTATTTTTTGGATAAAAGATACACCCTAGATAACCACTAACCCAGCTGATGCTCCACCCAGAAATATCATCCTAGAAATGTCTACAATCAACCCTATATTCCATGTAAACTTCCTCCACAATGTTTGGAAATCATATGATTATCAACATCGCCTAAATATCATGAATCAATTCTAACTCAGTCCTTCGATCATTCATGTAAATGATAGTGACAAGCTTTAGTGATGGATGCAAGAAATTCAGAAAAATTGGTAAAATACCCTAGAATATTATACCCCATATCGATGTTCAAAAACATGATGGGTTTTCATCATGACATTTTTACGGTAAAACTACGTGTTAAATGTTTTATTGAAAGCATCTTAGGTAAGATCATTAGGTAACATAGCCTGCACATTAGAGTCCCACCATCTATTTTATGGTCCCTTAAGAATATAAAATTGAAAACCAAATATAGAGTCTTCATGTGTCATTAGGATGTTGAATATCATCTCTATCCACTCTATCCACTCCCGTCATTCCTTGTGTAACACCACTAATTTTTGGAAGTATTGTTTTTAAAAAAATTAATATTCACTGATGGATTTCATTGCTTTATAAACCATGTTAATAATTCATTATACATAAAAGGATGATAGTATTTCACTAAAAAATACACATAAGTTATTTTATAGAATATGGACCACTATGTTTGTCTTGTGTTACACACAATGTCGAGTTCCTTTGATATCTTTTTTTACTCATAAGACCAAGTTGTATGAACTATAATATTATTTTTAATATTTTTCTAGTTATTAAATAGAAATTTGGTTGGGAGATTCAAATAAGTTTTGAAAAATGATTGAAATATGGTTTATACATGTTTAGAAAATGAATTATATTCTTATGAATTTGTTATAAGTGAAATTTAAAACCAATTGAATATAAAGGACTATTTTTTTGAATTTATTTTATGGATATAATGGAATTTTATCTAAACAAAATATATTAATTTCTATTAGTGAGTTATATTAATTAAATTTATATATTATAAATGCTATTTTTTTAATATTTTATTCAATACGTTTTATAGGTATAAAAATAGATAAAAACATATTTTTGGAATAAAAAGTTGTATTATTCCAAAAAATGGTTTTACTACATTTTAATGGATCACCAATTTTTAATATTATTTTCTATATTTTTTTATAGTTATTGTCTGAATAATTAACCATTATTTGGTCCACAAGGATAGCTACCTAGAGGGGGGGGGGTGAATCAGGGTATGATAGATTTAAAATAATGCATGTTTGATCTTGTTTCATTGATAGACAAAATTGTCTTCTCTCTACATCTCATTGGAGAGTTTAAAAAAATATGAAAGAATGAATAGGATAGAGAGATTTAACTTCATTCACCATCCCTATACTATGTGAAAGGTGCATACACCGGTAATATGAAAATATACCAAATCTAGAAAAAGAGCACAACTCTTCACATTTTTGAAGCTAACTCACTGTCCCTCCTGGTTTTCAACCAATCAAAATTTGAGAACACACTGCTATCACAACTATAGTGAGCTCCTTGCTTGATCAAAATATCCATTTATAGTTTAATGGTATGAAGGCCCGTTCATTATCTCCATTTAGTTAATCCTTCATTGCATGCATATTCTCCATTGAAGTTCAAATTTCATCCACTAATGAATACCACTTACCCACAACTGAATGGGTAACTAATATTGGAAATACCTATGCAATGTTGTCTAATATGCAAAGATAACAATTTTTCAAAGATCAAACAAGACATCGTGGAGACCTTGAATAATCAAAATCCACACTCCTTCATATATCATACTTATTTTTAGTGAACACTACATTGTAAAGCTCAAGTCTTCGCATAGATCAAGACATCAAAAATCACATGCCATCACAGAGCTCAAGTCATCGCATATCAACTTCCTTCATGAAGTTCACTGAGCTGATATAGAACACCCCTATTTCCTAGAGATAGATTATCCTCCATGAAGCTCCAACATTTTGTGAATCACGATGCTTGTACGATCCTCTTTTTAAAATTGAGAGATATAAATTTTTCGTGAAAAACATTCCACTTCACACAAGGGGGTAAAGGTCTATTTATAGGCGATTACGTCGACTCGAGGTACTTCTGTGCAAACTCAGTGCCACATCTACTCAAATTGAAAAGATCTGAAATTACTACCTAAATTATATCCAAATCATAAAGCACCACCAAAATTTTTGGAACACAGAGATCATTGTAACCGTGGATCACTCCATAAATTCCATTGCACTGTCGATGCAATGCTGCAACACAGTGCTCTTCACCTATACTATTCACAAATTTCATCATAATCATAGTTCTCCATGTAAAAAAATTTCCAATATTTGCGAAATACACTTCATGAATCCAATATTCATATAACTCACAACTTCTCTATATTTTTATGAGATTGTCAAGGACATCGTCTTTTCGCGATGCTCTCCAAATCCAAAAGTTTGGACCCCAAAAGTTGGTAGACACTGGAAAACGATACAACCTTGTATTTGTTCAATTGTAGCATGTACAAATATTCAATTCTTTTGTCTTGGTTCTTTTTAAACATGGACTTTTAAAAACAATCACTGGGATGTGACAATTCGCCATGAAAATCTGCATTTTCAACAAACACAAACAGCAAAAAATGCTGCAATGTTACAATGATGAATTTTTTCCACATAGTCATCATTTTTTATATATTAAAATTTAATTATGGTGAATTAATATAAATTTTCTAAGTTGTTTCATTTCATGATGAATATTGAATACAATGAATTTATTTTGAAAATTGAATTTTCATATAATTTATTAATATATTTGGATTATATTTTATATTTTGTATTAAATTAAATTAATATAAATTATAAATATATTAATAAAATTTTTCTCATATTATTTAATTTAACATTGAAATTGAATATAAAAATAATTTAAAACTTTTTATCATTTCACTTTAAAACCCCATTATTTCATCTTGTCAGTAGGATTAATTTGAAAATAAATCTTCTACTTCTATCATTAAAATTTAGAAAAGTGGATTCCATAACCGTGATCAATATTATTTATATTTTCTTGAAATATGAACATAGTTTTTTTCATAAAAAATATTTTTGGAAGTAATTAAAATTACTTACATCAATTAATGTAAAAAAACATTTAATTAGTGGCTAATCATTAACATAAGGGTCTAAAAAACATTGAAAAATTTCTAAAATACATTTAATGTTAGTATTTTTACAATATAACCCCTATTATCTAAAATAGATTATTATTGGACACACATTATTTAAGGATGAACTCCCAATATTGTTTTCATTTTTGATTTTTAAAAAATTCCACTCCTCCACTATAAAAGGTATCTCACCCCTTCACTGCTTCAAAACACTCAATCCCTTCAGATTGTCCAATATGTAAAACAAGAAGATCTGTAAATCCCTCCACTAAAACTATATTCCCCCTTTTCTAATAAATCCATCTAACGAATCCCATTGGTGCGAACTAAAAAATTTTACCCAAATAGTAAGTAACATCAATCAACAAGAACTGTAGTTTTATTTACATATTCACCCATTCATTTATATATATATCATAATTATATAATAAAATATGTATCGTAAATAGGTTAAGATGTTGTTATTTAATATTTTATACCTACACCTATACATACTTCCACCAAATGGGATAAGCAAGAAATGTTGATGTGTACGGTGGTCAATTGCCCCTCGAACCAATATTGTTTGTTCTTCCATTAATACCTCTCAAGGTTGTGTTTAATGATGTAAATATTGTTTTTATTTTATATATATGATATATATGATTCATCTATAAATATTTAATTATTATATAAAACATAAGTTCATGATTTCAATTTTATGGAATACGATAACCTTTTTTATCGACGTGTGGACTATTGCCTCCTCAAAGCGACGTGATTCATTCATGCTTTATATGGAATGCATTGTGGATAGGTTTAACAAAAATATGTGATTCTTATGAAATTATTGTTCCTATAAAATTTTTATATATATATAGTTTACTTGTAATTATTTAAAATTATGACAAGAAAATTGAAATAGTTCTCATGCATACATACGATCTACTGTATCCAAGAATGTTGTTTTTTAGTTCCTATTTCAATCCATTATATATTATTATAAATCCATAAATAATATTTATATATAATATTTATTTTATGTTTTAAAAATGTATATATATATATAATTAATCCATGATATATGGTTGTAGAGGAATAATAAGAAGTAAAATATTATATGAAAAACACATCATTTTTTCCCTAAAACATCACCATAACATGAAATTGTTAATAGATAGGTAAGATAAATTCACAATAAAATAATATATGGGATTATATTTCATAATATGTTTTTGAGGTAGAGGTATAAAAACATATATTAACCTACAAGATTAGTTAATGTTTATAAATAATTTCATGACATAATGTATGGGTTTTATAGTCATGAATTTATTTCAAAGGGATATAAGTTATATTCACCAATTATTCTTGTATGTAGTGTATATACTGATTAATAACATGTTAAATCATTAATTTATTTTATTTTATGACATTTAAATTATAAATTTATTTTAATTTCATGGATCACATGTTTCAAAAGTCACTTAAGTATTAGGTGGATTTCTAGTATAACATTTATTTCTACGAGACTTATGCCATATTCACCAATATTTTCTTTTTTTACTATATATATTTCCCAGGAATGTATGATATGATTCAAATAAATAAATTTATTAGTATTTACATATCCATTTTATGATTTATCTTTCAGGAGGTTTTCAGGTCAAACATTACCAAATTGGTAATGTAATTTTTTACATTTTCCTTATTTGAGACACATATTGTATTATGCCCCAAATATTAATTTTAGAGTTATATATAATACGCTTGGGAAAGATATTTCTTGAATATCCTTATTATCATGATATTTTAATATTAATGTAATTATATTCTCTCATATTTATTATGATTAAAAATTAAAAATGTGGTAATATGTTATCACTACAATGTCATCGTTTATCGGGATTGTTTACCATTATTCTTCTGTTGATGAAATCCTAGGATCCATATCTCAATAAACCTAATTAATTTTATACTCCTATGGTTAATCGTGATATATTATTGGATCTTTAACATTTTTCAAAATCATTGGTAATTAATAATATTAAGATATTTTTTGTAAGAAAATCCTACTTTTATCTCTCTCTCTTCGATCAGAAATATGTTTTATTAAAAAACCTTGTTTTCTAAAAATGATATAAAATTTTATAGATCATATATTAATCTAATTTTCAGTAAAATTATTTATGAAATTATTTATGTTTTGTAGTGTTCATTTTATTTCAAATCTTCTTTTATATGTTTTCTTGTTTTTTTCAAAGAATATGTTTTTTAAAATGGACTATCTTCTAAATATAGTTTTTCAATGACATTAAGATATTTTCCATCATAAATGTTTTACATGATTTTAAATATTACCTTATTTGTTTTCAATGTGTTTTTTGTGACAACCCAATATTTTATCGTATATATCATCTATAATAAATTCAATTTATCAATAGATTATGTTTCACGTAATAACGAGCTCAAAAAATAGTGATATGCTATGAAATATTAAAATGAATATTGGAATTGTTATGTGACCATTGGGAATAGTAATATTGTTATTAGAATTATAACATCCCCTTTTTATGTATTAATAAATTGTAGGTATCTCCTTAATGTAAATATGATATATTTATATCATGTATTAATTCTATAAATGTTTTTTAAATAATAAAATTAATGTTTGAATTTTTCATAAATGAATATTTTTATTTATAATTTAATAATTTATATATAATGTAAAATTAAAATTTAAAAAATATACTATTAAATTAATATATGGTTTCATTATAACTACAAGATAATGTTATTATACCATAAATATTTTTTGAAAGTGTCATAAAATTGATTATAATATTAAAAACAGTATTTTTCGAACAAATGAATATTTTGGTTTTAAATTATATGTGTCATATTTTGATTATAATTTTCACAAAATGGATTAAATGTTTGAAATCGACATTTAAAATAACGGTTAGTGTGATTTTTTTGAAATTTTTTAATAGTTGAATTTTTTATGAATAGTGAAATACTGCCATTTGTGTTTTTACCACCAAAAAATAATATTATAATAATAAATAAAAGTATCTCCACATTAAAAAATAGTCATTTTATAAAATAAAACAATAAACAATAATTGGAAATAGATACATTAAATTTTTATGGGGGCTAAAATAGTGGAGCCCAAGGGCATCGACCTCAACGAGGTTGCCCCCCCCCCTCCACCAGTAGGGAATTCCTGCTATGAATGCAATATGTACTAGAATTATTTCTCACCATTGAAGCCATGATGTATTACACTTTATTTCCCTCATTCTTGGAGTGAATAAAATCCATTCTATCATTGATAAGAACATTTCACATTCTAATAATGCATGCAATAAACCCATGGATGGTTCCTAAACAATGAAAGGAGTTGTATATTATTGTGAAATCTATTTCAAATTTTACTAGGATGATTTTGTAATGACTACATAGAAGGATACTGATTAATATTTCAATCACCTCATCATAAAATACATATATAGGGTTGATGACTGTGGTAAAATCTATGATAACATTCAGCCATTGATCCCAAACCACACATTTCTCCTTCATCTTACCCATATAGTAAGAGCCGTTAATGTTGAGTTTTATGCCATATGGGAGAGTATTTCAACAAAACCAAAAATACCACTCACAATTAGATATAATATTAGTGATGTTCCTACCCTATAGAAGTAGATAGAGTTAGGGTGCATCATCCCAGTTGAGGATAAGGCAGGTCAGACCGATGATGAGATTTTTTATTCTGATTACTATTAATCAGTTTGATCAAGTGATACCATCTACGTAAACGCTGGTATGTGACTATCATGGGTTCGAAAAACATCCAAGTATGACTAGGGATCTGGAATTCCATTCAACACAGGTTATTCCCATGACCTAAAACAATTACTATATAAAACTGCTACCATGTAGACCCTGTGATGAGAAACCTGTTAAGTCATCGAAAGTCATCCACCCTAGACAGGCCCAACCTCCTTTGATAAATTTATTCTCGGAGCCCTATACATTTGGGTCCCTCCAACACCAGAATCTAGGATCTAGATTTATCCTTGATTGTTTTTTGATTTCATCATTATGGGGGAATAATTTTTAATCTATAAATAATAATTTTATTTTTCATGGTAATATTCAAACACCATAGCATCTCACCTCCATATATCCTCATTGTCTTGTGACATCAACACCCCTTTTTAGTCCTTCATCGAGATGTTTCCTATTAAGGATGTCATAATCATATACAATTCTGGTTCATGGTTTAATTCTATATTGTCAATTTATTTATACAACTACATGACTATGATGTAATTAAAAATAAAGTAATATGAATGCATGAATTCATGAAGCTAATACTCAAAAAAAGAAATTTAGGGAATCCAAGCTTTATTAAAACTCATTTTTTATACCATAAATAAATATCCCCCATCCCATGATCCATCATGAATGGACTTATAGTGTGATGAGGGGATTTTTAATGAAACAACCTATAGATAACAGACCGCCTATTATTAATAACATGCCACCAATAGATTTATTTCACATATACCTTCCCCAATAAGTCCTATAATTGAGAATAACCCATTCTAGCTATGTGTGCATGCATTGGAGTGTTTATGATAGATTCCTCACATTGATTCCACTCTCCTTCATTTTCATGTCCATTATTCCTCAAGATACATAGTGATGGTAACCTTTAGCATGATAATCCCATATGAAGTATTCTAATATTTTTTCAATAAGGAATATTATAAAATTAAAAACATTAGTTAACAAGATGATGTTGACTATAATAGACTATTAAATGTTGTTCACTAAGGTAGTTCTTCCACCAAAATAGATGAAATGATATGTCCAATTAAAAATCCCCCAATTGATCCAATTAATTTTTTTTCAATGTGTTGAATGAGGATGATTAATGAGGAAGTTGTTTCACCCATGTAGTTTATAAAGTAAACTCTTCTCTCCATGTGAACTTCTATAGTGATGGATGATATACATATTTATAAACCCCAGTCAGTTATATAGTAGTGCATATTGGATCAATTGACTATCTAACCGCTGCATTTACAGTCTCCTTCAATGGATTTATTAAATACTTGAACTGATACTTAGCTGGAATTAACAAAAATTATAGTGTCATCAACAAACATGAGTTGAGAGATAGTACACAAGAATGTTTTTCATTTGTATGACCAGATGTCCCTCACCCCATTGAATATTCTAGTTCATTATGAATTTAATAACATCATCAGTTATAACAGATATGTAAGGGTATAATGTTTCACCCTGCCTTATCAATCATATAGCTTTGAATAATCCATAATTTTTCCCCAAGAATGAAATTGATATCCAAGAGGAGCAGAATCACCTGAACATGAGATCATTTACCGGAGAGTAAAATAAATTTTTTCCCACAAATTGATGATGAAAATCCATTCAATTCATAAAATTATTTTTTGGTTTCTATCTTCATTTCCATATTTGATACAATCACCTCTAGGATGATGTCACTAATCATCTCTCGAGCTAGTGATATCACCTCATTAATGGTTCTCCTTTTTAAAAACTCATTCTAAGTGTCATATATCCATCAAGGGAGATGTGTGGAGACAATTATATTAATCAAACAATGTAGCACATTTTACTAAAAAATACACATGATAACATGTTGATAATGATGATGTGATGAGGGATTAATGATTATGGGAATAATTACCTGAGTGGTAGAACCCAACAGTTAAGGGGGATACCTTCCCCCTATGACCTGTACAATGCACATGATATTCCTCCTAAAAAGATCCCATGATGACCTATATAAGGTTCTGGGGAAGCCGTCTAAACATGGTGTGCTCTTCAGGTAGATCCCTATCAAATCCACATAAATTATATCCTCATCTGGAATGAATTTAATGAAAAAAAATTCAGTAGAGGATACTACATGTTGAACTGAATCAACCAGATCCTCATTTCTCCATGGATATCCACCTTGAATGCATGGATTGGGACATGTAAGTATAGATTTGATACAATACTCTTCCATACATTCAACCACCGCTCCGTTATCAATATATAATATATCGCCAATTATGCTATTAGGTCTTATAATCGGTCTATTATCGTTGCCAAATTCATGAAACAATTATATGTCCTGGACACCATTTCATAACCATTTGACTCTCAAATACTCATCATATAAACAACTCTGTCTCAGTATTATTTTAGCCAACATTCCCTTCTTAATAGAGATCTCAAAAAACAGGCATCATCCCAATCAACATAAAAATTAATTTCCATTCATTCAACCATTATATTTACCTCTTAAACATATTGAGAGAAGGGGTCAGAGAGAGATTTATAATCCATGATTGAAGTCAACCTTTGATTATTATATGTTATTATGATGAATAGTCACTTAATTACCACGAGAATTTTTTTCCCAAGATGCACTCACAAAATCATTATAATATGGAGTGTCAATTCATTATTGTGAGAAATAGAAAATCTTACTATAGTTTTCACTGGTCGAAAATGTATCCAAATGTGGAAAATTTTTAGAATGAAATCTCAAATGATTTGGAATCTTTTTATATGGTTAAACAGATATTCCAAGGATATTGGAGAGACTATGATCTAGGATAATATGGGTTAAAAGGACCCCTTTCCTTTTTTTTCACCTGGTAAAGCTATATCATGTATATCCCACGATAAGAATCCCATTCCTCACCACGATGGATGAACAATATTCACTTGGATTATTTGGAAAGTCTTCACATCCTTTTTGACATTCACGTTAGAAAACATATTGAAGTCACACTATAAGAAACACAAAGACCCCCTTTATTGAATAATAAAATATTATTCTATAATGATTCCCATTTAATGTGCATCAAAATTTACCTAGAAATATGTGTAGAAGATCTTTCATTAACCAGTAGTTTGTTTTGAAGTGACATATTGATCAGATGATTGAATGAGATCCACTGATATTTTTAGATTCTAGAAGACCCATATCTGATAGTTTTGAAGATTGACATGTAAATGTCATCTCATTACTAAAAATATTATGAAGTTGTCTATTTGTGATGGATCTTGTTTGGTATTGAGAACTGAAACTAGAGATATATTCCTTTATTGAACATCATTCTCACTAAAATATTTCTTGAACTGAGCTCCCTACACCCATGAATTATTGAAAAGAAATGAGGTCAAGGAACATGGGAAACCTGTTACTGGACAAAGGTGACTTGGCTCGTTGCTTCATAAAAGATGATTGGGCCGATCTGATTTGTTTTAAGACCATGGCAGCATATCCTTGGATGTTGTTGAATGAAACATCACATTGTGGAATAGAGTTTATGGGAATGGGTTGAATCCCTCTGAAACATCCAAGGGTGAGGGATGAGAGAATTAAGTGTTATAACATGTCTGGGATGGGAGTGTGATACCACAATACTTTTTTAGGGATACATGAGTCATGGATGAGGTATAAGTAATGTAATAAACCATTATTTCAAACTTTCATGATCTACTTACATTATTTACTCATATGAATAACATCTATATAAAGTATTGATCCAAAATAAAAAAATGAATAATATTATAAAAAACCTCCCCTCCCTTAAGAATACCACCCATTATCCTCACACATTTTAAGACATTAAACTTATTGAAATTATTATCAAACCCCATACCAAGACTATTTTCCTTGTCCAAGACCTATTGGTTTTACCATAATACCAAATACAAGTTTCATAAAGTGGTTCTTAAGGAGATAGTATTGATGATGTAAAATTCCTTTTATTTATCTTTAAATTTTTTTATTTTTTTATCCTCACCTCACATCCCCTATCCAGACCAGCATTGTAATTGTAGTATCTATATATACAAGAATTTTATAATTCTAATTTATTTTCCATCATCAAATCCCTTTTCCTCTACTTTTATTTTGAAAACTATAACATCCTCGATGAATTTCTCATTCACCTCCTTCATGGATGATGATTTTGGTTTTTCCTTTTCCACCATCAAGGATGGTAATAATACCATTATTATGGTTAATAATTAATTTAATATACCTATTACATCTTGTATCACATTTTTTATCAAATTTATATACATAATATTTAATAAATAAAAATTAGTTTGTGATGGATGAAAACCCCACAAACATTAATAAAAAAAAATTATCAATATTTTTTTATTTAATGAATAATCCTCATACATTATAACCAAATGATATAAGATACCATTTAAAATTCAGTAGGATAATTAATATAATATAATTTTATTTCTAGATATGTCATTCAAATTTTATATGAACTCCCATATACACATATAAGGGAACCGACCATAAACCCATAAAACGAGCACTCCACGAACAATGAAATTAAAAATTTTAACATATCGAATTTTCCATAAATAAAATTACTAAAATTAAAATATATAATTAATATGGTGAAGAGGTTATTAAGTATGTAATTTATTAATTTAATTTGAACATCTGGGACATTAATTAAAAGTCAAAAACACTTTCATATATAAGGTAATGTTTTATCATCTCACTTAAACTTTTATGAGATATATTATATAGTCAATCATTCTATCATACTTTTGGTGTAAATATTGGCATCAAATATATCATTTCATTAATCTATTCATCTTCAAGTAATTCAATTTTTCATTTTATGATCAGTAATTTTATGGTTTATACGGTTCAACTATTTATAATGTGATAATGTAATTATTATCCCCTTTTCCATTCATTGTGTTACACTTGAACTCCATCGAATTTTTCATGCTATGAATATGTGTGAAATTAATTTTTATTATCTTATAATTTAATAAAAAAAATTATATGAATATATAAATGATACACATAATCAATTCATTTGTTTATATATCACACTTTCTTTAAAAAAAATACTATTTGAAATGATTCTTTTTAAAATAATTACCATGAAGTTTTGTTTAATTATACGGCATGATAAAAATTTACAAAATTCCAGGAGGGTTAATTTTTCTATGAATAAATTACATGATTACAGGGTTATATTTAAATAAACTATTCTATTTTATAAATGATAATATTTATCAATAATGGATTTAAATGTACATTTTTTCTCTCATAAATAATTCAAAAATTATTATTTTAGAGTATTTTCATCTACGAAAAAAAACCTATGTCTGATCATATTCTTATCTATGGTTGATATCTAATAATACCATCTACCATATTTTTTTTGAAAATTATGATGATCATTTTGATAATGGGTGTTCTATTATGATACCAGTCATCATATTCCGTGAGGTGGGTTTTGATTATGTTTATAATTTTGGGATTGTTATTTCATATTATAGTTTCAGAATGACTATATATGACAATTTTGTCCCCCCCCCATTAATATTAGCAATACATTATAATTAGTAAGTGGTGGGCGGGTCTCACTATAGACTGTCAGTGAATCGACCAGTCTCTAGAGACAAACATGCTTGGGTAATGTCTAATTTCTAACCATATTATGTATGTTGTCTTAGCCAAAGCCATGATGGGTTGTTCATGATTTCCCACATTATTCATTCCTTCAATGTGATATCTGTTCTTTATAATTCATTTTATTATTATACTATTAAAACAACCTTGGTTATGTTTCATTCCCATATGATTATTTATATGACATTATTTTCTCAACTACTATTCCTGGAATATTATGTTCATGGTTATGTTTTAATGGAATTCATTTTTAGTCGTTAGAGTTGACTTGTTTATTATTATTATTTACTATATCATTCACTGTATACTTACCATTACTGAGCATATAGGATCACCTTGTTTTTATGTTTGATTCTCCCCAGGATTCCATGATGTATATTATGTTTGACATGACGGGATAATCTGAGTTAATATGGATGTTTGGAATAGATTTACTGTGTTTTATCCTATTTCATATTGTAATGTAATAGTTGTGTTTGAATATTTTATTTCCAAAAATACTATACTATTCATTCCATTGGGATGTGATCACATAACCACAGTAACAATGTAATATAGTAAGGCATTAGCCCTAGGCTTCTGGAATATGGGTCTTTGTTGTTTCAAAAAGAAAACATTTTGAAAATGTTTTATGTTTTAAAAATATATTTTCAATGATTGTTTATTTACATTATGAAATAACCCATGTGAACTTCAAAACTCTTCTTTAATCTATGATTTCATCCTTTGATATCATTTACACTTTATTAGGGATATGATCTAAGAAAACATTATTATTATTCTATTGTTGATTTATGTTTATAATTACACCTTTATTATGAATCTTGTTCCCTTCCAAGTGTTATACCATGATAAAATGATTATGAAACACACTTAATTTCATGAGTAATTATAGGATTAAAAAATATTAAATCCTGTTTATTTTCAATATGTTGTGTTATGATGAAGGCTTTATAAAACCCATTTTATTTATTGTGTTTTGATATTATGAATTTTTTTTATCTTTTAGAACACATATGTATGAAATCATTATGCGATAGGTGAGACCTATATCTCCCTCAAATGCATTGGGTAACGATGGATAAATCATGAGTATATATGTTTTGTGTGATCCTTATTTCATGCCCAAAATTTAATGATTAATCCTTATTAAGTGTTCATAGTGATATACCTGAACATGATTATATGTTCAAAATGTTATTCGGGGACCTAGTTTATTTTCTATAAGTTTATTTTTGGACATAATTGAATGTTAATATTATTATATTTGAACCTAATTACGTATTCATAATGTTATACATGGTCCTGGTTTCAGGTCTATAAGTTTATGCGTGAACGTGAATTCAAGTTTACACTATTATGAGTGAAGCTAATTACCGATTCAAAATGTTATTCATGGACATAGTTTCATGTCAATTAGTTTATTCAAGAACCTAATTACATGTTCAATATGTTATGTGTGAACCTAATTACATTTCCCATATGTTATTCATGGACTAGGTTGTATGTCAATAATTTTTTGTATGAATGTGATTATAGGTTCAAAATGTTATGTGTGATCCTAATTAAATGTAAATAATATAATGTGTGGACTTATTGCATCTCCCTAATTATATGTTAGGACATGATTTCATTTCCTTATCTTAATGAGTGAACTTTTGTCCTGTTAGACATGTTCAAAATGTTATATGTTAATGTGTATACCACACGTCAAAATCATATTCCAATATTATGCTCTCATAATTCTTGTTATATGATTTCCTCATGATTTATGTCCTGTGAACTGACAATATTTCTTTTTTGATTAATGTTTATGGTCTTTTATATACATTGTAAGAACTAAATATGTTAATTTCATGTTGTCATACCCTTATATTCATGTTATTATTATGTATCACCTTTATTGATCCTAAATAAGCATCTTATCTCACCGTTTCTTGTGTTTCTATTCCCTAGGTAATGAATGTTGGTTTTACGTAGGTGTAATAAATGGTAATATCTTTTTGGGAAATATTTAAGATCATTAAAAATGTTTTAATCTTCTATTACATGTATCCAAAGATACTAAAATAATAATGTCATTTGGAATATACTTTTTAAATGTGAAGAATATTCATCTAAAATTGCTTCATATCCTTGTATGTTATTCTAGGGTAACTATTGTTTGTATCAAAGGGCTGATTAGGTCATCCTTTTGAAATTAGGATGAGAAAATTTTAGTGTGATCCATAAGGATATTTATAACTATATGTCTGGTGATGTCTCTTTGGATAAATATAAGGATGAGATAAATTATAATAAAATATCCTTAAATTATGACAATGGATAGAGTGATTGGTTTCCATGAAATTACATCCATGTCAGTATAATACAAGTGAATGTGGAATTGGAATGGTTTTACATAGTGGTAACATACCTGAGAAATCCATATTGAGCTATACTCTATCTAGAATTAGCATACCACAATGGGTCTTGCAACACACCTAATTCACCACTCTCAGGGGATGTTCTTTCAAAATTCAAAGACTATTTATAAACAATAATTATGTATTTAAATAGAATATTAATTTTAACAACATATTATAAACCTAATGTGTCTGGAATTGATGAATTATGTGTCATGATTTAAATATATTATATCTTTTTTTTAATGAATTTGTGGTTTCCACTATGATTAGTTTTTCCCACTTAATATTTAATGTTTTATTAAATTGATGAAACCCAAAAAAAAACTATGTTAATGAATAATTAAATATAAAATTCAATGATTGTATTCTTGAGTTAGAGAATTGTATAGGATATTGAATGAAAACCATGTTGTAATAATCACACAAATTTTGTAGTATATAAATCAAGGTGAACATGAAATTAATAAAAGGGGGAAGATATTCTATATAGTACATCATCAGAAAACAACAACTTTCTTATAGTGGTTCCTGAGTCCCGTGAGTTGATGAGAAATGTATTAGATCCACTGAAATGATAATTCCCATTCTCATGATTAGTGCGTAAAAATTCCCTTAATGATGCCTACTATTTTTAAGGTGAGGCATAAAAATAGTGAAATATTATTAAGAATATGAGGAAATAATATGAAATTTAATCCATGATGTGGGATGAGTTTAATAGATAATTTTACATTAAGTTATTTCCTAGTATTTTTTGGTCAAAAAACAGATGGAATTCTTCAAGGATAATATTATTGGTGATGAATTTGTTGGTTCCTATGAATAAATTTTTTTAATAAATTAAAGGAACTCTTCTGGTATTATGATTCATCATGAATGTAATTTTTACATCTCCTTTAGTGGTTTGAAACAAAATCTCTAATGGGTGTTAGCCATAAGGAACCATGAATTCAACAATGAAATAATTTTATATGGATTAAATCTAAAAATGTAAGCTACAAACATTTTTTGTTATGGTGATATAAAAATAATAATGGGGTTCCCAATAAAATATAATGATATATCACATACAAAAAATAAAATGTTTCAAACATTGAATTTACCATCCTGTGGGAAATATCACATAGGTGAGTTCCTGAGAGGAACAAATAGGTGTTTCATTTGTGGGAATATTTTCTATCTTGAGAAACAATGTATAAGTGATATAAAGAAGATAATAAAAGATATGACTGAAAAAATAGATCAACATAATTCACCATCAACACATTAGTGATTTAAGTGCATGGAGTTTTAGAATTATTTCAATAAATTCCCCCAATAAAAGTGTTAATATTGATTAAGATACACAATAACCATTATAAAAAAATGGAAGTTGTGAAAGCCTATTGAATCACAATAGATGGAGTAAAATATGATAATTATGGAAATTTTTCAATCCCCTCCCTTGTTGGGAATATCATTCTAGGATTCTTTTAAATAATCACAATGCAAATATTATTTTTCATAAATTAGTGAAATATAATGTGATTATCACACTCTATACGGATTTAACATTAATGAAATCATAGTTGATATTATATCGGTACATGGATGTGTCCACGATTTCAATTAAAATGTTTTGGTATAAGATAATAGTTTATTTAATGAATAATGGGTGATTTTCGTTTTAGAATGGTTATAATGATAACCATTTGAGGAATGGATTCAGTTGAAATTAGTATGGGGTTTTAGAGTTTAAATTATTATCTCACCATGTTAGATTTATTTATTTTTGAAAACAAGTGCTAAATTTTTTTTGTGATTGAATGACCAATATATAATTTTATGGATCTCTTGATCTTTTAGTTATTTAGGAATAATAAATCCACCATCATCTATTAGAGTAATAGATAATGTGGAAATTGATCAAGGAATATCCGAATGGTGATATTGTCCATATAAAATGGAATACAATCATGTATGTATATCTCATTCTAAATTTCAGTAACCTTATGAAATGGAGCTTCAAACAAAAAAGATATCCTTTTACTTTAATTTTCAATTAATAAACTCATCCATTAGAAATTTTAGATTTTTGTTTATTTTATTATTAACATTATCTAGATCAACCCTTTCTTTTGATCACTAATTTTTATTTCCCTTTATAATTATTTATGTTTTTCATCAATGTCTAAATCAATACCTCTTTTCTTTTATGTTGAATCCTAGTTATGTGTCTCATTGTGTATCCTTTATGTTTCTTACTATCTCCTTTTAAATGATGGTATATTGTCTATTTTAGAGATGTCGGGTCCTATATGAGTATAATTTATGTTACACATTTGATAACATCTACGAATTTAAAGGGAAATATTCATTTTATGGGAGGTAGAATGTAACACCATATGTTTTTATGAATTTTTTTGAATAAATTACAATTCATTAATGGATTTCAATGCATGATACAAAATGTTAAAAATAAGTTATACACAACACCAATATTATAATTCACTTAACATTACACTTATAATAGCATTTTTACATTCATCACTATGTTTGTCTTATGTTACACAGAATTTCGAATTCCTTTGATAGCTTATGTCACACACATGTCCATGTCATACAGATATAAAATATTATTTTTAAAATATTTTCATATTTACCACCTATACACTGGAATGGGAGGTACGAATAATATTAAATAAAGTATGAAACTATGTTTCACACATGTTTATAAAATGAATTTGTTAGTTATCAATTAATTATATGTGAATATGAAAACCAATCGAATATAAATTACATGTTTTTACAAAAAAAAAATATTTTTTTAGAGAAAAAGGACTTTCATATTAATAAAATAAATTAATCAGCATTATTGAGAGATACTAATAAAAAAAATATTTTTTAAATGCAATATTTGTTTTTACCATTATCTAATAAGGATGATAGTCTTATATTTATAATATATTTAGTTTTACGCATAAAACATTTTATAATTCTAAAAATAATTTTTACTCCCATTTAATAGAGCACTACAATTAAATATAATTTTTTGAGATTTATTAATTTTTATTTTATGGAATAAATACGATTTATCAATTCATTATATAAATATTATCTTTTATATGACATCTAGGCATTTTTCTGAGAAGATTCATTTCTTGATTTTTAGTGAAAACATTGAATTTTAATTGACAAGTTTATTTTAATGTAAATCATTTATATATATTATTTATTTTTTAAATATATTTATAAGAATATATATATATAGATTATATAAATAAAAATTCATTTTAAGTAATTGAATCCATTTTACACCAATATATGATATAAAATATTTCAATCATTTAATCATTTTCACTTTAAAACCGAATTTTTTCTTCATGTTAATGGGATTGATTTTAAATTAAATTCCATCACATGAGTTATTATAATTTGAAAAATATATAAATATTTGGAATAATAATAATTTATATTGACTATTAATTTTAACATATATTTTTAGTAAAAATATTTGTGAAGGTAATTAAAATTAATTAAATGACTAAGTTAAAAAACAAATTTACATAGTGGATAAACCTTAAATTAATGGTTTAAATAACCTATGCACATGTCCAAAATACAATTCTAGAAATATAAAGACCATATCTTCCATTATAGTGAAAATTTACCATTATTTTAGGAAACTTACATAAGGAAGATATCCCAATAGTTTTTACCTTTTTATTTACAAGAATGTCACTCCTGCTCCACTATAATATGATAATCACCCCCTTATTTCATCACTCATATAATGTCCTTTTTATTATGCATACCCTACCAAAATAATATCAAAAATTATCTCTATTAAACTAATAATTTCTCTTCTATGATGAAATATATCGAGGGAATCCGTTTGGTGAAATTCAAAAGTAGTTACCCCATTAAAAGGTAACACCTTAAAGAAGCACATTTGTTTCCTTTAATTATCCAAAAATTTAATAATTATTCTTAAATTAATATATAATAACAATATAATTACAATTATAATAATATGTTGTTATTTCAATGGTTAATCATACAACTACACACACATCCATCAAATGGGATGCACAATCATCGTTCTTGTATATGACAGAGTACTACATCACGTATCAATATTGTATGTTCATCCATTACCACCTTCCATGTTTCGGAATAATGATGGAATCACTATTTTATATTTTATATATGATATTATTTATTTATTTATTTTTATTTATTAATTATAAAACACATACCACCATACATTTCATTTTTTGTGAATGCATTGACATCGTTTATAGGCGCGTGGGCTATCACCTCCTCAATGTGATCTGACATGATCATTCCTTACATGGAATTTATTAAGTATGGTTTTAATATAAATATGTTATATTTATGAAATAATAATCCTAATATAATTATAACATATATACACTCATAATTTACTCTTCATTCATTTAAAATATGACATGAAAATAGAAATTGTATTCACGCGTAAGTACGACCTATCACCTCCTGGAACAGTTTATTTCATTATCTATTTATGTATTTTATAGATTATGATAAATAGATATATTATGAATATTTAAAATATTTACATAAAATTTTATATTGCATAAATAATTAAGTCATAATCTATGTAAGTAGATCATTAATCAAAAGCGAAAGCATATACGTAAAACAAAGTGATTATTACCAAAAACATAACTTTAACCCGAAATTGTTAATAAAAGTGCAATAAAAACTCAAATTGAAATCATATATATAATAATATATAATAATACGATTCTATGGTATATTTATAATAAACTTATATTCATTATAAATGTGTTTTGATTGTTTAAAAAAATCACAACTCAAGGTAAGTGTTTTCTCATTTCACTACTATTTCTGTGAGACATATGCGATATTCCCCAATTATTATTGTTGTGTGGAGTATATTCATACCTTTGAAATTTTCTAAAATGAATTTAATTTATTTCATTATATTAAAATTTTCAATAGATCTTATTTTTCAATGGATCATACGATTCAAAAGTAACTCATGTATTAAGGGGATTTCTTATCTCACATTTATTCTTGTAAATCATATGCCATATTCACCACTCATTTCGTTCCTGTGGTGTATATAATACACCTGAATATATGGTATGTTTTTTTATCCTTATATTCATGTTTATTTCTATTTCCATTTGATTTCTCTATTTCATTATATTTATGGTTCAACAGTTCCTAAATTGGTATTGTAATTTTGTCTCAAATTTCGTTCTTTGAGACACATGTTGTATTATGAACCTATATTCATTAATGATTGGTATATACTAACCATTAACATGATGAGCCATGAATATCCTTATTTCCATGATATTTTAATCATCATGTAATTATACTCTCTCCTAGGTATTATTATCCAGAGCTAAAACTATGTAAGAGTGTATTTGAATAATCACACCATTTATCAGGATTGTATACAATTATTCTTCAATTGTTGTTTTATTATGATCCATATCACATTAAATCAAATGAATTTAATTCAAAAATATTTAATATTGATATAATCATGTATTGGAAAAATTTTACCACTATTTGATAGTTTATATGATTATATAAATGATCTTAATTAATTATGACTTTTTCACTCCCTTCAAATGGAAATATGTTTTATTAAAAAACCATATTTTATAAAAATTATTTATAAAATTATTTTAAATGACATATTAATATCATTTTTAGTGAAAATTATTTAATTTTTTTTATTTAAATTGTTAATAATGTTTAAAAAATCATCATTTATATGTATTCAATGTTGTCTTGAAAGAAAATGGTTTGAAAAATAGTTATATTTAAAATTGAATTCTTTAATGTAGAAATTATATTCTTCTCAAGAAATGTTATGAATTATTTTTAAAGCTAAATTTTTAATAGTTCAAAATGGTTACTAAAGGAAAATAATTTGAAAATGTTTTATGTTTTAAAATTTTATTTTCATAGAATGTTTTTTTACCTTATGAAATGATCCAAGTGATAGTTGAAAATAATCATCTATATAAGATGGAATCCCTAGAAATTTATCATTATTTATTAAAAAACATGATGTAGAGAAAAAATTATTTTTATATATTTTAATGGATTTTGTTTATGAGGACATGTTCTTATGAAACTGTTTTATCTTCCAGGGGTTATACAATGATAAAATACTTTTGAAACTCTCTTCCTTTAATGGGTTATTCTATGATTAAATGATTATGAAACTTATATTTTTCCATAGTTTCTATTTTGTTGAGGTATTTATAAAACCCATTTCATTTCATGGTTTATGATATTATTAATTTTTATGATCATTTAGAACACATATGTATGATTTCATTATGTGATGGGTGGTAATTATGTTTACCTCTAATGAGTTGGGTAGTGATATATGAATCATGAGTATATATGTAATGTGTGAGCCTGATTACATATTTACAATATTATGAGTGACCATTAATATATATTGAAAATATTATGTATGAACATGATTACATGTTCAAAATTTTATTCATTGACTTGGTAACATTTTGGCACATGCATATCATAAGGTGTGAAAAAATAAAATTATTTTATTAATACATCACTGAGGATGACCAGGGTTGTCTCACTTGAGTAAAATCTTAGTCAATTCAGTCAAATTTTTTTGTTCACATAAAAAAATTCTTTTTTTATCTTACATATGATAATTTAGCTTTAGGGGTTTTGAAAACATGGAATTCACATAATGTAACATAGAATATAAATATAAATACATATGCGATCAAAATGAAATTATGGAAGAATATATTTTTTTCCTATAGTTAGACATCACATGTTCATTAATTATTATTTTTGTTTAACATCAATTTTATAATTATTTTATTTTGTAAATACCCAGAATTTCTGTGGAAATATTTTTTTCTTAAATACGTGGGAACTTTAGAGTCCCTGAAATTTGACGATGCATTATACTGAGGCCCGGTGTGCCCATAATCAATTTCTGAAGTTTTGTTAAGGTATGTTCAATAAACGTACAAGTGGGTTTTTATAACTTTTCAACCGGTTCTCAGAATTGAAATCTAAGGGCAATGTTGAACTCGAAGTGCCAGTATTCTCTTAAGAAGACTTTCACCTCAACTGCAGTTGGTTGAGAATAAAAGATAGTTTTTTTTGGGTTTTTAGAGAATTATTTAAATAAAAATAAAGTGTGTGTCTTTATTTTGATTTTTTAAAAAAACTCTGCATGGATGTTGGATTTGGGACCACCACACCATAACCTCCCATGAGAGGTTGTGGTGGTGGGTCCACCCGAACCTATCCTCCTGCGAGAGGTTACGATGCATGGACCACATGGGACTAAACCCCTATTAATGTTGGGAGAGGAAAACCTCTCTACTCCCATCATTAATGAGGGAGAGTCTCTCCACACCCCCTACTTTATTGGTGCCAACTCCCCTAAATTAATTATTTCCAAATCCTCCACATTAAATAAGGGGAGCCGAGATAATTAATTCACCAATTTTGAATTTTTTGCCAACAAATTAAATAATTGATTAACTCAATCTTTTATTTGCCTTGGCATATTCATTTTGGTAAAAACATTGGAGAAGAGATAGCTTAGAGAGAAACATCTATCACTAACGATGAAATAAGAGCATGTTTTTCCAACGAATAATGCCAACAATGATCTCATTTGACCTTCACCATAAAAGTCTTACTAATGTGGGACGTCTCAAACAACCTTCCCTCCACATCGTCATCAATGAGCGGACGCACGTGCTCGAGATTGGAAGTGTGTGGCGGACGCGACGAATGATGATCTGATTCGTCTTATTTCTATGAATTTATCTTCGAACAATGTACAAAGGGAGGGGGATTATTTATGAAATATTAATTTCATTATTTTCTTCTTCGTTTGGAAAGGAATCATTGTGGAGGTCTTAAAAATTGAAGTGCATATTTCTTCTAACTTGATGCGCCAAATGTTACCACCCTAAAACCGTTGGGTGTGGGCCAAACCAACATGGCCCAACCCCTCCATTGTTCTTTTTTGTGATGATCTCTGGCATGATGATGAGACGATGAGATGAAGAAAGGAAACCGCCACACTACCCGCGACCTCTGTGAACCACACCGCCCTCACGGTGCTCCAGCCGAACCGGTTCCGCCGCTTTGGGCCGAACCGTGCCACCCACCGGCCGAGCCACCCAGCGGCTGAGCCACCTTCTAGTCGAGCCACCCACTGGCCTGAGTCTTACTATCCTCCCAGCCTACCCGGCCGCCTCCCAGCCACCTCCCGGTCACCCACTGGCCAGCTCGGCCAAAACCTAGCCACCTCTCGGCAGCATGTCGGCCTGTCCGACCACCTCCCGAGCCGCCACCTGGCTCCCTACCGAACCGGACCCCTGGCCAAACTGCCAAGCCATGCCGGTTACCAGGCCAAACCGGCACCCAGGCCATGTTGGCCTACCAATATGGTTTGTGCCCCCCATCGTGGCGGCCCAGCCGAACTGACCCCGGTAGCGCCATCCAGGGCGAACCGTGCCCTCGCGGTGCCCTGGGATGAACAAGCCCCGAGCCCAGGCTGGACCACCCTCACGGCCCGCAGGGCTGGGCCCAGTGTGCCGAGTGAACCCAACGGGCCAGTAAGGACCCAATGGGTTGTCCCAGACTATGTCGGTCCAAGTCTGTCGGACCGGGTCGGACCAGACCTTTGCCCCCTTCGACCTCTGAATTTCTATTGGCCATATCTTTGACACCGGACGTCTATTTGATGAACTGTCTGCAGCACTATTAATCATAGAGTGTGATGGTCCCTTCGAGTATACCAAACTAGAGTAAAAAGAATAGATGAGTTACGGTTGGGTTGGATCACGCATGAATCCAAACGGTCCCCCAGGACAAAAAGGATAATAACTCACATATCGGGTGTCCAGTTGACACACTGTTTGTTGCGTTGAGACACCTATGATGTGGTAGAACTTTGTGATTCTTCTTTATTGGGATTTTTGGAAGTTGATGTATTGAATCTTGGCTTGAGGAGAGGACCCTCCTATAATCAAGCATGCTTTGTGCAGAACCCTGTGGTTGGCTGCGCTCTGACTACTGTTCCTGGATCTTATGTGGGTTCGACAGCTCTGACGACTCTTCCTAGATTCTGTGTGGGTTAGAAAGCACAGACTACTATTCCTAGATCTAGTGTGGTTTCAATAACTCTGATGACTATTCCGGGATATTGTGTGGGTTCGACAACTTTCTTTACTGTTCCTGGATCCTATGTGGGTTCGACAGCTTTGACTTCTGTCCTTGGATCCTACGCGGGTTCGACAAAATAGATGATTTAGTGGCTACATCTAATCATCTATAAATCTCGACATCAGTTTTATACCTATGTGAGCTGAGTCAGTAACTTTTGTGTTCTCCTCATGGTTGAGATAGATTACTTGATAACATAGGTATATGTATGAGAATATACCTAAGTGGTGTTATCTATTGATTTCATACATTGTGGATTATCCTTGTTGCATTTTTTGAGACCTGGAGGGTCTCGGGGTCCCTACTAAGAATTTTTATTCTCACCCCTACACGGGCTATACCCACACCCAGTTGGGTTGGATAAAGGAGACACACAATGATGACTGAGGTTAATTACACCGACATTACCCAGAGTTTGACCATACGACATGACGATACACAGAGGAGGTGGATAGACCTAGAGTGTTGAGGAGGAAATCTGTACCTACCCTTCATGTGGGAATCTCGGAGTATGACCTAGCGTAAATATTTCTTTTCTTCAGTTGTACTTTCTGTTTCCTTGTACTTTATAGTTGGGCTTGTATTTCCAGCCCCCCTTTTACTTTTAGTACACTTTGTTTTACAGTATTACTAAGGTTTATTCTTCCAACATGTACTATGTTGTGTTCATTTACAGGTTATAAAGGCAATGACTTCCCAATGATAGGGATTTATGCCTTTGGTGCTAGTCTCCTGCCCCTGGCCTATGGAAGGAGGGCTTGGCGTAGTCACTGCACAGGCCCCGGGGGACGTTTCATGAAAAATTGGTAACAAAGGAGTCAGTTCTACCACATAAATTAGGACTCTGACATTTTCTGTGACGTAATAATGTTAAGGGTACTGAGTGTGGTTTTCAATTCAGGGAGTCCAGTGTTGGTGCGATGACCAACGTATCCATACACTAGGACCCTAACTTCTGAATTCTATCTTAGTTCATAAAAACAATGATTTTGTGTGTATTTCAAGAGTTTTCTTTGTTTTATCTTTAGTCAGCTCACCAGGTATAACTTATTGACCATGCCACACCTGTTTCATTTCAGGATGCCTCCATGATAATAACCAGATAGGGTTTCAAGAGTTTTACGAGATGACAACCCACCGAGCGACGAGGCCTTGGTGCAGGGCCCTATCCAAGAAGAGGCACCAGCGGTGCCACTACCCGTTGGGCCACTGATACCACCAACCCCAACAGTAGAGAGTGAATGCCCCCAAAGAACCTTGCACGAGTTCCAACGCCAGTGGCCACCCAGGATCAGGGGAGAGACATACCCAAATACATCTAATGATTGGCTGGTGGTTGTGGTGAAAGTCAACAAAATCATAGGGACACTAGATGACCATAGGAGGATTTTTCCGCTAGTATTCTTTAGGAAGAAACAATCAGGTGGTGGAGTTTGATTATCTCGGTGCATGATGAGGCAACACTTCTCTGTGCATACTTCTAGAGCCTGTTTCTAGCGGAGTTTTTCCCATCCACCATACGTGTTGTGTAGAAACAGGAGGTACATCATCTGCAGCAGCGCATCATGATGGTGGCAGAATACTCAGCTAGGTTCACCAACCTCTCGCACTACTACAAAGATATGGTGCAAGACCCATTCTTCAGGGCCCTAACCTTCGAGCAGGGGCTCAGGAGAGAGATCAGGGCTTCGATGTTCTCACTTAGAATCCCGACGTAGGCGGGTGTGATAGAGAGAGCCCTCTTAGTGAAGAGTTTCCTTGCTGAGTAGTCCCCAGCAGTGAGACCCACCAACGGGAATCACATAAATAATCTTCAAGAGATGGCAGTAGACAGATGTCGCCAAGATCCAATCAAACCAGACCATCCAGTGGACGACCTCAGGACACGGGTTCGGTTGTGCGAGGCACATAAGATTGAGAAAGTCATTCGAGGAACCAGAATTGTTTCACATGCAGTGGTCATTGTCACATGGCTCGTGACTGTCCGACCCAAATTTCGGATGATCATCATACAGTATAGGGACCTCCCAGTTTGACGTAGAGGTTCGATTGAGGCGATCCACAGGGTGCTGGCAGATGTGGTAGAAGAACATGTCGAACAACTGGCATTGGATGCCTTTACGAGGTGTTACCACCTACACCACCCGGAGGTCCACCCCGACCACAAGGAGAAGGTGGAAAAGACAAAGACCAACTCCAGGATTTTGAGGATTACAATTATGGTGCTCCGAAGATTATTCAAGGTATGGTATGTGTCTACTCCACCTTATCATCAATTCTAATAGATATAGGTGCCAGTCACTCTTTCACTGCCACTGCCCTCATTCATAGCTTGGGGATTCCAATGGGGTTGTTGGCTCAATCCATACGGATTGAGACTCTTATGGTAGATTATTCTTCGATTATGCACCAGTGTCAGTAGTGTGTGATTACTCTAGGATGAGAGAGCTTCGGCTGGGATCTCGTAGTAGCGGCGTTGAGGCCTTACGACATCATCTTGGGTATGGACTAGGTATCTATAGTCCATGCTCATATCAACTTTATTAGGCACAAAGTGTAGTGTGTTCACAGAGATGGGAATAAGTTTTCCTTCACCGGAAAGAAAGGAGCCTTTATAGCACGTAATGGGATTTCAAGGATGAGAGTACAGCCGATCACACATCAGTTCGCTTGCCTTACCCTCGGAGTAGTTGAAGTGAAGAGTCTGACTTATTCTGTAGTGGTGGACCAGTATGCAGATACATTCCCTGACGATTTCCGAAGTATACCTTCCCACATAGAGGTGGAAATCTACATCGGCATGTACCCTAGGAAGACACCGATATTTACACCAGCATATTGGATTGCTCCAGCGGAGCTTCGTGAGCTGCAGGTGCAGCTAGAGGACTTGTAGGGGAAGGGATTCATCCAGGCCAGTGTTTCTCCCTGGGCAGCCCTGATTCTGATCTCCAAGAAGGCGGATGGGAGATTGAGTCTTTGCTACAACTACTGTCACCTGATCCATGTGACCGTGACGAACAAGTTCCCACTCCCAAGGATTGACAACCTCTTTGATCAGTTTAATGAAGCACAATGGTTCTCGAATATAGACCTCAAAATAGGATATCAATAGCTCAGAGTTCGAGATGTGGATGGGTAGAAGACGAAATTTAGATGTCAGTATGGCCACTATGAGTTCTTGGTTATGAATTTTGGTGTATCCAATGCTCCAGTCGTGTTTATGGGACTCATGAACAGATTTTTCCAGCCATACCTCGCTCGCTTTGACATAGACTTCATAGATGAAATTCTGATCTACTCGACTAATGAGGGGGATTAGGCCTACCATTAGCATTTAGTACTTGAAAACATATGAGAGAACTAGATTTATGGTAAGCTCTCGAAGTTCCAGTTCTGGATCTAAGAGGTTCACTTTTTGGGACATGTCATCTCGGAGGCTGGAGAAGTAGCATATCCAATGAAGAATGATGTGGTAATTTCTTTGGACCCACCCAGGACTATGATGGGGATAAGGAGTTACCTAGGATTGGCATGATATTACCCGAGGGTTCATACCAGACTTCCCTATAGTTTTATCACCACTATCAGCCTTGAATGAGATGGGGAAACCCTTTATGTGGTTGGAGAGATTCCAAATGTTCTTTTATAAGATGAGGTAGAGTTTGACTAGTGCCCCCATCTTGAGGCATCTAGAGGAAGGCGTATGGTACATAGTTCATATGATACATTAGGGACCGGACATAGATGTTCCTTGATGAAGGATAAAGCAGTGATAGCTTATGGTTCATAATAGCTAAGGCAACACCAGTAGAACTACACTACCCATGACTTGGAGTTAGCAGCAGTGGTATTCACCTTGAAGATGTGGTGACACTATCTGATGTGAAAATGTTTTACTGTGTACTCTAGCCACCAGAGTCTTAGGTATATCTTCTCTCACAATGAACTGAACCCGAGATAGTAGATATGTATTTAGTTCCTCTAGGACTATGGCATTGAGGTATTCTATACTCCTGGGATGGGGAAAATTGTAGAAGATTCTCTTAGCAGGAGATCAGGTATTCATCTAATAGGATAGGCGACAGTGTAGCTGACTGCTTTACATATATCCTTTATGGAATTATATGGAGAATCTTTCCTTCAGTCTCTTATAGTCACCCATCTCCTTATTTAGTTAGTATAGGAGGCGGAGCGTGGATACACTAACTGCGAGACACGTCGTTCTTAAATATCGATAGGGTAGAAACTTGATGGATTTTCTGAATGTGGGGAGAACGTCATCCTTTTCAAAGTATGTACCATGTTACTAGTGTCACTTCAGGAGGAATTGTTGAGGGAGTTCCACACATCCCCTCTAGCAGAACATCCAAAAGTGGGGAAGATTAATCATGACCTCCGATGACAGCACTGGTGGCCAGGTATGAAGAAGGCAATAGCATAGTTTGACTCTTGATGCCTCATTAGTTAGCAAGTAAAGGCAGAACATCAGGTACCAGTAGGCTTGGATTATCCATTAGAGGTCCTAGAGTGGATGTGGGATGAGATGTATATGGACTTTGTGACAGGACGTTCACATACGTCTAGTGGAGATAACTTCATCTGGGTGATTTTTGACCGACTCATCATGTCGGCCCACTTCCTACCGATCAGAGAGCACATATTAGTAGAGATCTTGGGACACCTCTATGTGTTGGGGATTGTACGTTTACTTGGAGTAACTTCTTATGTTGTCTCTGATCGTGACACACAGTTTACTTCCCGGTTATGGAAGGGGTTGAATGAGGCTTTTGGGATGCAGCTTCAATTGAGCACATCCTTCCACCCTTAGAAGGATGGTCAGACTGATCAGACCAATCAGACCCTCAAGGAAATGCTACGTGATTTTTTCCATGACTTAGGTAAATGTTGGGAGGTTCACTTACCCTTGGTTGAGTTTTCATACAAGACAGTTAGCAATCCACCATTGGGATAACGCCTTTTGAGGCATTATACAGGAGACCTTTCTGATCGCCCTTATGCCGGAAAAATATTGTGGAGTTAGAAATACTAGGTCCAGTGAGGGTACGGGCTACCACAGAGATGTTGCAGATCTTCCAGAACTAGATAATGTCTTCACAGAGAAGGTAGATGGCATATGATCAGATGAGACAGAGACCTCTGGAGTTCGAGGATGACGACCACGTCTTTCTATGGGTCTCACCTCATCTTGGGTTACATAGAATTGGAGAAGGTGGCAAGTTATATCCGAGATTCATCAGACATTTTCAGATCCTCAGTAGAGTTGGTGAGGTGGCATTCTGTTAGCTCTTCCACCTTAGTGGAACCGGGTCCATGATGTCTTCCATGTATCCCAGATAAGGAGATACATGCATGACCCTTCTCACATCTTTGACCATGTCGAGCTGGACGTCGATGATGAGGCGTCAACTACAGAGGATCTAATTGATATTGAGTAATGAGAGGAGTGTGTCCTTTGTGGATGGTCGATATTGCTGGTGCATGTTCCCTGGCAGCACATGCACCAGTAGGAGAGAACATGGGAGTGGGAGGCTTATATGCATACTGAGTACCCCCACTTGTTCCCTTAGATCGAGTTGTTGCTTATAGGTTTGTAAGGCCCTGAGTTGGGGAGAATGAAATGAACCATAATTTCAATGGAAATTATTTTTCGTAAATACATGGAAATTTTATGAGTCTACAAAATTTTTCGGCGCTTGATTCCAAGGCCCGGTGTGCCCAGTTTTAATTTTGGATGTTTTGGTCATCTACGTTCTGTAAACGTACGAGTGAGTTTCTATAACTTTTGAACTGGTTCTTGGAATTTAAATCTGAGGGAACCATTGAACTCGCAACGCCTTTATTCTCGTAATAAAACTTTCACCTCGTCAACAGTTGGTAGAGAATAAATGATAGTTTTTTGGGTTTTTAGAGAATGATTTAAATAATAATAAAGTGTGTGTCTTTATTTTTATTTGTTGTTTAAAACCTAAACATGGAAGTTGGAGGTGGTACCATCACACCTTAACCTCCCATGAGAGGTTATGTTTGTGGTTTCCATGTGAACCTACCCTCTCTCTAGAGGTTACGATGTGGGACCACAGGGGACTAAACCCCCTATTAATGGTGGGAGGGGAAAACCTCTCAACTCCCCTCATTAATGAGGGAGAGTCTCGCCACTTCCCCATCCTTTATTGGTGCCAACTCCCCTAACATAATTTTTTCAAAATCCTCCACTTTAATTAATGGGAGCCAAGTTAATTAATTCACCAATTTTGAATATTGTGCCAAAAAATTAAATAATATATTATCTTAATCTATTTTTTGGCATGGATTATTCATTTTGGTGGATACTTTGGAGAAGTGAGAGCTTATGAAGAAAAATATCTTGCCAATGAAGAACGAGGAACACGTTTTTCCAACGTAGAACACTGACAAGGATCTCCTTCGACCTTCACCCATAGACTCATACTGATGTGGGACGTCTTCAACCAACCATTTCCCCACATCATCGTCAATGAGCCGACACAAGAGCTCGATATTGGAAGTGTGCGGCAGACGTGACAGACAATGATCTCCTCCATATTATTTTAGAAACAACATCATTGAATAACGAACAATTTTTGGTGGTTTATTTGTGAAGTATTAAATTCCTTATTTTCTTTATCAGTTGGAAAGGAATCATTACGGTGGTTGTAAAAATTGACGTTCATCTTTCTTCTTACATGATGAGACAAATGGTACCACCCTAAACGCTGAGGGTGTGGGCCAAACCAACACGACCCGACCCCTCTGCCATTCTTGTTTGTGGTGATCTTCGGCATAGAAATTAGGCGATAGGTTGTTGAAGGCAACGACTGTGCTGCCCATGGCCTCCATAAACAGTGCCGCCGTCGGGGTGATCCGGCTGACCTGGCTTTGCCGCCTCAAGCCGCACAACGTCCCCCGCTGGCATCTGGGCCACGCCGGCCTCACCGCCCATCGGCTAGGCCGCCGGCCGGTCCCAGCCGGGCAGCCCCCTAACTGCCCGACCCCCTCCCGGCCGCTGCCTGGCCGCCACCCGAGACGCCTTCCAGTCTACCCGACCGCATCCCGCCTGCCCGCCGGCCTGCCCAGCTGCCCCCGACCGCCACCTGATTGCCTACTGGTCTGGACGACCGCCTCTTGGCCATGCGCCGGCCCGCCCATCCGCCTTCCGACCACCTGCTGGTCTGAACAGAGGCCCTCCAGCCAGCCTAGCTGCATCCCGGCCACCTGCCAGCCTGCACGGTCGCCTCCCGAGCCGCCCCCAGCTCCCAGCCGAACCAACGCCCTAGAAAAAGCACCAAGTCGTGCTGGCCTCCTAGGTGAACCAGCGCCATGGCCGAACCGGACTTCTGAGCCGGCCCGCGGCCCCCATCGCGGTGCCCTGGCCGAACTAGCCCCGACCGTGCCCTCTGGGCCGAGCCGCGCCCTCGCGGTGCTCCGCGCCGAACCTTATTGAGCCCGGGTCAGACCGCTCTCGTAGCCCGCTCGGTGCTGCCCAGCGGGCAGGGCCAAACCCAAATAGTAGGCTTGCCCAATGGGCCAGGACGGACCCAACGGGTCAGCCCGGACATATTCGGTCTAGGTTGGTGTGACCGGGTCGGACCGAACAATTCCCCACAACGACCCTTTATGTTGGCCATATCTTTGGCATCAGATGTCCGTTTGAAAAACCTTCAACAGCGCTCAAAATATTGGAGCCTGACAGTCCCTCTGAGTATACCCCACTGGAGTACAGGGTATAGTTGAGTTATGGTCGGGTTGGATCATGCACGAATCCAACTGGGCCCCCGGGACAAAAATGATAATAACTCATAGACCGGGCATCTGATTGATGCACCGTATATTTCATTATTACCCCTATGACGTGGTAGTACTTTGGGATACATCATCGTGGGACTTAGTGGCACTTGTTGTATTGACTCTTGGGAGGAGCGGACCCTCCCGGAATAAAAAATGCTTTGTGCGGAACCTTGTGGATGGCTGCGCTCTGACTACTGTTCCTAGATCTTGTGTGGGTTTGACAGCTCTGATGACTTATCCCAGATCATGTGTGGGTTCGATAGCTCAGACTACTATTCCTAGATCCTGTGTGGGTTTTACAGCTCTAATGACTGTTCCTGGATCCTATGTGGGTTCGAAAACTCTATTTACTGTACCTGGATCCTGTGTGGGTTCGACAACTCTGACTTCTGTTCCTGGATACTACGTGGGTTCGATAGAATAAACTATTTAGTGGCTACATATAATAATCTCTAACTCTCTACATCAGTTATGTACCTTTGATAGCAGAGTCTGTAAATTTTGTGGATATCCCATGATTGAGATGAATTGCTTGATAACATAGATTTATGTATGGGAATATACCTAAGAGGGATTTCTGTTGATTTCATACTTTTTTGTTTATCCTTATTTTATTTTGTGAGACCATGAGGGACTCGGGATCCCTACTGAGTAACTTTATTCTCACCCCTCGACGGGCTATGCCCGCACCTCGTTGTGTTGGATGCAGACGACAGACATCGCTGACTAAGGTTGAGTGCACCAGGACCGGAAAATACTCAGTGTTGGACCACATGACATGACGATACACAGAGGACACAGACAGACCTATAGTGTTGAGGAGGTGATCTGTACATACCCTTTAGGTAGGAGCCTGTGAGGACGATCATGCACCTGTTTTTCTTTCCTTTATTTGTACTTCTGTTTCCTTGTACTTTAGAGTTGGTCTTGTATTTCTAGCCACCATTTACATTCATTACACTTTTTTATACAGTTTTACATAGTGTTTTTCTTCAATCTTGTACCCTTTTGTGCGCGTTTTCAGGTTATAAAGGCAATGCATTACATGTTTTTGGGATTTATGCCTTTGGTGCTAGTCGCAAGCCCCTGGCCTATGGAAGGCGGGCTTGGGGTAGTCACGGTACAAGACATGGGGGATGGGTCGTGATATAATTAATTTTCATTAATTATTTATTTTTATTTATTTTTTAACTATCTGATTTTAGCATGCCTCTGGAAGTCCAAACCACACCACCCCATGTAGACAAATAGGATAACACCTGAACCAATAATGTTGTTCCTAAATGACCCAAATCCACCGTATGTTGTTTCAATATTCATAAGAATACCCAACTACACATCATCAAGGGAGTTCATATGAGAAATTAGGGGAAAATGATGAATTAAAAGAGGGATATAGAATTAAAAATGGTGTAGTGGTGGACGACCGCAACACCTGTGCAATACTCCCACATCCAAAAAAAATAGATTAAAGCATTTTGAATTCAAGAGAAATTACAAAGAACACCATGGAACCTCACCCATGTACATGTCATCAGTTATTCACATTCAATTTCAATGTGAATAGATATCACGATGGAAGATATATGAGAGAATTACAATTAGTGTTGGAAGGGAAAGAATGTTGTTTGAAGGAAATGGAATCATTTTAATATAAACAAATTTGAATGCATTACATGAGAAAATAAAACTAAAAATAAAAAATTAAAATAAAATAGAAATCCAAAATGGATGATTGCCCCATATCCTTGGTACACTAGATATAATGGGATGTATTGGAATGATTAGCATAGGAGGATCTATTCTCTTTTTATATGACATAATTTTTCTAAAAACATATTTCATGTTTTTTCAATAAAAATAACATATCACACACTCTATCCATAAATATAGTTGTTGATAAATTTATTATACATTCATATTCAAAATATCATCATAAATGGCCACCATATATATGAATTATGGATTTTCTATTGACAATATCTTTTTTAGTTCTCATATTTCCATAAATATTCCTTATTTATTTCATGAAATAGTTTCCATAATTTATTCCAAAATCCATTAAATTAAATTTTTGAATGATACCTTGATTACTCAATTATATCCCAGTTGAATAAACTCAAATTCAAGTCTATAACATGACTTTTCATTCTGTTATGGAGGTGGAGATGACCCTTCCCACCTGAAAAATTGTCAATATTTAATTCTTTTTTGGCCTCTAGATATTCAGATCAATTCCCACTCCCAATGAAAATGTTGATGAAAATAAATCAAGGGATAATCAAAAAATAAAATCACTATAATGTTATCAATATTTAAAATTTTATTCCAAAAATAACCTTGTAATAAACCTATGTCAAAATACCTATTTAATCAATTTACATATATTTCCCATTTTCATTCTATAATTATAATTGCCTATTATTTTAATATAAACTTTTAATACCTTGGTTTTATAATTTAAAAACATAAAAAATCATTAATTTAATAAACATTATGCACATAAATATTATCTTTCAAATAACCCCACACTTAAAACATGCTTTTCCTCTAGCATAAAATCTCAACAAGGAGTTAAAGAGGGCACTACTATTACCAATATTAAAATTTCAATGCAATGAAATCAAAATAATTTCTATTTTAAATAATATATTCAAATTCAATATGAAATATCAATTCAGTTTCACATTTTTCAATGAAACTATAAATCCATGTATTTTAATTTTCCTCATAGAGAAATGATTGATCTTCTACATTGATTCACACAAAATGATCAAATCATTATTATTAAACTTGAAAAATAATTATTTACCTCACCCTGGAATCATTCCCCTCATATCTCAGGATAAAATTCATGTATAGTTATTATCATATCATTTAAAAATTTTCCTAATCCATAATAGTGTAAAATAACAATATTCCCCGCTTTGTAAAGACAAAAAACACATAAAATCATGAGGAATTTTCAATAATGGTCAAAATATATAAATGGTTTAAGGTTGGTAGGTTTCCTGATTTAAAAATTAAGTCTCAATGTGATTTTTTATCTCTAATTTACAATGCATGATATCAAAAATATTTGTATAATGATGTTATACTCTTCAATGTAGAAATATACACTTCCACAAAAATCAATTTAAATATTATGATAAAGAAAATCATAACAAATTATTTGTACACACTGTTGAAATTTTTTTTAAAATATTTTAAAATATTTTATTTTTTGAAAGTTATGATTATATCAAACCTACCATCCATCATATAAACAAATAATACCATAAGGTTTCCATTCTATAAAATGTCGATTTTTTTCAGCAAATCACAATGCAATTTTCCCATTTTTTTTATTTTTATCATTTTTTAAATTCATTAGGGGTAAACAATGAAAAATATTGAATACATAAATAAATATTATTTATTCCAACCATATTCACCTCCACACTATTCCTTATAGTATAAATCATTCGTACTACAATTATTCCCTCTAACCCCAGACTTTAAATTTAAAATATCATGAAAACACCAAGAGTAGGGTAGGAATTGATAAAATTGGGATGAAACGTGTCTAATTCCTATAAACATCATTAAAGTCATCTATGGGATGAAAAAGGAATAATTTAATTGTTGTCTTTAAGGATTCTGGCTTTTCAAAATATGCTTCAATTATTTAATATGTTTTTTTACACAGTCATATATTTAACATGTTTTAATACATGTTCTCATTGGTGGCATGACCCAAGATCACTCAAGAAATATTATCAATATAAATATGAAGTACTTGGTCTATAAATTCTCTACGGAATGAGATATTAGATATTATATAATCACTCAAGGCATGATTAATAATAAAAAACCCATTCAAATGAATTCATAAATTCAACATATGAGAATGGTAGGGAAATATCATTTTCATGAATATACTAATTACCCTAAATCATGAGTCCTTATTTCAATATACATTCTTCACATTAAACATTCAATTGTCCATTTTACTCAATCAATTTTGGTAACATTGAAATCTAAAACATTACACCACTAGATTCTTATGCAAAGAATCTATCATAGATATGTTAAGTAAATCATTAAATCAATTGTGGGCATGTGATTCCATATAAAACCTCAAATTATGAAATGATCAAAAATTATAGGAGATTAAAAGTTGAAATAATACTAATGAACAACATTTTCAATAATTCATATTCATTCTCTTCAACTATCCAAGGAATCCTTTTTCCATTATGAACCTACAAAATTGAATTACACGGTTATGAAAAATTATCATTTCTTTTAAGAAAAAAAGTATATAGGGAGGTGGATTGATTATGGACTACATCAAAATATTGTAATTGAATTTCAAATTCTTATAATGTTTGTGAAGTTAAATCTTGGTACGATCTCGCACGTGGGCCCTAAATTTTCACTACCTCTAGAGGGAGGTACCTATTTTTATCCTATGTATTATGGTGGTTTGGGATTATTTTGACATGGACCATAACATCTGTCCATTACCTGAATCAACATCATTTTCTTGTTGATTATAATTCTGTGTATAGAGTAATGTGTATCTTCCCCTTCTCAATGTGGTACAACTTTCATTGCAGGAAATGATGAAGTATGGAACCTGCAACTCCTTTGTTGTTATTTTTTCATTGTCTTCATAAAAAATATAGTTGTTTCTCTATATGTGGTTGATAAAAAGAAAAATAAAAGGGAGATTCAAAATTTAAATTTGATGTATTAATTTATAAATAATCATTTTTTCTAGAAGAAAATTATAAATTTGGTTCATTAGGCATAACCCCTTGGATCTCTTATTTTACTCCCTCTAGTAAATTGTTAATGTATCCCAGGAGCTCGATGTATTCAAAAACACGTGAATCACTATTTTCAACATCTTCCTTTGGGGATTAGTATGGGTTCCCTGAATATGAAAATTTAAAACTATTTGTGGTGATACATAAATTTGTTTCAATGAAATCAAATGAGATCGAGATCGAGAATGTACCATATCACTGATCTATTTCAGCTTGAATATTTCTTCAATTGAAATTGACTCTTGGAGTAAATCATCCCTTGATGGATGTTGGTAGTCAGATTCCTCCATCTTTTATTCAAATTCCACAGTCTATGTGGTTTCTTCTACTTCAAAGTCTAAAGAGACATGAAATTGTTGTGTTTCCTCTAATTTTCAAGTTTTGGAGACGTCTATTAGTTCCCTATATGGGTTCCATATGTTATCCTGTTCATGTTTATGACCCACATGAACCTCATCAGGAATTTCATTTTCATCTATATCTTCTGAAGTGTTTTAGTGAGGACAAATGAATCTTTAGGTACCTCCAATTTTATCTCCACATCTTCTTCAATTTTAATCCTGGGGGGTGAAATTTATTCCACCACTACCGCAAGTCCTTTCTCCAGGTTAGTTATGTGTTACACCATCAACACAAGAACATATTCACATACTCATTCCATTTTCTCCCCAAGACATCTACCGTATTTCTCATCAATTCCTCTATGTCATTTAATTCTCTATTATTAACTTATTTTAATGATATTTAACTTATGCGTAATCTTACAATTAATAATAAAATCAATTTGAATACATAATGAGAAATTGGTTTTTTAGATTTTTTTAAATATAAAAAAGAATAAAAATTAAAAAAAATTATAAAAAATGATCGAAATGAAATCTTAGCTCCCCGAAAACTGTGCTAGTTTTGGAAAACTATTATCATAGGGAGTGGAAAAGGAAAATAATTTTCCTAATGTATAACAGAGGCTGAGTAGGGTTTTCTCACATGAGGAACAACAACTTCAGTTTAATCATTGAATGTATTTCACATATTTTTTTATTTTTTTTTATTTTTCATGAAAATGATGGCTTTGGGTTTTGGAAAATAGTGAATAAAAAAATTCAATGCATAATTTAAATATAAATGCAAATTTGAACAAAATGAAATTATGGGAGAATGGTCTCTGTCCTATGGTTGTTCATAATAGGTTCAATCGTCCTTTATTTTTGTTTAAATTTTACTTAATAATCCATTTATTGAAACCCCATTAATGACCAAAATTAATTTTATTTATTTAGTATTGTATTTTAGCATGCCTCTGCCACATGAAACCATATATCCCATAATAGTAGCATAGTATAACACCACAAATGATAATGTTGTTCCAAAAAGATTCAGCTCCACTATTTTTCATCTCATCCCTTATGGAATCCACATATGCACCTAATGAAGGATTTTACTAAGAGAAATTAAGTAAAATAATGAATCAAAGGATATGAATGGATTATGAAATTGTGTTGTGGAAATATACTACCACACATATTCATTACTCCTGCATCCACAACAAATTTATTTTAAGACATTTTGATCTGATGTGAAAAAATGATGAACACAATGAATCCCCCCCATTTCCAAGCCTCAGGTAAGTCACATTCCATTGAAAATTGAATAAAAATTAATATGGATTATAGAATGGAGAAAGATAATAAAGGATGGGAGAGAAACTAGGATTGCATAATTAATGGGATACACGATAATATAAAAAAGGAGGATGCATTACTTGAGAAAAGATAAATAAAAAAATAGAAATCATAAATAGCCATTGGCCTCCTCTATATGGTGACATATATAGAATGTGTGGATTGGAATGATCTGGGAATGAGGAGATATCCTCCTTTTATTAGATAGAATATGTGCTCAAAAATAATTTTTGTTTTCCCATGAAATAGACATTTCAGGCATTTAGTACTTAATAAATATTTTTTATAATGATACATTTTTTTATCCTAACAAATTTCAAAAGAATAAGCCAACCTATATAGTAATTATGTATTTTGTTTTGATTGTGAGTATTTTATATGATATTTCTATGATTGAACTTTCTATTTATTTCTTTTAATGGCCACCTTGATTGATTCAAAACTCCATTTCATTTAATTTGTGAATAATATTTTGATTCCTATTCCATATACTCGTAGAATAACCTCAATTGGAGGTCTGTATCCCTACTGATGCTTCCATTACCGAGGTGTTGGGGTGGGGGTCCTTGATGTCCACCCTGAATATTGTGCAACATTAATAAACTTTTTGGGACTCTAGACATTAGAATCAGCTATCAGTCCTAAAGATAAAGTTGAAAATGATAAATCATTGAATGATTCTAAAAAATAATCAGTCAAATATTATTTTGATTTAATTGTTATTCCCAAAATACCCTCATAATAATATTTAATTAAAAATCCAGATATAAGAAATTTTTTTATTTTATCCCATTTTCATTATATTATTAAATTCATCCATTATGTTAATAAAAAATTGCAATCATGGGATTTATCATTGACAAAAATAAAAAAGCATTCATCATTCTAAATAAAATATTAACAAATATTTTCTCTCTCATGTATCCATTTTTTTATGCATGGACTATATTACTTGTCCAAAATTTTATGTGTGAACCAAATTACTGGTTCAAAATGTAATTCATAGACCATGTTGCATTTCCATAAGATTATATGTGAACCTAATTAAATGTTAAAAATTTTATGCGTGATCCTTATTAAATTATCACAATGTCATGAATTGACCTGGTTTCATTTCCATATGTTTATGTGTGGAATGGATTATATGTTTAAAATTCTATTTGTGAAACTGATTACATGTTCACAATATTATTCATAGTCCCAATTATATGTGCATATGATTATGCATAAACTTGATTTCGTATTCACAGTGTTTGGAATGAAAAAAATTACATTTTCACAATGATATCTGTTGACCTCTTCTAATTCCTATAAGATTATGTGAGGGCATGATTTCATGTCCTTAAATTAATGATCAATCCAGTTTAAATTTACACATGTCAATAATGTTATAAGATTATGTGTATGACCTATGTATATATCTTATTCCAATTTTTTTCTCTCATGAATCATGTTCATTGATTTAATTATGATTAATGTCTTATGAATTGTCAATAATTATTACATGATGAATTTTTATGATCATATATTTTTAGGGTATGATATTCTAATGTTATTATGATGTCCTCATATCCTTAAGATCATGTTATTGTTTCATATATCCTTTATTTGCATTTTCCGATAATATGAGCTCCCCTATTCTTTTTTTTCATTCCCTATGATAGGAATACTGGTTATAAATATGATTACTAAATTGGAATATGTTCATGGGAACCCCTAACGATCATTCACCATGTTAGAAGATAGTTTTCTATGTTTCCAAAGACACTAAAATATTACGGTCTTCATGCATTTATTTTTGTAATCTGATGACTATTCATATAAAATGATGTAATATTTGTATATGATATTCATGGTTCGATATACCCTATATACCCTATCACCACAAAATATAGGTGGATTAACCTTTGTAAATTTGGAGTTGTGATCCAATACACGTCCCGAGTTCTCGACACTAAATTAAAATAGAATTTAAATAGTACATGTAATATCTTCTACCAAACTAGTTTCCACTAGAGGATTCACCACTAAAACTATTAATATAGCTTCATATCTCATATTTGTAATATCTCTTATCATAGGAACAATCTAATAAATGGTATAAACCAATTAGTCGTGAGAAAATTTCCAAATCAAGGAACCAACTTTGGTTATTGATAATAAATATGTAAAACAGTAATAATTTAAAAAAACCACATGAATACTTACTAAAAAATAAATAGGTCAATTTAAATAAACTTCTCATTATATTTAGTAAAATGATCTCAAACCCATACTATCAAACCTGGTAAAAGTCACTAACCACTCATGGTAAGTCATTTTAATCATTGATGTGAACAAGCTAGGACCATTATCCAAACATACTGTCTAAATTTTTAAGGTACTAATTGTGGTCTACAATAGACAAAGAACCAAACTCAGGAAATGATTACACAATTTATGAGGATCATTACATTCATAATAAATTTTAACGGACCGATAAGGATAACAAGAATAATTCATGCGAAAAAGAATATCACATGATATGGGTAAAATTGGAAAATTGAAACAAGTCATGAATGTTTGAAAAACAATAAGTAAAATTGGAGTTCATATAAAAAATATTCACGATTTCAAAAATTCCTAAAATCCCAAGATAAAAAAACATATCATAGAAAGTAATTTGAAACCCAACATGACCAATATTCCCCTCCTAACAAACCATAATCAAAATCATATAACTCTAAATAATCCAACATACTACAATATTCTCTACCCTCAAACATAGTAATGCAAAAAAAACATCTAAAGATTCTAAAAAACATAATTACTGTGTGATTTACCACCTAGTAGGATAACATCATAGATTATATATAAGGTTTTATGTTATAAATGAAACAATTATATCTTTAAAAATATAACTATTTCTCAAATCATTTCAAAAAATCCAAACCATTTATAATTCATTTTCCCTTTATAATCCATTGGTTTTCATAAAAATACATTCATATAGTGATACTCTATATATTAAAATTATACATGATAAAATAGGAAATCATATAAATGCATCAATAGGTGTAAAAATAAACACATATCCATGAAACAACCTATTATTAAAACTTATGTAATACAACATAATATACAAAAACCAATGAGAAGGGTACCATGATTAAAATATTTATGCGATAAATAACAACTAATGGAAATAATTAAATTTGACTTTATGTTTGTCCAAATATAATGTGTAAATATATACTAGACCATTAAAAGTCTGAATATTAATATGTTTGATCATTAAAATATTAATTTACAGGAGTTTATATCACAAAAGGTTACCTCTTAGTGGTGAAACAAACAATAAGGATTCTTCTGTCTCTATGATAAAACATCCAAGGTCCCCACTATTAATTTTTCCTAATTAAATTCAAAACCATGATCACGATTTTAGAAATAATTGTCAATTCTATATCAAACAACTTCAGATCGTGAAAATCCAATTAAAAATCAATAAAATTATTTCAAAAACCATTTTTTAAAACATTTTAATTTTCATTACTTTATTTGAAATCACATATAATATCCAATAAATGACCTTCTGAAATTAATTTATCAATAAATACATGAAATTGAACAAATTAAATAATTATATATAATCATACACCTCCACAATGTAAAAATCAATCTACAATCAACAATAGGGACAAGAAACCAATAGAATAGACTTCAAAAGACAAAGAAAGACTAGAAGCTAAAAAGTATTGATGGAAAACACAATCTAATCAATATCCCAAAAACACTTGGTATAAAATATTGATATAACTAAACCCCAAAATGGAAAAAAGGATTACATACCTGGATAGAAGAAATAAAACTCCAAAGTGACCCATCAATGAATTTTGTGTTCCTGTAGAAAATGTGTCATTGAAAATCCCCATTGTTGTGCTCTAGGATGAGGGATATTGGATAACTACTGGAAGAAAAAAATATTTTGTCTGCAACCCTAAAAAACCACTACTCATCACTTTTAAATAGTTTTTAATCACAATACATATTGTGTAACCCAAAAGGGGTAGAATCTCTGGAAAATGTGACTTTTTTATTGAAATTCCAATATTTTCTATTACATGATGTGAACCAAATACACATCGTATAAACCACTCATTTAGTGTATAAAATTCACTTATTTTACCAATAAGAAATTATAATGTTTTTACTTTAATTAGAAAACATGTCATTCTACAATAATCCGTAAAAACTATAGGTCTAATTATAATATTTAATGAAATCCATAACCTCAAAATTATGTGTTTCCACCCAATTTCATTTTCATCATTAATCAACAGTAATAGACCCCAAAAATAGGTTAAAACATACCTAAATGAAATGTAATGAGGTGTTAAATCTAAATTTTATAAAACAGTTCATGTAGGTGGTACTAATATTCATAGTGAGAGTAAAACCATAAAAATTTTCTAATCCATGTTTTCGTGGGACGTCTTGTAAGGAAAACCCATGTGGGAAAACATATCATGATATTTATTGTTTTATACATCGATATAATGAGGTAAAAAGTATTTATTATCTAAAATATGTTGATGGGTTATTTATTAGAGCTATAATGAATGTTTTGATGGATTTTTGGATATAAGGAGGTCAAATCGTTGGAGAATACCATGGTGGGAATGTCTTTTTGATTCATGGGGTTCCCAAAAATAAAATTCAATTTTTCATAGAAATAATTTCACATAAATTTCAACGAGACCACTCTGAGTTAGTAGAAAAGTGTAAAATTTTTAATCATTCATCTTACCATAGATCAGGATATCCTCACCTTCAATGGATATTAATCATGGTTGTTTTAATCCTTGGATTTTTGGAACTCCATCTATCTAAACCCCAATTTCATTTAATGGGTGGATATTTTTAATGTAATAAAACTCCAGGTAAGATTATTTTTTGAATATAAAGAATATTAAACCATGAAATACTTACCGAATACATGTCCTAGATGGGAGGTTTTATATAGAATCATAGTGCTGTTGTTGTCATCACCTTAGGGAGGAGTTATCCAATCATCTTTTTTAAGGGGTGGGGGAGACTACTATACAAGGTTGATTTTGGGAATCTATTGGGATCTAGATTTAGTTGAGATCAACCTCTATCTTCTTCTCGTACATTATTATGGATATGGGGAGTAACCAACTCAAGAATAAGGCGATTGTTATCTTCCTATATGTGTGATGTTGTTGAAATTGGAATTTAAAAACAAATCATATTTTGGAAACAATACCACCTCATGGTTGGACATCCAAATCAACTCGTGCTACCTAGAAGAAGACCATGTAAATCTATTAATAGGCTGGGAATACATTCTCTCCTTCAGTATTTTAATAGATATGAGAAAACATAAGGTATCTATTCTAATAATTTTTTCATAGTGATGATGTGTCTAATGCATCCCACCAATATCTGAGTTCAAACTCAAAATTTATGAATCAGGAAACCTTGGTCTCATAAATGGAGGAAGAGTCGTGTATGATTCCAATGTCCATGTGGTCATTTTTTTCAGCTATCATTATGGTTATGGTGAGTCTCGTTGTACTAAAGGTCGAGTGCTTCTTACTGGGAAGGAGGTGTGTCAGTCCTCCAATATCCCTTTTGAAAAAAAAATTATATTGACTCGTCTATCATTCTATGACATCTACATGATTGAATTACTACCCCTAGTCAATTTCGTACTTCATTTATTAGTGTAATATGCACACATAACCTACTCAATTGAGGCATAATTGGTGTTAGGAGAATAAGGTTGTTGACTACATGGCTTCAATGGAATAATAATCAAATCACTATATGGGTTTTCCTACTGTAAGCCCCCCTAATTTTTATAATATTGTGTTTTCCAATGTAGTCAACCTCCAATACTTTAAGCCGACATAATATTATTAATCTATGATTTAAAAAATATTAATTTGGATTTATGGATCCAATAAAATATAATTGTGTTACATTAAGGTTTAGAAACTAATTTTGGAATATTTATTACATTGAGTAAAGTATAAATTGGAAATTGTTAAAAGAAAAACAATAGGATGGAATTATGATAATGAAATAAAAACATATCAAGTAAGTATTTTTCTATAAATTCATAGAGATTAAAATATATAACCTATTATAGTAAATGGTTTTTTTGGGAAACAATTGTTGTCCAATTATCATCAATTTTAGGATATCTATAACCTTTTTCATGTCTTCTTTTTTTATGGTTTTTTCATTGATTACCTTCTATAAATCACCCAAATTCTTCGGATCAATGACCAATATGAATATCCATTAATACATGGGAATTAGTATTCTTTTCAATGTAAATGATTTCAATTGCATCCAATATTTTCTTACATGGATGGGGTTATTACAAATGGCATATTTATTTCCATTTTTCTTTTATTAAGAGAATGTTTAATTAACTCATATTATGATGTGGGGGTTTCCCTAATATTACTTCTTAATATCAAGAACATTATTAGTGAGAAATTTTTTAAATTTTGAGGACATGTGTTATTTATGGTGGGAGGAATGAAACAACCTAAAATTATAAAATAAGAACATTGTGTTCAATAATGTATGTGATAATCAATACCAATATTATAAAACCCTTGAAATATATTTCTTTAAATTTAATCACATTGATTTCTTGTGGAACATACAACCCCAAGACTTATTGAACCTTATTGAAGTATAAAATTATAACATGTATGTTAAATAAGAAGATATTAACAGTAGAAACAACATTATTAAAATTATGTTTATCTAATTATTTTATTTTAAATTAGTTTTTCTAATAAAAAAATATCTAAAGAATTCATATTTTTAAAAGTCTGTTTAGTAATTCATTTCCCATATAATATTTATTTAATATTAGGAAATTTTATTAAATTTATTTGAATAAATAACATTAATTTTTAATTCCTAAAATAAATATTATCTTAGTGAATTTTTTTTGTAGATTTCTCAAATATTTAATTTTTCAATGAATATGGAAAAATAATGAATTGATATTGATTGTATCATTTTTTATATTAAATTATTCATAATTTTAAAATATATTTTTAATTAATCTAAATATTAACTTAGTAAAATTATATATTAATTAATATACTTTTGGTCATATTAATATTTTTCATATTGAAATTTGATAAAAACACATTGTCATTTTTAACATTTTATCATTAAAACACAGCATTCTCATTGTGTGATTGAGATTAATTTTAAATTAAAATTTTCATCGTCAAAGAATTAATTATATAAAAAGTGATTCATTTTTTAGAATCAAAATTTTTTATAACGTCTAATAATTTAAACTTAGTTTTTGATGAAAATAAATAGTGAATATAACAAAAAAATTTCATTGTGGTTAAGGTAAAAAATATTTATCGAGGGTTAATCTAAAATGATAATGGTTAAAATGAAACAAAATATATTAAAAAAAATTATGGATATATTGGAACCTTATCTACTCAATTATAAAATGGGGTCCATTGTTGGATACATTTTACATGAAAAAATGTTGGTGTAATACATTATTTTCAAAAATTAGTACATTTCCAGTAACCCCATATATAAAGGGCCATCCATCCTCCACTATTATTCACACCACAAAGAAAAAAATTAGTTTGGATGGTAACTTATAAAATAATTTAAAAAATACCCTAATTTTATCATTGAATCCTTATTGTGAGAATAAATCCATCCCATGAAGGATTTTGTCCAAACCAATGGAAGATATCAGGAAAAGATTTAACATTATTCAAATTGTGTATTTATATTATTTCTTCCTCCAACTCCTTCATTTATTTTTATACCATTATGATATACTAATATTACTATATTACATATATGTATATGTAGTTATGTTATGTGGATTAACTAAAACCAGATACATTTCCATCTAATGTGTTATGAAATCATCATTCTTGTGTTCGGTGGAATACCGCCTCGTGAACTGATGTCATACTTTTTCCGACATCACCTCCACAGTTTGGTATTATAATGGATATAAAGCATATATATCTATATATGATCCATATAAAATATTTATTCAACTATTTTAATTATACTGTATATACATTTTTAAATTCCATTCTGCAAGTCATACGATAACGTTGATCATGTGTATGACTAACTACAATACTGCAAAGAAATGTGATTCATATTTCACTAACATTTTACATGGAAGTTAATAAGGATATATTTAATTATTATATATTATGTTTATGATATGTTTATGATATTAATGAAATATTTTTCATTCCAAAATGAATATATATATATATATATATTGTTTTCAATCTTACCTTTTCACTCAATGAAATATGATTATGTCTTTCGTGTACCTGTGGACTACAACCTTCCATAAATGATGTGATTATCATTTCATCACCATTACAAATGGATGATATATATATATATATATATGTATATTTAAATAAATAATAAGTTATTTATGATATTATTATCATTATGTAATGATAAAATGTTATATACTTTTTTTTCCATAATGATCATTAGAAAATGGAAATGTTACCCATGCGTACCTATGACCTACCATATCAAAGATCGTAACGTATTACATTTATCAAAACCATTATTAATTATTGTATTTAAAAGTAATGTTGTTTTTAAAATTATGATAATTATTTCATGATTATTATTATGTACATTATGGAACTATATAAGTGGTTTAATAAGTAGACCATTCAAGGTGAAACATGTATGAGAAAACAAATAATATAACACTATAATCAAATCACATAATCAGTGATTTTTAATCAATGGGAGATTACAGGTTTTAAAATGATAAAATATGATGTTATAAATATTAATATGTTTCTACAATAAGATACTAACATGTCTTCAAATTCTTTTTCGGGTCTTAAGGTTTTCTTATTCATAAATAAGTGTGAGTTAAGGGATTTCATCTCAATATGATTTAATATAGGCATATTGTAATTATATGAATGTAATTTATATTATATGGTTTAAATTTTACCACATTGACTTGTTATATCATGATTTATTAATAAATAATTTTTTTATATTTCAACATTAATTATTTAATACATGGGGATTTAACATGAAAATAAAAAATTTGTAGGATTATATTAAACAATTTGTTTTATTTTGGTTATATTACCTCTTTGTGGACATTAATTTTATAAGATTACTCGAATAAATAATTTTAGAGATATTTTGTTTTATTTTTCATTTCATAATAAAAATATAAACGTTATACACATCATTATTTCATTGATTAATTATCATATCAACATTACAATCATTGTAAGGGTTTATTTCACATCTCATTCTACTTAAGATTTCTTAATCATAAATTTCAGTTGAAAGAAATTATTTGATCATTTTCTTTTAAACCCATTCCATTTTATGATCCTATTTTTATTGATGATATTTTAGAGTAATAGTACCACTTTCGACGCTTCAGTTCTTAAAATTGTTATGAAATTTGTATATAACAAAATCCAACATCATTTCACACTTCTATCAAAAATATATTTTCTTCCTAAAAATATATTTTCAAAAAATTATTTCAAAATAAAATACATTCTTTTACAAATGTATTATTAAATTAATATTTACCCTTTTTATTTAAAAAAAGTAATGCAATATTATTGTACTTTTTTCAACAACTCATTGTTTCCAATATTTCTCAATGAAAAAGGAATTATGTTTTTAACTTGTACGTCATGTTCAAAATTACCCAACAGAATGAAGTTTATTTCCTTTAATTTTCATTTTCAGTTTTACATTTATATTTTGAATGAAAATTTAATTATTAATATCCTATAAAATTATAGATTTTTGTAAATGGTATTTAAATAAATTGATTTTAATAGGGTTTTATGTTATAAAAACTGGTTTTAAAAAATTAAATTATATATCATAAATAAGGTTTTTAAATCTAATTTCGTGCTATTTATATTAGTAAATATCACTAACACTTTATTTTAAAAATAATTTATTGGGGATAATTTTTATTTATACCATTCTAAATCTTCTTCTAGATGAATTATCCCTATTTTAACCAAGGATAGTTTTCACATTCACTTTTATAAATCATTTTTCTAGTCAATAACATACCGTATATATTTTCACATTCCTATAATATGGCACATAATTTTGTCACTATGTATCGATATTATTTTCACTAATATATTTATTGTTTAAACTACATATCAAATCTACATAAAGCAATCTAAACTGAAAATCTTTTTATATCTAGGGAAATAACCATAAATCTATATTCATTACTCAATATAGATATTTTATTATAAAGAAAATATTTTATGAATTAAATCGATTATTCGATATATGAGAAATGATTTATACATGAAACACATAGGTGGGGCCCAGTTAAAGATTTCTCCTCGAGGAATCGGTAATATCATTAGATAAATCAGTTGGATATAGTTTTTTAACTAGGTTTCAACTGAAGATTTTAAAACTATCATGTGGATATATCATAATGGTAGAGGAGTCATGTTCCTAATAAATGACATTCAATAATTAAGCATTTCCTTCATTGTTAATTTTTAATTTTTATCCCTGACATTTTCACAATTATTCTTTATTTTGATGATTTTTTTCTATATGTTTTTTGTTAAATGGAATGTGTTTTCATTTATTTATATTGTCATATTTATTATGACTTATATTATAATGCTGGCTAATATTCTAAATGATATTTTCCCTAAATTTATTTAATTATTATTTTATTTACTAAAGGGAAATGGTTTTAGTAATTCACCTTTCCACGTTGTTTATGGTTATTGAATCCTGATATCATTCACTATACATAACCCTTATGTAGAATTTGAACTCACCCTTATTTGTTTATTCCCATAGAATCTATGAAGTTAACTACAAAAGATATGAAATAATACAATAGAGATGATATTGATATTCTCCAAAAATTAATGTTTTAGTTTAAATATTAAAATGTAAAATGTGAATAAAGTCAATATATTGTTTTTAAATATTAAAAAATAGTTTTGTCCTGTTGAATGTGTTTAATTTTATCTTATTCAAACATAGTAAAGCAATCACTATATTCAGGCTATTGGGGTCTGGGTGACTATTATTCCCTCACATTCTATCATTTATTTAGCCATGGTTCACTCACAAAAATATGTTATTATAAAAATTACAACAATAAATGTGGTATGTTTCCAAATTAATTATATATTATCTCATGATATATATAAATTTAATGCATGAATTTTAGGTTTATATAATTTTGGGCCCATCAGAAATATAATTAATCTCTATATATGTGTGATTTAAGATCATAAAATAGTAGTCATTATATCTTATCATATCCAATGAAACAGATAAGGGTTTCTTAAAAATTTATTCATTGTAATCATCAACCATGTAGAGAAATAATAATTTCAGTATCATTGGATAATATCTATAATAAATAATAATAAACAAAAAAGAATATTTTTATAGATGGAAATACACAAAAAAAGATAACAAGGGATTTTATGGTGGAAAATAGACATATCATTTGAAATAACTTTAAAAAATATAATAAATTGTAAAAATTATGGAATAAAAATAATTGAAAGGAAACCAGAAATATTTTTATTTAATAATATGGGAAAATAAAATTCAATATGGTTGAAATATTTGGTCCCACGATGAATGTATAAAAAGATTATCCTTTCACATATTCTGTAAAAAATAAAAAGTAACTAGTTCAGAATATGAAAATATAATTCATTTATAAAATATCTTGGATGGAACAACATGGTTAAAATTGACATTAAAAATCTTTATCTAGCTGGTAAATCATTAATGATATCATTTTAAAAGATATATTCATATCAAAAAAATGATTCCGGACTAATGTAGGAAATAAAGACTGTTTTTCATTATAACATTACTTTAGTATATTATATACCTAAAGATTGAGAAATTGAAGGACAAAATTTAATCCATATAAATAAAATAATGATTAAAAATTATATTATATTTTGTATACATAGATTATATAATGTCATAATCATAAATTTAATCACAAATAATCCCTCTAAAATGAGATTTTAATATAAAACGCTTAAATAAAATTTTTTCATTATTAATAATTTCTATAGCCTAATTTATGTTAAATTTAAAATTATTATTATTATATATAAAAAACGAATTAATAATTATTATTTCAGACATGTTTTTAATATAATATATTATGACTTGTTCATTAAAATTCTTTCATTACAATCATCAATTCGTTTGTCAATTACTTAAAATTTCATGTATGTTTTTCTATGACAACTAATTTCCGTAATGATTTTTTATGATAAATAATAAATATAATTTTAATACTGATATAAATATAAAATATATTAATTATGTTAATATTTATATCCACTCATGTAAGGGGATATGAAGAATGAATTTAATCACTTTGCTGAGATGGTACTTTGTCCATATGTATGAGTTATGTTTTCATTTTTTAATCAATGTAATGAAAGTATGATAAATCATAAATAAAATATATTGTGTAATTATTATATAAAATGTATAATATATATAAAAAATTATTATAATTACAAATAATCAGTTATGTTGATCAAAAATCAATTGTATAGCTGAATGGAGGAAGTATTCCACACATATGCATGAACCAAAATTTTATCTCTGATTTACTGGATAATAAGAGGTAAAGGGTTGTCAAATATTCATAATAACACCTTATTATATCTATTTTAAAATAATAAATATTTTTTAAATAAAAAATATGTTTAGATAAGGTGGAAGGAAAAATTATTATGAAATATCTCAGTATAGATTAATATATCTTATTTGAGAGACCTCATTTGACATACACTTCTAGCATTCAATGATATGTCTTAGGAGACTACCAAAAGATCTTGGATGAAGTGATTGAATATAATAATATTTTTGATTTGGTATTTTATGAAATATATTTATGTAATTTATTTAATAATGTATGAGAAGTGGTAATCATTTCTATGTGAGGTGAGGGAAACATAATTAATTTCATAATTTATTTGAATGATTGAAGAACATTTGTAGCGTAAGTGACTCAAAATTAAAAATTGGATATTTTTTATAGGATAAAAATGAAATATATTCATCCAATATGAATATGTTATATTTTTAGTTATTTATAATCTGTATCACATCGTTTAACACCCCTAGTAATCCCATTTTAACCTTAACTATTCAAAAAAAATTTAACCTTATTTCTAAAATAAATTATATTCCACAAACATAATAATAATTGGTTTTATTAAAATATATAGTCCATTTAAATATTTTTAAATTTAAAAAATTGGAGTGATGTTTTTTAAAAAAGAATAAAAAGTACAATGATAACCCATTCTTCAAAAATTACTTTAAAAAAATTAAATTGAATTTATATACATTCGTTTCTTTTAAAAAACATATGTTTAATATTAATATATATTATTTATTATATAACCTATAAAATTCATTAAAACTGAAAATCAGCAGATATTATTATAATTTATTAATATTAAAACACATTATGTGAATAAAAACTAATTTATGAAGAAATAAATTAACCTAAAAAATTTACATATATGAAAATAAAATAGAATGATTATTATTATATAATTAGTTATATAATTTATTATTTAACATTAATTTATTTATCTATAACCACATACTTATTATAAATGAAATAAAATTAAAATCATAGGATATTAAACTCTACATATATAAACATTAATTTTTTTAAAAATATAAAATTCTTATAAAAAATGTGTATACATTTACATCACATTCTCATGTTCCCATGAGGATTTAAAAAATTTATGATTCTTACAAATATCTTTAACTAGTGAGTAGTCTTCTTTTGTAAAACATTATCTCTACCATAAATGATTTCTACTAAATGTTTTTCTTATGGAAGAATATTCCCTATAGATACAAACATTGAGTTATATATATTTGATGTATCAGGTTTTTAATCCATCATAGGATATACATGGACCATCATGAACATGGTAGAGGATAAAATGGTGTTTCATTAAAAATATATTATACCTACCCGATCAAAAATCTTGAACGGACCAATGTACATTGAGCAGAAAATTACCTTACTTAGAAAAATTACAACCATAATTAATACAAATATTCCCACTAATAAATTATTACTAACAACTAATTATAAATTACAATAAATATTTCTAGTATAAGTCATATATTTATTCTGAATTTACTTTATATGATTTTAAATTTCTCAAAACTTATCTAATATTTAATCATCTTCCTCTAGAACCGAAATAATTATTTTTCATAATCTATAAAATATATCCTAATTATACACATATTTATATATATATATATATTCATATGGATTGTAATAACTCAATAATTTATAAAGGTAATAAATATTCTGTAGCATTTTTTCCACGCAACATAGAGCTTAAACAAAATTGGAAATAGGAAACTATTTTAACATTGTCGTTAATTTTGTGTCTAAAAATTGTATTAATGAAATTATGATATATATATATATATATATATATAAGTCCTAATATATATAAATTTTTGATACATTTTCATCAAATAATAATTAATTTTTTTGTATAGTAATTATATTTTTCCAAAATATATGCTCTTAAAAACTGATATTTTTTATTTTCATGAATCATTATTATAATTATTTTACTAAAATTTTAGAATTGTTTGATAAAATGAAATTTTTATCCTAAATTGTCACATCATAATTAACATCAAAATAAATTTTGGGATTTCTAGAAGTTATTTATTTTTCAATGAATATTGAAAAATACCAAATTTTTTTAAAATTTGATTTATTTTGAATAATTTTTGGAAAATAAAAGTTAAATTATTTTTAAAATATGAATTCATGTAAAATATTTATTATTTGGATATATTTAATACCACTATTTAATTTTGAATATACTATTTATATGATTTAATAATAATTTTTTTAAGAATTAGTGATTCTGATAACTATTTTAAAGTGAATATTATTTCATATTTTTAATTATTTGAAATATACATAATGAGGTAATTTTTAAATTAAATTTATATATTAATTTTTATTTTAGATTCATACAGTCTAGAGTAAATTTGAAAATAACTTTTTCTAGATAAATATACATCTAAATACACAATTTTTCCTCACGTTTATGGGATTGGATTAGAATTTAAATTTTCCACGATTTTAATTAAATTTGGAAAATATTATTCCATTTTGGGAATAAAAATAATTAATGATGCCTAATTTGGTTAACTTACATTTATACTATACTGATTATTTCAAATTTAAAAATATTAATTACTGCGATTAATGTAAAAACAATCTCTAATAGGGGTAAACAAATACGATAGGGGGTGAAATGATGTAAACACATATTTGAAAAATATTTTATGTTCATATTTTTAATTTTATTGTCTATTTATTTATAATGATACATTTTTGGGACTTCATTCATGATACAAATGTGAGTATAACCTTTTCATTGTTGCACCAACATATATTCCACTCAACTCACTTATTAACGTCCATAACCTATACTACCTTCCTCACAACATATATGAAATTTATCATGTATAAACCTGGAAAAAATAATTTATTACATACACACTAGATACTTGTTCACTTATTTTTATCATAATACCATCCTATAAATCCTTTTTGTTCTTAACTAAGGAGGTTTTAGAAACAAGAGGTTTCTTGCTTTAACTGAATGTCTTTATGTTATTTCATCATCCAAATAAATTATATATTTTACAGTCATGATTATATAATAAAAAATTTATAAAAAATATAAAATAATTATATTAATTTTTTATAATATCATAAATCCAAGTCATCTTCCATCAAATGAAATATGAAAACAACATTTTTCTGTACTACAGACTACTTTATCAGAAATTGATGTCATTCGTTTTGTAGAATTGACTCTAAATGTTAGATATAATGATGCATTAAACATATATGTAAGATATCTGAACCATATTTATACTTATATAAAAATTATATCACATATGACATTATTTTCTATTCAATGGGCGATACGATAACATCGACCATGGGTATAGAGGACTTCTGCATCACAATTCAATGTGATTCATTTATCATTAAATAATTAAAAAAATATAATTACATTAATATTAATGTATAAATTTTTTATAAATAAAATTTTTAACATTAAAAAAATAATTAATATTTTTATTTCTAACACTTGGAAATTATTACGTTATTTGTGGGAATTTGTGGATTACCAATTCTACAAAGGGATATGATTATTTTCTCATCACCAAAACACATGGATAATATATATTATTATTATAAAATGAATAATATGGTATTTATTAAATTGTTTTAATTAATTATTTATAATTATTTACATACCTTATTTCCATATAGATTGTAGAAAAATTTAAACGATACTCATGTTTACGTATACCCAACCGTCTCCATGACAATAAAACTGTAATCCTAATTAATAATTACTATTATAAGTTTAATTTCTGTAAATTTCTGAAAAATATTTAATTTATAATACTATTTAGATGTTTAAATAATTACTACATTGACCATGGTCATCACATAGAAGATGTTTAGAAACAATGAACAGAACATCCTCAAAACAACCGACATGGACTCAAAAGATTAAATATATAAAAATTTCATAAAAATAAATTAAATATATTATTTATGTAGATGTTATCAAAAAAAATAAAATGTAATGATGAAATAAAATAATTTATGTTTGACTATTATAAAATATTTAAAGGATGTATAAAAAATTTAAAGACTCAAGGAAAGGGATTCTCTACTAACATATGTTTCTATAGGATATATGTCACGTTCAACACTTATTTTTGTTTTTGGTGTATATAATTACTATTAGTTTCATTTAATAATATTTTTATGAAGATAATATTTTTTTAAAAAGCTTTTATTGGTTTCTCCCATTCATTAACTATTGATTTATAGATAACCTCCTCTTTAAGGTAGTTCATCTATATTTTCCTGTATTAGGAAATATTTTAATATTATGAATATAATAAATTTATATAGTGTATATACTACCCCTAATAAATTTATCTTCATTTATATTTCCATAAATATTTTATTTTATTTTTCAACTTCATTTATTACATCCAATATTATTTAATTGGAATGTCACCATGTGGTAAATAATTTGATAACTCATATTGTTTTCATTGGGGTACATTACTTCGTCATTGTCTATGATATTCTATTATGTTGTGTGTAATTAAATTTCATTATCGTATGTTTTATTTTTAATTTTTATTATGTGTATTTTCATTTGATACTCATAAACTATTGATTTATTAAATCTCACGTCAATGTTTTGACAAATGTAAGGGTTTCTCGACTCACTTTTATTATAATGAGACATATGTCATATTCACTACTTATTATTATTGTTATGTTATTAAAATACCCAAAAATTTATTTCATTATTATTTTCATGAGTATTACTTGTATTTAAATATACTTTTGAGGTAATCCCTTTCATGAGGTTTTGATCCAGATATTACCAAAGCTGCAAGGGACTTCATTTCAATTTTTCATCATTGATTAATATATTAAAGTGATGCACCAACGTTATTTTTTATCGTGTATATACATCCATTTTATAATTTCATATTGTAAATAAGAATATGTTACTAATTATTAATAATTAACTTGATATTATTATTTTATAAGGATTATTATTGCAGATTTACCAAATTGGGAAAGGTATTATGTTATAATCTCATTTCTCTTCGGATTGATTTTGTTCAAGGATACTGTAAGGGAAATACAATGATATTATTTACTTAAAGAACATATATATTATTATACTCTATTTTTAGTCATTTTCACATGTTTCATTTCCATTTCCTACCTCATTTGTTGAAGAAAAATGATGTAATTCATTTGAAAGTGATGCTGATATTTTATTTTTATTTTAAATCAGGTATTTTTCTCTAACATATCTATTTTTTCTAGTGTTTTAAAAAATGTTCTTATATAAAAATAAATTATTTCATAAATACACATCAAATGATCTTTTACATTATATTATAAATTTCTAATTGAAATATTTTTAATGTTTTTAAAAAGGGTACCATTTGACAACATTTTTCAATTTTTTTTGGAAATAATGATTATATTTATAACCTCTGCTATTAATAGACATTACCATAATCTTGTCCACTATTTTTATTTATTCTTCCATTATATTTTTTCAATATTGTTTGAAGAAATTTATTTTCAAAATATTTTTAAACTTTTAGTCTTCATATATTATTTTTGAAAGGAAAATTAATTATCCTCAAAATAAAATTAACGATATATTAATGGTATTTACATTTATCAATGCCAATAACCCTCATTGATAATTATTCCCCCATTTTGATATTTTTAATAATACTATTAACATTATTTATCTGTATGGATTATTATTTTTTCAATGATATTTTTAGGGAACCCATTTCATTTCCATAGGTGAATTAGGTTTTAAAGAGATTGTAATTGAATCATTTATTTTTCCATTTGTTAATCATTTTTCAATTATCTTTATATGGAACCAATTTCTTTTCCATGGGTCAATAATATTTTAAAGAGATTATTATAGAACTCATTTATTTTCTATAGGCTAATTGTTTTCATATATATTTCTATGGGGCATATTTATCTTCCACAGGATAATTATGATTCATAGAGACTATCATGGAATATGTTTCTTTTATATTGGTTAATAATGTATCAAACAAAATGAGGCATCATGTTTCATTTGTAGAGGTTAATAATGTTTAAATGATAGTATTATGGAACCCTTTTACTATCCCGGGGTTGATCATTTTTCGAAGTTATTGGTAGGGAAGTCAATTCATTTCAAAGGGTAAATTTGGATTGTAAAAGAAATTTATGGAAGATGTTTCGTTTAAATTGGTTAATCATGATTAAATTATATTTTCAATATTTTCAACACGTTAATAAATTTATGAAATGAATACTGATTATTTTATGATTTTTATGATTAAATTTAATATATATGTACTTTATTTTTTATTCATAGTAATTTTTAAATTAATAGTTCAACCAACAATCTTTGGCGATACTGATATATATTTAACTGTGGGTGTTCCCAGATAGTGCTTTAATGTATTCGGTAATGGATATGTTCCCTATACAATTATATTATAAGCCGATCATACAGTCATTCCTATAATATGGGTTCAATATGGGTTCAATGATGATGTGGTTCCCATGTTACCAACAAGTTTTCATTATTCATGTTATGAGTTAAATTTTTTTTATTTGATCAAGATTGATCACACAATGAAAATTTTAATTTATTTAGATGAATCGTTCCTTTTAAAAATCCTTACCCCCTGATTTCATGTTTTATTATAATGATATTTTTTGGTATGAATATTCTTATGTTATGATCATACAGTTTGTTCATGTAATGATACCCTTATTCACTTCCTACACTGACTGATGAAATGTAATTGTTAATACATATTTTTACCCTTAATGATCATTTATCTCAGACTATTTTAGTTTCTATTTGAATAAGTAATCCAGAATAGTGTTGAATGAATTATGTATATAAGGGTTTTGAATGGATGATGATTATAAATAAATGTGAAATAAGAAAAGCTGTTTTTATGGGAGAAATACCCATTTAAATTAATTAGCGTCATTTTTTAATAGTTCTTTATAATAATTAAAAAATATAAAAAAATGTTATTAAGAATCTAATTGAACAATTATTTCATTGTGATGTTGAATTTTATTTTTATGGTGAAACTTTTTTTCAGATTAATTATTATAAAAAAGTAATTTTAATGTTAATGATGTAACACCCCAAGCTTCCACGGTACACTTCTCTTTGAATAATACAGCAGCGTGTGTTGTACGCAACTTCAAGTTCTAACACACACCAAAACCAATCAATGTAGCTGTTATGAATAGTAATACCTACTTTTTGAAATTTTATAAATTTTATATTTCCAAATGGACTTCATTTTGGTATTTGGAATATCAAAGTTATCCTAAGTTGAAATTTTTGTAATTTTCTGAGAACATCCAATTTTTTATGAATAGTGAAGAATACTTAAAAACAACTTTTTTAATCAAAATAATTTATATTGATAAATTATACTATTTAGTGGTTTTAAAGTATAATTATAATATATATTTTTTACCATTTTATCTAATGGTGTTAATTATAATTAATTTCACTTTGAAATTAGACATAAACAATTGTCAATCTTTTGATATATATTGTTTCATAAAAACACGCTATTTGTTGTGAAAGCGTGAATTAATTATCAAATTAATTAATGAAACATATATGTTTGGAATTTTGTAAAATATAAATCATATTTGAATTTGTAATATCAATTATAGCTTAAGATTATAATTTTGGCATTGTTCTGAAAAACATCAATTTTTTATGAACAGTGAAACCACTAAGTGGTAGTTAAATAACTGATTTTTCATTTAAATGAAATATTACCACTTCTGTGATTTTATTTATAAAAATACAACATACATGGTTTTCATTATGAAGTAAAATGTGGTTCAATGGGATTAAAATAATTTTTTGGTGAATCGTAACTTTTAAGTTTAATTAATCACGATTAAAGTTAATTAGTGAAATTTAAGGTAAAAATGGTATTATAAAAATATGAAATGACCCTTAAACTTGTCCTACCCATATTGGATGAGTCATGGCAGACCAAGAAAACCCTTGGGTCAACTTTGGGACCCCATGGTGCCACTTTGGTAGGAAAATGACATTAAAAACGTTTTATTTAATGTTAAAATAAAAATGTCACAAACATGAGTCGTTTTACTAAAACAAGTTTTAAATGGGGTTATACAAGTCATATTTTTGACTATAAATATTCATTATAATTATATAAAGATTTTATACATAATGATATTTTTTTATAATTTTTAGAAATTAAATAAATTAAATTATTTATGACACCATGATGATGCAGCGATTACCTCATTAATTAACGATTTTAATAAAATGGAAGGATAATGTAAAATCTAAGCGTTACAATTGTCCAAAGCCTATTGGATGAAAATATTTCGAACCCTTATCACCTTATCCTAGAATTATATAAGTGTGGGACTTTTATAATCCTAAAACTGTTGTATAATAAAGTAACATTTCATTACTTTTCAAGAGTGCCCCTCCTCTCCACTTATAAAAGGCCCCCACCACTACCACCTTAATCACACTATCAAAGCATTTTGGATCAGCCAACCTCTACCCAAATACTCTCAAAACTTCCCTACCTTACTTCTAGAAGCCACAATTTGGGCAGAATTTTTCCCAAGGATGCCTTTGGCTCAAATCAAAAGAGTTACCCGATTTTAAGGTAATGTCTTCTCTTATGTTATTTTGTTTTATTTTTCTTATAAAACCCCCCTAAACTGTTTTTATTCATATATTTTGTAAAATCAACAATATCCTCAATATACTAGGATGTTTTTATAATAATTAATAGAGCTACACTTACACACAACTACATCTAATTGTTAAAGAACATACTGTTTCTGTGGATGGCGTATTTCTGCCTCACGAAACGATGATTGTTCAACACTCATATAACACCTTAAAAGGTGTCCATTAAGATGTAACTATATTTATATATGATATATAATATGTTTATTTTTTTTACTTGAGGTTCTGTATTTTTCATTTATGTCATACCTTTATTGTTTCCATTATGGGTAAACACGATATTTTCATTTTAGGAAGTGCGGGCTACCGCCCCCTCAAAGTGATTTTAATCGTTAATGCCATATGTGGGATGTATAAAGGATGGAGTAAATGATATTATATATGATATTATACTAGAGATATAATATAACTTTATATCATTATGATTTAATTAAACATGAAATAGAAATGAATGTAGCGTTCATGCGTACGTACGGCTTACCATCTCCATGAACGGTGCATTTCATTTCTTACCTCTAAACGTTATGGAATATTATAAATTCATGTATATACTGGATATATATGAGATATATGATATCTATATCATGAATATAATTCTGGAAATAATGGATATTTCACCACATGAACAACTTGTAATTATAATAAGTTTAATTTTGACTCAAGTAGCAAAGATCGAAAAAACGACTGTTATTAAATTATATAATTACATAATTTTCATAACATGGTAATAAGTGATATTAAAGGAATATTAAAATTGTAAAGGTTCTTAAGAAACTATAAATTAACTCTAGTTTATTATTCATGAGTTTAAAGAATGGTCGAGTCAAGACAGGACGCAAGGTAATGGAACTTCTTAACCCAATTTCATTTATTTGGGTTAATCTTCTACTTTCAAATTATGTCCGGATATTATTATGTCCTATCTTGTATTTGTACTTTATTTATGTGTAATTATAGTGAATACACATAAAATATCTACCTTATTTAAAAAATTATCTTTGTAAGAGTCTTCATCTCAACCTCATTTCAATGAGGCATATTTTGTTTTATACACAACTTTCTTTTATACGATGTATACACCCCTTTGACTTTTAAGTTTATTCAAAAGGAATATTTTTTATACAAATAATTTTACTAAATGAAAAATGGGGAATGTTTTTCTTGACGTACATATGCGGAGAAAACTACTTCTCCACCGCCGTGACCATTATTTGAGTTTCGGCTTCCTCTACAAGCCATAACACATTTTTAATGAAAATTAAATACAAAGTTTTAACATTCATTTATTTTGGTATTGAAAATGGTTTTGAAAGTGTTTTTATTATATCAATGTGTTGTATTGATATCTTGTGATTGAAATGTGGAATTTTTATGTTTCCTTTATGCATGTTTTATGTGATACGATTATGTTCTGGTTTATGATATGTTTAAACCTATTCATATGAGGAATGAATTGGACTTAATAAGTGATGGGTGGAGCCCGCTATAGCTCCTCGATGCATCGGTAGGTCTCATGAGACAAACTAGTGTCTTGGTACGAGGCCTTGACAAAATCTTATAGTAGACTTGGCACGAGGCCTTGGCTATGTGGTTATGATAATTTGGCATTCTGCATTCCATCATTATGAAAGTGGTTATTGATATTTCATGTGATTATTCGACTAGTAGAATATCCATGTGAGTAAGTAAATGGAATTATTTCATTTTACATTTTCCATATTATGCTAAAGTTAATGTTTAAAAGGCTTTTGTTTTAGTTATACATTGACTTAAATGTTAGTGTTTATTTATGAAAGCTTCTTCTATATTGTTATCCTTACTAAGAATCAGAGCTCACCCCTTTCAATGTTTTAATTTTTACAAGATGTGAAGAAGTATATTATGAATGACCTGCAGGGATAATATAAGTGGATATGAAGAGAAGATGTTATAGTTTTGTTTTACTTTATGATGTAATGTAAGACTTATGAATGTATATAGTGTTTCCAAGGCTACTAAACTAATTGGTCTTTCGAGACTTGATCTTTTGTGATCATGCCAATGCTACGCAATAATGAACTGACTCTGGGTAGCTGGGGTTGGGGCGTTACAGTTGGTATTAGAGGCAGCTTAGTACTAACCTTGGAAGCTAGATTTAGATAAACTCTGATTATAGCACATAGCCCAAAGATAGACTTTGAGGATTAGTATAGAAGAACTTCATAGAATTTTGGTATTATAGAGATTTTGTGAGTTTTCCGAGCAATACATCCCTGTCTGGATACGAGCAGGTAGAGGTGGCTCTAGCACAGATGTGCCTAGGGGTAAAACCCGAAAACACCGCTTTTAGGTAAACAAGAACGAGAACCGGTGCACGACAACGGGCCTTACTGCACTCTTGGTTATGACACTCCCAGGGGAGATGCTTAGGATAATTCTCATTTTCATTACAAACCACTATGAAGGGTTATGATTATATACTTAATCAAAGAAAAGATTTTTATGATTATGGATTATATCCATAAATATTTCAATTTACGTTAAGTATTTTATAAGTATGGAATTATGTATTTTGATTCATAAACTAATCTAGTTTATGCCATTGTTTAGAAATGACCCCAAGTGGAAGGAATGGAAACCGTATCAATGCACGCACTTCGTGTAGGGATTTCCCTCCTGCTCAAGATAATTATTATGGAGCTGGAGATACAACTGGTTCTGATCAACTTATTACCATACTGGGAAAAATCACTTAGGTTATGAATAATAATCTTACTCGTATGGAGCACACTAATCCGCAAAGTGGAGGATAAATGTTAGACCGATTCATGAAGAAACAACCACCAACATTTAATGGGGGTACAAATCCATTAGTAGCTTATCAATGGATAAAATCTTTTGAGAAAATATTCCACACCTTGGGGAGTAGCGAAAGGGAGAAGGTTGTCATGGAAGTCTACCGCCTCACTGGAGATGCCGATCAATGGTGGTCGCTGATTCAAAACACAAAGGAAGATGACGAAGTATCAATTATGGAGTGGAGGGAGTTTAAGGAGATTTTCTTAGAAAAATACTTTCTACATGACCATCGAGCAGATATGGAAAGACAATTTCTGAGTCTGAGGTAGAAGGAGGATGAGAATGTCGCAAAGTATGAGGCTAACTTTACAAGGTTGGTGAGGCATGCTACAGATTATATACGTAACCCAAGAAGTATGATTGATCGTTTCTTTGATGGGTTAAAATAATTTCTTCGTCGAGCATTAGTCTCAAAAAGGTTCTCATCGTACGAAGATATTGTCTCGTGTTCTATCAAGACGGAAAAGGAATTCTATGAGTCTCATGAATTTTAATCAAAGCAAGAAAAGAAGAGATCTTTTAATCAATCTGGAAATGGAAATAAGGGGAAGAAAGGAAGAGTAGAATATCAGTTCTGCAGTAAATGTGGAAAGAAACACCCCGGTACTTGCTTGAAGGGAATGAGAGTCTGTTACAAGTGTGGTGAAAAAGGCCACCAAGCTCATGATTGCAAGGGAAATAAATTTTTTGTCAATGTGGAATGCTATAATTGTAGAGAGATGGGGAATTATGCAAATAAATGTCCTATGCATTAGGGAAACTTAACTTAGAAGAGGCCAAGGGGTCAAGGCCAAGCTTATGCTATCAATACTGCTGAGGTTGAAGCTCCGAAAGACGTGGTGGCAGGTAATTTAACAGTTTCTTCATGTTTATAAAAAGCATTATTTGATTCTGGGTCATCACATTGTTTCATATCTTCCCAGTTTAATTTTCAGTCAAAACTCCTAAGGGAAGTATTATTGCAACAAAGTTTTGTGAATCAGTCCCCATTAGAGAACATAACTATTCTTTATCCGCAGATATCATTGTCATACCTATGATTGAGTTTGATATAATCCTCGGTATGGATTGGCTATCGGAATATGATGCAAATATTTATTGTAATAATAAGGAGGTTATGATTTTTGATGATGTTGATAAGGAACGCCTTATTTTTAGAGCAGAATCATCACCACCTAATTCTTATTTAGATCCACCCCCTGTAGCTCAACAAAATTCAATTATTGGGGAGGAAGAGAATGAAATGACTAATGGAGAGGAAAGGAATGTTCAAATAGAAGATGTACCTATTGTGAAAGTATATGTAGATGTGTTTCCGAAAGATTTACCTGGACATCCTCCAGAACGAGAAGTTGAGTTTTCCACTGATTTAATTTCTGGATCAAGGCCCATATCGAAGACCCCATATAAGATGGCCATCATGGAATTAGTTGAACTAAAGAAAAAACTAGAGGAATTGAGTAATAAGGGATTTATTCACCCTAGTGATTCTCCTTGAGGAGCCCCTTTCCTTTTTGTTAAGAAGAAAGATGGATCTAAGAGGTTGTGCGTTGACTACAGGGAGATCAATGCTATAACAATAAAGAACAAGTATCCCCTACCTCGCATTGATGATTTATTTGACCAATTTCATGGAGCTCAATACTTTTCAAAGATTGACCTTCGATCTGGATACCATCAGTTGTGTGTGAAGAAGGATGACATTCCGAAGACATCATTTCGAACAAGATACGGGCATTACGAGTTTACAATAATGCCTTTCAGATTAACTAATGCACCCTCTGTATTCATGGATCTAATGAATATAGTTTTCAAGGAATATCTTGATGATTTTATTGTGGTATTTATTGATGATGTCTTGGTATTCTCCAAAATCTACAAAAATCATGAAAATCACTTGCGTGTTATCTTGAAGACTCTTAGAAGGCATGAATTATATGGGATGGTTAGAAAGTGTGAATTCTGGCTTCAGGGGATTTATTTTCATGGCCATATTGTCTCTAATGATGGAATTTCCATTGATCCTTCTAAGACCAAGGCAATCCAGGAATGGCCAGCACCGACGAGTATAACTGAGGAACGCAGCTTTATTGGTTTGGCAGGTTATTATCGACGTTTTGTCCAGTATTTTGCCCGATTGGCTAACCCATTAACAAAGCTCTCACTTAAAGGGGTTAAATTTGTCTGGAAAAAAGAGTGTGAAGAATGTTTTGAAGAACTGAAGAGAATATTATTCAAAGCTCCTATATTGACTCTACCATCAGGAAATGATGGGTTCGTTATTTAGAGTGATGAATAAATGAAAGGACTTGGTTGTGTCCTTATACAGAATGATAGGGTTATTGCCTATGCATCACGACAACTAAAATTTCATGAGCCGAACTATCCTACTCGCGATCTCGTGTTAGCTGTTGTAATCTTTTCCTTGATGATATGGAGACATTATCTCTATGGTAAAAAATGTGATATATATACCGATCATAAGAGTTTGAAATATATTTTCTCACAAAAAGAACTCAACATGAGGCAAAGATGATGGATTGAACTACTCAAGGATTATGATTGGATGATACAAAACCACCCAGGGAAGGAAAATAAGGTTGCACATGCTTTGAGTAGAAAATATCATGGAGTTTTGAACTTGATGAGAGTGTAAAGGGATCTTATTTTCAATGATCTAGTAAAGATGGATATGGGAATCACCATGGAGGGTGAAACATCAAAACTTTTTCAAATGGTTGCCAAACCATATTTACTAGAAAGGATAAAGAGTTCTCAATCTGATGATGATGTGTTGAAAAAGAAGATTAAAGCTGTGAATGATTGGCGGTTGAGTGACTTTGTTTATGAAGATAGAATTTTGAAATTTGGGAGGAGTCTTTGTGTACCTGATGTACCTGATTTAAATAAGGAATTGTTGGATGATGCTCATAGTTTCAATTTCTCTATACACCCTCGGAGCACTAAAATGTATAGAGATTTAATGGGAAATTTTTGGCAGGACAACATGAAAAGGGAGATTGCCGATTTTGTGTCAAGGTGTATGGTTTGCCAACAAGTGAAAGCTGGAAGGCAACAACCTGGTGGAGTATTGAAACCTATTCCCATACCTGAGTGGAAATGGTATAATATTACGATGGACTATGTCATGGGTCTACCAAAGACCCCTAGAAGGAATGACTCAATATGGGTCATTGTTGATCGTCTCACCAAGTCAGCACATTTTCTTGCTATAAGGGAAGATCTGCCACTTGAACGTCTAGCAAGACTATATATTAATGAAGTTGTGAGACTTCATGGAGTACACCTGTCGATTATCTCGGATCATGATCCCCAATTTACATAAAGATTTTGGAAAATTCTTCAGAAGGCCTTGGATACTGAACTTAATTTGAGCACTGCTTACCACCCTCAAAAAGACAGACAATCAGAATGAACTATTCAAACCTTAGAAGACATGTTGAGATCATGATCAATTGACTTTCAAGGAATGTGGGATCAATATTTACCTCTGGTAGAATATTCCTATAACAATAGCTTCCACTAAAGTATTCAGATGGCACCATATGAAGCGTTATATGGAAATTGATTTCGCACACCAACCTGTTGGGATGACGTGGGTGAAAGAAAACTTGTAGGCCTAGATCTGGTGGAGGAAACGATGGAAAATGTGAAGGTAATCCAAAACCACATCAAAGAAACTCAAAGTAGGAAGAAGAGCTATGCTGAAAATCGAAGGAAGGATTTGGAGTTTCAGGCAGGAGATCATGTTTTCTTGAATGTATCACCATGGAAGGGAGTTATACGTTTCGGTAAGAAGGGTAAATTGAGTCCCAGGTACGTCGGAGCCTTTGACATTATAGAACGAATTGGGGCTGTAGCTTACCATTTTGCAATGCCGCCAAGTCTCTCCAAAGTGCATGATGTATTCCACGCATCACTGTTGAGAAAATACATGCCTGACCCAATGCATGTACTCAACTATGAGGAATTAGAACTGGAACCCGATCTGTCTTATTGCGAAGAGCTCGTCAGGATTCTTGATACAAGAGAATAAGTGCTGATTAACCGGACGACTTGTCTGGTAAAAGTTCTATGGAGAAACAATAAGATAGATGAGGCAACGTGGGAACCCAAGGAACTTATGATGGAGAATCACCCGAGTCTTTTTATATAGTGATATTATATGAAATTTCTAGGATGAAATTATTTGAAGGAGGGGAGAATGTAACGCCGCAATCATCCAAGGTACACTTCTATTTGAATAATACAGTAGCGTGTGTTGTACGCAACTTCGAGTTCTAACACACACCACAACCAATCAAAGTAGCTGTTATGAATATTAATACCTACTTTTTTAAATTTTATAAATTTTATCTTTACAAATGGACTTCGTTTTTGTATTCGTAATATCAAATTTATCCTAAGTTGAAATTTTTGTAATTTTCTGAGAACTTCCAATCTTTTATGAATAGTGAAGAATACTTCAAAACAACTTTTTTAATCAAAATAATTTATAGTGATAAATTATACTATTGAGTGTTTTAAAGTATAACTAGAATATATTTTTACCATTTTATCCAATGGTGTTCATTATATTTAATTTCACATTGAAATTATACATAAACAATTGTCAATCTTTTGATATATATTATTTCTTAAAAACACGCTATTTGTTGTGAAAGAGGGAATTAATTATAAAGTTAATTAATGAAACTTATATGTTTGGAATTTTGTAAAATGAAAGTCATTTTTTAATTCGGAATATCAATTATAGCTTAGGGTGAAATTTTGGCATTGTTCTGAAAAACCTAAATTTTTTATGAATAGTGAGACCACTAAGTGGTAGTTAAATAACTGATTTTTCATTTAAATGAAATATTACCACTTCTATGATTTGATTTTCAAAAATCCAACATAAATGGTTGTCATTAGAAAGTAAAATGTGGTTCAATGGGATTAAAATAATTTTTGGGTGAATAGTTACATTTAAGTTTAATTAATCCCGATTAAAGGTAATTAGTGAATGTTAAGGTAAAAATGGTATTATAAAAATATGAAATGACCCTTACACTTGTCCTAACACTATTGGATGAGTCATGGAAGACCATTAAAACTAATGGGTAAACTTGGGGTCCCCATGAAGCCACTTTGGTAGGAAAATGACATTAAAAACGTTTTATATAATGTTAAAATAAAAATGTCACAAACATGAGTCGTTTTACTAAAACAATTTTTAAATGGGGATATAAAAGTCAAAATTTTGACTATAAATATTCATTATAAATCTGAAAATATTTCCTACATAATGATATTTTTTTATAATTTTTAGACATTAAATATATTAAATTATTTATGACACCATGATGATGCAGTGATTACCTCATTAATTAATGATTTTAATAAAATTGAAGGATAAATTAAAATCTAAGTATTAAACTTGTCCAAAGCCTATTGGATGAGAATATATCGAACCCTTATCACCTTAAAATCGAATTATATAAGTGTGGGACCTTTAGAATCCGAAAATCATTGTATAATAAAGTAACATTTCATTACTTTCCAAGAGTGCCCCTCCTCTCCACTTATAAAAGGCCCCCACCACTACCACCTTACTCACACTATCAAAGCCTTTTTTCTCATCCAAACTCTACCCAAATACTCTCAAAACTTCCCTATCTTACTCCTAGAAGCCTCACATTGGCAAAATGCTTCCCAAGGAAGCCTTTGGCTCAAATCAAAAGAGTTACCCGATTTTAAGGTAATGTCTTCTCTTATGTTATTTGGTTTATTTTTCATATCCAACCCCCAAAACACTTTTTATTCATTTCTTTTGTAACAACGCCAGTATCCTCAGTATACTAGGATGTTTTTATAAGAATTATTTGAGTTACACGTACACACACCTACATCTAATGGTTAAAGAACAAACTGTTTCTGTGGATGGCGAATTTCTGCCTCACGAAACGATGATTGTTCAACACTCATATAACACATTCAAAGGTGGCCATTAAGATGTAAATATGTTTATATATGATATATAATATGTTTATGTTTTACTTAAGGTTCTGTATTTTTCATTTATTTCATACATTTATTGTTTCCATTATGGGTAAACGTGATACTTTCATTTTAGGAAGTGCGGACTACCGCCCCCTGAAAGTGATTTGAATCGTTAATGCCATATGTGGGATGTATAAAGGATGGCGTAAATGATATTATATATTATATTATACTGGAATTATAATACACCTTTATATCATTATGATTTAAATTAATACGAAATAGAAATGAAAGTATCGTTCATGCGTACATACGGCATACCGTCTCCATGAACGGTGCATTTCATTTCTTACCTCTAAACGTTATGGAATATTATAAATGCATGTATATACTGGATATATATGAGATATATGATATCTATATCATGAATATAATTCTGGATATAATGGATATTTCACCACATGAACAACTTGTAATTATAATAAGTTTATTTTTGACTCAAGTACCAAAGATCGACAAAACGACCGTTATTAACTTAAATAATTACATAATATTCATAACATGGTAATAAGTGATATTAAAGGAATAAGAAACATTAAAAGGTTCTTAAGAAACTATAAATTAACTCTTGTTTATTATTCAGGATGTTAAAGAACTGTCAAGTCAACACAGGACGCAAGGTAAGGGAACTTCTTATCCCAATTTCTATTCTTTGGCCTAATCTCCTACTTTCAAATTATATCATGATATTATTATGTCCTATCTTGTATTTTTTACTTTATTTATGTGTACATATTGTGAATACACATAATATATCTTCTTTATTTAAAAAAATGATATTTGTAAGGGTTTTCGTCTCAATCTCCTTTCATTGAGGCATATTTTGTTTTATACACAACTTTCTTTTATATGGTGTATAAACCCGTTTGACTTTTACGTTTATTCAAAAGGAATATTTTTTATACGAAGTGTTTTACTAAACGACAAAAAGGGAATGTTTTTCTTGCCGTTCATATGCGGCGACAATGACTTCTCCACCGCCGTGACCATTATTTGAGTTTTAGCTTCCTCTACAAGCCATAACATTTTTTTAATGAAAAATAAATACAAAGTTTTAACTTTATTTTATTTTGTTATTGAAAATGGTTTTGAAAGTGTTTTTATTATATCAATGTGTTGTAATGATATCTTGTGATTGAAATGTGGAAATGTTATGTTTCCTTTATGCATGTTTTATGTGATACGATTATGTTATGTTTTATGATATGTTTAAACCTATTCATATGAGGAATGCATTGGACGTAATAAGTGATGGGTGGAGCCCGCTACAGCTCCTAGATGCATCAGTAGGTCTCATGAGAAAAACTAGTGTCTTGGCATGAGGCATTGACAAAATCTTATTGTATATTTGGAACAAAGCCTTGGCTATGTGGTTATGATAGTCTGACATTATGCATTCCATCATTATGAAAGTGGTTATTGATATTTCATGTGATTATTCGACTAGTAGAATATCCATGTGAGTAAGTAAATGGAATTATTTCATTTTACTTTTGCCATATTATGCTAATGATCAAGTTTAAAAGGCTTTTGTTTTAGTTATACATTGCCTTAAATGTTAATGTTTATTTATGAAAGCATCTGCTATATTGTTATCCTTATTGAGCATCTGAGCTCACCCCTTTCAATGATTTAGTTTTTCCAGGATGTGAAGAAGTGTATTATGAATGACCTGTAGGGATAATATAAGGGGATATGAAGAGAAGATGTTGTAGTTTTGTTTTACTTTATGATGTAATGTAGGACTTATTAATGTATCTAGTGTTTCCGAGGCTACTAAACTAATTAGTATTTCGAGACTTGATCTTTTGTGATCATGCCAATGCTACGCAATAATGCACCGACTCTGGGTAGTTGGGGTCGGGGCATTACAATTGATTCCATCAACATGTATGGGAGTGCAAATTTAAGGATATTATTGCCCGTACCAAGGGAATGGTTTAGGTATCTTTGGATATTAGGGTTTTCATATTAGGTCAACTTATAATTATATTTTATAAAATGGTAAATGTCATACAAACCCATTTTGGGATTATTGGTGATGAAATCTTATAGTGATTAATGACACTTTATGATACCCGTTTAATGTATCTGTAAATCTTCAATTTAATGTGATATATTATTTTCAATTTTTTAAATGTAATATTTATGTTTTTGAAAATATTTTTGGTTTATATGATCATAGATAATTGGGTAATTTTTGGGACACAAGTTTTTTCATATATATGGTTGTTGTATTGAAATGTTATTTGCTGACTACGTGATTAATTTTATTTCTAAAGAATATCACTATATTATTTGTCTTAAAAAATTATAGGAATGATATAAACATTGAGGTTAAAGATATTTAATTTCAATTTTGTTATTTAATTTTGGATGTATTCTTATTTATTTTTGGAATTATTTTTTTAACTTTTGGGATTTTTTAAAAAACTTTTATGTTATTAATTTAATTATCATATGTTTGTTTGTTCATTTTTGGAATTATCATACCATGTCATAATAAGTTTTATTGAACATTTAAAAATATATTTGTAAAATATTGATTATACATTTTTCAATTATGTGGTCCATTAAATGTTTATTTTACTATTCTGGACATGAATAATTATTCTTGAATAATCCTCCTTTCAAAAAAAAGAATATATTGTTGTGGAAATTTAATGAAGTATTGTATTAAAAATGTCTCAAAAATTATTTTTACATATTTCAATATAATAGATTTTATGTTATTATAAAACCCGATGAAATGGATCTTCAATCAAAATTTAGTCATATTATAATCATTTCAGATGATATAAATGACTTTTTCACATATCATTGGTTTATGGTATTGTGGTTGTTGACTTTTTATTCATTATTCACTTTTTTATCAATGATCACTATCAATTTCAGAAATTAAATAGAAATTAATGTTTTCCTACATGTTTGAATCATTGATTCTCACATAATTCCACTTATTTGGAAATATTGTATGTATTATACAAGATGACTGTGATTTATAAATATCACTCTTATTAAGAGGGCGCTTTATTAGCTATTTTTTATGGTGTGGGTCTACAAAAATGGTATTTTCAAATGTATAACCATTTTTACATATATATATTTAAAATTTTGTGGTTGAAATTTATTAATTTAAGGTAGTGTGTAAAATAACTAGATTTTAGAAAAGAAATCCATATTTGATAGAATATTTAATAAGAAACACTGAACATAAAGGACTCATTAAAATTATAATCATTAAATCCAAAATATTAAATTTGGTGATTTTAATAGTATAAAAAATTTATGAAATATATAGAAAAATATAATTCTAAATACAAAATTTTGATCAATTATTTTTTAAATTATATATCAAATTTTAGTATTGCAATTTTATCCTTCAGAAAAATATTTTCCTGATAAATGTTTATTATTTTTGTCCATTAAATAAATATTATAAATTTTTTATAATTTCTAGTATAATTATTTGAAAAATTTAAATTTATTTTAAAAAAATATCAAAATATACCATCGGAAATATTTTGGTATTTTTCAAAAAATATAGTTTTTTAATTATATTGTGATAAATATCCATTTTTTCTAAAATTGACTTTTATTTTCACTAAATAAAGTTCCTTTTTAGTTAAAATTTATTTTAAATTTTATTTCATGTAAAATAATTATATTTATTCCTATTCAATTAAAATAATTTCATTTCAATATTTTTATGGATTTTAGTATAAGTTTATATTTTGGTTTAAAAGGTGTATTTTCAAAAAATTATTTTAAAGTGTATAATATTCCAAGTTTTTTATTAATTGAAATAATCATTAATGATGATTATTTTAAATGAAATTTATTGATTTTATATTTACAAAAATTAATTATGTTTAATACAATTATCATTATTATTCATAAAGTTAATATAAAATAATTCTATTAAAAAATTACACATCTTGAAAACCCGTTTTTTATTTATTTTACGGGTTTTGTACTAGATTATCTATTTTAAATTATGTTAATTTAATTTGGTAAAAATTATTCTCTAATTATAATTTGAATAATTATATTATATAATATGTTCAATTAATTTTTTTCCATAATGAATAATGTAAACATTAAAAAAATTATTACTAAGGTTTTGGTAAAAACAGTTTTTACAGAGATATTTATATAAATTGGACATGGTTAAAATTTCATAAAAACATTTCCAAAAACCCTATTTTATGGACGTTTTTATACATTTATATTTCTATGTATTGATAATTCTCCTTTTTTGGATCATTGTTCATTTATAAAAAAGTTGTCCTAACATTTTTTGGAAATAAATACTAATGTGCCACTCACCTCAATTGAAAAGGACACTTCATATCATTTATAATTCACACCATAAATACCCTTTTTATCTTCCAATATCTTCCTAAATTTCATCCTTACTTCCCTCACCACATAATAAATCCCTTATTTGGATCATAAGTCTTTCTTATGATACCTTTTGTTTATTATGTAATGTCATTATCTGAAGAATAGATATTTTTCTTAACCGACTGTGTTTTGTTCATATACTCTTACTCCTCCTTCAAATATTATTCAGTGATGAATATATAATAGAACAAATTTATTTTATATATTAATATTTAATTATTATTTTCTATAACCTAAATCCATATCCTCTTCTTTCATAAGGGCAACAAAATGATCATTCGTGTGTATGACTGACAACCGTGTTGCGAGTCGATGCCATTCATTTATGATCATCATCTCTCACATCTCGATATACTGATGGATTAAAAGTATTTATATGAAATATAATATATAATTGTACTCCACTAAGTATTATATCACATATTCCTTTTTCAATTTCAATTATATGGGGGATATAATAAGGTTGATAGTGTATACGACAGGCTACCCCGACACGATTTGAGGTTCTTAATATTTCACTAACCCTTTATATATAAGTTAATAAGAATTTTTTAGTTAATATATATGATATAAATGACATAATTATGATATTAATTACATATATGTCATTCTAAAATGTCATGAATCTTCTCTTAGGGACCGTGTCATAACTACCCCAAACCTACCTTCCATTTACCAGGGGCTGTTGACTAGCATTGGATAAGAAAAACCCAAAAGAGAAGGAATTGCCTTTAAAACTATACACACACAGGTCAGGCACCTTTCACAAAATCAAAACACAAGAGAATATAAAAAGTAAAAACACCACTAAAACCCACCAATAAAAGTAATATTAAGTACTATGAGTAAAACGGGGATTTTATACAGGCCCAACGGAAACAGTAGTACAAAAAAAGGAAATAAAATTCCTAAGATCATCCACCAAAGATACAACCTGATTGGTAGGTAAAAATTGTCATTACAGCTCACCAAATCAATCGGTCGCCTCCATTTGCCATCTATCACTGGATATCCAATGACTAAAGTAAGCTATACATCGCCTGCACAAGACACAACAAGGTGCGGGAAAATCCTGTGCAGGGGTGAGTATAACAATGCTCTTTTGGGACCCCGAGACACCCGTAGATCTCTCATATTTCTCATAATATTACCCAAAATTAATGATCGTAACCACAAATCACAACGTAAATGACATATCACAATAGGTATACAACTTTAGAATAGGAATAAATATGATTTGTCTTATGTTAGATCATTTTATTCTATTGAGAGGCTCAGATACTAATCTGAGAAAGGATACCCCACTGTCGATCCCAAAATGGTCCCACTTCCACTGATCCTTGATGGGGTTTTCCATGGTCGGTCTATGTTCATTCATGGTATTTCGAATCTACAGCGGTTCTCAGTACTATGGATCCACTAAGGGTCACAATACTGCGGATCCACAGAGGCTCGCACTTCTGCCGATCCACAGAGCATCGCAATGCTGCCGATCCACGAATGGTCACTATCATGGTGATCCATAAAGGGTAATTCTTTATTGTCAATCAATAGACGGTCATACTAGTGGTCGATCCATGGAGCATTGATCGCATGCCGATCCACGGGGCCACTCTTCACTATATAGCCCTCCACTAGATTCCCGCTCTTGGTTTTCATGACTTCCTGAGTTTTGGGTCCTCATATCAGCGGTCCTATCTCAACCACCATGAATTTCCATGAATATGTAACCCAAAGTACCACCTAGTTGTAAGGGTTCCAATATAAAAAATAGTGAGTCAATCGGATGCTCGATCTGTAAGATATAGGCAAAAGGTAAATAGGGCTTGGTTGGATTGGATTGTGCTCCAACACGAATATAATTCCACATCTTCAAAAACCCATGTGGAGTATCACAAATGTAAGGCCTCGTTGTATGTGTCCTCACACTGTGGATGGCGAAATAATCAGATGCCTGGTTTATGAGTTACTGTTGTTTTTGCGAAACGAGGTTAGTAAAGTCCAAGAATGGTAGGGGTCTGGAATGACTTTCCCTTTATGCTCACGGGTCCGGCCTACCTCCATAGTTTGGCCCATCTCGCAGGTTCGACCCCTCTCGCAGGTCCAGCCCAGCCAGTGAATTTGGTCCACTAGGAGACCCTGGCCCACATGTGGGCCAGTTGTGCTCGACCAGATTCAATGCGTCCAGTTCTTCAAGCTAATGGCACTAGCGGGTCGCCGCCCATCCCCCTGAAAGGGATTCCATGAGCCGGCTGTTGTGCCAGCTGTGTGGGCCACTCCATCGCCCACAAGGTGTGTCTTATTTGCGCCTTACACCCAGTGTGGTCGTCGGGCCATGACTGCTACCGCGGCTACCCCTTCCGACGTCAATAATCCATGCGGCTGGCATGGGCCGACTGCAGCCACACTAGTGGTGCTGAAATGGAGTCACATTCCTCCGGCCATCCGAGAGGCTTCGATGGTTGGTTTTCCATCCCGTATACACCTACAGGCCTTCCAGCTCTACACATACACTAAAAATCCCATAGAATCTCATTTACGCCATGTTTCTTGGTCGACCATTAAGAATGGACGAAACACATGAGTGGCAGATGATCTGATCCTTTTTCTAATTGTCTCATTCCCTCCATGTTTTCATTTTATCATAGGAGTGGAATAGTCATCATTATAAAGATTAAAAAACCTCATTTTGTAACTCCACAACAACTTCTTACAATAACAAGTGAATCACAGATCAACATGTTGGTCTATTGATCAGTGTTATTCAAATTTTGAATGAATGGGAAAATGGGGATATGAAACACATAAAACACACCCACATGGATTCAATGGAATCCATTATGGAAAAAGGATGGAATCTACAGTTTTTGTTTTTATTTGTTGTTTGTTGATGTACGATTTGAGTCCTCTAGCATTCGTCGATCAATCACTATTATTCGTTGGAGGGTAACATCGATGGAATTTCATTAGAGCTTTCACCATGATTTACAATATGTTTCCTAATAGATTGATTAATCAAAATAAAACAATCTCAACATTGTGTTCTTTAAAGTGGCTCATTAATGAAAAAATTAAACACATGAGGGTCGTAGTTACAGAAAAAATGTAATAGGTCCTTAAATGACACTCATTTAATTATTGTCAATACACTGCAGTCATTCCAACCATCTCTCAACATTTGGAAAAAGAATAAAATCACTCAAAGAGTTATTTTTTTTTATTTTTTTTAAAATTGTTCAAAATTTTATTTTCTATCCAACCCTTTCTGGTCGATGAATAGCTTCGCCTAAGTGAATCCCAGCACTACGTGTTCAACCATGCCCTCATATTTTCAATCTAATCACAAGGTCAAATGATAAAAACACAACTTGATTTTTTAATGAACATACCATAAAAACAATTAAAAATTCATTCCGGCCTCACCAGGTCTCAGAATCACTTGACATTGAATGTTGCGGTCTTCTAATAATTCTATATAATTAAACAAAATATACTTTATTTCTGGATATTTACATTTTTCCCAAATTATGAATTTAGATCCCCAAAATCCATAACAAAAACCAATGAATCAAAAGGGTGAAATGAGCATGAATATGAGCCTCCCGCTCAAATGTTCTCTCCTAGAGGTTCTGGTGATGCTATCAAACTTGCACCAGAGGAATCGAACACCCCCATTGGAGTGGCCCATTTTGATCATTTAAATCCACGTGATACTCAGTGATCAATTCCCTATTATCAATGTCTATCTCGCCATACTAGAAGATGTGTGACAAATCATGCATGTATATCCTCAGCTATGAAATGTGGAAAATATTATACACTAGGAGTATTTATGAGGGAAGAGGTAGGTGGTATGCCAACTCACCAACTCTGCCCAGGATCTGGAATGGTCTGATGACCTTAGAGATAGCATGCGCCCTAGCCAAATATCTATAATCCACATCAGGGAAAGGCTCGTAGGATTTCATGGTCTACCTCCATGAAATCCAAGGCTCTATGTATCATTTGTCCATAAGAACTATGCCTTCTATGAACAGTATTCATCCATTATAGGATGCTCAGCACGTTCTCATTGGTGTTCTGTAACTACTCTTGACCCATAATATTATAATCCCTTTGGTTTCTTAGCATAGAGGTGATCTGTATAGTTGGTCATACAAGGCCTCAAATGAGTTCATGTCAATGCTAGAGGGAATATTTTTGTTTTATAAGAAGTCCACCAGTGGCAGATGGTGTTCCCAACTATGTCCAAAATCCCGGACACCAGCATGAATCATTTCTTCATGTTTATGTATGGTCCTCTCCATCAGACCATCTGTCTGAGGGTGAAAGTTATTTCTCAGGCATATGTGGGTCATGAATTCATCCTATAATCCCTTCCAAAATCGGGATTTAAAAAAAGAGTGTCACGTTTTGAAACGATCTCTGGTGGTACCTCGTTGAGTCATACTATCTCGTTACCAAAGAGGGGTCTCAAGCCCTCTACCGATCCCTTCCCCCAGATGGGAATGTAGTGAGAAGACATGGTGATTCGGTCAACGATAATCTAAATAAAGTATTGGCCCCTGGATGTATGTGGTAACCCCGTCATGATTTCCTTTGATATACCATCCCATTTCCAATCTGGTACCACGCATTGTTGAGCCAAGCCTATTGTAACCTAGTGTTTGGCCTTCACTTGCTAACCTGTGATACATTTTGAAATAAACTCTGCCACTGCTTTCTACATTTCTGGACACTAGTATTGACATCAAATTTCCTTGTACATAATCTCCACTTCATTATGTAATCTCAAATGGGATGGTTGGAACAACCTAAAAATCTCCACTGAAACATCACCAGTACAACGATAAATACTATAAACGGTTGATGTGATCCCCACCAATCTAATATAATTCAAGAGAGTGCTCTATGGATATCTGTACACATTGGGCCTCACTATTAATATTAACAATATATGCCTCCCAAACTAAATGAATGATGGGGGAGTGACAATTGTAGACTATAGGTATGCTGCTTCATCCCTATCCAAAAAGGCTATCTCTAATGCGAGTAGCTGATCTGTCACCTCACTCAGTAGCTGTAGACGTGACCTCCAGCTGAGTGCATATTCCAATATGTTTCCCATACCATGAGTGTAGAATATTTCAATTTCATAGTCCTGGAAGAACTCTAGACATCACCATTATCTATGTTTCAGGTCCTACTATGAGAATATATACATGAGACTATTGTGATCATATTAGATAATAAACTGTTCACCCATCAAGTAGTGTTGACATATCTTCAATGTAAAGACCACTATTTCTTATGTCAGGTCATGGTTCATGTAGATCTTATCATGTTGCCTCATATTTCATGAGACATATGTTATCACTACTTGCTCCTATATCAGGACACATCTTAGTCTAGTCCCTGATGTGTCGTTATAGACTACATACCCAACACCCTCTTCTGGTAGTCTCGTGATGGGGGAACTCATCAGTCTTTTCTTCAGCTCTTGGAAACTCTACTGGATCCTTTCTATATATAATATGGGGTTTCCTTTCTTTTTCAACGCTAAAGAGGGTGATGCTGCCCTAGAATATTTGGGTATAAATATCTGGTGGTACGTATCCAATCCCTAGAACCACTACACCCCCATCACTCTCTTAGGTGCCTCCTAAGAATGAAATGTATCTATATTCTCTATATCCACAGTAACTATAGACGTCGATATAATGTGTCTTATAATGTGGACCTCTCGTATCTAGAATTTCAACATCGAGTGCTTACCATAAATATAGTTTCATTGGAGTGTATCCAAAAATATATGTAGATGTGTGGCGTGCTCCTCATCTAATGTCGAGTACACCAAGATGTCGTCAATGAAGACCACCAATATGTGATTGAGGTAAGGCTTGACGATCCTATTCATGAGTCCCATGAACACTGCTGGGGAGTTGATTATTCCCAAAGGCATCTCTAGGAACACATATTGTCCATACCTGCATCTGAATGCTTTTTTCAGAACGCCATTATACTATAATCTGAACCGATGATAGCCTGATTGTGTTTTATCTTGGAAAACCACTAATCTACCTCAATATGATTTAAGAGATCATAAATCCTCAGTATAGGATTTTTTTTCTTCACTGTCACCTGGTTCAGGCACCGATAGTCTTTGTAATGTGTCAAAATCACATCTTCCTTCTTGGCGAAAAAAATCGGGGCTACCCAAGGAGAAACATTGGGCCTTACAAAACTCTTCCATTGCAAGTCCTCTCACTATACCCTCAACTTCCGAATCCCCATGGGGATCCATCTCATATAATATTGTAGATATTGGTGTTGTTCCGGGGTACAGGATGATGTAGAAGTCTACCTCACTGTGATGAGGAAGTCTTTGAACATCTTCAAGAAATAAATCTTCATACTGGTCCACCACTATAGGATAGATCAAACTCCTCTCATCCATTACACCGTTAGATAGGATAGCCAACTAATGTGTGCTGGGGTTCACCCTCCTATGATATTTTCCATCCTATGATGCAATGGTTCCCTTCTCATTGGTCATGAAAAACATGGTACCATCTTCTTGGAAACACCACACATTGCACCTAAAATAGTTAATCTAAGCATGTACTATAGATAACTAGTCCATACCCATGATGACATCGTAAGGCCTCGATGATGCTACTAGGAGATCCTAACCAAAGATATATCCTCCTATAGTAGGCTCAATCTACTTTCACCAATGTGTAATCATAGAATCATCTCTCATAGCAATCTCAAATCGTAATGATCGAGCCAATGACTCCACATGAATCTTTGAGCACTGAACAAGGGAAGCAAAATTGGAAGAGTGAATGGAACATGTGTCTATAAGTACTATAACTATGGTGGATTAGACACAAATCACATTTCAAATAATCAATTGATTGTCGTGGTCATATGTTTTGGTAGCCTAATTCTAAGCTCACCGTTGTCAACCTACACCCTGAGGTCAGGCTGGACCGCGTGGGGGTGGTGGAGGTTGTCCCTCAAAATGTTTCCCACAACCTACTACACGGCATGATCCATTACCATGTCCACCACACTACAAACATCCTTACTCAAACCTCTATCTCGGTAGTCATTCGACCATATGCTAATCATCAGTATTGCGGGCTGGGCAATAACGGGCCATGTGACCCTACCCACCGCACGAGTTGCTCAATCTACTCCTCTGCTAACCTTCGATAAATTGTGAGATCCGCACCTCTGAACCGACATATTAGGGTCATCCTATAGAAGGTATGGACCACATAGGAATTTTTTGAACTTGCCTACTACCTGATGATGATGACTCAGCTGTGTGTCTTCCGGTGGTGGATCTCACCGTTGGTGCCTACTCAACTAGGAAGCTCTCCTCTAATAGTACATTCTCCAGCTCTCTAGCCAATGTTCGGATGTTGTGAGATATCATTGACACTCTGATAGCCCATTGTAGTCCCTTATCAAATGACTAAGATATGAACAACCTATATTGTACCATGTCGGTGGAGTAGCAAGAGATGTATGTGAATCTTGATAAGTACTGGACCACTGCCAAGATGGCCAACTGTAATTATAGTAGCTCCTAAATAAACACAGAGCACAGATTCATTAGTACGCACTCTTCCAAGAAGAGGCTCTTTAATTACAACAAGGAAAGATTTGTATCCTTGTGTTTCTGTAGCATCAGGATCCACCATCACATTGTTTTTCCGTGAATAAGACAATAATCTTGGTTCACTATCTGATCTTCTAGTGTTATGGCAATATGGAAATCTTGTGCCACAACCTCCAGCTAGTCCGCCACTACATATTGATATTTATTACCTTGAAACCATGAATGCATATGTCTTTGGAACTCGTACGACATGCTTAGTTAGCATGCATAGTCCACTGGTGGGGACGGTGGTGAATGCTTCCCTATGGGTGGTGATGATGTTGTTACACCACCCAAAGGTTCTACTATCGAAACAGGGCCCTACATTGACGCCTCATCACTCGGTGGGTTGTCATTGTGATCTCTCATTAGAATCCTAGCTATCAATCTATGCGGTAGCATTATATAAAGAAATACATGCTCCACATTCAATAAGTTATACTTAGTGAGTTGAATAAAATGTGATCCAAAGAAAAACATGTTCAAAAGACAAGAAAACAATGTCTTTGTATATCGAGTCTGAAATCAGAACATAGTGTCATATTGTATGGATATGTCCGCTGCAACTATAATAATAGACTCCTCAAACAATAATTCAAACTCATGATACTTTTTATCATTACTCCATTGAAAACATAGAATCTTAGTTCCTCTGGAAGAACCAAGAGCACTTGATACCACTTGGTCTTGACCTGTCCACTAGGGCCACTGCCACAACAACCCCATGCCCGGCTACCATAGGCTAGGGGCTAGTGGCTAGCACTGGAAAGGTGAAACCCAAAAAGGAATGGAATTTCCATTAAACCTAAACACTCGCATATAGGTCCTGCAACACACAAGAAAAACACTATAAAAAAGTGAATGTACAACCACCACTAAATAACACCACTACAAGTATTAGTATGTACTAAATGTAAAAGGGGGATAGTATACATTACCAACATAATTAATAGTATTGAAAATGGAAAAAAAATATCCTGATACCATATTCCATGGATCCAAACTAAAGGTTAGGTGCAGATCGTCATTGCAGATCACCACTTCAATCGGTTACCTCCATGTATCATCTAGCCCTGGCACACTAAAGCCTCATTATAGCTGTCAATCTTCTGCATAAGACACAATAATGATTTGGTAAAGCCCGTGAATGAGTGAGTATAACAATACATATTAGGGACCATGAGAACCCTCATGTTCTCTCAAAATTCAACAAGGAAAAACCACAATTAATCATCTCAATCACAATGCACAATTGAAAAGACATTTCAAACATGGTATAAAAGATAAGAACATGAATAACAATGATTAGTTTATGTTAGATAATTTTATTATGTTGAGTGGATAAGCTACTATTCTGATAAGAATATCTCTACAACAGATCCACAATGGGTCAATCTGCAACAGATCCACTAGGGGTCGCACCACGACCGGTTTACATCAGGTCGTACTACTGCTGAGCAATTATGGGTGGAAATACTACGGATCCATAGAGGGTTGGACTAATATCAATCCACAACTATTCACAATTTTTTCAATCTACATAGGTCATTAATTCTATAAAATCACAGAGGCTCGCTCTCATGTCGATCCACAGAGGGACGCTCTCAGGACGATCCACAGAGGGTCTCTTTTCACTGTATAACCTACCATCGGATTCCATTACATGGTTCCCTTGAGTTCACGAGGTTCTAGTCCTCATTACATTAGTAATACCTAAACGTCCATGATGTTCCTTGAAGAGGTATCCCAAAATACTATATTGTCATTAGAGTTCCAACATGACATACAACACATCAATCAGATGCCCGATATATGAGATGTAGGTAAAAAGGGAAATAAGGCCTGGTGCGATTCGAGTCCGATCCATCCCGGCCATAATAAAACATCTACCAACACCCATGTAGAGTATTTCAAAAGTAATGATTTATCACCGGGGTTCTCATGTTGTATATGTTGCGTCAATTGCACAACCAGTTTGCGAGTTACTTATGTTTTAGTGAAATAGGGTCGGTCGGGTCTGGGATCAGTTGGGATCACGCCTGGACCGTGGTTCTGGCCCTACCAGCGGGTCTGACCTAGCCCATGGATCTAGACCACTCTTGGGATGTTAGTGAAGGATCAGATGCAATGCGGCTGGTTCTTTAGTTAGTGGCGCCATCGGGGAGACCCCCCCCCCCACCCCCAAAATGGCCTGCACAAGCCAGCCTTTGCGCCAACCGTGCGACATGAGTGGGATGCTCCCTCTCCCGCACGTTGTGTCAGTGCAGTTCCTTCCCCCAGTCATGAACATCAAGTTGTAGCTCCTACCGCCACTGTGCCAGCGGGCATGACTTCTTCACAGGGTCGTCACAGGATGGGGACTACCCTCAGTGGCCGGCACCACCGCCTTCGGTTGTCAGCGCAATTTTTGTTGTTCACCGGTGCCACCACGCTGGTGGTGCCACACTGGATGCACCTTTCTTATGTAATGCGAGATACTCAGGTGGTCTGTTTTCATTCTCGTCTGCTCCTATTTTCCTCTCGGGTTTCCGCCTTCTCAAAAAATCCCACATAATTACCTTCCACTATGTTTCTCAGTCTAGCTCAATGAAAGAACAAAACCCCCTGAGCGGTGGAGGTTTTGGGACTTTTTCAGATTGGACCGCACCCTCCACCTTAGATTATGTCATAGGGGTGAAATAATAATCATTATAATGATTAAGAAAATCCTCAATGAATAACCCCACAACAACCTCCCACAGTTATAAATGAATCACAGATCAAACTGTTGGTCGGTTGATACGTGTAATTCGTATTATACTAGAATAGTAAAAGTGGGATATAAAACATATAAAACAATTATTCCCCTACCTAGATTTAGAGGAATACGTTGTAGATGAGGAATGTAATCCATCTTTGAAGTCATTATGCATTGTTCATAATGTCCGGTTCGAGTCCTCTAGTGGTCATTGATCGATCAACGTTCTTCATTGGAGTGTGACGTCAATGGAGATTCATCAGAGCTTTCCCCACAATTTCTAATCTGTTTCTCGTCTGATTGATTAAATAAAAATAAATAAGATAAAAGTTTTTTTCATTAATGTGGGTCGTTAATGAACATTAATTATTGAACCAATTAAATACTTGATATTGTTGTTACACAAACAAGGTAACAAATCATTAAATGAATATTATATAATGAATGTTTTTACCCTACGGTCCCACCAACCATCACTCAATGTTTGGAATAATAATAAAATTACTCAATGAATTATTTGATTATTATTTTCCAAAGGTCAAAAATTTTACTTTTTCGTCCGACCCTTGCCAACCAAAGCTAAGATTCACCTAAGCGAATCACGGTTCTTAAAATTCAACAGTGCCCTCAAGTTTTCAATCCATGTACTGGTTCAAATGATATAAATGATGCTTTCATGTTTACTGAACGCACCTTATAAATAGTTAAAAAATTTATTCTGGGCTCTCAGGGCCTTAGAATCACATGTCGTCAAATTTCTCTATCTCGTAACTATTTTATATAATTTTAAAAAAAATTATATGAAATATCAGGGTCTTTAAAAAAAATAATTTATAAATATTTATAACATTGAAAAATGATTACATTATTTGTGCGCACGTGTGAACTATCACCTCAAAAAAGCGATGTGTTTCTCTGTTCATCGCCACAAAAAATGGATGGTATATATATAAATATAATTAATTAAATAAAACATTTTGTCAAATATTATTATATTAATATATGGATAAGAGAATACTTATGTTCTTTCTATAATAATATTTGAAAAATATACGCTTTACTCATGTGTATGTACGACCTACCATCTAAATGATTGTATCATTATAAACATATTTATTGATTTGGTTTAAATGTATAATTGATTTTAAATAATGATATATATTTCATGATTATTATTCTTGATATTCCGATATAATGACATCATTAACAACGATCAACACACCAATGTCATTTTGAAAAAATGAACAGAATATCCTCAAAACACACGACATGGATGTAAAAAATTAAATACATTAAAATGTTATTACGAAATAAATAAAAAATATTATGAAGAATAGTTTTTTAAAATAATAAAATTTTATTATGAAAAAATAGATAATTTAATATTATTATACAATAGTTAAGCTATGTACAAAGAATGTTTATACTTGATGTAAGGGTTTTTTATCTCACTTTTATTCATAGGAAACATATTTCATATTATACACTTATTTTTAATTGTGGGTTATATACATACCGTGAATGTATTTTACATTTATTTTCATGAAAATAATTTTTATATAGAAATCCATAAAAATTTCTCAATTACATGACGTTTTGTTCTTGAGGTTACCAAATCCACAGGAGAATTCATATTAGTTTTCTTTTATTGAATAATATTTTAATGTTAAGAAATTAATTTTTAATACGGGTTTTATACTAATTAATTTACATGTAATATCATTATTAATTTATAAATAATTATATTTTAATATTGAATTATTATTATATCATGAAACAAGATTTAATTTCAATGTAACTATGGCATCAACAATTTTTTATCCAAATTTCTTTTCATTTGGTTATATTACATATTAATTATCCTTCATATAACATGACTATGTGTGTAAGTACTTAGGATTATCCTGTTTTTTATTTAAATGTTTTTACTTGGATTTAAATATGATATATATAATCTATTAATTGTTTAATTCAAAATTTAATTTTATGATAATACTAATTGTTTCTCATCTATCATTTATTTAAATGAGTTATATTCCCTTATCAAAATGTATTTTTGATGCATAGTCTATATACAGACAATTATGTTCATTTACAATTTTCATAAAAATTATTTGGATTCAAAACTCTAAATGAGTTTGTACATTTCATGAGGCTTTAATCAGGATATTCTAATGTCTTAAAGGAGTTTGCCTCATATTTCTCTTATTAAGGAATATATTAATGTTATTCACCCAATTTATTTTATGTGGTGTACATAATTTCATATTGATATGTTTTAACATGAATTTAATTATTTTAATAATAATTAATAATACATTTAGTGTAATTCATTCAGGGGTATTCTGATTGAAATGTTACTAAACTGTAAAAATATTTTTGTAATAATATAATTTCTTTTTTTATTGATTATATTCAAGGTTACTTTGGAAGAAACCATATGATCATATTATAATTAACCACATCCATTTTCCAATACATTGGTTTTGAAATTGTTCAACATTTTAAATTGTTTTTCCTCTATTGTTTATGGATAAATCATTAAGAATGTTTTATGTAATTGATTCTAAACCTATATATTTAATTTACCATTAATATCATTGTAATGAACTGGATTATAAATGTAATTTTATTAATTAAATGGTAAAATTATGAGTCCAAAAAATTTGACAGCGCGTGATTCCGAGGCCTAGAGTTCCTAGAATGATTTTATGAACTTTTTCCGGGTACATTCACTAAACATGAGATCAAGTTTTTGTAACTTTTGAACCGGTTCTCAGAAATGAAATTTTAGGAAACCATTGAAATCACAGTGCCGGTATTTAATTAATTGGAACTTCACCTCGAGTATAGTAGGTCGAGGGAAGTATTTAATTTTTCAGTTATTCATGGGAGAAGAAAAATAAAATATTTAAAATTTTATTTTTATTTTTGAAACTTCATTTTGATTTATGGAGGAGGGGAACACCAGAGATTGAAACCTAATTAATGAATTATAGTAGTGGGTACCACCTAATCCCTCCTTTAATGTGGGAAAATCATTTGGAATCCCCCCATTCTATTGTGCCATTTAATTGTGGCAACATAAATGTGCCAACCATATTAATTTGATAAACATATTTTCATAAATTGCTTCCTTATTTACATTTTGGAAATCATTAGAAATGGAGAGTTGAGAGAACATTGGAGAACTGAGAAGAACTTTCCCCCAATGAAGTTCGAGGAACTGACCCTGAGCCCGGGTCGGAAGTGCCTTGCAGAATCAATGAACACCGATATTCTTCATTAACTATGTTTTATTCCTCACACCCCCACCAATGAAAAATAGATGTAGGGGTTTTAAGAATGTTGAATTTTATTCTTTTGTTCCTCTTTATCCTAAATTCGCGATGATAATTGTCAAAATAACATGGAAATTATCACTCACTTACACACTTCTCCTCTTTCTATATATTTATTTCACGCGTTATTCATGCATTCTTCGACGACTAAATTTTTATTGACGTTGGAAACATGGAGTTTTCTAAGCGTAATATATGGTTGTGTATCCCTCGAAGCAAGGATCTCAAATTTGTGATCGTTTAATTTATTGGGCATGGAACGAATATGTAATGGCTTGCAGAGGAAGGAGGCGGCTAGCACCTGGCAGGCCGCCAGGAATGAAGGGTAGCGTGTGTCCACTCTTAAAAATGATGAGATGGCCGCAGCCCGTCGGTCGTGGCGGAGCTGGGAGGCGGCCAGAAACCAGCCAACCGTGTAGTGGGGCGGTGGTGCGTGTCCACCCTACTGGTGGAGTAGGAGGCCACATCCATTTTGGCCATGGCAGAGGCCGGGGGGTGGCCGACGACGGTGGAGAAGCGGCGCGCGACTGCGCCCCTGGGAGGAATTCCTTCCAACCTTCTTGCCATCCATGCCAGACCCGACGGGACCCCTCTGAAGGGTCCTTATTACCACTTGGTCGAATGGTCTAAGGGACTATTTTGGAGAAATCAGAATGGGGTACTCCACAATTCAGCAATGGCTCGGGCGGACCGTGCTATGCGCGTCACGCCATACGGGTGTTGTGCTGCGCCCAACAGGCCGCGCCACCGTGCCGTGCAAGAGGGCTGGGCCGTGCCACCCAATTGTGGGTCATGTGAGACTGAGGACCAGTGGGTTGGGCCCTCCATGGCCCATTCCAGGTCTGTCCGACGGGGTCAGACTGGACTCAGACCCTTTAAGACCCTTTTTCGCTTTTATGGTCATAAATCGTGAAACCGGCGTCTGTTTGACAAATCGTCTATGGCACCGGGATCAATGGAATGAGATGGTCATATTGATATAAGTCCTCTGAGTTTTGGATAAGGTTGTTGTATGGACAGGTTGGATCAGACCACAAATCCAATCGAGCCCTCAAAGAAGAAACAATAATAACTTACATATTGGACTTCCGCTCGATGCGTCGTCTGTTGTGTTGTGCATCTTTTGACAGTGCAGAAGTTTGGATTACGTTTTGCTCGAAAATAGTGGTGGTTGAGGTAGTAACTATGTATTGGGGGGTACTCCCATGTGTGATATGTACAGAATCATTCAACTGGCTGAGACTTGATGACTGCTGACCGTTTCAACTCGGAGTGACTCGACTAGCCTAGTGGGGAGCACCTTTGTGTGGCAAGGCAGACACACGGTTGGGAGTGACTTAGTGTGATGTGAAAAAACCATGGCACACTACAAGAGTAGTACCTCAGTAGGCCATGAGGTGAAGCGCCTCTGTGTGATGTGCATGACACATGGTGGGGAGCACCTCTGTGTGAAGCGGTAGACCCACAGTACTCAACAGGAGGAGTCCCTCAACAGTCCAAGGTTAGTGGGAAGTGTCTTGATGTGATGCGGTAGGCCCACAATACTTAATAGAGAAAGAGTTCCCCAGTGGTGAAGGTGTTCAAAATTGTGACTGGGAATGTTACTTGTTACTACCCCAAGAATAAATCCATTATGAGATGTCTTTACTTTGAGTTTTTGATTGAGGTTTTGCTAAGCGAAACATCACCTTCGTGGGGTAACCATTGAGGTATACTTCCCTAATGTATGTGACAATTATTGTTTGATAAAATAGGTATATGTATAGGCATATACCTAAGTTCAATTGGGACCTTACTTATGGTTTTGCCTTTGTGGAACTCTAGGAGACCTAGAGTGTCTCGGGGTCCGTACTAATTATTATTATACTCACAACTGTACGAGATACACCCGTACCTAGTAGTGGTTTGTGTAGATGACAGATAGAGCTGACTGGGGAAGAGGGTACCATGATAGGAGGTAGATCAGAGGTGTACTTAAGATAAGGCATACCGCAGAGATGAACATTCAAGAATTGTACCTACCCTTCAGGTATGATCTATGACAGATGTTCACAGGAGCTGTTTTCATTTTTACTTTTACTTTTCAGTTTACTTGTACATTACAATTGGACTTGTATTCTGGCCCCTATTTACTTTCTGTACACACCATGTTTACTATATAGTTTTACATTGTGTTTGTATCATTATTTGTTCTTAGTTGTGCGAGTTCATAGGTTAAAAAGGCAATGACTTCCCATTTTTATGTAGTACACCCTTCAGAGCTAGTCGCCGATCCCTGGCCTATGGATGGCAGGCTTGGGGAAGCACAGCATGGGCCCCGAGGGTCAGGTCGTGACAATCAATCTCTCCCATATTCAATTTTTCTATAAAATATCAATTAAATTATAAATATTAATTATTTTCTCAACCAATAAAACATTAATTTTACCTATTTTTTGAATTTGTTAAATGTAAATTTCATGGAATTTTCCAATTGGGTTACATTTAACCCCTTTTTTTTAATTTTTATGAAAAGAATTGTTATTTTTTAAACATGTTACATGAAGATATATTCCCAATGTAATTTACCTTATTTTTATTGATATTTCTTTCATATTTTTTGAAATATTTATTCAATGAAAAATATTTCTTAAATATACTTTCTATTTTTATATTTTAAATTTGGTTTTTTGAAATTGAAAGATTATTCTCCTAAAAGAAATCCATAATCCTTTGATTTTAGATCCATTAATCAATATCAACAATATATAATGATAATTATGATCAAAAGGGGAAAATTTTTACCAAAACATCTTCAATATTTTTCTTGATGGATTATCATTGTTTCGAATATATGTTAATGGAACATATTAATTTTCAATAGTAAAATAATTTTTTTTAATTTTTTTTATGGAACTTGATTCTTTTCGATTAGTTAATAATGTTTCTACAATTTTTTATAGATCCCATTTCATTATGATTATCTAATCATGTTTCAGAAAGATTTTAATGGAAACCAGTTTTTTCAATGGCTTAATCAGGTATCAATGACATTCTTATGGAAACCATTTCATTTCCTTAGGAAATCGTGTTTCAAAGATATTTTCATGGAACCCTTTTTTCCATATGTTAATCAGGTTTCAAACAGATTATAATGGACCCATTACTTTTCCATGGTTTAGTCTTGTCTCGATGTTTTTTTAAGAAACTATTTTTAATGGGGTTAAGCAAGTTTGAAAATTATTTTCATCGAAACCATTTATTTTACACTAGTTAATCGTGGATAAAATATATTTTTATGGAACTCATTTCTTCTCAACGCGTTAATAATGTATCAATGAGATTTTTGTGGGAAAAAATTCTTTTACATAAGTAAATCATGTTATGAATGGAATTATTAATTTTTATGATTTTTATAATTATAATTTATAATATATGTACAATAATAATGGTTCATGGACATATTTATACAGTTTTTTCATTCAGATAGAATAGGGTGAGCCTGATATTTTTTATATGATGGGTATGAATAGATAGAACTCCAATGGATTTCATATTGAATATTTTATCTAAATAATTATATTACAAGTCAGATACATTGTTTTTTCTAATTGTAATTTTACATTATGGTTTTAATGATGAGGATGTTCTAATAATACAAATAAGATTTTTTATGATTTATATGTATTAAATAGATATCTTGTGACCAATATTGATATCACGTTGATCATGAATATTTATTTCGATGAATCATTCCTTTTTGAAGCATTATGAAATTTTTTAATGTCATATGATCTAGGTGCTGATGAGTGTAAACATACCTATGTGATTATCATTCTCTTTTTAGTATTTTCATTCCCTAAAAAATCTTCTTATTCTCACTAGTGACCTAAAATTGGAAATAATTATATTTACCCTTACAGAGAATTTTAGCTCACCCTACATAAATTTCATTTCCCTCTGATTATCATTTATAATGGTGAATGAAATATATATAAAAGGGTCTCATATATAGTATGTTGATTATAAAGTAATGTAAAATAATAATATTTTGGTTTAGTGGGAGAAAATCTAATTTAAATACATTGTTATTGTTTATGAAATTGTTTTTCCGAATTATCTTAAACATGAAACCTAAATTTCCATTAGAATGTAAGTGATCTTATATTTCATTTTGATGTGGTATGTTTTATATGTATATAATTATTTCACCATCATATATATGAAATAATTAATTCTAATGTTCATGATTTCATCATACAATCGTATAGTGCAGGTTTAGGGATATTATAAGGCATAATGTAAATGATTTATTGAAAGCTTTTGTTATATGAAAATTGTACTAGAGGATTGTTTTTATCACAATCACCATTGAAAAACTGATAAAATGATCTCAACATATCCTCTAGGCTTTGAAAAATCTTATTAAATTCATTATCTATCTAGGTATGATTAGATGTATTAATGTACATAATTATATCATGATCTTGCTGAAGGTGCCTGTAAAACATTATTTCAATCCATTTATATTTATCATATATAATATATTGTGGTACTCCATGGAACCTTTAAATTTTTTAATGGATATCCTCTTACGATGATTAATAGAGAAATATTTTCAAATAGATGTAATCTGGGCAGAAATTTTAGGGAGATCTACCATTACCCAATTAATATACTGCCCTTCATGTATTTTGGGAGTCCAATCAATAAATCCATGTTTATTGTGTTCCAATACTATTATATCACATATCTCCACCTTAACATTACGAAAATCCATGCTCAAAAATATGTACTATCCAACAACTCACTACATGCTTCTCCACTAGAAAAACACTTTTATATAACTGAACGTCTACATACATCAATAATGAAATGATAATGACGAGCTATGATCATATTCAAATATCTCATACTTCATTTTTTCTATTGATGGGAGATATACTAAGTCTAAAAAACGTGATTTTCCATCAAAATATATTTTATACTATTGAATATTACTAACCTTCTTCTATAACTACAAATTCACCTTATGAGCCTCTTTAATTTTCATATAGATATATGGTTGAAAAATAACTTGAGTAAGAACATAATTACCCAATTCATGATTTGAAATTATATCCTTTTTAAACTAATAATATTGGGTGTATTGTGTTTCTCACCAAAGATGATCTATCATGATCCTTTCGACTCCAAGCATCAACCACTTTGTTTTTTATCCTATGGTATAAATATATTGATAATTAATAATCCCTTTTAAACTCCAAGAATCTTATTTTCCACATATTCCAAATTTTCTCATTAAATATATACATAAATTTTTTTTTGTTATTATAAATGTAACACTATTATTTATAATGATAATTCATTAATATACTTAATCCAAATATTTTCACTATTATCTCCAAATAATTATATGGGTAATTTTTCTCATGAACTATCTATTGAAATAAGGTATAAGATATCAAAATATCATTATTTATATCAACACATGTCATCCCATTAATTGATTACACATTACAAATTTCAAAACCATCTCCACTATCGGGTAGTGTAGAAACATGCTCTCTAACGATAGTAATTTTAGATTTCATTAATTTTTGGTTACATTCATTTGTCAAAAGGTAATTAACTCAATAATATGTTAACATGTCGATTGGTTTTCATATTGCGGAAAATTACAATAAAAATCATCCATAATATCCGGCCAATCCAACTGAACTACATGTCTCAGTCACAATAGTTGTTTTGGGATAATTTTCTATAACATATGCCTTTCCAGATCTAACAATATACCCTCTATTGATTTTAAATGAAAAAAAATTTAACAATAAATACAAAAAATTCATACATGAAAAATTATAAATTCAATATCCTATCAATTAAGGTCTTTGTAACAATGCTTAAGCGATAATAATTCTATTCATTATCCAATAATATATATGACTTTCATTAAAAACGTCTACAAAAAATTGACCAAGATAATCTCAAAATAATGTATTCTTTAAATACATGATGATAGTGGGTGGAATTTTTGTGATAATATAGAATAAATAAAAATACATAGGATCCATACCTCAACCAAATTGTTTTCAATGGTATTACTTCACTTTTTACCCTCAACTAACAGTATCCATATCTATGACCATTAGTATAAAAATTAGAGCTCCTCACAGTAGATCAAATAAATATTCAATACAAGTTCATTGATATTTATTCATGATCATTATCTTGTTATGTTCCTAATAATAAATGTTAAGTATCATTAATCCAAAATTATTCATAACAAAAAACATGTGCAGTCATTGGTGATACCCTCGGACGAGTAAATAATTTATCAATATTCTGCTTGAGTTCTTCTCTAATACCTATAACTCAATAATTTTCATTATATATAGATTCATTGAAATTGTTGTAGCACCATGTATATGTTATATTCAAAAATCGACATCATGATTTAATAGAGGAAAAGGATGATCTTTTGAAATGAAATCATGGAATTCCCATTCAATAGGCATAACGTCAATGTTGTGCTACTCTCTGAACAGTCTACATAATTTACCTCATTTAATAGAAATAAAAATCCATGATATCCTTTGAGACTACGTAGATTGGGCTAGATGCTACCCATGGGCTGTGTTACATCTTTTATCATGGAATTGGGGTGTTAAATAAGAAACTGATGTGTTAAGACATGGATCCTATGATAAGTATGTTTAGTATGTTAACATGGGTTTATGAAATGGGACCAATGATAATTGTGTTTTTTTTGACATAGAATGAGTTGGTGTTTGGAATAACTTGAATATTTTAATTTAGGTATGATATGTAAATGGTAATTGTACTAAATGAATAATGAAACATTATTACAGGAATAATTTATATGTGTGGGTTATTATAATGTGTCTCCACTTCTATGGTATTGTCTAGAATTATTGTTAGGATCCACAATTGTATTTAATGGGTTATTATGTCGGACTAAGGATCTATTCCCTTAACGAATTCACTTTTTGTGATTACATAGACTAATGGTCTGAGGTCCATTTTTTGGAATATATTTATTTTGATATTATTTGGAATGTGATTTATTGAATTTTAATCCCCATATGTGTTTTTTATTGATATAGGTTGAGTAATGCTCATGAATATGGGATACATATAAAACTAGTGGATAATGTTGTTAATTAAAACATGATATATAATGGAACTGGATGAATATGTTGACTACTCTATTGTTTACCCTACTACTATGTAAACTATTTTAGAAAATTTTTTTTATACACCATTGGTGGGGGATTACTTATTGGTACCCACACCCAGTATATGACGCCATTTGGTACCCAAGAAAACATCATTGTTGGTGGTCGGGATTAAGGTTGGATCCATATGCTAGATGGTAGATTTGGTGCTCGGTGATCAAAATAGTTGCGAGAAACATACATTCTTTATGAAATGATTTTATGTATTATTCATCTATACGTTATTTTTGTTTTTTACATTACACTTGAATATTTATGAAATGATATGGAATATTTGATATTGGTTGTGGAAATGTACCCAGCATTGGGAATTTAATTAGTGATACAAGTTATTTGATTATATTATTTCAATTATTTATTATTTTATTCGACGATTCATATTCTAATATAGATGATATTGTCTCTGTAGAGACCCGAAGCTTATCGTACATGGACATTACATTACTTTTGCGGAATACTTAGTACATAACAAAAACACACACACAAGGATCGTAATAGTTTAGTGTCTTTGGAAACTCGGGACGTAATCTTCTAATCATGGTGAAAGATCTTCAATATCTCCCATAAATATCTTCCCCTTTTTTTACCTAAAACATTTCTTTATATCCTGCGAAAAAGAAAACATAAAAGGGTGAGCTCAAATTCTCAGTAAGGGTAAAACAAATAAATATCAATCACATCATATTCATAAGAACATAACATTTTAGAAATCTTAACCTGCAAAAGAGAGCATAATTTCATTACATGGGATAAATCATAGAAGTGAAATGTAATCCCAATAATCATAACTTAAAACATGAAACTTTGTGGCATACACACATTATCATAGAGAATCATTTCTTGTTAGTCAAGACTAATTGCCAAAACTATCTTAGTGGAAAAAGTCCCTTTCTGAATCAAGTAACCCTCGTTTCAGTCCTGTTTCACTGGACCGGTATAACCTACCATTCCAGCCATGTCTATCTCATGAGATATTAAATCTTTACCCAATGCATTGGAGGGAGATATAGGTCCCACCCATCTTATAATTAATCCTTTCTTATGTGTGCCACATAATCATAAACCATACATCATAGCGTAACCCATGTAATAAAAATGGGATTCTTAAACAACATGACATCATAAAAAAATTCATATAAGATAAAGGAATTCATAAAAATATTTCCATCGCAACATAATCAAACCAATGTAATAATAGGTATAAAAACATAACCCTTTTATTATCTTATATGGAAAATAATTTTGATAAAATACTTGAACTCCATTCTTGAGGAAAATATCCTTTCTTCTTCAAAAACACTTTTCTTTTCTTAACATGTCATACAATTATAAACTAAAAGAAGTTGATAAAAAAATAAACTTGAAAACTTGTAAAGGAAGCTTCTTGGAAATAATGTTTTCAAAATCCATTCATGCCGTATAAGTTTAAAAAAACATTCTTCGTACTTTTGCGGAAAAGTCAAAAAGTACCACGTACGAAAAACGACAAAAGATTCCATTCATATTCTTTACTAAAAAATCAACAAAGGGTAAAATTGGATTTAAACTATTGTAATTGGATGGAAACAATATTACATATTGAGGGAACATGGAGGTGGATGATAAAATACACCCCAGTAAATGCTTACGAATAAACAATCTCGGATAAAAATGAGATTGTGATATTTTCCTTACCTTAGGTCTGACTTGCTTTGTAAGTGTCCCAACCTTCTGTTTGATGATTTAACTCATGTTATTGACTTATTCCAGAATCATATTAATTGTTATTATATCATATATGGTCCACTTATGTCTTTATATTACCCGTTCTTTTTTTAAATTCATGTTAAAGTAGATTTTTGGGTAAAATCGTCTCATTTGTCGTTCGTGTTGTTAACTTGTAATTATTCATATGATTACTTAGATCATGATTAATTAATTCCAGAATATAAAACAATATATATATATATATATATATATTCAGAATATACATATATAATAAATCATTAAATGGAAAGAAATACACCGTTCAGGGAGACGGTAGTCCGTACGTACGCATGAACGCTGTTTTCGTTTCCTTATTGAATTGAATGGAATTAAGTATATGACATACATATAAAAATAAATAAATCCAGTATAATTATTATGTCATATATTTCATTAGTACTTATTATATATACTTTATAATCATTCATGAATGGTTAATCATTGAGAATGAATCTCATCGCGTCGTGGAGACGGTAGTCCGTACGTACGCACGAGCGATGATATCGTTCCCATGGTCATGGAATTTTGTTGAAGTGTATGTATACTATTTCAGTATCAATATCACTTTATAATAATCATATATAGTTACTCATTAAACCATTATACCCATCCAATTATGTTGGTGGCGGAAAATAGATTACACCACGGCGTGGAGACGGTATTCCGTACGTACGCACGCGCGGTGATTTCCTTTTTTCGTAGGATGGAAAGAAGGTGAATTAGGGTTGTTTCATATTTATAATAACATATCAGTATGTAAGTAATACTTATGTTATTACTTTATCATGAAACAACTAAAGAAGAAGAAGTTGAAGAAGAAAGAAATTGAAAAGATCGGTAATGGATATTACCTCTTCTTTGGAACGCCTCTTTGAATCCTCCATTTAGGGAACTATGATTGGTCTTTAAAGAAGACCAGGACCTCTAGGATTATTCTAGGGAAGTGGAGAAGGTATTTTGGAAGGGGTTGGCCGAGCTTGAGTGATCAAATTGGTGTGAGGAGGAGAGGGAGGAGGTGCCCTTTTATAAGGGAGGAGAGGGGCACCTTAGGAATATCTCAAAATATTATTTTATATTAAAGCCAAATCGGTTTATAATGGTTCCAAAGGGTCTTATTTCAAAGCTAAAGTGGGGATGGGTCGAAATCCTATCAACCAATAGGATTTAGACAAGTTTATGTTTTGATTTTAACCTTATCAATTAGATTTAACTCTAAGTTAAATAATTTAACTTTTACCGTGTCTTTTTGTTTTCTTACACTATATGGTTAATAAACACACTATAACATGTCAAAAGAACCCCAAATTGTTTATTATTAATACCTATATCCTTATCTAAGTCATTTGGACGAACCTTAGATTTTTATGAATAAAATAACAATTAATAATATAATATTTGATTTAAAAACTATTTTGTGTCAATTTTGACACTATTTGATATATGATTTTTGTGAAAGTTATAACAGAATTATATGTTCGAACCAAGTTGATTAAATCAACAATAATATATCATAGTAACCTATAAAATTAGTTTAATTCATAAAAAGTCTCAAATTACATTTATTTTGGTGTTTATAACATCAATTATGTCAATATTTCATTAATAAGATAATTACTGCATCATCATTGTGTCATAAATAAATAAAATTATTTAATGTCTAAAAATTATAAATAAAATACCATTATGTAGGAAATAATTTTAGCTTTCTAATTAATATTTATAGTCGAATTTATCTTATATATAAACCCATATTAAAAATGATTTACGTATTAAACTTTGATTTTAACTATTTTAACCCTTCTTTAAATAAATTAATAATAAATGTCCTAATCTAATCCAAGTGGGACTAAATGATAATATTTTACACTTAAGGTTGTTTTTGATCGAGATACACTTGTCCAATAGAATTAGGACATGTGTTAGTGTAATATTAATATCATTCTTACCCTTAATTACCCTATTTACTTTTAACCGTGGTAAATAAAAGTAAAAAGTTACTATTCACCAAAAATTATTTTCATCTCATTGAACCACATTTTACTTACTGAAATCAACCGTGACTCTCAGATTTTTGAAATTCCATTCACAGAAGCGGTAAAATTATGTTTTATGAAAAATTCAGTTTTTTAACTACCACTTAGTAGTTTCACTATTCATCAAAAATTGATGTTTTTTCAGAACAATGCCAAAATTTCATCCTAAGCTATATTTCATATTCCGAATTCAAAAATGAAGTCTATTTTACCAAATTCATAACATAGAAGTTGCATTAATTAATTTTATAATTAAATCCCGCTGTTAAAACAAATAGCGTGTTTTTGAGAAAAAATATCTATCAAAAGATTGACACTTGTTTATGTCTGGTTTAAATGTGAAATTACATCAAATGACCAACATTGTATTAAATTGTAAAAATATATTCTAAATATACTTTAAAACCACTCAAATTAATAATTTATCACAATTAATTATTTCGATTAAAAAAGTTGTTTTTAATTATAATTTATTAATTTTCACTATTCATCAGAATATGAAAGTTATCCGAAAATCACCAAAATTTTACCCTAAGCTAATTTCGATATTACGAATCCAAAAATGAAGTCCATTTTGAGAGCTAAAATTTCTAAAATTTTAAAAAGTGGTTATTACTATTCATAACGGCTAGTTTTAATAATATTTTAATAGCATATCGTTGTTTTGTAAAACTCAGTATTGCGTACTACACACGCTATCGAGGAAGGTTGCGATTGCGTGTAATGCAAGGAAAGTCAAGGATGCGTGTTATGCAGGATCTTTTCGGTGTAGCGTACAACACAAGACATTAGTGAAATTAAAAAGAATATTTTTCATAAAATCTTGGGCTGTTACATTCTACCCCCCTTAAAATGAATTTCGCCCTCGAAATTTGTCGGGGTTATAAATGGTTTACTATTCGAAAGTTTCTTTAATAGAAACCACATCGTAAAAAGGAATACCAAAACCAATATTTAAAAATAAAAGTATGAAACTTAACGGTTACCCAAATAAACAAATCACTGGGTTTCCACATAGGTGAAAATATGGATATGGAAGAAAAATCTAACCATCATGTTCTGATAGACAGTGGTAGAGAACATGGCTATGAAATAGCCAACAATCACAATGCCATAGATTTGTGACGATCTAAGGTACCATCTGATTCATCAGGTATAAGATCACTAGGACAACATTTTTGGTTTTCAAGATCGTTTCCCTAAAGTTAAAGAATTAGAATAAATACTTACTTTATTTTGGTACAATCTCACTGTTGTTCGTGCCTTTAACAATTTCCACTTCATCTCTTAAATAAATGAAGTTGAATTTGTTATTCGTGAACTGTTAGCAGATCATGTGATAGAATGACGAGTCATTCCATCTGTCTCAAACAAAAGGATAGCAAAAATTATATACATAAGTCAATCTATAGTGAGATTAATCATATATGGTTCCTAAAATGGACTTATACTTCATATATCATACTGCTTAATATAATAAAACTAGCTTCTACTAAACAGAGACTTCCTGTAGGCCAGTGGTAGGCGATAAAGGCCAGTCGCACTTCGGTTGTGGGTTCGATTTCCACAGCCTTGTCCGATGCGATGGGCTGTCGCCCGTCCTGTAGGTTGTCCTTTTTCTAAAACAATATTACTATAACATCCCATCAATAATATCGAAAAAAAACTTCTATCCTTAAACAATACTAACTTATGTCCAACATAATCCATTCCAATCTTTAGGCTTATCCATAATATTGCAGTCCACTCTCATAACATAGTGAAAACGATTACCAGAGATTTAACACCATCGTCTATCCCCATATATCATAAGATATGTTTTGTTGGTCACATTCCAAACATTCAAAGTCCTTAATCATGTATTCTCTTGAATAACTTAGTGAAAACATGAATGCAGTTAAAAGTTAACACCTTCCACATACCAAAATCCTCAAAATTCTATATACTCAAACCATGATATCACTTAGTCCTTATATCAATCATGTGCTCATGAATACTGTTAAACATTTCATTTTCTCGTTTTCCCTTCATTATGCACATATCATCTTATTAAAAATATCTCAATCACTTTGAATACCACATTAGACCAATACATAAATATTTCAATACACCATAAAAGTACGTCAACAACATTATTCCTGAATACTAATAAAGAAACACTTCAGTCCATCCACTTCAATGATTGTCCTGGAAGAAGTCCTTCCTTGATTTAGAAGTATCCTTTTAGGTCCGGGCATTGAGTTGGGTAATGCCCATGTTCTCCACAAATAAGACATTGAACTCCATAACAGTCTGTCACTCTATGACCCTTTTCTCCACACAGATAACATCAGTCCCTCCATTTGAGGTATTCCTCAAGGATCTTCTTCCCTTCTTTAGAAATCTCAATCTTCCTTTCTTTATGCTCCTCAACATGCGAACATGTATAATAGTTTATCTTTCTCATCATTGATGAATTAGGCATACCACTAAATTTCACCTTGTTAATCATATATTGCGATGACTGATTTGGCATAATCACAAGATATTTCTCTCTAGGAATTACACAATTTTTTTGTTTATAGTCACCAATTTTTCCATTGGATCCAATGTTAATCAAATTCCTTCTGGTTCCCTCTATTAACTAAAACACAAAAAGAATCTTGTGAGAGGAAAAATCATACAAGGGAAAACAACATTATAAAGGGGTAGTATCCTCAATATCTAACTTCTTAGGTTAAATTCTATGATCGTTACCATAATTCTAGGATTGTATCTTATACGTATACTTATCCTTAGGGACATCCATAGACATACCTTAGAAATATCTCTAGGGATCTCACTAATGTTTTCGCATCCTAGTTTCCAAAGGTTGACTAAACCTTTCCTCTGATACCAACTATAGCGGTCTGGAATTACTTCCAGTGGACAATAATTGATATCTATCAGGGCACTCCATGGGCAGCTACACCCCCTGGGCGGGACACACCACCATCCCCAGTGGCAGCCATTTCCTCATGAATCCCTTGGGCGGAGAGCCATGCTTCGTCCAACGCTCACATTTGAGAGTTCCCAAGGATCAGATACATTCCTACCTCCTTTGCCTCTGATACCAACTGTAGAGACCCGAAGCTTATCGTACATGGACATTACATTACTTTTGCGGAATACTTAGTACATAACAAAAACACACACATAAGGATCGTAATAGTTTAGTGTCTTTGGAAACTCGGGAAGTAATCTTCTAATCGTGTTGAAAGATCTTCAATATCTCCCATAAAGATCTTCCCCTTTTTTTACCTAAAACATTTCTTTGTATCCTGGGGAAAAGAAAACATAAAATGGTGAGCTCAAATGCTCAGTAAGGGTAAAATAAATAAATATCAATCACATCATATTCATAAGAACATAACAATTTGGAAATCTTAACCTGCAGAAGAGAGCATAATTTCATAACATGGGATAAATCATAGAAGTGAAATGTAATCCCAATAATCATAACATAAAACATGAAACTTTGTGGCATACCCACATTATCATAGAGAATCATTTCTTGTTAGTCAAGACTAATTTCCAAGACTATCTTAGTGGACAAAGTCCTTTTCTGAATTGAGTAACCCTCGTTTCAGTCCTGTTTCACTGGACCGGTATAACCTACCATTCCAGCCATGTCTATCTCATGAGATATAAAATCTTTATCCAATGCATTGGAGGGAGATATAGGTCCCACCCATCATATAATGAATACTTTCTTATATGTGCCACATAATCATAAACCATACATCATAGCGTAACCCATGTAATAAAAATGGGATTCTTAAACAACATGAAATCATAAAACAATTCATATTAGATAAAGGAATTCATAAAAATATTTCCATCGCAACATAATCAAACCAATGTAATAATAGGGATAAAAACAGAACCCTTTTATTATCTTAGATGGAAAATAATATTGATAAAATACTTGAACTCCATTCTTGAGGAAAATATCATTTCTTCTTCAAAAACACTTTTCTTTACTTAACATGTCATACAATTATAAACTAAAAGAAGTTGATAAAAAAATAAACTTGAAAACTTGTAAAGGAAGATTCTTGGAAATAATGTTTTCAAAATCCATTCATGCCGTATAAGTTAAAAAAACATTCTTCGTACTTTTGTCGGAAAAGTCAAAAAGTACCACGTACAAAAAACGACAAAAGATTCCATTCATATTCTTTACTAAAAACTCACCAAAGGGTAAAATTGGATTTAAACTATTGTAAGTGGATGGAAACAATATTACATATTGAGGGAACATGGATGTGGATGATAAAATACACCCCAGTAAATGCTTACGAATAAACAATCTCGGATAAAAATGAGATTGTGATATTTTCCTTACCTTAGGTCTGACTTTCTTTGTAAGTGTCCCAACCTCCTGTATGATGATTTAAATCATGTTATTGACTTATTCCAGAATCATATTCATTGTTATTATATCATATATGGTCCACTTATGTCTTTATATTACCCGTTCTTTTTTTAAATTCATGTTAAAGTAGATTTTTGGGTAAAATCGTCTCATTTGTCGTTCGTGTTTTTAACTTGTAATTATTCATATGATTACTTAGATCATGATTAATTAATTACAGAATAGAAAACATGATTTATATATATATATTCAGAATATACATATATAATAAATCATTAAATGGAAAGAAATACACCGTTCATGGAGACGGTAGTCCGTACGTACGCATGAACGATGTTTTCGTTTCCTTATTGAATTGAATATAATTAAGTAGATGACATACATATAAATATAAATAAATCCAGTATAATTATTATGTCATATATTTCATTAGTACTTATTATATATACTTTATAATCATTCATGAATGGTTAATCATTGAGAATGAATCTCATCGCGTCGTGGAGACGGTAGTCCGTACGTACGCACGAGCGATGATATCGTTCCCATGGTCATGGAATTATGTTGAAGTGTATGTATACTATTTCAGTATCAATATCACTTTATAATAATAATATATATTTACTCATTAATCCATTATACCCATCCAATTAAGGTGGTGGCGGAAAATAGATTACACCACAGCATGGAGACAGTATTTCGTACGTACGCACGCGCGGTGATTTCCTTTTTCTGTAGGATGGATAGAAGGTGAATTAGGGTTGTTTCATATTTATAATAACATATCAGTATGTATGTAATAATTATGTTATTACTTTATCATGAAACAACTAAAGAAGAAGAATTTGAAGAAGAAATAAATTGAAAAGATCGGTAATGGATATTACCTCTTCTTTGGAACGCCTCTTTGAATCCTCCATTTAGGGAACTATGATTGGTGTTTGAAGAAGACCAGGACCTCTAGGATTATTCTAGGAAAGTGGAGAAGGTATTTTGGCAGGGGTTGGCCGAGCTTGAGTGCTCAAATTGGTGTGAGGAGGAGAGGGAGGAGGTGCCCTTTTATTAGGGAGGAGAGGGGCACCTTAGGAATATCTCAAAATATTATTTTATATTAAAGTCAAAATCGGTTTATAATGGTTCCAAAGGGTCTTATTTCGAAGCTAAAGTGGGGATGGGTCGAAATCCTATCAACCAATAGGATTTAGACAAGTTTAGGTTTTGATTTTATCCTTATCAATTAGATTTAACTCTAAGTTAAATAATTTAACTTTTACCGTGTCTTTTTGTTTTCTTACACTATATGGTTAATAAACATACTATAACATGCCAAACGACCCCCAAATTGTTTATTATTAATACATATATCCTTATCTAAGTCATTTGGACGAACCTTATATTTTTATGAATAAAATAACAATTAATAATATAATATTTGATTTAAAAACTATTTTGTGTCAATTTTGACACTATTTGATATATGATTTTTGTGAAAGTCATAATAGAATTATATGTTCGAAACAAGTTAATTAAATCAACACTAATATATCATAGTAACATAGAAAATTAGTTTAATTCATAAAAAGTCTCAAATTACATTTATTTTGGTGTTTATCACATCAATTATTTCAATATTTCATTAATAAGATAATTACTGCATCATCATTGTGTCATAAATAAATTAACATATTTAATCTCTAAAAATTATAAATAAAATACCATTATGTAGGAAATCATTTTATATTTCTAATGAATATTTATAGTCGAATTTATCTTATGTTTATCCCCATATTAAAAATGATTTACTTATTAAACTTTGATTTTAACTATTTTAACTCTTCTTTAAATAAATTAATAATAAATGTCCTAATCTAATCCAAGTGGGCCTAAATGATAATATTTTACACTTAAGGTTGTTTTTGGTCGAGGTACACTTGTCCAATATAATTAGGACATGTGTTAGTGTAATATTAATATCATTCTCACCCTTAATTACCCTATTTACTTTTAACCGTGGTAAATAAAAGTAAAAAGTTACTATTCACCAAAAATTATTTTCAACTCATTGAACCACATTTTACTTAATGACATCAACCGTGTCTCTCGGATTTTTGAAATTCCATTCACATAAGTGGTAAAATTAAGTTTTATGAAAAATTCAGTTTTTTAACTACCACTTAGTAGTTTCAGTATTCATCAAAAATTGATGTTTTTTCAGAACAGTGCCAAAATTTCATCCTAAGATATATTTCATATTCTGAATTCAAAAATGAAGTCTATTTTACCAAATTCATAACATAGAAGTTGCATTAATTAATTTTATAATTAAATCCCGCTGTTAAAACAAATAGCGTGTTTTTGAGAAACAATATCTATCAAAAGATTGACACTTGTTTATGTCTGGTTTAAATGTGAAATTACATCCAATGACCAACATTGTATTAAATTGTAAAAATATATTCTAAATATACTTTAAAACCACTCAAATTAATAATTTATCACTATTAATTATTTCGATTAAAAAAGTTGTTTTTAATTATAATTTAGTAATTTTCACTATTCATCAGAATATGAAAGTTATCCGAAAATTACCAAAATTTTACCCTAAGCTAATTTCGATATTACGAATCGAAAAATGAAGTCCATTTTGAGAGCTAAAATTTCTAAAATTTTAAAAAGTGGTTATTACTATTCATAACAGCTAGTTTTAATAATATTTTAATAGCATATCGTTGTTTTGTGAAACTCAGTATTGCGTACTACACACGCTATCGAGGAAGGTTGCGATTGCATGTAATGCAAGGCAAGTCAAGGATGCATGTTGTGCAAGCTCTTTTTGGTGTAGCGTACAACACAAGACATTAGTGAAATTAAAAAGAATATTTTTCATAAAATCTTGGGCTGTTACAGTCTCCCCTCATATCTCAATTATCCATTTCTTCTATTCAAAATCCTCAAGAATATGGGGAGACATTCCTAAAGTCTTATAAAAACTGTCTTGCGGCGACAGTCATAGTAGAACCCAATATGGGGTGTCACAATGTGGTATTATAATATTTAATTTATTTTGTTTATTTTATTATTGGAAGGTATATATGAGATTACGATGTGTAGGTTCATTTGTAGACATTGTTTGTGGGAGTAGCTAGCCCACGTACAGGGTAAAACCTAGTCACCTAGGATGCGATTGTTGTTCTAGATATTTGTTGTAATAGTTTGATTTTATTTCACATTCATTGATGCACATATTGTGTGATGATACATTATCTATATATTTTTATTATGTATCATCATGGAATGAGGATTTTATATGAATTCATCTTTCTTTTAACTTGTGTATATTTGAGGCAACCATCAACTTAGTAACAGATGGGATAATGTGTTGTAGTTGGGTATTGGAGTTGGAAATGCATTTTAATTCTATTTGACATTTTAGGAAAAAGCCTCCAAAAAACATGTTATAACTCTATAAATTAATAAAAAATTTGCGAATGATTAAAACATGTTTCCGAATGAGAACATTTTAAATTATTAATGAATTATAGATGATATATGAAAATAGGATAGGGTGGTGCGTGATGAGAATTTAAAATTCTAAGGGTTGGTTTCCAAATGCTACCGATGAACCTTTTTTGGGATGGTTTTGAATAGTGATCATGATACAATTATGTATTCTGGGATTTTGTATATAGGGTAAGTTTTCATGGCTAGTAGTTGGCCTTCTTTTTGTAAACGATTATATGTTACGTTATTTTGTTGAGTTGTTCATTTGGAATTATATGGAGATATATCTATAACAATGTCTACAGGTTGGGGGAAAATAGGGTATCATGAAGATTTCTCTTCCAGAAGAGGAGAAGTAAACCCCATTGGTTCATGGTAATATAAGGGAATAGAAATTATATGATATCATTTCACATTATATATATATATATATTATTGAGTGTGATCTCGTATGGTTCTACCTAGTTTGTCTAACCTGACTATATAATTTTAGTTGAAGAACCATATGATGGTGGTCATAGTGGGTGGACCTGAGGTAGTTGTGTTTTGGATATATACTGTCAAGATGATTATGGATCACATAGATACACTTCCTTAACACCAGGTCATGTTGTTGGATTATATATTTCATGGAACTACAAAGGACAGGGGTGAATTCGGGTTTAGAGAGAGTAGGCATATGGTGTGCTTTGAAATGAATTCTAGGAAATTTTTTCAGAACAATTATATCATGAAACAATGAGATAAGTGAAAGAAACATAGTTTATGAGGTATAATTAAGGGATTATATCTATGATGGATTTTTTTGGACACTTCACCGACTTACAATGCTTCATTCAAACAGTTGAAGAGGATGATATAGCTATGTAGGGACAATTCAATTATGGACATAGATATGAGATCAATTCTTAGGTGAATTTTAATCATTTTAAAGTGGTTTGATGTGGTGGTGGATCAAGCTCACATTTTAGATAGGAACATGAATGAGGCTTCTGGCTTTAGTCATTTGGTTTTGGTAAGGTGGTCTATTGGTATGGCGTTTGATAGTAGGAAGCACCATTTTGTGGGTTACCATCCATGAAATGGTAAATAGAGTATCCAGGTGCGGGGACTAAACTATCAGGGTAGTGATCAGGTTTTCTGTTATCAGTGCAGTAGGTCAGGAATCATTAAAGACTAGTGTCCCCGATCACCAGTTGAGTATCCTATGTGCATTATGATAGGACATGTATAGAGGTTCTATATGAACCCACTAATGATGGGTAATTATTGATGATAAATGAAAATAAATGGTGTAGGAGGGGTATACTACCATATAACAAGATGTTAATTGGAGTTCTACAGGTCATACAGATTACAGATATTGGCGTGGTGATTTAGGACATGAACGTTCACATCAGTAGGGTAGTCCAACACAGTGGGGATAACTATAGGCTAGGGATATGGGGGAAAACATGATTCATGGAGTTTAACAATCACCAATTATTGGTTAGGATAGAGTAGGTATGGTTTGTATGAATATATTATGATTCCCATCTAGTTGAAAAATTATCATACTCTGATTATCTCCATAATGAATGTAATCTGTCAGCTATACTTGGATATGTTTGTCAATATTTTCATATATATATATATGTCTTACACAGAAGATCATGATGATCATGGAAAACATATTTAAATTTCCATGTGTACACTGAGAGATCATTGTCTATATTCCATGATGACTAGGTGTAGTTTTTGGAACAAGAACTTACATTTCATGGGTAGAATCATCTGTGAAGAAGTTGAGTATGTGGATCTAAAAAATGTAAAATATGTTTTACCTTTTGAGAATCCCATGAATATTTTCTATATCTCGAGTCTGAAGGACTAATATTTATGGTTCATCAAAGAATTTTCTCACTTGGATGAACCATTTCCTGATTAACCAATAATGATGTTATATTGTAGTGGTCTGTATAATGTGATGATTCTTTCTATTAATTAAAGACTCATTTGATTACCACTCAAATTTTGATCCTACCTAAACTTGGAAAAGAGTATTCCCCTTTTTATGAGTAATATGTTCTCATAATGGTGTAATTGTTGATTCTTGTAGATTGATTCGTGGTTTATGAGTGTAGATAGTTGATGTAGAATGAACAAAATAAATCTATTCATGAACTCAAGTTGGTCATAGTTACATAAAATTTAATGTTTTCACTGCATAACCTAACTAGTGAAATTATTTTGGTGTATATCAATTATAATATCCTGACGTACAACTTTTGTCAATTAAATTTTTTCCTTTGATATTGATGTTGAGTTGAACATATGAAAAGGTTTTTTTTAGTTATCCTATGTTCTTGGAAAAGGTAATACTGTTGCATATGCGCTATGTCTGAAGATAGTGAAAAATTTAGTTCAGGAGTCCAGTTCATTGTGGAAATTGATGGAATTATTTTGTAAGATAAATATAGATAATTATGAGGACCAGGGATATATTTCCCTCACATAATTATAATTTGATTCCTCCCATCGGAGTTGGGTAATAGAGAGGTATTGTGAGGATATATATTGTTTTTATTTTAGATAAATACATGTATGTGGGGATTCACCTTCAGGATGGACTTTCAATGATGATGATATCGTTTCTGTTCGTGGTAATGTTTTTTTGGAAACATGTTTGTGGGAGGATTAATTTTTTTATTTATATACCTCAAATTGGTAGGCAATTCAATGATTGAAAAAATTTAATCATGATCATCATATACTGTATTGGAGTCTAGGTATAAAAAAATAGGTTGAATGTTTCTGGTTATAGTGTTATGCCTATAAATATGTTAAGGATCAGAAACATCAGCTAGGTGGGTTTCCAGAGCTATTTTCCATTACAGATTGGAAGTGGCATGATGTCACCATATACACTATGTAGTTTCTCTTGAGTAATCCTTGTAATAGTGGAAAAAATGGTTGATTATGGATCTTTTGATAATGGTAGAATGTTTATTACCGATTTGAGGTACTTTTTCACTAGACCAGTTGGGTGATTATGTGTTTAGATAATTTTTTCTTATGTTGTACCTAATAGTATTGTTTCAAATTCTTATAAGCGTTCTACTACACAGTTTTTAAAGTGTTTAAAAATAAACTTGGTACATAGTTTTTTTAAATATTCTCCCATATAAATACTAGTAGTAAAACGAACTATTCATGTTATATAGGGAATGGTGAGGGCTTGCGTCATGAATATTGGGGGATCATTGGATAGGAACATATAAATTATGGATTTTTCCTAAAAAATTATTTACCGAAAACTATTCGAATGATAAAATATGAGCACACTATGGTAGGAAATATAGAACCCCATTATGTTGGATAGAAGGTCGGTAATTAGAGTTATTTTGGTAAAGTCTCATTTAAGATATCACAGAGGAGGTTATGATTACTAAGAATCATGTGGCAACATTATAGAGTAGGATGTAGTTGTATACTGATCGACATCGTCGACCTATTGGGTTTACAGTGGGATAATATTTGTTCCATCAGTTGTCTCTAAGGGTGGGTCACCATCGGATTCAGAAAAAGGTAAATATGGTGCCCAAAATTGAGGGGTTTTTTGAGTTTATAGAGAGGATTATACTAGTGGAAAACTGATTAGAAATTGTATATAATTATATTATAATGCATGATGTTTTTCTTGTGTCCCAACTTCAGTAGTATCACACTGACCCTTCTCATGTGATCAGTGTTGATGATGTTGAGAATTATTATGATGCATCCTTTTAGAAGAATCTAATTTGTATTGTGGATCATTGTGACATACTTTTATGATGTAAGGATGCATCATTAGTCCGATGTTTTTGGAAGCATTGTACTATTTTGGAGGAAACATGGGATATGAAGATGAATATGTGGTCACATTAGCCAAATAATTTTACCTTGGATGCTTAGAGATTCTTTTAAGTGAGTCTTGAGGACAAGAAGTTTTAAGGCTGGGTGGTTGTAACACCCAGAAGACTATTAATATATGTTCTTATTTAAATTTTAGTTAAAATCCCACTTTTTTGGTAATGAAATAGTGTTTATGTGTGAGAAGAGTCTCGGGGGTGTCTTAGGAGTTTGGGGCACAAAAAGGGGGGAACGACCATCCGGTTTATGTTTTACTACTGGCACAATTTTAGCAGTAATCATGCAGGCCCAATGATAAGTTTCACAGATGAGGTACTATAGAAGGGGAATCCTGAAATATAGTATTCCTAAATAGAGCTATTCATCATGTCTATTGTATGGTTAATTAATCGATTAGGGCTCCTTAGGATGACTTGATACATGTCACCCTCTTAGATAGAGGGTGTCACACTTTTGGAATATAGGTTGGTCAATTGCATATCCACAAATGCACATCATTAAAGATAGTAAAATAAACATTTCCCCCATTGGGATTTAGGAATCCTCATCTAGTTTTTCTCTCATTTTACTGTACAATATCATGGTACATAATCCATTCTTCTCTATGTCTTCAATAGTTGATTCAACATTGATACTTAGTCATTTTTAGTCTTGTTCGGTAGGAATCAAACATCTGGGTGAGTCTAACACTCCTCTTATATATATTTTCTGGTCGTAGAATTTTATAATAATTATTCTTATTTTGAATCTATTATCCATTTTATTGATATTATATGGTGGGGACTTCATGGTTGTTTGATTTCAAATCAATTGATACGGTCAACTGAGCCTTCACAAATTAAATTGATTTAGGTGGTCTAAAAGTTATATCCCATAGTCCTTAATGTTTACATCTGTATTTAATGTTGTGATTGGGTGTCTTTATGTAATCAATTTGGACTAAATTGTTGGAAATGATAAACAGAATAATTTAATGGTGAATTGAACCCCTAATGATTCTTGTGAGACCAGTTTAGGTTTGGTAGACTAGTATAGAGGCCACCAATGGGGTGTTCCACATCCTTGAACACGGAATATGGTTTTTAAATATTGAATTTATGTGTTCTGATGTAAATATTTTGATAATTTTGATTAGTATGTTAAAATAGATTTATTTAATGGAGCTATTAATTTTGTTAGTTTTTAACATGATATAACGGGGTGTGGGTTCTTACTTGAACATGTTAATTAGGTTAAGTAATGTAAATGGTAAATGTGTTTAATGGATATTAATGTATGATTATTTTAACATGTGTTAAATGTATGTATATTTAACACCACTATAATTTTTTTCTATGTATCTTTTTTTGAAATAAATTTAATCTCTTTGATAGCTTATATTGTAAAGGACACCGATCATAAACAAACGATTAAATATTATTATTTAATTATGACCATTCCATTGGAATAAATGTAGTGAATGATATTAAATAATCTATGAAAATACTTATTTCAAATTCATATAAAAATAATCCATTTCATATTAAAAAATTAAAAATAAATAAAAAACCAATTTAACATAGAGTAACTATTTTTATAAAAAATAATTTTTTACCACATTAATTTTTTATCCTAATAATTAATTAATAAGAACTAGTGAATAATTTTAATGAAATTTATAATTTACATATTCAATTATTTATTATGTCCATACAATATTATTGGTTGGCTTATGCTAAAAATAAATCCAATTTTAAGCTTAAAAATTTATATTTTTCTTAAAGTCAATTTTTTCTGCCTTTTAATGGTGAACCTATATAAAAACAAAAAATTACAACTATTATATATTTTATTGTAAAAAATACATGTTATTATGAAAATGGGATTTTAAAATTACATTTGGGTTCATTTTTTATTATTCTAATATGTATCAATTTTTTATGAGTAGTACAAAATACTGAATTTTAATTAAAAACTATTTCTTCAACTAATTTGTTAATATAGTTATATTATATTTTTATTTTGTTTTAAAGTATAATTATATCAATTTTAAATAATTAAATTAAATAAATGAAATTTTAATATATTTCAATTAGAAATTTGATATAAAAACATTTAATCTTTTATAACTTTTTCACTTTCAAACACCACTTTCCAGTTGCGGCAACAGGGTTAATATTAAATCTATTTTTTAAAATAATGTGAATTTATTTTTGTAAAATGGATTAAATAATTTTAATTATAAATTAATTTTTTTATTAAATTCATTTTCAATTTTAGGCATAAAAATGTTACCATGTTAAAAAAAGGATTCACTATGGTATAGGTAAAAGGATGAAAAAGGTTTAAGTAGAAAGTTAATGGATTCAAATATATAATAAAAAAATTAAAGGATATTGGAGGTACTAATTGAACATAATATTACATCAAAACATTAATTATAATATTAATGCATGTTAATTAACTTCACCTTAATGTAGTTTTCATTAATTATAAAATATCTATCATTTAATAACATAAAACCATCCTATTTCTGATCAAAAGCATTGAATCTCATGAAATATACATTCAACCATATCCTTATCATTTTAATCAAGGAAAAGTAATTATTTTATCACAAAAAGACCATATCCAAGGTTCTCAATGGGTACATCAATGAGCTGATATTCAAGAGGTAGTTCCTTCAAAAACCTCACTTATTTCCTATTATTCTTCTACATCCTTCTCACCTCTTACATTCAACCAGGAATGAACATTCTAGAATAATTTATATAAATTATTTTTATATTAATAATGGAATATGTCATAGAAAATCATTTTTCATCACCTCTTACTCAAAGAAATGAAACAATTTTCTAAATCAGGTTAGTTAATCAACTTTGTGAATAATGATTTGATTTTCTCCATTACATCCTTCATGGCTTGTCATAATACAATTATTATTGTAAAATTTTATATTAATCAGTATATTATAAACTACATAATTTTATGTAACTAATATACAGAAATAATATTAATTAAAACAAAAATAGTCCATGACGATCGAAAAAATGACCAAATCATTGTAAACATTTATTATTTACAATTTATCACATAAATAATACACTAGTTAGAATTAAACATGAAACATCATAATATTTACACAATATAATATTCAGAAATAAAATTTCATTTCATTTCCATATTTTTATTCTCATTTTAAATGACAATATTTATTTATACTCAAACAAACCAATCATGGAACAATGAAATGAACGCACCCAAAACAATGAAAATAATGAAATATTATTAATGAATGGGTTCAATGATTTTATAAAAAATTAATAAAAGGTATTATAAGTTTTACTATTGGTCCTTAATGAGTTAATAACATTATTAGAACAATTATACGTGATGTTTATGTATGTAAAAATAATGAAAATTGTAATATAAGTGTCTCTCATCTCACTTTCTCTTCTGTGAGATACATGCTTTGTTCACCAATCATTTATTTTTTGTAGTGTATATATGACCTTTTGATATACAAGATAATGAATCATTATATATATATATATTTTAATATTTAATTTTTTTTACTTTTCTGGGGAATATGATACAACTGAATACAATGTTCTAAGGGAATTCTTAGCCCAATTCCCATTCTCGGGGTTGATCTTCTACTTCATTTATTATGACATGATATGATTATGTGTGACTTGAATTATTATTATCATTAGTTAAATTTATACATTTTTTATTTTCATTTATAGTGAATGAACATAATCTATTAGTTTTGTTAATTCTCACATTAATTATTTGATATTTATAAGGATATTTTACTCAGTAATTAGTTGAAATGTTCTTTCAAAATTACATTCCATATATGGTAACATTTTTTGATGTTACTTCTAATTTAATTGGGATATTATTAAAGGATATTATCGTTAATATATTTATTTTTATTTTATATTTTTTGGGAAATATATTTATGAATTCTGTTACTTTTTCATGAGGTATATTATGAAACTCATTACATTGCATAGGTTCCAATGTTGTGAAGGATTTAAGTTCTTGTTGAGCACATATGTATGATTTTAATTAAATTATGGTTGGTACTGATGAAGCTCACATTTTCATATATGTTATACTGTAAAACATTGTTTATAATCCCACAAAAGTGTTATTGAATGGGTAATTATCATGTTTTTAGGTTTTAGTGCTATTTTGAACCCAAATGTGAAAAAAGACTAATTCTGGATTTTTGACAGAATTTTACGTCAGGGGTATTGTGGTCATTTCAGGAAAAATAAAATTCCAAATTTTCTGATTAAAATTTTGTTAGAATCCTTATTTTATTTCCTTCATTTTTGTCTTCTGGACCAGGAGCTGATTCGGTCATCTAAAGGGTCTAAAAAATCATTGAAGATTATAATTTTTCCGGGCGGACAGCATGGACCCACCCAGGGTAACGGACATCAAATGCGGCCTACACATATACAAATGATGTGGTTCCACCTGGGATACCTTTAGGACAGAGAAGTCCGTCTCTAAAATAAATTGGGAGGATTTTTGAGGTTATTAAGGAGGCTATTTAATGACATTAGTTTGGAGGAACCTTCCTGGATGCTTCGTCCAGAAACAGAAACCGAGGATGTAAAATTCATAACTCCTACATACGGTTTCAAAATTATCTCAAATTTGGAGAGGAGACGGACAAGACATTTATAAACAACATTTATGAAGGGTGGAACGCGTGAAGAGGTCATTAAGGGGGTCTAAAACTCTCAATCATTCGGGGGTCGAATTCTGCCTATAAAAGGAGGCCCTCACCTCCTTCCCAAAGCATCCCATTCTCCATCCATTTCTTCAAGGCACCAAGGAGGAGATCTCCACCGAGGAAGGCCGGCCGCAAATCTTCCACCTTTCTTTTTATTTTATTTCTTTTCTTTATTTTTAGTTTTTAATTGTAATTTTGATTTCTAATAAATTCATGCATTGTTTTTATTTTTGTGTCCACCGATTCACCCTCTTTTCTTCCTCTCATCTTACCATCGTGAACTATAATACTCATGATCATGAGTAACTAATCCGAGGAATATCCAGAGAGATTAATCAGGTTCTTGAACCCAGGACCGTGTTTTTAATATTCTTTGAGTTAATTCTAAGGATAATTTATAGTGGGTGTAATCCTCACTATGGTTGTCTAAAGATTAACTTCTTAATCTACAACCATTTTCCCTCGATTGAGGAGGTGGATGGAAGGTGTGCTTGGCGATCGCTAAGTAGACTTTTCATTAATAACCGGTGTAGAATAAGGTGTGCACACATACGATGGAGTGTGTAAACTAAGAATATTTGAAGCTGGCCAATGAAGGTGCTCCCTGAATATTCTCTCGGGAGAACTTCCTTTCTTCCCTAATTACATTCTGTTTAGCATTGCATGGTAATTTATAATTAAATTTTAGTTTCTTATGATTTATGAATTTCATTTATTTTATTAAATTACATTTATTTCATAAAATATTAAACAACAAAAAAGAATTAGATTAGGTGGAATAGAAGTAGTGATTTATTAACCACAAAAGCTCCTCAAGAGAACGACCTAGGTCATCCCCTGTGCTGCACTTAGCTATAAATATTTTTGAGAGCGTGCACGACAACGCTTCATCAAATTGGCGCCATTTCAACACAGTGGCTGACCTATGTCGTTCTCTTGAGGAGCTTTTGTGGTTAATAAATCACTACTTCTATTCCACCTAATCTAATTCTTTTTTGTTGTTTAATATTTTATGAAAGAAATTTAATTTAATAAAATAAATGAAATTCATAAATCATAAGAAACTAAAATTTAATTATAAATTACCATGCAATGCTAAACAGAATGTAATTAGGGAAGAAAGGAAGTTCTCCCGAGAGAATATTCAGGGAGCACCTTCATTGGCCAGCTTCAAATATTCTTAGTTTACACACTCCATCGTATGTGTGCACACCTTATTCTACACCGGTTATGAATAAAAAGTCTACTTAGCGATCGCTAAGCACACCTTCCATCCACCTCCTCAATCGAGGGAAAATGGTTGTAGATTAAGAAGTTAATCATTAGACAACCATAGTGATGATTACACCCACTATAAATTATCCTTAGAATTAACTCAAAGAATATTAAAAACATGGTCTTGGGTTCAAGAACCTGATTACTCTCTCGGGATATTCCTCGGATTAGTTACTCATGATCATGAGTATTATAGTTCACGATGGTAAGATGAGAGGAAGAAAAGAGGGTGAATCGGTGGACACAAAAATAAAAACAATGCATGAATTTATTAGAAATCAAAATTACAATTAAAAACTAATAATAAAGAAAAGAAATAAAATAAAAATAAAGGTGGAAGATTTGCGGCCGGCCTCCCTCGGTGGAGATCTCCTCCTTAGTGCCTTGAAGAAATGGATGGAGAATGAGATGCTTTGGGAAGGAGGTGAGGGCCTCCTTTTATAGGCAGAATTCGACCCCCGAATGTTTGAGAGTTTTAGACACCCTTAATGACCTATTCACGCGTTCCACCCTTCATAAATGTTGTTTATAAATGTCGTGGCCGTCTCCTCTCCAAATTTGAGATAATTTTGAAACCGTATGTAGGAGTTATGAATTTTACATCCTCGGTTTCTGTTTCTGGACGAAGCATCCAGGAAGGTTCCTCCAAACTAATGTCATTAAATATCCTCCTTAATGACCTCACAAATCCTCCCAATTTATTTTAGAGACGGACTTCTCTGTCCTCAAGGTATCCCAGGTGGAACCACATCATTTGGATATGTGTAGGCCGCATTTGATGTCCGTTACCCTGGGTGGGTCCATGCTGTCCGCCCGGAAAAATTATAATCTTCAATGATTTTTAGACCCTTTAGATGACCGAATCAGCTCCTGGTCCAGAAGACAAAAATGAAGGACATAAAATAAGGATTCTAACAAAATTTTAATCAGAAAATTTGGAATTTTATTTTTCCTGAAATGACCAAAATACCCCTGACTTAAAATTCTGTCAAAAATCCAGAATTAGTCTTTTTTCACATTTGGGTTCAAAATAGCACTAAAACCTAAAAACATGATAATTACCCATTCAATAACACTTTTGTGGGATTGTAAACAATGTTTTACATTATAACATATATGAAAATGTGAGCTTCATCACTCCCCCACACTTAAACATTGCACTCCTGGGCAATAAACTTACATCCAAATCAAAATCCACACAACAATCAAAAATGAGAAAATATCAATGATTTTATCCAAAATAGAATTCCATCACGTCTCATTTATGAATAATAATTCTCTCATTTTAATTTCAATCATTACAATTTGTTCAACCTCATAAATCAATCCATGGCCCAATCACAACCTACCTCACATTGATTTTTATATCACTCTTCACTCAAGAGAAATTGATTCTGGAGTTATGCTCATACTTGAAAACCACATATATCACCATAGATTTGTAAAAATTATCATTTCTCCACAGCGTGAAACATGAAAATGAATTTAATCATGAGGGCTTTAATTAAAGGTTCAAATGATTCTGTGGCTTAGGGTCGGTGGTAAAATGATTGAAAAATATTCCAAGCTAGAAAGAGGAGGTTGAACTTTTAAGTACAATGCATGATTAAATCAAGTGAAAACACAGGAAATTCCTCACTCAATACTGCTTGTAAATGTGAAAAACAACCCCACCCATCTTTATGACATGGTACATGAGCCAATAAGTGATTATAATGAATGATATCATCTAAGTTCTCCTCTTTTTTTTAAAGCTCCAGAAAGGCACAGCTTTATTTTTTTTTCTTTTTTTTCCATAGAGGATGAGCTGAAAAATTGAATACAATGAATGAATGACAATTCATGCCCTTGATTTTTGGGAGGGACATGAGTCATAAAAGAATGTACAATGAATATTCAAGCTCATCTCCATTTTTTTTTCTCTTTTTTTTAGGAGAAATGGATGAAACAAATAAAGCACAATGAAATGATGACACATGCCCAATTCTCTTGTTATCCACTGCCCAAAATATTGACACACACTTCACACTACCGAAAAATGATACACATCCCAATGAACGCACACGAAAGGCCCTTCCCCCGCACTCAATCTTGAAATATCCATGCAAAAATACTAAAAGTGCGGGTAGGTATGGAAAAATTGGCTTGTAATATGGCTTAAACCTATAAGGCAATTCATGGCATCTAAGGGATTACGAAGGATAAATGTAAAGGTGGGTCTCAAGATAAAATGTGGCTAGCCAAAGAGATGCCTCAATCATTTCAAATACATTTCATGAAATCCAAAGCTTCGAAAGAGAATATTCACAAATTCTGGTTCTCACACAAAATTCAAGTTTCCCTCAAGATAGTGTGGGTATTATGAAGAATATGTAAAAGTGGTTTAGAATACCTCACAGGATTGGGAAAAAAAATATTTTGAGTCAGTTGTTTCATGGTCATGGATTTCAAAAATCAGTCAAACTCATACAAATGATTGATAATACAATTCAAGAAAATGTTTTCACATCAACAATCATTTAAAATACATTATTTCAAAAATCATTTCAACTCTTTCAAAATAAATTGTTTTGTGAAAAGTGATAAGAATATTCATTAAATCTCAAAAATCCTAAAAAAAATGAAAAGAACACAAGAAGAACTAAGCAGGTTGACACTCCCCCACACTTAAATTTAACTACCCCTTATTTCAACTCAACAAAAAATAAATATAAAGGTAAAAAAATAAAAGGGAAGGAAAGATACAACCTGTCATTATTTTAGAAGTGGATGCCTTGAGTTAAGCTCCTAGAAGCAGCCACTTTAAAACTAAAAGAAATTAATGAAAATACATAAGAAAAATAAATAAAAAGAATGAGAAAGGCAAAAGAAAAGAGATAATGCTTGGTTTAGACCCCCAAGCGGGTGCTAGGTTTTTACTGCCCCTAGTCAGGCAGTTTCAGTGGATTATCCCCGATCAGAAGGTGGATGTGGTTTCTTTGAGATGAACCACCACATGTGAGTTTTCCCGATGTCCATGATTAAACACTGAAAGTAGAGAACCCCAAATAAGATTTGAATGTTCCCAACCCCCGAGAAAGAATAAAGAAGAAATTTGAGGTTCGAAGTGGGAGGGAATAAAAGATAAGGGTGCTCCCTGTTAACTTCAGTGGTGTCCTCCTCCATATGGTATGAAAATTTTTGTTGAGGAGGTAGTCGCACCACCGCAACCTTCTCCAGATCTTCTTCCATGATCACCACTAATTTAGTGGTATCTTTCATATCATCCATGGTCTGCTCCATTTGTGCTGTATCAGAAATTTCAAAGGAAGAGATGTCAGAAAACAATTGAGCTTGAATAATATTAAAACATGAAGAATTAATAAAGAAATCTTCCCTTTCAAGTAATTCAGCATGGTAATTGATCTCTTCAGGCATGACCATTGGAAAATCAATCTCAGTAGGTGTGTCTTCTTCCTTATCTTCCAAAGCAAGAGAGAGGTAGAAAGTGTCTGATGTTTCATTATTAAGTATGGGAAGATCATGTTTCAAGTTATCTTCAACAAAGTTATTCCAAGATTCTTCCAAAAAATGTTGACCTCCCATCAGTGCATCAGTTGGAATGTTTACTTCTGGGACCTCCTCGAGCAATGGTTGAGTGCGGGATGATGTGATTAATTCTTTTAGTAGCTCGTTCTCACCCTCCTCGGGTTCTTTAGCATAAAAAATGATGGGTGAAATCTCTTCCACCACTCGTTCTGGTTCAGGTTCCGGTTCAGGTTCGGGTTGTTCTTGGGATGCGCGTACATATTCTGCAATCAATTCTATTTGGCCCTCCATGTTTTTCACTTTATCACTAATCCTATGAAATTGAGAATCAAGTTCATTGCAAACATTTTCTGGCACATGAGATTGTTCAGTCCATGAATAAAAATTTGAATTGAAAGACATCATGAACAAAGAAGATTTTTTTTTAGTTTTTGAAATTTATGATTTTTTTGTTGTTTTTTTAAAAGAAAGGAAAATTATTTACACAATGTGAATAAAAAATAGTGAATTAAAACCACTTGGCTCCCCGGCAACGGCGCCAATTTGACGAAGCGTTGTCGTGTACGCTCTCAAAAATATTTATACTAAGTGCAGCACAGTGGCTGACCTAGGTCGTTCTCTTGAGGAGCTTTTGTGGTTAATAAATCACTACTATTCCACCTAATCTAATTCTTTTTTGTTGTTTAATATTTTATGAAAGAAATTTAATTTAATAAAATAAATGAAATTCATAAATCATAAGAAACTAAAATTTAATTCTAAATTACCATGCAATTCTAAACAGAATGTAATTAGGGAAGAAAGGAAGTTCTCCCGAGAGAATATTCAGGGAGCACCTTCATTGGCCAGCTTCAAATATTCTTAGTTTACACAATCCATTGTATGTGTGCACACCTTATTCTACACCGGTTATGAATGAAAAATCTACTTAGCGATCGCCAAGCACACCTTCCATCCACCTCCTCAATCGAGGGAAAATGGTTGTAGATTAAGAAGTTAATCTTTAGACAACCATAGTGAGGATTACACCCACTATAAATTATCCTTAGAATTAACTCAAAGAACATTAAAAACATGGTCTTGGGTTCAAGAACCTGATTACTCTCTCGGGATATTCCTCGGATTAGTTACTCATGATCATGAGTATTATAGTTCACGATGGTAAGATGAGAGGAAGAAAAGAGGGTGAATCGGTGGACACAAAAATAAAAATAATGCATGAATTTATTAGAAATCAAAATTACAATTAAAAACTAAAAATAAAGAAAAGAAATAAAATAAAAATAAAGGTGGAAGATTTGCGGCCGGCCTCCCTCGGTGGAGATCTCCTCCTTGGTGCCTTGAAGAAATGGATGGAGAATGGGATGCTTTGGGAAGGAGGTGAGGGCCTCCTTTTATAGGCAGAATTAGACCCCCGAATGTTTGAGAGTTTTAGACCCCCTTAATGACCTCTTCACGCGTTCCACCCTTCATAAATGTTGTTTATAAATGCCTTGGCCGTCTCCTTTCCAAATTTGAGATAATTTTGAAACATTATGTAGGAGTTATGAATTTTACAGCCTCGGTTTCTGTTTCTGGACGAAGCATCCAGGAAGGTTCCTCCAAACGAATGTCATTAAATAGCCTCCTTAATGACCTCACAAATCCTCCCAATTTATTTTAGAGACTTAATTCGCTGTCCTCAAGGTATCCCAGGTGGAACCACATCATTTGGATATGTGTAGGCCGCATTTGATGTCCGTTACCTTGGGTGGGTCCATGCTGTCCGCCCGGAAAAATTATAATCTTCAATGATTTTTTAGACCCTTTAGATGACCGAATCAGCTCCTGGTCCAGAAGACAAAAATGAAGGAAATAAAATAAGGATTCTAACAAAATTTTAATCAGAAAATTTGGAATTTTATTTTTCCTGAAATGACCAAAATACCCCTGACGTAAAATTCTGTCAAAAATCCAGAATTAGTCTTTTTTCACATTTGGGTTCAAAATAGCACTAAAACCTAAAAACATGATAATTACCCATTCAATAACACTTTTGTGGGATTATAAACAATGTTTTACAGTATAACATATATGAAAATGTGAGCTTCTTCAGGGACCTATATCTTTCAATAATGGATAGGGAAATGATAAAAGTTCTATTAGATAAAATGATAAATTGGAGGTCATCACAAGCCCATAAAAAGGGTACACAGGTGTTCCACCGAAGCCCGCAATAGAAGGGTGCAAAAGTTTTTGTCAGAATCTTGAAACAATGGGGTACATGTGTGGTCAACCAATGACAAAAAAATGAGGGTACATAGGAGTAAATACTATACTAAAATTTAAATGGTACATATGTGTCAATACTTACCCCGAAACTGGATGGTGAATGGGAGGTCATCCCGAGTGAAAGTAGGTACACATATGAATTGACAACGCCTAGATTTTTATGAGTTTATTTGTAGGTATCCTTGAAATAATGTTTAATAAGAATATTTATTCTATATATTCCATGTATTATTTCATTGTTATACTATAATTCCGCAATTTAATTGATGGTTTTATAATCAGATCTTATTGACATCAATGATTTATTCCATGACTCATGATTTAGATATATGATATAAATGGTATAATTTTTATGAATGTTTAATGTTATTATGACCTTATTCTATGATTTATATCTCCTTTTATGAACCTTAAAATGAATCTAAACTACCACATTTATTATGTTTATCTTCATAGGATATTAAGGAAGTTGTATGTCATGTCAAAAAGGGTTCATGTTATGAAGGGATGAGCATGAGATGCTATAAATGTTTTATGGACCAGTTGTTTTTGATTACATGTTTGCAAAGAAAATAAACTAATAGGGTCCTGGGATGGTTTTGTTATAATATAAAATGAATATTCATGTATTTAGATGTATTATCTATGTAATCAAATTTTTGTTCTTTATAGTTGGTAATAGAGGATGTTTTAGTCATACATTGGATACTAAGTTGAGGAATACATAATTAATATCCCTAAAGATAAGTATATGTATCAGTTACAATCCTAAACTTTTGATAATAATCATGAATAACCATATATTTAACATTAAGTTTCATATATTTAAATTTTATAATAAATATTTCTGGATTATAGGGTGTCCCATGATGACTATTTATGCTCACTCTAACCACTATAGTTTTAGTCAATAGATGAAACCGAAAGGAATATTGTTAATACTAAATGTGATGCTAAATGAAATTATTTTTCTCCGGATGAACTGAATGATATGAGAGAAATAATGGAAAATTTTAATGTTATACTCAAACAAGCTATTAATTAAATATGGTTTCCAGATGAGAAAAGGAGGAACCAATATTATTTTGGGTCCTTCACGAGACAAAATCCTCCATCTTTCAGGGGATATTATGATCGAATAGTTGTAGATAATTAGGTGAAGACCATCAAGAAAGAAATTTCTATTAATAAATTCTTAGGATATGAAATGGTTGTCCAATAAATTTATTGTCTAGTGGGTGAATCAAATCAATGGTGAATCTTATCCGAATTCATGTAAAGAAGATGAAAATAAACCAATGGTATGGTATGTGTTTAATGGGATATTCCTTGGTAAGTATTTCCCACATATATTATAAATAATGATAGATAAGGGATACCATAATCTCGATAAAAAAGATGATTAATACAAGGGTATATATGAGGAAACATCTAAAATGATTTCATGGTTTTCCTCCAGTATAATTATCATCTATAAATGTAAAATTCATATATTATTTAGTGGATTAAAACCAAGTCATCAAAATGCATTATACGTAAGGGAATTTGAATGTTATAAATAAGTTATTCCATGTTCACTAAAATAGGAAACGTGAGATGAAATCCATCATGTTTCTAGTGATAAAAAATAAAGATGCAGCATCATGTAAACTCAAGTGGTTTCGCATATGTATGAAATAAATTGTATCATCATTATACATTCTAAAATTTTCATAACAACCACAAAGTTGAATGCCTGAATGTGACAAGAGGGTGTTACAAGTTTGGTATGAAATTTAATTGAGTGGATAAATATTGACGTGATGGAATAATGTTATATAATGGTGTGAATAATGATAAATCTTCCCAAATTACTCCTCATATCATTTATTGTTTCAATTTCAAGGAGTTTTGGAATTATAATAACAAGTTTCCCAAATTATGGACTATTATTGATGAAAGGTGACAAATACCACTATAGGGAAAAAAGGAAATATTATATTACAATAATGGATGAAGCGAACCAGTATATTTAGGGAATATTTATCCTCATATCCATGGATTGGAATTTCATGTCTAATTTTGTATGAATGATCCCAAATAAAATAGTTTTGGTCATACATGATGTAAATTTTATGCGATTATTTACATGGAATCTAGAATAATGAGATCCCTAATTCTATTTTTACAAGGATGAACTTAGGAATCCAATTAATTTTCATGTGTACAAAAATGGAATAAATAAATAATGAAGAAGCGTGTGAGTATTCGTTATGGTTTTGTGGGAATTTAAGTTATTTCTAGGATTCAATATAATACATGATAATGGTATTCACATGTTTTTTATGGGATAATTATGAAATAATTCAATTGTCTTGGTGGAAAAATGATAAGTCAATTTTGAAAGATTAGTGAAAATAATTAGACTACTATTGATATTATCCTTTTGGATGGGTTATAATAGAGAAAACATATGATATAGTTTACATTGAAAATTGTATGAGTGTTTAAATATTAATTTAAAACAAAAAAATATAAATATCTATTCATAATGGGTAATACATGATATCCATTTTGTTCTAATGACATGAAACATAAAGAATGAATTATTATCACAATTTGGATTAAATGATCAACTAGTTCTGCAGGAACGTCAATAGAAAATACAACCCTAGGAGAATAAAATAATGTTTAAAATGATAATGGAATAATCCAATATAGAGATTTTATTTACAAGATGAAATCATTAAAGTTTATCTTCTCAGATGATTTCTGAAATAATAAATTTTCCTATAATCATTATTTATGATGATATAAATGGTATTTTTAAAAACTATTAGATCTATGGTTTTTTGGTCATTATACTTCTGATGAATATATTCTATATTATTCTCCATCATAACTTTATAGTTTTAATTTTCTTCATTGACTATGATTACAATTTCAACTAATTGTCTCATAATCAGAATCATAAATTTGTGGCGACCTTCACCTTTTACTTTCTCTATTTTTAAGAGGATGTTTTATTGAACCATTTTACCATTTTGTTTTCCATCAAGGTAATTTTAAAACATTCATCTTTTATTTTTAATGTGATATATAAACTTTTGTGGGTCTATTTTAAAAAAAATCGTGATTGTATCGGGATAGTAGTTTATTTACTATTGCTTCCACTGAATCTCTCTCTTATTCATGATTTACTTCATATATCCCAATTGAGTAAGTACATATCTAATCCTGCACATGTAAAACAATAGAGTTATTATAGCAATAGTGAGATGTTTATTGAAAATATCTACTAGTAGATATTCTGGATAATGTTCAACGAAACAATACCACTAATTTAGTTATTTTTTTTTTGTGAAATCACAAATTTGAAGAATCTATATGAGAATATAAGGATGTGATGAGGTTAGGGTATCTTCATATAATTATATCTGAGTAAAAAATCTATAGGGATAAATTAATTTTAAGGGGGGTATCATGTTACACCCATAGAATTTATGGTAGGTCCCTTTTAAAAATTAATTTATTCCCTTTGATATCATGTGTTGTAGTGAACACTGAGCATAATAAAATGATAAACTATTATTATTTAATTATTACCATTTAATTATAATGGATATATACAAGGGAATTAAATAAATTATGAAACTATAATTTTTAAATGATTATAAAATTATTTCATTTCAAACCAAATAATTACAATGTAAACTAAAAACCGATTGAACATAAATGAAGTCTTTTTATAAGAAACTACTTTGTATTCCCATAATGTAATTTTATGTTTATAAAATAAATTAATTATTATTACTAAAATATCTTGATGAAATTTATAATTTATATATTCAATAAAATGTTTTTTAATTCATCCAATATGTTTTGTATGATTATGATATGAATAAACCAAATTTTAAGTCAAAAAGGAATTTTGTCTAAAAGGAAATTTGATAACCATTTAATGGTGTACCAATTATAAGAATAATTTTTATTAGATTTTATAAATTATATTTCAAAAATATACTAAATTTGGAATTTTGGGTATCAATATTATCTTTGGGTAAATTTCACTAATATCTCTGATATGTTTAATTTTTTGATGTATAGTGAAAAAACTAAATTTTAATTAAAAACTACTTTTTTATTATAATTTATCTATATATTTAAATAATAATTTAACTTTGATTTAATTTATAATTAAATTAATTATAAATAAATAAATCCAATTTAGATCATTGGAATCAATTCTGCATTTAATTTGTATATGAAAGTATTTTTAACTTTTTTTACATTTTATACTTTAAAAATATCTTTTACCATAGTGTTAGTAGGATTAATTTTAAATATATGTTTTTCAGTTAGCTGAGTTGATTTAAGTTAAATATATTCACTATTTTTAATTATAAGTTTCAAATTATATAGTAATTTCATTTATTTATGAATAAAAAATTCACCCCTTAAAGTGAATGATATATCGTGGTATATGTAACATAATGGAAACCTTTAATGTTATCTGGTAATGGATTAAAATACATAAATAAAACAATTTTTTAGGTATTTTAAGACCCTAACCATTCATTTCAATATTAAATATCATTAAATTTTGTTTAAATTAATTCCACCTCAATGTGGTTGGCATTAATTATAAAATAATAATTATTTAATCACTTAAACCACTCCTCCTCAAGTATAAATACCACCATAAACCAAGATATTTCTCCCCCAAAGACTTCACGATCATAAAATATCATTCAAACCGTATAATACTATATCACCCCATGTAAATTTTCATATGGTCTTACCAAATGACCAAATCCAGGGTTCTCAAATGGTCCTTCAAGGAGGTGATATTCATGATGTATTTTTCTCAAGACAACTATCTTATTTCTTTTTCTTCTTCTATATTCTTCTCAACAAATTCATCCAATAGTGATTGATAATTATAGAATCATGTATATAATTTATTTTTATATGAATAATTTAATATCATATAATAATATCATTTATAATAATATCTTATTCAAATAAATGAAAATGTTCTCCAAAATATGCGTGTTAATATCAAATATATATAATTATTTGGTTCAATTTCCATTAAATCTTTCTGAGATGATCAAAATAATATTATTAAATTTAACTAATATTATATTCTATATTATATAACCTACTTAATGATCTGAAATTAATATATTGTCATAATAATAGTGAAAATAAAACTATTCTGTTATGGTTGAAAAAACTACAAAATTAAACTTAACATTTATCATTTACATTATTTCAAACGAAACATCCTCATGTAAGAATGAAAAATTAAATATGGTAATATTTATGGTCATTTAAATTAATAAATTCAATTTTATTTCACTTAGAGAGTTTCAATTCGATTTATCTATAAAATATCAATATATACAGTAATGAACTAATCATGATATCATGAAAGGATCCCACCGAAAACAATGAGAATAACGATAATTTATTAATAAATAGGTGGTAATATGTTTTAAAAGTGTCATATAATATATTAAATATATGATTATATATATGTAATTAATTAATATCATTAAATAAACTTTTATACAAGAGTATATATCATGAAATACTGATGGGAAGTGTGATGAAATAGTTGCCGGTATCGTTTTCTCTTCAATGAGTTATATGGATTACTCACCACATATGTCTTGTGTGTGGTTTATGTATAGAACAATGACAAATAATATAAAAAATCTATGCATCTTTATTTTATTCAATGTTCCATTTTTTATTATAATATTTTTTGCTAAAAGTTTTTGATTGATTATAATGTGGTAAGAGAATTCATTACCAAATTTCAATTACTTCGGTCAACCTTTTACTACACTGATTATGTCATGCTATGATTATGTGTGGGATGAGTTTTTATTATATTATTATTTATTTTCACTTTCTTATTTATATTTACAAATAATACAATGAATATATTAATTTTATTACTACTATCTTCAAATATATGATATTTATAATGATGTTTTCCTCAAGAATTATTTCATATGATATATCAAAAAAATTCCTTATTTAATAATGTTATTTGATATTAATTATGATTTACATGGTATTTATCTCAATGATTCTATCATCAGTATTTTATTTTTGGATTATTTTTATGATGACATGATATTTTGGAATCCTATTTCTTTTACATGATTAATGTGATGATGATGTTTTTTTAGAAAAATTAATTTAAATTGGTTCCAATGTGATGAATGATCTATATTCTTGTGGAAAAAATAATTATGATTTATTTTTTTATGGTTGGGACCTAAATATCCATCCAATTAGATTGTCAGTGATTATTTTATATGATCTTAGTGGGTACAAGGGTGGTATTCCCAATCCGACAACAAATGGGAACACATGTGTTCATCTAAATCATGCAACTGAATGGTCCACAGGTGTTCGACCTAAGACAAAAAAAAATGGTACAGATGTGGTCAAATTATTCTAAAAAATATGGTACTCATGAGTTTATCCAAATCAACAAACTAGAGGTTACCTGGGATGTCATCCTAAGCGTAAAATATGAGGGTACAAGGGAGGTCATTCGGAGCCAGAAACTAGTGGGTACATGAGAGGTCATCCCAAGCCTGAAGTAGGTACACATGTGAATAACCCATGCCAAACATGTTATGAATGTCCAGTTAGATGTCCAAGACTTGTAATTTAACATTGAATATATATTCCACAAATTCGATGTCTTGTTCCATTTTTAGATTCTCATGGAACATGCTATTTGATGCTTTTATGATTCATGTGTTTTTAATATATATGATTTATTCCATCACTAAATATTATGATATATGTTTTGAATGTTATAATTTTAAAGTGTTTTGTTCATGACGTTATTACCTTAATTTATGATATATATTTCTATTTTTTAACCTTACTAAATGTATGATCTCACCTCTTTATTTTTTTATCGGGATATGAAGAAAGCTATTGAGTATGGAATATCAAAAAGGGTTCTAGTTATGTAGGGATAAAAGTGAGATGATGTATAAGATTTATGCAAATGCTGTTTTTCCCATGTTTCCAAATATAATAAAACTATATTATATTTTAATTATTTTTTATTTTATGCAATGAATATTAATTTTTTTAGATGTGATATCAATATATAAAATGTATGGCTCATTATAGTATTGTATAGAGGCTATTCACCCATTGGTTTGGATATACTAAGGATCTAGGCTCTACTGCATTATTTAAGGTGTTGAGGTGTCAGACTGAGGATATATGACCCTAATGAATGAATTTTTTGATTACTGTGGATATGGATATGAGGTCAGTTATTATTTTAATAATGTTTTGAATTGATTAGCCATGTGTTTTAGGGAATTGGACTCCACTTTTGTTTGGTTTGATTAACAGCATAGGTCAAGTAATGTTGATGAATTTTGTAAAAATATTGAACAAGTTATTAAAGTGGTTGAATTAACATTTTAAATAATGTAACCATATTAAACTTTTGCTTATATTATTGTTTAACATAACTCTACTCACACAATATCTTACTCGATATTTTTTACATCCATTTGTAGTTAGACTACATAGAATTACAAACACCCTACTCAGGTCACCAATAGGTATGTATGTTGACATTATAGTTTTAGTTCAGGATAATGAAAAGATCCCTATGATAGAGGTTCTATCGTATGATTACTCATGTACATGGATATGAAAAATTTACATGTTTTTGGGACCTATTTTTAGGATTATTCAGCATGTCATTGATTTTTGGGTTTTCCTTTACACAAGTAAAAGTATGACATGAAATGGAATATTAAATCATCTATTTTGATTATCTATTCAAATCCTTAATAATTTATTAAAAATAAAATATTAATAATTAAAAAATATCCCAAAAGTGTGTCATGTTAAGTCTGCAGTATGAAAACATTAACCATGCACCAGAATTATGGCGGTCAACTACTAATATATATATTATTATGAATAATATCATAGATGTATCGATTCTTAATCATTTTCTACTTGAATAATCATTATTGGGATTTATTGTTAAGAATAAATATTAATCTCTTCATTAATAACAATTTTCAGTTTCATCCAAGATGTTGGCTTATCTTCCATGATATCATAAATGTTTTCTCATCCTACTTTCCAAAAGTAAATATAACTTAATTTCCCAACATCTATTGCGACCAAGACTATTCATACATAAAATTTCCATTTTTATTGATTGATATTTACTACATATCATTATGGTCCCTAAAAGAACAAAAATGGTTTATTGTATTTGGATTTATGGTCACATGAACAAATAATACATAATAGTATCTACATTTTCTCTCAATCTACTAATCAAAACTACTATACTTCTTAACCATACTCAACATAATTTTATTCATAATTACGTGAAAAAAATAGATGAAATGGGTGATATACAATGCATTTTAATGGTAAAAAGGGATATATCAGTTAATGATCATATATATTCATCCAATAAGTTTATGTTTATGAAAAGATGATATTAACATTACAAAATCTTACCAAAAAATTTATATATCAAAATCTAGAATCACAAAACAATGTTTTTTCATTAGAAGGAGATAATACATTAGAGTTAAAAATCATTAATATTGAATCATGATCCATGACGACATATCTTATGAATATGTTATAATTTTATAGAACAAAAATAATCATATAATGTAATTTTTTTTCAAGACTCACTGAAAATATTATCATGGTGGAGGAGGTTCGTTTCCCATTCTATTATTTCTACGGTCATGGTTCACTCCCATGAGTGTCCTATTAGAAAAATACCCTTAATAAAATAGGATGAAGTAAAATTTTAGTCCATATTATCTCATTAGATAACAATCATTACCCAATTATTTATGTGGATATATAATTCATTGAACACCACTCAAATAATGAAACAAAACATATATATCCTAAAATATTAAAACAAGTCATTATAATATCATATCACGAATCATGGAAAGGATATGAGTTTCATAATAATTTTATAATTCTAATATTAAACCACCTAGATAACCAATAAATATGGTAACATTAGATCATAAAATATTTAATTCATAAGAAACATCATTTTATGTTGTTATAGATCAAAATACTTTTAAATTATCCCCATTACATTTTTTATGAAAATATCCTTTCATATGAAATAAAATATATAAAATCTAAAAATTTCCAAAATATTAAGGAATGAATTTTAATTAAAAAAACCAAATATTACTTTAATGGATATTTCGGTTTATTGAAATAAAATAATGGTGGATAACACATTTCATGTGATGTATGTTAAAATTATAAAATTATTTCTCATTTTCGATAAAAAACAAAAAGTACCTAATTAAAAAAATTATAAAATGATTCATTTAAATCATTTTAATATAATGAAAAATAAAATTAAAATGAAATTAATTACTCTTTAGATAATTATATGTGTATTCTAAAAAGCATTTTATGAAATATAAGGACATTGATGAAATGATTCCTCAATAGAATGAGTGAAATTCAGTTTTCCTTAAAAATATGATTTCAGTATTTTGATTATATTAAGAGAATAAAAAATAAGTGAAAATTTAAAATCTATAAATAAAATTGATATAATAAAATACATAATATTTGGGAGTGATATATCATATAATTTCATCATATTTAATTTATGTATAAACAATATTGGTAAAAATTATATTACCACAAAAAAACCTAACCTCAGGTCATCAATCCTCTTAAGCAATATACCATCATATATAACAAATTTATATTATTTATAATTAAAAAAAAGATATTTATATCTATTATTTCATACATTGTTTTCTTAATACATCTTATCATGTATTCATATACAATCATTCATTATATTCATTATTTCGGTTGAAAACAACTTTGTTTTCATTCATGTTTTTTCAAAACTTTTATGGGCCTTCCAAATGAATTATGCTTACATAATATAATTTTTTACCCATGATCTAAATATAATATATATAAATTATATATATATATATATTTATATATATTTATAACCAATAATATAATGTGGTTTTTTAAATGAATTAATATTTTTAGTGAGTTGAGATGTTAATTATTATGTATGTATAAGTGATGTTTCCATGTCTCTATTATATATGGTGCAATTCAATTTAAAGATGACAAAAATGGATAATTATTACAATCTATGATAATGTATGTGTGAAATAGTTTTGAAAAATATTATCAAGGCTTGTTTCTGTGGATAGACAACCCCCTTTCTTGGATTAACTACCTCTTAAACTCATTTTAACCATAATAATGGTAAAATGGATGAGCCCATAAGGGGCCTCATGATGAAAGGGTTTCACCTGCACCGCCATCATCTCAACTATCATGGATTGGATATCTCCTCTGCGCCTCTTCTCGGTGTGTGTACAGTGTTACTCTTCCTATTGCGGCGTCGTGACAGTCCATGACTCTCAATGAACCAATCATTTATACCTCCTTGTCGCCCTTCCTTCGATCTGGCTAGGGTTTTCTTGGTGCCACGTTGTTTGTACAAATGTTGTGTCATGGGGGTTGTCACTGCGATTCGGGTCGAAGATGGGAGTGCTGGAGGTTCTGGTCTCCATGTGCGGGTTTGAAGGCGGCAACAAATCTGCGGCTTTGGCTTCAGCGAGGTATTCTTCCAGCACGATTTTGGAGGTTCTCAATCTGGTGCTGGTTTGATATTCTTGCTCCTAATTTGTGGTTTTGTGTTTTTTTCTATGGGTCAACTTCACAGGTGGATATCTTCTTTGTCAAGGTGTTTGGTTTTGATTTTTGGTCGAAGTAGATGATTTCTATTATGCTGTTGATTTCTTTGTTGAGATTGATTATGTGATTCTGTTATGGGTTGTGTTTATTCTCATGGTGTGTTTTAATTCATGGATGTTGTTTTTCAATTCAAGGATGGGTTTTTGGGGGAATGCGGTTGAGGTTTAAGAGTCAATGCAACTGTATTCTCTTATAATAATGTCTTTAAAAGGGGTTTATAGTCAGGGTTTTCTTCTAGTTGTCGCTTTCGGATTTGAATGTTTGAAAGGGTATGGCTTTCCCATCTGTTCCATTCTCATGAAGTCATGCACGAGACTACATGCCGTGAAACGATGAGTAGGAGAAATTGATTTATTGTTTATGATGCTGGCTGGAGCTCTTTTGTGTAGGATTTAATGAGTTCTTTGTTCTTATACTTTTGTACCGTGGTGCCTTGAATGTTGTTTATCATTGAAGTCATGTTTGGTTTCTCACTTTTTCCTCAAAAGTGAATCGATAATAAAAAAATTTATCTTCAGTCATAACTATGGTAAAGTAATTTTACTATTTAACCATTCACTATAATAATATATTTATTTCGACCTATAACATTAAATTAAGTATGATGAATCAACATTTTAAATCAATTTTCTAATGTTTCAGTTTCTATATGAGGAAGAATTTACATTTAAATAAACATAAAAAAACATAATTTTTTTTAGAAATACATTTATATTTATACAACTGAATTTAATTATATTCCATGACATTGAATAACCCTAAGATGAATGTAAAATTACATTATTAACTATATTATCTATAAATTTCGTAAATAAAATTTTTCAATATATATTAATTTAATTTACTATGATAAAATCACAAGTTCATACAAATAGTTTTCTGAAAAATAAAGTGTTTGAAGCCCAAAAATGAGCTTATTTAATAATAAAGAATAATGATTATTATTTTGAAAATAGTTATATAATTTATGACTAATAAAGTATTATTTTACACTAATATATTATTACAAACATTTTGGGAAATTTAATAGAAAATAAATGGTAGTTCTTTTTGAAATATATATTTCCCCCTATTTATTAAAAATAGAACATTTAGAAAAAATTAAAAAATTCAACCAATTATTAAAACTAGATTCTAGTTACAAATGTTACATTCATTTACCTGCATAAATTTTTAAAAAATGGTTTAAAATAATTATAACTTCTATTTATAATATCAATTAAAAACCACTTTTGATGAAAAAACTTTTGAATGCGTAAATTGAATTTATTGGAAGCTTTTCCCTTATTTATAATTAATTAATAAATAAATTTTAATTATACCGAGCAATGGTACATATTATTTATAATGTTTTAGTTACTATTCATACTGACCAATTTATTGGAATAGTTTTCAATTATTACAATATCAATGTTTATTTAGACTCGTGCATGCATGTATGGAAGGATATCGAATACGTCAAGTTAATTTAAAAGGGAATACTTATAAAATCAAATTGTGTTACAATGTAACAACTTAAAATGAATTTTGACCAAAAAAATTCCATCACTATGATATAATAAAATAAGCATACATCTTCTTCAACACATCCTCATGTTCACATGTATGTATTTTGAATCTCTAATTCATCTAATGATCATTAACCAAATGTTTGTATTCATGTTCCAAAGTGATTTATCACTATAATCCATGAATAATACTAGTTTTTATTCATATAAATGATAATTATTCTATCATACTACCTCTTAGTTTATTACATGTGATGTATTCTTTGTACATCATCAGGATAGATACATGAATTATCATAAACATGAGAGAGGATCGTATAGAGTTCCAATGATAAGAAATTGTCACATTCCAATCAAGGATATATAAACAGACAATATACCTAGGGATTATAATTCCATTATATATAAATAACAAAACTTTATTTTAGGAATATATTCACATGAATACCTTCTAATAAACATCTGATTCAAGATCACCCGATTATTTTCATATATCTATTTTTTCATCTCTGAGATTCCATGATTTGATGTTGAATGTATTTATCCATCTTTTCTAGTTACTTAGATATATTATATTTTAATATATATCTTTTACAACTTCCTCCCATTATGAATGAGTTAAAAACTTATCTCCATATTTGGAATTATAAATAATCTATTGAATGATTTTTTGATTTTTTTACTAACTCAACTAGATAAATTTTTTTATCCAAATATCCTTTGATATCATGAGAAAATGATCTCAACATGTCATTCAGTGGTTGAATATTTCTATCATAATGACAATAGGTATAAGGATGATATCTAGTATTGATACATAACACTATATTCATAGATATCAGAATAAATATCTAAATAATCTTGGAAAACCTCGAATCCTGATCAGATTCAATAAAATGTGGTTCAACCTATGACCATACCACATATATAATATATATCATATAATAATGTTCATGGTGTAAAAATTAAAATATATACCTAATTATTATTATTTCATAAGGTGATCAACTATAACCCATATAACATTATTACCTTTATCCATTTTGTGGTGTCCAATGACATAATGCATGGTGCTAATTTCCCAATTACATTTCTGCATAGTTAATAGTTGTAACATAATAAGAGAAATCTATCTCATAGCAACAAATTTTCGAAAATTTACTAATATGTTATATACATTTTAATATTTCTATTCATGTTGTCCCACTAAAAGTACTCATTCTGGTTGGTGTAGAATAACATATTTCATGGGTTAATAGAAAATGATAAAATATTATATTATTTATATAAATACTTAAACATGTATGGTATTGATGAGACCAATACTCAGTTATTAAAACTCATAATTATATCATAATGATGGTTTAAATATGTAATATTCCAAATTATCAATTTTTATCTCTAAATCCAACATTCACACCACTTTAATCATCATATAGATAGATGGTTTAAGAATCAATTGATTAAGATAGTATTTATCCCCTTCCATCATGAGTTCAAAGTAAATAATTCTGAAACACAAAAATATTTTATCTTTTTTGCTACTCATATTTTATAATCTATCATCATCCATTAAACTCAAATCATCAACAAGCATGATTACTTTTCCCATGTGGTAAGGTATTGAGTAGTCAAATTGTTTAATCAACTGTAAAATACTTTTCTAGCACATATCCAACTTTTTCATGGTTAATTTATATTATAAAAATTTGTAATTGGTATATATTTGAAAATTTTCTCCATAATGATAATACATCAATATATTAAATATGAGTATTTTCAATGAAAACTCCCAATTAGTATATAGGTATCATTTTTCAGGAACATTCAATTGGAATGAGGGATAAGATATCACCATATCATTTAAGGTAATAACATGTACAAATCCCTTCTATGATGCATCAATATAATTCAACAATAATTATCAAATATAGTCTACATTGAGAAAATTTTCACTTAACTAAATTCTATTCAGTTTTGATAAAATAGTTTCATATTCATCATTCTATATGATCTAAACTCTATTTAAAATTGTCATTCATAGTGGGTCAGAAATATGATAACAATCATGTACAAAGTATTCATAATATCTACCCAATCCAATAACACTACATATCTCAGTAATAATGGTTGGTGATGGAAAAATTTTAATACATCCCATCTTTTATGGATCTATAGGTACACCAGTGATTGCTATTATACGACACAAAAAATGAAACATTGTTATAGTTTTCGTAATTTTTCATACATGTGTATTACATAATATTAATAATAAAAATCAAAATATTTATATATTAAATGACTAAAAGGATCACTATCTTTCGAAAATTAGGAACATACATCAAATTTACATAATGAAACAAAAAAATTTCATTAAAGCCTCTTTATTTTTCTGTCAAAATATCATATTCTCTATAGAACATATATTCTGTTGAGGATATACATCAATGAAAGGGTTGATCTAAAATCCCATTAAAAGGATAAATAAAGGTGACTAGTCACTATATTATAGGTGAACATAATCATTATCATGATAACATAACCATAAGATCATCCTCAATATAATGAGGGAATGTTTTTTATTTCATGGAATATGGAAATGAATGTAAAGGAAAAATCCTGACATAGTGGTCAAATACCACACATAGTTGTGAAATATTCTTGATTATTGATCATGCATAATTCAAATTATCTGTTGAGACAAATCACATTACCTAATTATTTGACGAGATTAATAATATCATGTACACCTGTCAAATCATTCCATTTAAAATATCATTCATTAAACATTGGATGTATTACAATAATTGTATTGAAATATCCTATGTAATGGAATAGGTTTCATGATGATTTCAGAAATAATGATTTAATAAATAATCAGGGAGTTACCAAAAGTAAAAATTAAGAAAAAATTTTCCTAAACATTATCATTATTGAATGATGTATAAGAAACAATAGAAGAGTAAAATATTAGTCTTGGAAGGAAATTACTTTTTGAAAAATCATAGTATTTAGATGTTAAGTAAAGTTATTATCATGTGTACTCCTAAAATAAAATGTATTAATAGTGAAAGGTTAATTTTTAAACACTCGAACAATATACTTACTAAAAAGAACCTAAAATATAGATAATAATACCAAAGGGAGTTGGGTATGAGAATCCCCTATAATTAAATGTTGATTTGTTTTATCGAATTTAAATCAAATGAAATATAATTAAAAGGTTCAATAAAACATTGATCCAGAAGTGAATTATTTTTATTTTTAACCCGATTTTCAATCATAAAAATTTTATTATATTTCATAATTTCATGGGTTAAAGGGAAATAATTTCTATATCACATTTTCATTAAATATTCCCTATTTTTCTTCATTTTCAATATTTTGTTCCATTTAATTTAATCATTAGTAGAATTATTTATAGCATATTAAAATAAATTAATTTTTAAATTTATTTATCATAATTTATTTTTAATAATTAGAAATAGTTTTAGCAATTATAAAATTATTTGTGATGTTCTGATTGGATTTTAACTGCGTGATAATGGGATCATTGTTCAAATATGGTGAAAATGGGGTATAAAATATAAATATATAAAATGATTAGTTTTTATAATAGATTAAAATAATTTATAAATAGATAAAGATATGAATAATTAAATATAATAACAATCTATTGTCAACCTAATTGGTAAAAAAGAAATAAGATGATGAAAATGAGAGAAGAGTTTGAAATAAAAATACTCATTCATTAGGTTTTCCTCACTTTTACAACACTAAAATTCCTTGATGAATGAAGTTTTATTAATCAAGAACGTTCCTAAGATTACATAGTGATTACTAGAGGGGATATGGGAATAAAATTTGATTTTAATACCGTGATAGGTGTAGTTTTCTGTGGGGAGTGATTGGGGTTATTTATACTTGAGGGGAAGGTTAATTTTAGAATAAAATAGTATATAAAATGTATGACATGTAAAAATGAATTTTCTAAAATATTAATAATATATAAATAAAAATATTGTTTATAGAACATTAAAATACCTTTATATGTCTAAATATATTATTTTATTACATTGTAATGTGGAAATTTTTTTATTATTTTAAGGGTTCACTTTATTTACTTTTAGAATTTGTAAATTTTTTAGGTATAGAAATTAATTTCATTTTATATTAATGGATCCGTTATAAAATTAAATATATTTTTCCCAAAAAAATTTCTAAAAAATATCAGGTCATTATGACAACATGAAAGATGTAATTAAAGATACACGAGTTACGAGAAAAATACTATTTTTAATATTCACTAAAAAAAATTAGTATTTCCGAAAATTACCAAAATATAAACATTTGGAATGTCACAAATGATTATATCAAAAAGAATATTCAGTTAATAAAATAAATTTTAAAAAATTTGTAATAAGAATTTTTAACATAAAAATTTGGAGATTTATGAAATAATTTTAAAGATAGTTTGTCAAAAATGTGTTTTTAATTTTAGTTTTTTAAATATTAAATTAAAATTCCTTAATTTGTTTTTTCTATTTTACTAAATTACTCATGATAAATTTAATTTATATCAAAATATATATTTTTTTATGTTAAATTAAAATTCTAATTGTCATTTTACTATTCACAACGATCAGGTTTTTATCTATAACTGTTAGGTTACTATTCCAAATGTCACATTATTATTACAATCGTCACATTACCTCCAGTAAATACATCTTCATTATTTATTTCAATATTCTATGAAATTATTAGAAAGTTTATATATTTTCATTTTAAAATATGGTTATAGGTTAACTAATATTGTTTTTATTAATATAGTGTTGTTCGTGTGGGTGATAATTCTATAATATTGGGGTGATCTATATTTTAACATTTTAAAATATATTATTTTATATTTTGTTTTATAATAATTATGTGTATCTTATTTATTGGTTTAATATATAACTAATGTGTGGATATTTTTTAATGAAATATAGTGTTTTTTGTTTCTTAATGTGCTCGATGCATATAATACGTATATAATATAATATTACACAGATATATTTATAAAACATTTTATTATTTAAAATTTGAGGATCATTACATTCTTTACAATTTATATCTTTTTTTATTAAATGAAAACTCAAACTCTCGGTTGATATTAGGTGATGATACTTATATTTCATTGTTTCTTATAGTTCACATGTATCTTATTCATACATTTGGTTCCATCACAACGCTTTTGACAAGGAATGTGGGCTCATTTCATAGAAATGTTTCTTTATTTTCTATAATTATACCCTACCTCTCTTTGTATGAGAGGTCATTCTCCAATTGTTCCACCTCAGGATGAAAAACATGTGGTGGATGGGGTGCCTAATTCCCGGAGTGATTTACATAGAACACATCATCAACATAAGGCATATTTGGTGGATGTTTAATTTGATAGGGAAATACTCCTATCTGATCACTGATATCAAAGGGCCCATTGAACCACTTCCTCGAATTACCTTTCTTTAAAAATATTATTACAATCTTCTGCGATGATATCTTAAATTAAACTTTTCAACCAATATCCAACTCCATGTCCCTTCAAGAGTGTTCATCATATCTATTATTTTTACTCTAATCACATTTAAAATGTTTTGGGCTAGCTTGAACCTTATCTATTATCACATACAGAAGATCAGGTATATTTACCTTCTACTCCATTAATTCATCACAAAAAGTTGGTGTTTAATATTACATCCCTAACAAAACATCCTATGGATCCATCTGAATAATTTATTGGAAGATATTGTTTTATGATATTTCAACCAATCAGGGATGTTGATCTAATTCTCCATTGAAATCCATTAAGGTGGCTCTAAGAATGTCCTAGATAATTTGAATAGTACTCTCATAATGGTTATCATTTTGGGGGTGATATGTTATGCTGAAATTCAATTAAAAATTAAAATAATGTTTAAGGAATCTACAAGTTTAAATGTGAACCTTGGAACAAGCTTAGAGTTGATAAATGTGTAATCCCATGTTAACGCACCTCTTCCTTAAATATGTATCTTTGAACTTTATTGAAGCAATAAATATTCCTAAATATCAATGAATTGGAACGTATTGGTGATCCATTCTACTACAACCCATGTCGCATTATTAAATTTAGATACCATTGAGATACTAGTGAAAAATCCATGGTTATGTTCTCCCATTTCTATATGGGTATAGGAAAAGTTCACACCATCCCCTTGGACTACTGTCACTCTTATTTAACATACTGACATCACAAAGACCTTGAGATATAATCCATAATCTCTTCCATTATGTTGTCCCACCAGAAGTGGTCTCAGAGATTACGGTACATCTTGGTACTTCCCGGATGGATATAGAGAGACAATCTATGCATGCTATATAATTACTCCTTCTTTCCATCATGTTATGACTAAACATATATTCATGTTTAACATAAAATAAAATCATCTAAATCAATGTGGAACTATTCTAGATTCCCTTACATTAATTCTTTCAGATTTTTTTTAATATCCAAATCACTCCTTTCTGCATCATCGATCATCCCATGGATAAATAGTTGGAAAATTATTTGGTAATGATTTGATGTATTCAATTCTATTATTATTTCTAGATAGATTCTTTGAATACCCATGAACATAGGGTCTTTTTCAATTTGTATAAAAAATAATGTACCAGGTTCCTTTCTACTTAGGGCATCATCTACATTTTCCATAATTTTTGGATGGTGGGGAATAGAGTAATCTTAGTCCTCAATTAGATCTATCTATATTCTTTCATATAGGTTTTCATATTTTATGTGAATATATATTTTATAATATTATTATTTCTATATATGTAACAAATATCACCATAGAATAATTTTCATTGAATATTCGATGAAAATATCAAAAAGAAAACAATTGTATAATGCGTTGGGTAGTTTTTCTCATATATCATAACGTTTATTGACACATTATTTTCACATATTCATTCTCCACGAGAGAAAAATCGAGGTCATTCTTCAATGCATCACTGTATGTCAAAAAAACCCGTTCAAATTTTCAGTGTGTTAGTCTAGGTGTAGTGACTAGCCTCTCCTGTAACACCTCAAATCATTCCTTACATTTTTTATATCCATAAATAGTTTACCCCATTCATTGTTAGCAATTTTATATCACTATAAAATATTGATAATGATATAAAAATTCTACTATGACATAAATAAATCTATTTCCCTGAATCTAATGGGTTTTATAAATTCCTCAAATTCATTTTTCATTGGACGGTCCACAAGAATTCCCTCAACATGTATCACCTTCCAAAAAAGTGACATTCCTCATCCGAAAGTCACACTTACTATACAATGAAGGCAAATTATCCTTATTATTTCATGTACAATCCCAGATTCTCTTTTTTTTCCACATTTCCCAAAGATTAAATTATAATTTCACGAATAGAAACATCATTGAACTTTTTTAAAGAGTATCTATAGACAATATTCATCAAATCAATATAGATTTTAGGGGAATTATTAAGTCTATAGGGAATCACTATAAACACATATTTCTCATACATTGTATAGAAATAATTATTAAGAATATCTTACTTTATTACCTTTAGTTAATGAAATACTTAATGATGATCCACCTTTTATAAGTATAAATCTACTCATAGTTGATCGAATAAGTCATCGATCATTAGCATGGGATACCTATAATTTATAGTGATTCTTTTAATGTCTTGGAAATCAATACAGAGCTTTATTGACCTAGCATTATTATTGTATGTGATAAATAGACACCCCCTAGTGATGTAGTTGGGGATATAAACCTTTTTTCGAAATTTACTTGTAGCTTTTTATTTAACTCCTATAGTTCAATTGTGGATATCCTCTAGGGGAATTCATATAGAAGAGTGTATGTGAGTATGATCTATATTGAGAACAGTAGCTCATAATCTAGAGGATGAATGAGTCTTTGGGAAATACATAAGTGTGTTCTCTATCTATGATAATTTATTCATGGTTGATTCTTTCCTCTGACTCAACCATTTTTACATGTTATCCTTCTTCATACAGTATCATTACCCACACAATTTAGGAATTTTCCATTGGAGATTCATTATCTTCCATTAATTTTTATAACAGAAAGGTATGGTTTAGAATATAAAATGAGATTTAATTTTCTTGATGGTTATTGTATTATATATATATTTATTTGACAATACATGATTATTATGTCATAAAATTCAACCAAGGGAAGGAATATGATATTAGCTGGAAGAATCATTCCACATATACTAATAGGAGAATATTACTTTACAGAGGCTACCATGATAGAACAACTCGGTGTTATTACAAATATATCTAATTCAATGTATCAAGGATTATATTAAATAGTTCTAGAAATATTCCGTGATATAAAGGAATTCATATAACTAGAATCATATACAATCATTGACGATCAGAAAGTGTAATGTTTTTGACATTATTTTCATGCTCAAATTTAGTATTATTGATTGAATAACCATTCCTTTTCTCCTATGGAATTGGTGGTTGTTCATAATTATTACCCTCTATTTCAAATGGTTTGATTATAATTCCTAATTTTCATTCATAAACAGATGTCATTTTGATGTCATGTTTTGCATAAAAATTTGAACTTTTTCATATATTTCACTAAATTTTTTAGTGTGGTTTATAAATTAGTATAAATAATTTTAAAAAATAAATTATAAATATTTATACAATTTTATATGATAAATAAATTATTATAAAGAACCATAGTGATAGTGATAATAAAATAACTAGATATTTCTACATTAGTGATTAACAGACTATTAATAGGAACACTGTCCCAATATGAAGAAAGAGTTATAAATTATTAATAAATAATAATAGTAGTTTTTATATCATGTTATAGCCATATATATTTTTTATTTTCTTTTATAATTAAAATTTATAACAATTTGTTAGAATAAATTCATCATATAGAGATAAAGGGAGAAGATAATGAGAGAAGTGTTTAAAAAAAACATTCTATTCCATATTGTGGCTTCAATTAAACAACGCTATACTTCCTTGAGGAAAAGAGTGGGTTTACTCTAGCACATCCATAAGGTTGATAAGAAATTAATATAGAGTATTTGGGATGAATATTTTACTAGAAAGAACTAATTTTATGTACATTATTAGCACATTATTACATCATAACTATTTTAAATTTTATATTCAATGGTTAGTAGAAGAACTTTATTTTTAGTATTCACCTAGAATTGAAGTATTTTAGAATATTAAAAAAAACTCATATATGGAAAATTTTTATTGATGATTTAAAAAATGTTATTAATTTTTAAAAAATAAATTTCTATCATTGGTAATATTAGTTTTTAATATAAAATGTTTTATATTTATGTACTAATTTAAATGCATTTTATAAAAAATATATATTGATTTTATTTTAGTTTTTTAATCATGATATTGGTTTTTTTTACACTATAATATTTATATTTTCATAATGTAATCATGATATATATTATTTATATCACAATATTTCCTTTTTTGGTTAAATTTCTAGTCCAACAGTCACATTAATATTCCCAATTGTCATGTTAATATTCCCAGTGGTTAGGTAACTATATTAATGGTCACATTTATATTCAAAATGTCACATTACCACCAATTTACACCTCTTAAAATTTTTGATAAATATTCACTAAAATTACTCTCCTGGTTATGTATTTTATTTATAAAATATGAATATTCGTTTACTTATATTCTATTTTTTTATAGTGTAGGACATTGGGGAGATGATTCTGGTAGATGGGGGTAATACATAGTTTCCCTTTGTAGATTTTATATTTTATATTTTTTTCCAATTTTAATTTGTATAATTTTTATTATTTTTATAGGAACGTAATGTAATTATAATTATTAATTATTTAATTTTTAGCGTGATTCTCTATGTGTTTTATGTTTATATGTGTTTTAAACAATAATATAATACACAATTATTTATGAAACAATTATTATTTAAAAATTCGAGGTCATTACAATTATAGATTCAAAATTCAAACATGGTGAATTTTTCATACTACATCACCATTCATAAGGTCTTCATAAAAATTATTATGTAATATTCATGATCTTTTATGATCTGGGAAAATATAATAACGTTGTCTCTAAAAACTACCATAATCTAACCAAGGAAATTTTCTTAAGACTATATTCTTAAATCTATTAAGATATAATGATCATTAGTAAGACCAAATAGAATCACTATAAATTCATAGAATTTATACCTCAAACGAATGTATATCATTAGTATTTTATAACTTTTGACCCTTGGCTAATAGTATCTATATTACAGATTAATTATTGAAATATATTGATCTCCTAATTATTAATTAATGAAATACTCCATAAACGGTAGAACCATTGTATTCTTGATCCTGATCTTGTTATGTTATTCGTAATCAATACAATGCAGCATTAATTTATATTTATTATTAACAAAAATTGTAGGTGTACCCAAGGGAGACACAATTGCTTGAATGAATCCCTTATTAAGATTCTTATAGAATTTCATCTTCAATTCCTATTACTCAATCATGGCCATTATATAATGAGTATTTCAAACTGATTTAGAACCAAATAAAGAGTAATATTGGAAAATCAACATTATGATTTAGAGGGAAAATAGGAAACTATTTTGGAAAGAATAAAATCACACAAGAAAGTAATAGCTTCGATATTGAGTTCTTGTTAAACAATATGTAATAATGAACATCTTTGAATAGGAACCTAAAATTACAAAATAAGATGAATATTCTATTAGATATCCATATTTATCCTATATCTAATATACAATAATCAGTTTTTTAAATTTGTGAAATGTTACTTCCCCTTATCATTAGTTAATATCATTTTTATAAAACAAAATCCAATCCATCAGAAAAATCAGATAATATTATGTTAGAGAAAAAAAGAAAAGATATTCAATAATTAAACTCCCAAAAACATGGATTGGGGAACAATCATAGACATTGATTTGTTGTTTTATTAAATTAGGAGTCTTTATTGAAAGTCCATTATCTAATAAAATAGGATTTAATGTGATTCCCTTATAAAATATATCATTTTCAACATAGTGGGTATAATGAGAATAATATAAGATTTTAGATGTTATAGATTATACTATTTTTAATAATTTTTCAACATTATATTTTTATCCCACATCAAAAATAATTATTTCCTAATATATCCCGTTATCTATGAGATTAAGAGTCTTCAAATGTCAATCATTATCATTAACTATAGTGTTTTAATACTGCTAAGTGTAATGTTCATACTCCTTGTAATTATATCATTGAAGTGTTGGTGGAACATTATTTTGATCAATTTCATTAATATTTGAATTTAATAGCATATTCACATAACATAAGTATGATTTTTCATGATAATGTGTTTTCCAAAAATTGAATCGTTTACCAATACCCATAATAAAATTTCCTTCCTTCTTATTTCCTCATATTTGGATTATTTGAAGACACATCTAAATCAATCCATATTTTTTGTTAATAGAGGTGAATTTTTATTGAATCAGTATATTTTTATCAAAATCATTGGTGCACTAAAGATTGGAAAATAACTTCTTACTAGTATAAATACAATTTTCAATAAATAGTGGATTAGAGTTCTCACTAATAGAATGTTGATTCTTCTTTATGAAGGGATCAATAGTACATTCTTCCATCCTTTTCTCATTTGGAATCTCAATGTGATATATGGATTGAAAACTCTATGTAAGAAAAAAAAGTACTTTAATAGGATGTGTAAATAATGAATACTTATTATATATATATATGATTCTGTATATTTATCATAAGTCTATTATGGCCAATATTTATTCTAATCCATCGTAATGTATTATAAAATAAATACGAATTAACGAAAGAATACCCCCTGAGTTTCAAACTATTTTCATAGTAATGTCCCATTCACCATATAGTAGAATGATTGTCAAGATATACTTTTCCAACTCATTTTTTGATTATTACCACTAGAATAATTGGTTTGAAAACCATGTCCAACAATTGTATCTCGACAAGGATTTATTTCATAGAAAATCAATTTATCTCTGTCATACTAAACAATTATGATTTTTAATAATCTAAGTCTTATTTTATGGGATTGAAATAAATTTGCATCATTGTAATTTGTAAAAATAACTAAATATCTTTATGTGACCAACTATTGTGATCTATACACCTCGGAGATATATATAGTATCTAATTAAATGTATGTTCATAACATATTAATATGATCTATGAAATAACTATAAAGATTATTGTCTCTGGAAACCTTCATTTAAAAAATTAGTATATCAAATGATCTACATTATATCCCACCATGTTCTTCACAAATAACACACTTATTAGTCATAACATATATAAACCCTTTCTTCATAACATGGGAAAAGAAGGTAGATGAAAGTAAAATATCATATTCCAATTAACTATAAATTATGGGGATATAATTCTATTGTTGTTTGTATTAATATCATATGAATAAGGGTACACTAACATGATATTATCATTATAAAAAAATGTCAAAAAATCAATGATCATTATCATGAATAATTGAATAATGTATTTTAAATAAATATTCATAAAACATAAGTGTTAATAATCCTCAATAAAAATCATGATCTTTGAGAAGATATAATGGGAATAAATTATTCATTTTTACCATGCATAAAATTATATAAAATCATTTTTTATGTTAACTATCACTTCCCAAACAATCCTAATATATTTTTTTCACTCATTATTTAATTATTATTATTATCAAGGATTAATCTTAATTCTATCTTAATGAAAAATTTCACTTACTATACATTATTTACTCCCCATTATAGTACATATTATTTAATGAGATATCCATTATTGACAAATATATTGTAGGAATATATAATTCTAGACCCACCCATCCAATGTTTAAACAATACCTATGATTTCCAAAATATCGTAAAACATTCATCATAATTTGATATCATTATATTTATTAAGGATACTGGTTTCATAAATATTTCATAATAATAATAATAAACCATATCAATAAATAATGGTGGTTGTTGAATTGGATCATATTCCCAGTAAATCAAATGAATCATAAAAGGTTGTTTTTATAGATAAAATTACTTTGGAAATATCATTGCAACATTTAATGGTGAAAATAAACCTCTAATATTAAATCAATTATATAAAATAAAAATATTTCCAAAATATTTAGTAAAAGATTTCTATTAAAATGAAAATAGTAACATGTAAATGAATAATAAAAATAAAAAATAATATGGGAGGGAAGATACATCCATGTGGTGTACATTAAAACAAAAATTCTATTAAAATTTAATGTGTAATTAGAATGGTAACTCATTCTAAAATATAAAAAAAATTACCTTAAAACAATTTCCTAAAATAAAAGTATGACTAAATTTTAATTCATATTTATTTTGAAATTTAAGAAAATCATGGAAGTATATTATGGAAAGTATAGAAATTTAAGAAAATAATTCATAGATAATAGGTATATAATGTTCTTATTCCACACATACATTCTTTATATCACTTGAGTAAGTAATGAAAGACATATAAAATGAATATATGTTTTATAAATAAATAACTATAGTGAGTTAAATTATTTAATATTCGGTATATATAGATCATATAATTCTATCACATAAACATTAGTCATAATAATCCTTTTAATACGAGATTCTAACATAGAACCATTACTTATAGTGTTTCACTCGTTGTAACCACTATAACCTCATGCATACTGAATTTAAATTTATTATAATTATAATATATAACCATTTAATTAATATTATAAAAATTATGGTAATATTATTGAAACATAACAAGTAAGTAATTAATAATATATATTATTATCTATGTCTATTTTTTAATTAGATAGTATTTTAGAGGCTTAAAAGGAGAATAAATCAAATCTTAAACATGGAATACACTAATATTTTTAAATGATTATTTTACTACCTTTTGATGGAGAACCATTTTTAAATCTATATTTTGAAAATTTTATTAGATCTATTTCTCAATATAAATGTATTCTTTAGTATTCGGACATCGAAATTTACTTTGGATAAATTTTTGGTATTTTTCTGACAATGTTCATTTTTTAATGAATAGTGAATAATACTGCATTTTACATCAAAACCGCTTTTTCATCTAATTCAATTATATAATTAGATTATTTTTTTAATTGGTTTAAAAGATTAAATATAATATATTTTAACCATTTAATCCAATCGTGTTCATTGGGATTAATTTCACTTTGTAATTGGGAATAAACAAGTGCCAAACTTTTCATAGATATTGTTTAAAAAAACCCGATATTTGTTTTGACAACGTGAATTATTTTTAACTTAACTATTGAAAATTATATGTTTGGAATTTAGTAAAATTTATTCCATATTTGGAATCATAAGGATCAAATTATGTAATTAATATGCATTTTTTTGGACATTATGAATAGTAATGAAGGTAATTATCTTTAATTATTGTCATTAATTAGTAATCGGGTAGTTAAGGATAATAAAATGATATCATAATAATTCAAAATGACCCCAAAATGTGTCCTAATACTACCGGTTGTGTCATGTACGACCATGGGATTCCTTTGTCCAAACCTGGGGACCCCATGGAATCACTTTTTTATGATAATGACTTTTTATCTTTTTATTTTTAAAGAAAGTAAATATAACAAAGAATGTATCACCTGAGTAAATAAAATTTAGTTTTGTATACATTAATTATATCTTGGACTATAAATATTCATTTGATCGATAAAAATATTTCCTACAACATAGTATTTTTTTTATAATTTTTTGACATTAAATAAATTAAATTATTTATGACATCATGATGATGTAACGATTATCTCATTAATTAATGATTTCAATAAAATTCAAAGATAATGTATAATCTAAAACATACACTTGTAAAAAACCTATTGGATGAGTATATTTAGAACCCTTATCATCTTATCTTCTAATTATATCAATGTGGGACCTTTTAAATCCGAAACTCATTTTAAAATAAAGTAACATTTCTTTACTTTCCAAGTGTGCCCCTCCTCTCCTCTGATAAAATGCCCCCACCTCTACCTCCTTACCCACACATCTCAGACCACTGGCTCGGCCAAAATCTTCTCATTTTATCTCTCCACATCCCTATATTCATCTTATAAGCCTTACATTAGGCAGAAATCTCATTAAGAAACCCTTTGGTTCAAACCAAGAGGAGTTACCCGATTTAAGAGTAAACACTACTCTAATATTCTTTTGTTTTATTTTTCTTCGCCAACCCACTAAACTCTTTTTATTAATTTATTTTGTAACAAAACCGGTATCATAAATATACTTGGATTTTACTATAATATTTATTCGATCTACACTTACACACACATACATCTAATGGTTAAAGAGCATACTATTTCCGTGGATGGAGAATTTCTGCCTCACGAAATGATGATTGCTCAATATTCTTCTAACACCTTCAAAGGTGGCCATTAATATGTCACTATTTTTATTTATGATATATAATATTTTTAATTTTTTATTAATCTTCTCTATTTTTCAATTATTCAAAACATTTATGGTTTCCATAATGCGTAAACGCGATATCTTCATTTTAGGAAGTGCGGACTACCGCCCCCTCAAAGTGATTTGATTCGTTAATGCCATATATGGGATGTACAAAGGATTGTATAAATGATATTATATATGATATTATACTATAATTATTATATAACTTTATATCATTATGATTCCATTCCATTAAATATGAAATATAAATGAAAGTAGTGTTCATGCGTACGTATGGCTTACCGTCTCCATGAATGGTACATTTCATTTCTTACCACTAAATGTTATGTAATATTAAAAATGCATTTATATATTGGATATATATGATATATATGATATCTACATCATGAATATAATTCTGGATATAATGGATACATGAACATCTTGTAATTATAAAAAGTTTATTTTTGACTCATGTACCAATGATCGAAAAAAAGACCATTATTAACTTAAATACTTACATAGTGTTCATAAAATGGTAATAAATGATATAAAAGGAATAATTAACTTGAAAAGTTTTCTTAATCAAGTATAAATTAACTCATTTTTATTATTCAGGTGGTTAAAGAATGACTGAGTAATGTCATATATGAGGTAAGAGACTTCGTCTCAGTCTCCTTTCATTGAGACATATTTTGTTTTATACACAACTTTCTTTTATACGGTTTATAAACCCCTTTGACTTTTACGTCTATTAAAAAGGAATCATTTTCATATGAAGCGTTTTACTAAATGACAAAAGGAATGTTTTTTGTCGTACGTATGAGGCGACAACGACTTCTCCACCGCCGTGACCATTATTTAAGTTTTAACTTCTTCTACAAGCCATTACTTTTATTTAAAATGATAAATAAATACCATTTTTAGTTTTATTTTGGTATTGAAAATGTTTTTCATAATGTTTTAATTATATCAATGTGTTGTATTTATATCTTTTGATTGAAATGTGGAAATAATATGTTTCCTTTATTCATGTTTTATTTGATATGATTATGTTATGGTTCTTGGGTATTGTTATAAAGAAGGGTGGTTTCGTGATAAACTAAGGGCCGGTGATCCCGATACAGCTCTCCAATGCATTGGGTAACACGAAGGGGTTAAATGTTAAGGTTTCTCCGAAGAGATTTAGGGAATAAACTGTGATGGGTATTCCAAAAAAAATAATGAGGGTTACTCTCTATGTAAGAATGTTATGAATGCCTCAAGTTACCTTTATGTCTTATGATTTCTATGATTTATTCATGATTTGATGAGGTATGTTAAAATGCTTATGTTTTATGAGTAATGTATGATTTCATACATGGACTAATGTTTTCATTTAGTACTTTTATATCCCTTACTGAGCTTTTTATGCTCATCCCATGTTTTTGAAATGTTTTTCACAGGTCAAGGGAAAGGTACATGATGTTATGATAGTGTCAAAGAAGTGTCAAGAAAGAATCTATGTTTTATTTTAAATATGTTTCTATTGATGAGAAAAATGAGTACTATATTTTATTTAACCACTTTGTTTAAATGTTGAATGTAATGCATAATTTTTGATCTAATTCTATAAAACTCTATACCTGAAAAGATCCTCAACGTGTATTCTAGAAATAACTCAAGATTAAGTAACATTTAAAGATGGGGCCTAATATTTGGTATCAAAGTTCTGTTTAGATAACTTTAGGGGTTATAATTCTATTAAATGATTATCCAAAAATATATTTTATGGTAAAATTTAAATGATATAGAATTTGAAGATTACCATGTTGCTTCATCTATGAAATTTTTATTCAGAATGGTTTTCTGCAGAGGAAATAGGGATGTAGTGCTAGGAAGGCATAAAGAACGAAATGACCATCTGAATCAGCATCCTCAGATGGTCGGAATTGGAACTGAACAGTTTGTTGCAGTAATCGCATAGTTGACTCAAGCGATAAATGGTGGTGGTATCCATGGACGAGATCAGCCAGATCAACCGCAGAAAAACATGTTAGTGGTGGAACATTTCAATGGGAAACATCCCCCATCATTCAGAAGATCTTCTGACACTATGCTAGTTGAAGGGTGGATTAAAGAATTGGATAAGATTTCTGATGTCATTGGGTGTTCAGGCAGTCAAAAGGCAAGTCTTGCTATTTACCATTTGGAGGGTGAATTAGATCAGTATTGGTCAATGGTTAAAAATATCAGGGATGCTGTTGAGATTGATGCTCTTGACTGGGATGAATTCAAAGGTATGTTTCTTGAGAATTATTTTCCTAAGGCTGGTTAAATTAGGATGGGAAAACAATTCCTAGAAATGAGGCAAGAGGAAGACTCAGTGGCTGCTTATGAAGAATGGTTCACTCGATTGTCAAGGTATTCTCTAAATTTTATCTGAGACCTTGATAGTAAAATCAATCGTTTTTACTCAGGATTAAAGCCAAAATATCAAAGTTCTTTAGCATCTCGTGAGTTCAAGAGTTACGAATAGCTTTTTATATGTGATGAGAAGGTGGAAATGGAGTTTTCCAATGATCAAGTGTTCTATAACAACCAATAGGAGAAGAAACCGAGGTGGAATGAGAAAGGGAAGAATTCTTCAAAAAGGTCTGATGGTAAGAAAACTAAGTTTTCATTTTGTGATAAATGTTATAAAAAGAATGCTGGGGAATGTCTTCTAAATTCTAGAATCTGCTACCAATGTGGTAAGATGGGAGATATGGCTCGTGATTTCACTAAAAATGATCAGGGTGATGGTAAGACCAAAATTGATTTACAGTTAGTGAAATGTTTCAAGTGCAATGAGATGGGTCATTATGAAAACGAGTGTCCGACAAAGGGCTCGAGTAATGAAAATTATTCAGACTACAAGCAAAAAGGAGTGGTGAAGACCTTTTCAACTACTTTAGCAGATGTTGGGCCATCAAAAGAAGTGGTATCAGGTACTTTATTTGTTTTTTCCTATTAGGCCAATGTGTTGTTTGATTCAGGGTCTACACATTGTTTCATCTCTGAAAACATTTCTAGTAAAATGGGAATAATATCTCAAGAAAATACTCATGAACATGTGGTAAAAAACACATGGGGTAAATGTTGAGGCAAAAAGAATTTATAAGAATCTTCCTATCCAAATCCGTGGAAATAACCTACTTGAAAACCTTATTGTTTTACCTCTATTAGAGTTTGGTGTTATCCTTGAAATGGATTGTCTCTATATTTACCATGCTAAGATTGACTGTAGAACTAAAGAAGATTATATTCAGTAAGACCTTCAGTTTGTGTACATGAATGAACCCTTACTGTTGATAACATATCAAGAGGCTGAGAAACATGTAAAAGATGGAAATTAATGATACCTTGCACATATTATTGAAAACAAAGGAACTGTTTAGATTAATTATGTGCCAGTGGTAAAGGAGTATCATGATGTTTTTCCTAATGAGTTGCATGTAATAATACCAGTTCGGGATGTTGAATTTACTGTTGAATTAGTTCTCGATGCTAAGACAATTTCAAAACCCCCATATCGAATGGCTCAAATTGAACTTTTACTGTTGAAAGAGAAATTTCATGATTTATTAGAGAAAGGTTCCATTCGACCCAGCACATCACCATTTGGTGCTCCTGTTTTATTTGTTAAAAAGAAAGATGGTTCAATGAGACTTTTCATTGATTATAGAGCATTGAATTACAACACTGTTAAGAACAAATATCATTTGCCTCATATCGATGATTTGTTTGATCAGCTCCAGGGAGATCAGTATTTTTCAAATATTGACCTGAGATCAGGGTACCATCAGTTGAAGGTAAAAAAAGAAGATATTCCGGAGACCGCGTTTTGAATAATATATGGCCATTATGAATTTTTAGTTATGAATTTTTGGATAACCAATGTACCTGTTGTATTCGTGGACCTTATGAATAGAATTTTCCATGTGTTCTTGGATAAGTTTGTGGTTTTTCCATTGATGATATTTTGGTGTTTTCAAAAAGTAAAGAGGAGTATGAAAGACATTTAAGGGTTATTTTTCAATCCTTAAAAGAAAAGAAATTTTATGGGAAATTCAGCATGTTTGGGTTTTTGTAGAAAAAAATTTCATTCCTTGGTCACATTGTTTCTAAAGATGGGATAATTATTGATCCTGAAAAAACAAAGGTTGTGGAAGAAAGGCCAAGACCCACAAATGTAAATGAGATTCGTAGCATCCTTGGTATGGTAGGCTATTACTGAAGGATTGTTAAAGAAATTTCACTATTATCTAGTCCAATTACATAGCTAACTCGGAAGGGTGTAATGTTTATCTGGACAAAAGAATGTGATGATTGTTTTCAGGAACTGAAAAAAAGATTGATGAATGATACAGTTTTGGCACTTACTTCCAGGAATAGGGAGTTTGTTATCTAACATGATACTACATTGAAAGGACTTGGTTACATCCTATTATAGAATGAATAGGTAATTACTTATGCTTCATGTCAATTGAATACTCATGAGGTAAATTACCCTACACATGATTTGGAATTAGCTGCTGTTGTTTTTTCTTTGAAAATTTTGTGGCATCATTTGTATGGAGTAAAGTGTGAAATATACACGAATCACAAAAGTTTAAAGTATATATTCACTCAAAAAGAATATAACATGATATAGAGGATATGGCTAGAATTAATCATGGATTATGATTGTACAATTCATTACCATCCGGGAAAAGTAAATAATGTGGGTGATGCTTTGAGTTGAGAAATTAATGCCTCATTAAAAATGTTGCAATTGGAACATGATCCTTTGGTTAAGGATTTGATGAACTATGGAATATAAGTTATTAGTGCAGGATTTCCTTCTTTTTTGTTTCAGCTATCAATGAAATATTCTCTATCAGACAGAATTAAGCAAGCCCAGAAGCAAGAGAGTGAGTTGCAGAAAATGGTAGAGCTGGTTCAGAAAGGTATGTTTCCTAAATTCAACATTGATAATGTTTGTGTTTTGAGATTTGGGAAGAGATTGTGTGTGCATTGTGATTCAAATTTGAAGAGAGAGATGTTATGTGAAGCTCATAGTTCTCCGTTTTCAGTTCATCCTAACAGTACTAAGATGTATAGAGATCTTTGGGAGTATTACTGGTGGGACGGAATGAAAAGAGATATTGCTGATTTTACTGTGAAGTGTTTGAGTTGTCAACAGGTTAAAACAGAGTGACATTTACCGAATGGTATGCTTCATCCATTACCAATGCCAGAGTGGAAATGGGAGAATATATCTATGGACTTTGTTTTTGGATTTCCAAAGACACCTCGAGGTAATAATGCAATCTGTGTTATTATTGTTCGCCTGACTAAATCTGGTCATTTCCTTCCTATACGGTATAATTTTTCCCTAGATTAACATTATCGTTTGTATCTTAAAGAGGTAGTCAGTTTACATGGATTTCCCCTCTCCATTGTATCTGATCGGGATCCTAGGTTTACTTCTAACTTTTGGAAGGGCTTTCAGAAGTCGTTGGGTACTGAAATAAATTTTAGTATAGATTTTCATCCTCAATTAGATGGGCAGTCAGAACCAACAATTCAGTCTTTGGAGGATATGATACGTGTTTGTTCGATTGATTATCAGGGAAGTTGGGACCAACATATTTCTTTGGATGAGTTTTCTTATAATAATAGTTTTCATTCTAGTATACAGATGGCTCCATTTGAGGCATTATAAGGTATGTAGTTTTGAACTTTATCTTTCTGGGATGAAGTGGGTGAAAATAAGTTGATGGGACTAGAATTGGTAGAAGAGTTGGCAGAAAAAGTTCAGCTGATACAGAGACACATGAGAACAGTTCAGAGCAGGCAGAAAAGTTATGTGGACAATAGGAGGTAGGATCTCTCTTTTGAGGTAGGTGATCATGTTTTTCACAAAGTTTCACCATGGAAAAGTGTGAGGAAATTTGGTAAAAAAGAAAGATGATTCAAAGGTTCATTGGACCATATGATATTCTAGAGAGAGTTGGATCAGTTTCATACTGAGTGGCTTTACCTCTGAGTTTATCTCAGGTACACAATGTTTTTCATGTTTCACTATTAAGGAAGTACATGCCAGATCCATCTCATGTTTTTAGTCCAGAGGTAGTTCAGTTGGATGAGAAACTATCTTATGAGGAATAGTGGGTCCAGATTCTTGACCATAGGGAGCAGGTGTTTCGGCATAAGTTGATTCATCATGTAATGGTTTTGTAAAATAATCCACATGATTGAAGAGGCAACATGGGAATCTGAAAATGCAATAAGGGATAAATACCCCCACTTATTCGATAAGTAAATAAATTACAGGGACGTAATTTTCTATAGGGGGAAGGACGTAACATCCCAAGTAAGTAATGAATAATATATATTCTTATATATGTCTATATATTAATTATATAGTATTTTAGAGTCTTAAAATGAGAATAAATCCAATCTTATGCATGGAATACCTTAATATTTTTAAATGATTATTTTACTGCCTTTTGCTGGAGAACCATTTTTAAATCTATATTTTGACAATTTTATAAGCTATTTTTTGTCAAAATAAACTTATTCATTATTATTGGGACATTAAAATTTAGTTTGGATAAATTTTTGATATTTTTCTGACAATGTTCATTTTTTAATGAATAGTGAAAAAACTGCATTTTACATCAAAACTGCTTTTTCATCTAATTTAATTATATGGTTATATTATCTTTTTAATTTGTTTTAAAGTGTAAATAGAATATATTTTCACCAATTAATCTAATGGTGGTCATTGGGATTAATTTCAGTTTGGAATTGGGCATAAACAAGTGCCAATATTTTCATAGATATTGTTTCAAAAAAAACCCGCTATTTGTTTTGACAACGGGAATTATTTTTAAATTAACTATTGAAATCTATATGTTTGGAATTTAGTAAAATGGATTCAATATTTTGAATCACAAGGAACAAATTATTTAATTAAGACACTTGTTTTTTGACATTATGAATAGTAACGACGGTAATTATCTTTAATTATTGTGATTAATTAGTAATCGGGTAGTTATGGATAATAAAATGACATTATAATAATAAAAAATGACCCCAAAATGTTTCCTAATGCTACTGGTTGTGTCATTTCAGACCATGGGATGGCTTTTTTCAAACTTGGAGACCCCATGGAATCACTTTTATGTGACAATGACTTTTTATCTTTTTATTTTTAAAGAAAGTAAATATAACAATGAATATATCACCTAAGTAAAACATTTTTAATTTTGTCGACATAAATTATATTTTGGACTATAAATAGTCATTAGAAATCTAAAAAAATTTCATACATCATAGTATTTTTTATAATTTTTAGACATTAAATAAATTAAATTATTTATGACATAATGATGATGCAACGATTATCTCATTAATGAACGATTAAAATAAAATGAAAAGATAATGTAAAATATAAGACTTACACTTATAAAAAACCTATTGTATGAGTATATTTAGAAACATTATCAGCTTATCCTAGAAATATATCAATGTAGGTCCTTTTAAATCCGAAACTCATTTTAAAATAAAGTAACATTTCTTTATATTTCAAGAGTGCCCCTCCTCCCTTCTTATAAAAGGCCCCCACCTCTAACTCCTTACCCACACATCTCAAGCCATTGGCTCAGCCAAGATCTACTCATTTTATCTCTCCAAATCCCTCTCTTAATCCTAGTATCCTTACCTTAGGCATAAATTTCATCAAGAAACCCTTTTGGTTCAAACCAAGAGGAGTTACCTGATTTAAAGGTAAAGTCTTCTCTAATGTTATTTTGTTTTATTTTGCTTCTCCAACCCCCTAAACTCTTTTTATTAATTTATTTTGTAACAAAACCAGTATCTTCAATATACTTGGATTTTTTTATATGAATTATTCTAGCTACACTTACACACACATACATCTAATGGGTAAAGAGTATACTGTTTCCGTGGATGGAGAATTTCTGCCTCACGAAACGATGACTGTTCAATATTATTCTAACACCTTCAAAGGTGGCCATTAAGATGTTACTAATTTTATATATGATATATAATATGTTTATGTATTCCTTAATATTCTTCATATTTCATTTATTTTATACCTTTATGGTTTCCATTTTGGGTAAACGCGATATCTTCATTTTAGGAAGTGCTGACTACCGCCCCCTCAAAGTGATTTGATTCATTAATACCATATACAGGATGTATAAAGGATATAGTTAATGAAATTATATATGATATTATACTGGAATTATAATATACCTTTATATCATTATTATTCCATTCCATTAAATAGGAAATATAAATGAAAGTAGCATTCATGCCTACGTATGGCTTACCGTCTCCATGAACGGTGTATTTCATTTATTACCACTAAATGTTATGTAATATTTAAAATACATGTATATACAGGATATATATGATATATATATATGATATCTACATCATGAATATAATTCTAGATATAATGGATACATGAACAACTTGTAATTATAAAGACTATAGTTTTGAATCATGTACCAATGATCGACAAAATGACCATTATTATGTAAAATAATTACATAGTGTTCATAACATGGTAATAAGTGATATAAAAGGAATATTGAACATGAAAAAGGTTCTTAAACAAGTATAAATTAAATAAAGATTATTATTCAGGAGGTTAAATAATGACTGAGTCAAGTCAGACACGAGGTAAGGGACGTCGTCTCAATATCCTTTCATTGAGGAATATTTTGTTTTATACACAACATTCTTTTATATGGTTCATAAACTCCTTTGACTTATACATCTAATCAAAAGGAGTCTTTTTTATATGAAGTATTTTAATATATGACAAAAGGAATGTTTTTTGTCGTACGTATGCGGCGACAACGACTTCTCCGCCGCCGTGACCATTATTTGAGTTTCGGCTTCCTCTACAAGCCATAACTTTTCTTTAACATGAAAAATAAATACCGTGTTTTACATTTGATTTGGTATTGAAAATAGTTTTCACAATGTTTTCTTATTATATCAAAGTGTTTTATTGATAACTTGTGATTGGAATGTGTAAATGTTATTTTTCCTTTATTCATGTTTTATGTGATACGATTATGTTATGGTTCTTGGGAATTGTAATAAAGAAGGGTGGTTCTGTGATAAACTAAGGGCGAGTGAGCCCGATATAGCTCTCTAATGCATTGGGTAACACGAAGGGGTTAAACGTTACGGTTTCTCCAGAGAGATTTAGGGAATATACTGTGATGGGTATTCCATATGTAACCATGAGTGTTAATCCCTACGTAAGAATGTTATGAATTCCTCAAGTTACCTTTTTGTCTTATGATTACTATGATTTAATCATGATTTGATGAGGTATGTTAAAATGCTTGGGTTTTATGAGTAATGAATGATTTCATACATGGATTAATGTTTTCATTTCGTACTTTTATATCCCTTATTGAGATTTTAATTCTCATCCCATGTTTTTGAAATGTTTTTTATAGGTCAAGGGAAAGGTACATGATGTGAAGATAGTGTCAATGAAGTGTCAAGAAATAATCTATGTTTTATTTTAAATATGTTTCCGTTGATGGGAAAAATGAGTACTATACTTTATGTAACCACATTGTTTAAATGTGTAATGTAATGCATAATTTAGGATCTAATTCTCTAAAACTCTAAATATGAAAAGATCCTCAACGTGTATTCCTGAAATAACTCAAGATTAAGTAATGTTTAAGGCTAGGGCCATATACTTATAAAATATTTTTATCCATTCGTTAGCATTTAATCATTATAATCATCAATCTATGTGTCAACTGCTTCATTTTTCATGTATGATTTAGTGTGGTAATTGTTGAAAATTCTATTTTACCATGATTAATTGATCACTACAGAGATAAAATTTTCATAAATATAATTTATATTATATATATATATATATAATCATATATATTGGTGATGAAAAATGAATTACAATACTACGTGGACATGGTAGGTTGTATTTACATGAGAGTATTGCTAACATTTTTCAATGGATGGAATGAAAGAATGGTAAATAATAATTCACCAACTATGAAAAATTATTATTTGATCAATAATATATATATATATATATTAAATCTATCATAATGAATAACCCTTTATTCTAGTGATGAAAAATGAATCGAATCGTTATGTACAAGAGGTGGTCTACAAGTACAAATGAGGGCTAATTTAATATCCTATTTCATAGAGAAGATAATATAATGTATATGAAATAATCAAAAAAGTATATTATTATTATTATATATTATTAATAATTTTCTATTTTCTGTGAAAAAATTAATAGAATATGGATGATGTTAAAAAATTAACAAATATCGATTATGATTCATACGTCTTCTTTGAGAGACCCAGTTTGTCTTGGACATTTTTCCTTGAAGGATTGGTATTAGGAAAATAAAATATCATATAATTTGAATATGATGAATGTATTATATTTTTTCTAGGTATTTTTTGCTTTGGATGTATAAATTAGTCATAATAAGGGAGGATAATATATTCCCTTTTATAATTGAGGGAAGGGTCACATGTAGAATTTTTTAAAATATTTCAATGATATATGGACACATTCCTATGAATGTTTCGAAGGAGAGACATGTATTGTAATTTAGGATATAAAATGGTTTATATATCTTCAAACAATAATAAATGTATTTGTGTGGGTGGAAATCCAACACATATCTCTTGAATTCTCTACTTATGAACCGTTTCTATCCTTATTTATGGTAATAAACTTTTACAATTTTTAATAATCAGAAATTATGAAATAAAATGACCATATTAAATTATATTTATTATTATTATTCCATATATAAAATCAATTTTAATTATTTTAATTTATAAATATTTATGAATCTAATTTTAAATAACTGCAGAAACCACAACAAAACCCCGTTTTAGGAAAAATCTATTTTAAGCCTAGAAATTTATTTACTTAAATAATATTTTTAAAAAAGTATATGATGAAAGATAAAATTTATGAATGAATATATAGAATATAAAATAAATTAAAAACTTATATAAATATATATTAAATTAATTATTTAATATAAAACACATTGCACACATAAAAACAGTTTATAGAATAATTGTGTTTTATGCCCAAATGTGAACTAATAACAAAATATACGAAAATGATGGTTCTTATGAAAATAATTTTATTATTTATGATTATATATATTATATAAATTTATTAATAATGTATAATTTTTTTTGTATTTTTTTTAAAATAAATTTTAATTTTAACAAAAAACTATATTTTTTCACTATTATGTGAGAAATAAATTATTTAAAATTATTCAAAAAATCCACACCAACTATAATATAGATATCATAATTGAAAAAAGATAATAATTAACTCAAATTAAATTTATTAAAATGATAAAATTAATTATAATATTCATTTAAAAATTCAATAAAAATAAATTTTGAAGAAAACATATTTTTGATGCATAAAATGACATTACTGATAATTGTGTAAATATTTGTTATGAATTAATTAATACATTTTCATAAACTAATACAATTATAAATATTTTTAGAAATTTATTTATATTTTTTCAAAACCAACTTATTTAACATCAGGTTTATAAAGGATAATATTATGTAACAGTTTATTTGTGTTAAGGGTTGCATGTAGGGTAATCTATTGAATAAATTATGTTAATATAAATGGAAATAGAAAAATTAATATTATTATTTTATAAGATGAATTATTTTATATTATTAATCTTACCCTGTGCACATTCTTCTAATTCTCCATCCTAATGATTCATTTGTGTTTTTATATAGATCATTTCATTTTTTGTTGAACATCATTAAAATTATATATCATCCCCATATATTGAAACATTAGAATCTATCCTACATAGTATTTTCTGTATGATATCCATATAAATTATTTTCAATATTATATTCATATACCATATGTTGGTTTCATAATAGTTTCATATGTTTTTGGTCATATTCCACATGATTTAGTTCTTTTAATCATTACAAGATCTCTATAAAAGAGGATTGGATGATTCATATGAAAATGGTTGTATTCATTTTTGAAGGGTCGTCCAAAGGATGCATCTCAGGGTCATTCTAAGTAAATATATCATTTTTAGATGGATTTTATATAACATCAATGATATGATGATAAAAGCATGATTTACCTAATAATCAAAATTGTTTGAATTTATCCCTACTTGAATTTTCATTGCAAATTACCATATCTTATAGATGGGTTCCATTTACTTTTTTTTGGTATCTTAAGAAAATAGTGACCTTTTTATAAAACATTTCTTATTTATATTAATAATTTTTATTGAAAATATGTTAATTTCTTTTTAGTATTATTGAAAAAAAGAACCTCTAGTATACAGATCAAAATTTTCTTGATTATTAGGGTTGAGACCATTGTATAACATCATTACGTGGAAATGTGAAGAAAATTGAAGGTTATTAAATTATTTAACATGTATTTTAAATTTATCCCATACTCATGAAATTTATCACCCTCATATTTCCCAAAATCATTCATCTTTTGTATTATTTTATTTCAAATTATCCTAAGGTGTAACATTATAGTAAATGGAATTAATAGTTGGTCCCATTTGAATGAATGAACACCATATTACTATTGAAACTGGGTTCAAGTATATCCTTTGTGATAAAATTAATATCATTTCCTATTTAAAATAATTATCCCTAAGCCCTCATAGTGGTATTAATTTTACCACACTGTATAATTTTATAATGTAATAAAAATAGTTTTAATGGGAAATCCCTTGAAATATAGAAGCATGGATAATTTTTTTTTAAAAATTAATATTTCTAGATCGAGATGATAACATATGGAAAGAAGTATTAATTAAATCCATAGGGAACTAAAATACAGATATCCAACTAATCTCAATTGTATTATGTATATAATGAGGTAGATAATCATTTCCATAGTGATCCATTACCTCCCAATTACCATCCATTTTCACTTTATTGTTTAAAAAAATTTAATATTTCATTATAAAAGTTATAAATGGTTTTAGTTTATTATTTTAATTCTTTTCTTCATGGAAAACCCAATTTTTAAGTGTGTTTAGAAAAACCAGAATAACGAGTCACATGAAAATTTCATATATTTGTTAGAATTTATGTTTTTTTGTCAAAGATAAATTTTAATTTGTTCTTCCTTTTATAATAGATTTAATTATTTTATAGATTATTTGAATTTTTTACATTTCTTTGTTTATTATTCCTTACATTACAATAATCCAAAATATTTTGTCATATATCATCAATCTATCAAATTTATTTATTTATTTGTTTTATTAAAACATGTGTATATTTCATAGGGTTGAACTTTATGGATGAATATAATTTGTGTTGCTACTACGGAATGAAATAACAAAAAATAATGATAAGTAACATCTGAAATGGAATAATAAATATTCATGAAGGTATATTAATAATGATATTCATCAAAGAGTAACAATTCTAAATAAATATTTTAATATAAAATGTAATTTTTATTTATTGATAACATGTATATTTTCATGAATATGTGGTTATGTACAAATAAAATATCTAATAATAAATTTCTAACCATCCATATGATGACAAATAAAATCATTGATTAATTCCTATATCTTCCCATCTCTTAAACATGTCACATTCATACTGAATGAGTGTTTGAATTCTAATAAACATAACTATCGACAAGTTTTTATTTTCTTTCCTTATATTATGAAACAAATTTATTATCATAATATTTTAAACATAAAACACTCTTTGTATGTTATAAATATTTGGTAACTTGTCCAATGAACAATTACTCTTGAACATTTGAAACGCTACTGTCATGGAGGATGAAAAGATGGAAACAATCAAAACTTGATCAAATGAAATGATCAAAGAAAAATAAACGAATGAAATGAATAATATTACCATTGTTATTGTAATGCAAAAAATATTTTTTAAAAAATAAATTTCATTACAGAATTAATTTTATTATAATTACACGAGAAATATAGGAAACTAATATAAGAAGACTGAGTAGAAAAAAAATCCCCTCTATCATGTTGATTTTAATTATATTCAGTTTTTGTCAAATTTTTTTATCTTCCCAGATAATTTCTGAATCTCAAATTTTTATGTATGTCTAAATTAATTATTGGGTATACCCTATCACACACAAATATAATCTTTTTTAAGTAAATAAAATTCACATAAAAACTAACTACTAAGTCCTGTTCAAAATATTTGAACACATATACCTAGTTTCTATATGGCGTGCCCAACAGGATCCAATTCTTCTTACTTGGATACTCAAAAAAATTCCATAACTGATTGTACAACCCATAATAGTAGGCTTTATCTTTATGAGAACATCAATTAGACTAATTTCCATCTTAGTCCAATCTTCTCATATTCTCTGATTAACTAAAGAATCATCCAAAAATATACTTTTCCTCAACAATATTGCACCCCCATCCACATGGATTTTTCAATTGATGAATAAGAAACCCCCAACCAATATTATAAATATAAATTACATGATAATATTTAAAAATAAAATAAAAATAATGTTTCAAACCAAACTAATAATTGAAATATATTTTTTTTTTAAAAAAATAAATGATTATTTAATGATTTATTGTCATGTAAAAAAGAAATTTAAAAAATTCATCAAAATTATATTATAATTAAATCTTCATTAAAACCAAAAAAATAATGGTTCATCATATATATAATAATTAAGTCTAAAAATCAAAAAAAATATTTAAAAACCAAAATCATTTTACCATTAAATTATTTATAGAATTGAAAATATAAAATAAGGTTTAATATAAATTAATATAACACCATTATTATCAAATTTGGACATAAATACATCAAAAATTTCCTCAATAATATGTTGTAAAAATTCATAAAAACCAAGACACATCAACGCTGAATCCAGTTCACAAGTATAACCATGATTATAATTATAGGAAATCCATTACATGGGAATAACAAAAGTATGATTTACATGCAAGTATGATCCCAAAATATTCCCATTATTTCAATTTTGTCATAGTACACAACCTCCCACAAATAAACATTGTTGTGTTTTTATTACACCCAATTTCATGTAACATATAATGCCAAGTCCATATTATGCATAACCTCATATTAAAAAATAAACTAGTGTGCTTGTCACCCAAACCCTTCCTAGATCAAAAAAATTTAACATACAAACAACAAAAATCATAAAACATAAAAACATATAATAATATTAAAAAATTAATAATTATAATTAATTAAACACCCACATACCACAAATATAAATATAGATTTTAGAAATTCCCATGAATAGAAAACACATTACATTATGTTGTAAAAAACACATAAAACATTCCCAAATATTATTTTTATCCAAATTCATCCCTATTTTATTGTAACATTATATTAATTTCTAAAAACATATATTATTCTTAGTAACATATAAAAGGTCTACGAGTAAAAAAACCTACACATGAACCCCACCACAGGTTCCCATTATAATTTACTAATACATAAACTAGCTTCACCAATTTTTACATCCATGATAAATAATGGAACCCATGAATTAACACTCGGGTACTAAACAATCATTTACCATTAGAATGAATAGTGGAAATCATTTAAATTAATTTAGGATCATGCACAACTAGTTTGCATGATCTCAAATCACATAATTCATGGAAATAAAGAAAACTATTAGAAAATGATAGGACCACCTACCTCAATATAGTAGAAGAACTTATTTTTTCAACAGACAACAATTAAACCTATTTATGTAATCACTATACATATCATTTTAAACTAACTGAATATGGGGATTATTATTATGGTAATGTGTTTATACATATCCTTTATTAAACCAAATTCTATAGAACTAAATTAACAATCCTAAAATCCCCATATCATTTATGTAACACTCCAATCCCAGGAGACATTATCCTTTGAATTACTTTATTACATAGGAATTATTACGATGAATAAAACCACAAAAGAAAAAAACATTGTAGTTTTGGAAAACCAAATTAAATACATGATATCCATAATACGGTGTGAAAAAAATAAAAAAATAAAATAATTAAAAGATATCCATCGTTGAAATTCATTCAATGGATATATCCTTACAGCGTGAGTAAAGGAAAAAAATATGTGTGATCTCGGAATCGTAGTATGGGTAATCATACAATGGACGTAATGATGAGTCAAGAAGAATTAACAATATATAAAGGTAAATAACAGAACACACCTTCCATTTAAACAGTTGGATAACACAAAATCAATATGGAAAGGTAGTTAAATTAATTATATTCCATTTAATTAATAAACTGACAATGTAATTCATTCATAAATAATGTCAATGGGAGAATATCATTGATAAATAATAACTAAAATAGAAGCAATTAATATTTACTGGACATAAAGTTTCTCGAACACGAACCAATGTCATCACGAACATTCACAAGGTGGTTTAAATATCTGACTGGAAACCCAACTTTTATTCTAGCAATTATTCTAAAATGTTTTTTTAAAAACATATTTTTTCTGATGATATTATTGATTCATCGAGGGGCATATATTAACTAATCCCAAACCCATGTATTTTCTGTCCAAAGAATTCCTCATACAGTGAATAATTTATTTATTTAATAAAAAATATTCCTTATCATAAAATATCTATATAAAAAAAGTATACATATTTTTCAAAATTTACCTAGTTTATGGTTGGTAAAAATGATTGTTGTTGATGTTGATGAATGGAAATACAATAAGGATATCATTAAAACATTACTGAGGATAATTATTTTTAAACATTCCAAAGTGTCCCATTCCAAATTAAATAATTTTTATTATAATCCCCATGGAGGAATAAAAATAAATGAGGCTAATAATATCATATGAATAAGTATATTCAAGATAGAACATGAAAAATGGTTGTATATGCTCCATATAAAAGTCAGATAGTGCATAATATTAAATAATTCTCAAGAAAATATAAATTGAGACAAATTAACACACATTTATTCTAACATGTCACATGTGTCTTTATATTCACAAATAATAAATGTAAAATAATTATTAAATTACATCATAATCATTTTCATGTTTATTATCACATTTAAATTACTTATTAAATTTTTTAAACAACAACAGAAAAAATTATTTTTATGTTGGATGTTTTTACCATATTATGTTTCTGTGTAAAAAATGGATTTGGTAGGACAAATATTTCTAAAAGAGGAAATTATATAAAAAAATACATAATAATAATAATGAAATAATTTTAATATTTATACATTAATTATACTTTTAAACCCAATCAACAAATATTATTATGAAAAAAATATCCAACGTTAGAATCATGGAGACGATTGGCTATATTTACACATAAGTAATGCCCCCATTATGCAGTGATCATTATATAAAGTGGGTACGTAACATTATATGATTTGATAATGATTTATATATAATAAATACCATGTTATTTCAAAATATATACTTATATATATAATTCTTCTGATGTAAAATTAATCACATTGTGTCGAGGAGGCTGTAGTCCACATGTCTATGACCACAATTATCACTTTTTAGTGTGTAAAGAGGGTAATATAAAATGATATATTATATATCCATAAAGGTAATTATTTCATGAATATAATATATATTTCATTTTTTCCACTTATTTTAAATTAAAAACACCTTTTAAATAGTCTATGTTTCGTGTAAATGAATCACATTGCTTTGAGTAGGTGGTGGTCCTCACTTCCATAAGAAATTTTATCATATTCCCACAAAATGGAATTCATATAGCTACGATCAGTATAAAAATTATAGTTTAGTAAATAAATTTAAAATAATGAATATACCATATATAAATAGTGTTTCTATCATAAAGGCTAATCGTGAACGTTGGAAATGGAAAGACAAACAATGTTATTTCCAGAGGCAATAGTTATCTTTACACAATAAGGATATGTTAATTTCCATTAGATTGATGTGTTTGAAGGATTAGGTAGAACCCTTAAATTTAATAAAATTATTTATATTGAGGATAAATATTATATTAAAAAATCATATAATAATAGGAAATGAAGGAGTGGAGAATGAAAATAAAAAAACATCTTGAGGAAGGATGGTACCTCTTCTTCAGGGAACATTATATTGTTTTCAATGAGAGGCTTACATGGATGGATTAAATACAAAGGTAATGATTCTAGGATTAGGTTAGGGATTTTATAGGATTATTGGATCATATTTTTGTCTATCTAATGTGTCTTTATAGGTGATAGGAAGTGGAAGGGGGGGTACCTTTTTATAGTGGATGAGTAGTGGCATTCTAGTAAATATAAAAAGATTAACAATATTGAGAGGCATCTCATACATCATGTACCATAAATAATGATAAATATTTTATAAAATTGATGATATGGAAGTTATATTTCTAGAAAATGTATTTTGGGCATGATTATAGTTCATTTTGGCTCATAAGTTTAATATTTGGTTGTTTGTAAAATTAATATTCCTTTTAATCATTGTAATTAATTTTAATAACATTGTCTATTCATTTTGGAAAACAATAATGTTGACGATATTATACATTATAGACTATGATGATTCCAAATATGGAATCCTTTTTTATAAATTTCAATCTCTAAAGTTGTGGAAATCATTTAAAATTTAGTCCCACAGATGGGATGACAATGAAGGTTTTTAAAATTAAAATTTTAAAAAGTTTTAGATATTCTCATATTCAATATCAATGATAAATTGATTCTAGTTACAAAAATTATATAAAATTATGTATAATTTATATTATCTCTCATTAAAATAAATATAAATTTAATTTAGCCTTCTAAAAAAATTATAATAAAAATATGTTCTGAATTAAAATTCAATATTTTTCCCTATTCATACAAAATTGAACTATTTGAGAAAAATTCCAAAAAACACCCTAAGATAAATTTTATATTGCAATTAAAATATGTATTTTATTTTGAAATTTAAAATTTAAAAAATAATTATTTAATATAGGTTCTTCCTTAAATGGTGGTAAACTTTCCTTAAGACAAATATTGGGTTTATGTGTAATATTTGGATATCTCTTATCCTAGGACTATGAATAATATTGTATGAATGTAAAAATATTTGATTACATATAAAATATATATTACCATAATTTATATAATACCAATCATAACTACTAATGTAATGCATAATGTATATCTTATTATATTGAATAATAATATTCTAATAATGTATTGTGGTTTGGTAAAATGCAGTCTTGTTTGAAACACAGGCCACTGAAAAAAATTTCTGTTGCATGTGACAAGAACATTCTCAATATCATTAAAAATTAAATATATATAATTTATTTATTTTATTGAAAATATAAAATATATTTGAATTTCTTATGATATTATATACCATTACACACATAGTGTTTCTTGTCACACACTCTATCAAATAAAATGTTCAAACATTACCATTTCAGTGCAATAAATTTTCAATACCTCAATTAAATTTCATCCACAAAATTTAAACATTACCTTGGAAATAATTGAATTATATTTCATATATTGAAATCCCACATCTTGACAAGTGTTTGAAAAAAACCCTATATAATAGAGAATGGGAAGTTCCTACGTTACATAGACTATCATATAACACGGTCTCTAAGTATGAGAACATAAGTGGTTAATATAGGTTCTTCCATGATGAAAAAATGTAAATATTAAAAAATAGTGATTGAGTTCATCAATTACAAACAACTGATTGATTGATGAAATGTTGAGGGTGGAAAATTCATAATTTATGGATGTTTTAATAGACTATCAAATAGAGAAAAATTAATGTATTAAGAAATTTTTTTATCATTTTCCTAATTTTTATTAACCATTATTACTACCTATTAATTTAAGTTAATTAAAATGATACTTTTCAATTTCATATGAACAATTCCTTCTTTTAGTTGTGATTTTACGAAATTCAGATTTGTCCCTGACATTATGAAATATATATATTATAATGACCCCCCATTTTCCGAATCATTAAAAGAATATTTTAATATATCATAATACCGAAAAAAAAGTTCATCATTTTTTTTCTAACTATTATAAAATTACAATAAGGTTAATATTTTAATCAATAAACCTAAAATAAAGACTAATGTTTTTTCATTAATATATATTCATCAATTATTTATCAAAAAGAAATGAAATATTACTAGGACATCATTTAGGCCAGTGGTAGGCATGAAGCCCTTATAATCAATCAGACATGAGTTCATGCCCCACCACCTTATAGGTTTTTTCTTTTTTAAACCATATAATTTCCAAAATAAATATGATGGACATCCACAAACTTTAATCATTAAATATCCATTTAACTGTAGTTTTAAATACAATCCCAATACATAAACACATCATCCATTTATTTCAAAATAATTTCTTCCTCAGTGTAGATTTTATCATTTATAAGAGGCAATTTTAAAAAACAGAAAACCACAGTTTGAGTATCAATTATCATATAATCATTTTTAAGATGTATAAATATTTTCACATTATTTCCAATATATGAAACCATAGGCTTAACCTAGTTCATTCATTATCATTATCCATTCAGACCGTTCATAATGATTTTTAAAGAGAATGTGAGTTATTCTAAACATGTCCCCTAGTAGTGTCAAACTAGGATCATAGCAAGACCTGTTGTCAAGTACGAGGTTATGCTCGTATCCGAATTGACACCCCTTTTTAGAGTTTTTTATGCCCAGGTACATATGTTCTAGAACCACATCCTCTTATAGTATTGAGATAGAAATATATTTCTAGTAAGTAATAATAAATATCAATTTAATTGACACTTTAGTATTTTATTCTATACATGGGTTCAAATTACACCTTAGGATATGTTATCTAATCTGTGTTTTCATTAATCTAGTTCTTGTGGTTTCAAATAAAGTTACATTAATAAAAACTACAGAAACCCAACCTTGGTAAGCTCTGAGATGGTGCCTAATACAATTAAATAGGATTCATTAAAATGAAATACATTTTATGGACCGATATGTTAATTATTCATTTTAAAATAGAAACATCCAAATGTATAGTATAAAAAATTAATACACTAATTACAAAATATTTTTTCCATTAAAGGATAATATTTTTCTATCTATAAAATCATTGAATATCATTGATAGTGATCTTAATGGAATCTTATTGAATGGAAATATGATATGGGTGATCACAAATTCTTTGTAATGATAAAGAATATAGGAATTAATAATGAGTCTATGAGCATATTCAACATTGAAAGGTAATAATTGAACAAAAGTATTATACAATCAATAAACTAAAAATCAATGTGAATCCATATATAATTTCAATGAAACAATCTCATAGATCATAATAATAAATTAATTTTCAATAAAATTATTACATAATTATTGGACATCTTGTTTCCCAATAACATGATGCCTTTACCATAAATATCAATTGTCAAGAAAATTTAAATATATGTGTTGAAAACCATATATTCTAGTTTGAAAAAATCTCGAAGGGTTTTCTATCTAATTTCATCACATGTGACTAGAGTTGTGTCATGGGACTTGATATAAACATTCCCCATCCCATAGGGTTTTCATATCTGAAGCATTCATCATATATCTAATAAACTTTTTTAATAATAAAAATTATTCCTCTTCATAATATAACTGAATTTGATAAAATGTATAGATTTTTTAAAAAATTAATAGTATAGGTTTTGTAATAATAAATTTATTTTATTTTTATTAATGGAAATTTCATTGATAGATATTTAAAACATTATTTATGAGAATCTTCTCTAACAAATTTAATGTGTCCCATACAACATTGAAACATTTGAATCATAACAGCCATGGTGTAATAAAATTAAGTAATACTAATAATATTATTAAAACTTGGTTATTCATTATATAACTTTCCAATGGGATGTATATACACTTTATAAGAGTGATTTTGGGCATAACAACAAATAAATCTCATTAGAATGTAAATTTAGATGAAATCAATTACATTGAGTATGACTTGTCACAAAAGTATTTATATTCATGAATAATAATGTTATGTCTAATTATTTACATTATTAATAACCTTTTTCAAACATATTATTAAATTAATTCACTTCATACAATTTTTTAGACATCTATATAAACAATTAATTTATGTTGGTTGTGTTGACCATTTTAGATTTGTGTGTTAATAATTACTTTGGTGGGTCAACTATTGTAAAAGGGGATTTTATATATAAACCAACCTACTAAAAATAATGAAATAATTATCATGATCATTAATAAAAGTTAATTTTTAAACCAATAATTAATTATGATTATGAATAATGAACAAATGGTACAATTATGAAGACATTTGGTCGTATATACTCATCAATAATGCTTCGATTTTTCAAAGATTATTATAGAAAAAAGGTAACTAAAATTATATCATTAAATAATGATAAATATATATCATAAATACCATGTTATTTTAAAAAATACAATTATATATATAATATTTGTGATGTGAAAGGAATCACACCATGTAGAGGAGGTTATAGTCCTTACGTCCATGATAGACGTAATCAGTTTTTAGTTTATGAAAATGATAATAAAGAAATTGGTATATTAAATTTCAAGAAACATAATTATATAATTAATGTCATATCTATTTCATTTATTTCACATATTTTTAATTAATACCATCATTTATAAGTTCTATGTATTTCATGAATGAATCACATCACATTGAGTGTGCATTGGTCCACTCATCCCCGAATGATGTTATAATATTCACACTAAATGAAGAGAATAAATCTATATCTTATATAAAATTAAAAAAAGAACAATGAAATTATAAATATCATATATATAATATAAAAACATATTTTCCATCATAATTCACAATCATGAATAATGGTTATGGAAAAACAAACAACATCGTTTTGTGAGGCAGTAGTTCAACATACACAAGAATGTTATGTTTTTTACCCATTAGATGGAAGTTTGTGTAGGTGTAGGTATAAAAATGAAAAAAAATCATTATACTAATGATAATGATCCTTTAATATGAGAATTAAATTCTATGAATTGATGTGTTGGATAATAAAAATAAAACTAAGGAGATTGAAGAAGGTTGTTCCTTCTTCTTTGGGTAACTCCATTGGGTTTCACTAAAGGGATTCATTGGATTGATTTCAACCCAAGGAGATGATTTTTGTATTAGGGGATTTATGTTGGTTGATTATTTTAGAATTTTTTTTGGTAGAAATATATCTTCAGATGTGTGAGATATTTGGAGTGGTGAGTTCCTTTTTATAGTGGAGGAGCAGTGTCATTCTTATAAATATGAAAAGGTAAACAATATTGAGAGGTCTCCCTTACACCATGTGTCCCTATTAATGAATTTTTTTTTGAAAAGGATGAAACTGTTGGAATATTTATAAAAATTAATTTTCATATGTTTTTAGATGTTTTCTCTCTTCATATTAAGGGTTCTTTTATTCTTAATCTACTTTTTCTCTTAATCATTGTAATTAATATTAATCACTTTCACAAATATTTTTTTATCTAAAACCTAGTTGAAATTATTAGACATTGTAAATATTGATTGGTGTGAAAATTTAATCAAATTTTTGACATTAAAATCACATAAGTTTAAGGGTGAAAATGAAATTTAATCCCATATATGTGATGATAATAAGTGTTTTTATAGTTAAAACATTCAGAATCTTACGATGTGTTTATATCAAATTTTAAAAATAAATTGATTAAAATGACATAAATTATATTAATTTTTCAATAATTGATATAAATTGACTTTAAAATAAATTATAATATAATTTTTATTTATAAATAAATTAGTCAAGAAATTAGTTTTAAATTATAATTTTTTATTTTTTATTATTCATCATATAATGATTTTTTTATAAAATAAAAATAATTAACCCTAAGTTAATTTTAATAATACTCATCAAAAATAGATGTTTGTTCTAAAATATATACTTTCTAAATAATCCAAAATTTAGATTTAAAATCGGTTCTCCATTAAAATTCACTACAATTTCCATTAGAATAAATATGATTTTATGTGTATTGTTGAGTTTTCTATTATCTTATGAATATATAATATATATAATTAATTTTAAAATATTTAATAATATAATATATATATATATATATTCTCATAAATTTTTTAATATTATTCTGAAATATAAATTTTATTTTTAATATTATATCTTATTATATTAATTAATAATATTTAATTAAATATTGTTGTTCGGTAAAACTCGATCATGCGTATAATATAAGAAAATGAAGAAATACATTATTGTTTGTGATTCATGATAACTCAGTATCATGTGAATTTTAGTCTATATCAATGTTTTATTTTATTTAAAAATCCAATATATATTGTAAAGTATCGAGATATCTTATTAATATACGTGATTGGTGATGTGTGTCATACACACTATCAAATAAAATTATGTAAGTTTAGAATATTGTGGTATTACAATATAAGTCATGCTTGATTACATTCAATGGTATATAATTATTTTGGTATTAAATGACTCAATTCAATAAACGATTCATATATTGATTCAGATATCATTATAATTAATCTCATCTATTGAATATATGATCATTTGAGTTGAGCCTATAAATAGGCCAACTACATAATAAAATGTAATATGATTGATTCACTATAATGAAAACATAGCGTTGTTTTAAATATTGGATACTCTCTCTTCTAAAATTCATTATTTTATATTTTTATTACATTTTTTTTTCTGTGAGCATCATATTATTTTGAGGATAATTATAATAGTTATATTAATTTCACCTCGTTATCATTATAACACAAATCATATATTACAGAATAGAATCCCAAGATGTAATTTTTTTTAATAATCATTTAAATTAAATTTATGGGTTTTAAACATACTACAAATTATTGAGAAATAAGAGGGGAACATGAGTGAATTTCATACCACTAATCACAATGTCGTGGAATTTTATGGTACATAACATGATGTATACTAAGGGTTTTATAGTCAATGGATTTTCATTTTATTTGGACATGGATAACAAAGTTTGGGATACAAATGCAGCATATGATTTTGTTAAAAATATAATAATTCTTTGACAATAATATGATGGGTAAAATACCTTTTTCGGAGTATTCAAATTTTTATATCATAATCCATGATTTTTTAATTTGAATTTCATAATTTCATGTGAAATTTATAATTACTTTTAAAAATTATTATCCTTGATTTGGTTAGAATAAGTATTTTTTAATCAATATATGTCATGAGTGGGATAAATATTTCAAGTAAACATAGATAATACAATTTACACTCTTTTTTAAATCATTTATTCCATTTTTACATGTGAAATCATTAAGTTCTTTTAATAATATATGACAATTATACTTTAATAAATAATTTTCTAAAAAATAAAAATTCCCTAAAATAAATTAAAACTAGTTAATAATTAATAAATAATGAGATAACTATTAACAAATGGGATTTTGGGGTGATATGCTTATAAAATATTATCATATGGTCTATATAGAACATTAAATTAGACACATAAAAATTATTATCCACCCTTAAGGTGAGTAATATAAAGATGAAGGGAATGGAGATTGAGCTTCGCACTAGGTGAATAATGAGAAATAAAAAATTCAAACACATTTATAAAAATATGTAAATTAATTGTAAAATTATAAAAAACATCTCATTAATCCACCCAATACCATAAGACATTATATCGAGTAAATTTCCTTGGGATCACTAGACACACGATATCTCATATCGGGTGAATACCTCACTACTTAATTCTAGTGGGTTCTAGGTTGTGTGAATCAAAATGGTATATATCCCATCACCATAACTAACTTTTAAAAACTAACCACTAGTACCCACTAAACCCACATCATTTAAACCCAATAAAATATACCCGATTTAATGAAAATTTAATCCACTTCATAACATGAATTATGGGGGTTATTCAAACATCTACCCTAAAAAATATGTTATCCCCATGCTTCCTCATCATTCCTCATCCGCCAAAAAAATGTTCGTCAACCCTACCTTTCATCCTCAAAACCCACATCTCTTCCTCATTAACAGGTGATGGATTTACAAACATACTAGCGCTAAAATGGTTTTGATATCTATATCCTCCTTCATTGCATTATATGAACTTGTCCTTCCTCAAACAATACATTTTGATCAAACTCAACATCATCGATTCTGATACTATGAGAGAGTCCAGGGTGACATTCCTATAACAAAAATACATTGAATAAATAATTAATTTTGATATATATTGTTGGAATCATAACTAGTACGTTGGAGTAATATTCGTCATGAAATCCCCAAATTGCCCCTTAAAAATTGGAACTATCTTATCAACTCTATATTTGATGGTGTCTGAACAAGATATGAATATTCATGAAGACCTAATCACAAAAATAAATCTCCAAGGGATGATATCAATAGTTTGTTTATTATTATTAACTATTCTAACTGGTCTCTTACTAATTCCAGATTATATGAATATTATTTAATATCTCATGATAAATACTAAGTCTAATAATTACTAAATATTATAACTATAATCTGTATAGAGGACGTAAGTATGGAATTCTATTCAAGTACATGAATGTTGAAATATAAATCAAATAATGAGAATTATAATAATATTTGAACTCTATATGTGAATTATGATTCTCTAGTAAATTACTAAAATTAATGACACATGCTCGTTACATGTCCTATAACACTTATAGAATATTCCAAGACTACCATTTTGTTTATGGAGGGTATTTAGTGATCAAATGCACCTTTTAATTAAGTGTATTCTATATAAACATCCATAATAAATATGAAAAAAAGAAAATTTTTATCTAAAACAATATATCAAGGTAAAATTTGATGAATACCTATATTTTAGATATATAATTTATCCAATGGGTCAACTAAATAGGTCTCATTTACTAGTAAGGATTGTGAAACCTAAGATATTATGTCAATAATAAAACATACTTCATCACAAACTAAGTATGGCCTTGGTATCCCCATTAAAAAAACCATCATCCAATCATTAAATTATTACCTGACAATAGGTAATGAAAAATGTTTTCATATAGGTATCTAATGCTTGGCCTTCACCCGGTGATAGTTGGAGTATATTATAAAAAACCACACATTGGTTCTTCATCTTAGGACATAAGTCCATCTATTGAATGTAATAATTCATTTTGGTATTCATTAGTTTAATATGTCATCTTTAGGCTTGTGAATATCACATCAACTCCTCACACACTCTTAATGGGACATGCTCATAACCAAAAAATTAAATTAACATGGAATAATCTGGGGAATAATTTGGTGGAAGGTCCCCAACATATATATTTACCCAAAAAAAATATAAAAATCAGATAACTGAATCCTCATCAAACTATTAATAAGTTAGAAAGAAATAAAAAAGGTTACACGGATCTATTTATATGAAAATTATTGATTTAAATATGCATCAAATCCTAAAACATTCTACTCATTTCATCATACAAAATTCCCCCTTCCTATGGGAATATTATCTCTCAAAATTTAATGTCATGAAGTACTCGACTCACCTATGTTTCCATGGTATCATGTTATGTTTCGAAAAAGATATACATCAAAGAATAATGCTCTAATTTACCATGACCCACACTCAAAAAATATACTAAAATTAATATTACAACATTCTCTACTACCACTAAATCTAAATAATGAGTTATATATTTCAGATCAAATATCCTCTACTATATAGATATACAGAAAACAAAAAACCCATCCAATATCATAAATTCTCTACGAAAAATATAATATGAATCACTATATATGGTTTACTTTTACCATGATTTTGTATACTCATTATTAGAAAAAATGTCAACCTTATATTGAACTACTAAATAAATCTCAATCATATAGATTGGCATAGATGAACTTCACTAAAAATATTTCATGGACATCAATAGTTCTCATAATCATGATAAGTCCTAAATGAATCTCTTTTAATAGATATATAATTTCATGAAAATAATAACAAATATAAATTAAGGTTTCCATCAATTAATTATGCCATCATGCTTCTATAGATACACAAATATATCTATTTGTAACATCACATTCCATAAAAAGGGATCCCAACTAATTCTAGAAAAACATTTAGAGGGTTTGAAATAAATATGATTCACTCTTATCATAGTAACAATGATCACCAAATTTCAAGCATTGTCCTATGATGATATGTTTTATACCAAAATATCAGGGAGATAAACTGCCACATAATAATCTAAATATGGATTAATGAACAGATTCATCATGAAAAGGAACACTTCTAGTTCATTTTTTACAAGAATGAAAAAAATATATACACATTCAAGATATACATACATCCAAATTATTATGTGTAATATCATAAGTCTTTATCCACAACTGATAATATCCAAACCACAATTCAATCTTGTAGAACCACTTGAATCAACTAATATAGTAACATATTCCAATCATATTAAGAATAGAATATTTATTATTCACAATCCCCTAGATTAGCATTAAATAATCTAGACTCGATTATAATTAAATAACCAAATTATGAGAAAATAATACTAGTACTATCTAAGAAGATATACTGATCCAAATAAATATTATTCTATAAGGTCCTCTAGTTTTTCCTTCATTTCACTAATCTCTACAAGATACATCCAATATATATTACAAGATATGGTATTAAATCATCAAGAGATATTAATTATAAACTCATTATTTGGTTGAAAACTAGAGAAATAATTTTAAAAAAATTAATAAATTGGGAATAAAAACGATTAAATAAATGTTGCAGTATCTTTTTTTATTAAACATGTAGAGAATGACTTAAGAGGGATTGCATTAAGTCCTTAAATAAAATTTACCACCAATTTATATTCCTCAATAAAATAATTAAATAATACATTTCTTACTTAGTCTGGTATTAATTGGATTTATAAGAATAATATAATGGATAAATACTATTTTTATAATTGTTCAAGGATATAAGAACATCCCTTACTACAATCCACCAATTCCCAATACTGGCTTAATTATTATACTGTTACTATCTAACTTGTAGTCACAATTCTAAATGAAATAAATTATGAATTTATTCAAGTGATTAAAAAATTATCTTATCTCTGTAATTTCTAGTTTTTTGTGCCTCACCCATTACAACATATGTGTGCATAAATAAATAAAAAATATGTTTAAATTAAAATATATATTATGTAAATAATGCATACTTATACAACTGAAATTTGATAAAATCTATGAGAGAATGAATGAATAATAATTGTTTATCCATGAGATAGATTCATTGGAAACAAGTGTAATTTGATTATAAATATCATAATTAGTAATAGATTCATAATAATAGTAAAATAGATTGATAGGATATATAATAATTAGTTTCTAGTTTACACAAAAATGAAAACAATTTAACACAATTTTTCTATATTTGTAATTCCCAAATCATGTTGGTTCATCTATAAATCACTATGTTTTTAAATCCACATAAATTTAATTGTTGTATATATATATATATGTCTGTGTATTTTTTAAAATCATTGTCCATAAATATCCAAAAAAACAATTAGTAAATTCATTATTGATTTGATTTTATTTATGACACCAACATTCATCGAAATCCATGAATAAATTAAACAAAACCATCTTTTATTAACATATCATTATCAGAAATAAAAATAATAATTTTAATTTCCTTTATTAAAAAAATTGTTATAACCCTTAAAACTATTTGTAATTTAAATTCAAAATACATACGTCTCTAATCTCTTAGGATTCATTCAAGTTTTTTTATGATTAATCCAATTTTGTAGGATACATCCCACATTATAAGAAACACCGTAAACATCATAAGAAATATACCAATTTATAAGATACATAAAAAATGTATTATAGATCATGATCATCATAAAATATACATAATTCTTTATTTGATTTATAGTATTTATAATATTGGTTACTTAATAAGATATAGTTTGGACATCATATGTTATATTGGGGATCATTTAAATGTATATTTATCACTTCATAATATATATTTAATTCTTAAGATAAACACTAATCAATGTAATATATTTATCAATTCATTCTATGATTTATTTTCTACTACATATGTTTTAATTATAATGTTAAAATATGACTCAATGAATTCTATTATTTGTAAAAAAAATTGAAAGTAAATATATTTGAATATTTTAAATCCAAAACTATATATTATTGTATCATAAAATGATATATACTTTCTTATGAAAACATCATTGTCACACTAAATAAAACAAATTGGGAAAATAGTAAAGGATTCGATTAATATAAAAAATTATAAAATTAGAATGTAATGGAAAAATATATGAATTTTCAATAAAACATACAGTGTTTTATGAAATAAATTCCCCTTAAATTTTAATGTAAAATTTCATAATCATAAAATTTGGAAGAAAATCAAGGAAAAATTGATAGATTAAAAATAAATTGTATGCTTTCAGGATTTTATCTCAATTTTTTACATCAAAAAATATAGTGAAAATAATAGAATAAAATAATATATAAAACTAGAAGTAATATAAAAGAATATATTATTAACATAGGCAAGTATAATATAATAAATTCATATTGAATAAATAAAAAAAATTAAAAATAAATTGAAATATAATAATAATAACCCCATATATTTTAAAAAATCATTTTGGGGATCAATCGTAGGTCGAGTATGTTGGTAAAAATATTATCTCACAAATAATTCAAGGATAAGTGTCTTCGGGATTGGTGAATGTCATATGGAACCCATTCTAATAGTTTATTTGTTATTTTATCATTTGACAACAATTTTATTACCTTGATTTTTTTTACATATTCTATCATATTTCTATGAGGTTTTGAAAAATAATTTTATTAAGTAATGTGTGGATCTTTATGTAGATGACTTTTAATTCAATAGAAACCATGCATCCTAAATATCATGACAGTTCTTTGTTCATGGAGGTATGAACATGGGGAGACGTTTATGAAGGATATAGTAGATATTGGGTATTGATAAGAGCGGGTCCTTCATAGGTGGTTGATACCTCTGGTGCATATTCGTTGATAGCACATGATCCCCTAGGAGATCACATTGGAGAGGGAGGCTCAGATCCATGCTCGGTACTCCCATTTTCCCCTTATTCTATGTTGTGGATTTTGGTTAAGTAAATCCCTATGTTGGGGAGAATGTAATGATCCTAAAATTCAGTATAAATTTTTTTATATAGAATTATTTTGAGAAAGAGAAATCTGACGGCATGCGATTCCAAGGCCTGGAGTGCCTTAAATGACCGTCAATGTTTTTTTAAGCTTTAATTACCGCGTGTAAGTAGTTTTCCTAAAAAAGTAGAATGACTCTTAAACGGTTTCTTGGATTATAAATATGAAGGCACCATTTCACTCTAGATGGAAGGTTTACCATAGGTGCAAATTATGTTTAGTCGGCACAAGCCTCCTCTGAGAAAACCCGATAATGTAATAACTATAATTAAAATAATTAAATAAAATTATATTATTTTTAAAATTCTTATAACTCACGAATGGTAACTTGGATTAAAAATCTGAGACCAATAATGAACATGAGAGGGTATGCTCTCTTTAGGAAGATACTAACATTGGTCGGCAGATGCCACCAATGAATGTTAGTTATTGGATGTAAGAATTATAATTAAGTGATAGTTATTTTATTGTAAAATCCATTATAGTTAAATCTTAACACATATTATAAATCCAAGGGAAATTCTGGGTTCATTGGGGCATGTTTCACTTTTGCAGAGCATAACATCGATCGACACTGGTCGAGGGTTTATGTTAATATTTTTCCGAAATTTTATTGGTTATGTTTTGTAAATGCACAAGAAACATTTTGTAACTTTTGAACTCGTGCTCGTAATTGAAATCTGGGGACACCAATGTACTCGCAGCACCGATGTTGTTTTAAGGAAACCTTCATGTCGACCACAGTAGGTCGAGGGTGGATGTTAGTTTTCTATATTTTTGTCATAGAGTTAAAAAACAAATTATTTTATTTTCTTGAATCCTGCATATAAATACATGGTGGTGCGGACCACCTAAACACCCCTTTAATGTGTGTTAACCCTTTCAATTCACCTATTTAATGTACCACCATTAATTTAAATAAAGTGACAACCTTAATTGAATTAATTATCATACCTTAATTATTTTTGGCTCCTCACACATTTGGTTAGGATCGATGGTAAAGTGTCGAGCATGGGAGAACACTGACAGAAATCCTCCAACAAAGAATAAACATTTGATGTGGATGACGTTCAATCCATGATTGGAAGTGTCTTGTGGGAGCAACGAACACCGACATCACCATCATTATCTTCCTCCTCATGACACCCCCAACCGGCGATCGAGGCATGGGTTTTAATATGTAGTATTATTAAATCTATTTGTTGATTCTTCATATTCTTGATTCACAATGGAAATAGCCGAACAAACAAGGCAATCATTCTGCACTTATAAAATGACCAATTTTTTCATTCTATGCACGTTCTTCTTACATTCCTCGACAGAAAATAATTATGCGCACTGAAAACGCAATGTCTCGTTGAGCACGACATATGGACACAAAGATCTCAACCCGAGGATCGTGAATATGCAGTTGTCAAATTTTTTGGGCTTGGAATGAAGTTTCAATGACGCATGGAAGAAGGTTGGAACACATCTATGCTGACGGTAGATGAGGAGGTCGTGGCTGCCAAGCCGCGACAGCGCACTGGAGGGTGGTTGACACTCGTCTGGTCGGGGTTCGAGCGGTGGTGACCTAGAGGGCGGTCGTCACCCATCCGACTATGGCATGAGTAGGCGGCACACTGGGTGAGCACCCGACAATTGGCATGCCGTAGGCGGATAACATCGTGGTCACGCCGTTAGGAGGACAACTGGCTGGGTTGTTGTCCGGCCATGAACCAACAACCATGACCCACTCATGTGGGACTCTCATGCTACCAGGACAAATGGTATGTCAGAAAATTCATGAAAATGAGGGGGGGGGGGTTCTCCCCAGGTGGCGGTTAGGGCGGACCGCACCCAGCTGGAGAGACCACACCTAGCCGAGCAGGCTACACCATTATAGGTCGCGCAATGCAGGCCACACAATAGCGAGCCACACCACAATGCGCTGCCACATAGAGGTTCAGACTGGTAAGTGGATCATTGGGCCAGGCCCACCAAGCCCCAACCCAATAGGGCCAGACATGAGTCAGGTCGGTTCGACCGGTTCATACCAGATTCAAGGGCAACCTGACCTAGTTTTTCCATTGTGGCCATATCTTGAAAACTAGGCATCCGTTAAACAGAAATGTCTATGGCACTGGGGTCCTTGGATCGAGATGGTCCTTTTGGTATCTTCCACATGATATTTGGAGAAAGGTGGTGTATGGACAGGTTTGATCAAACTCAAATCCAACGGGACCCTCAGAGATAAAACGCTTATAACACACAGACCGAGTGCCTGATTGACGCGCCATCTATTGCGTTAGAACCCTTGGGACATGGAGGTCCGTTGGGTTACTCCTTTGTGGACGTTTTTTGTGGTTGTGGTATGAATGATATCTGTATGGGCATAATATACTGAACTCGAGCTTACCAGATGTGAGGAAACCTATGACAGGTTACAACCTGTAGAAAGAACATATATCATAGGGTAGTCATAATCTATACATCATGTTTTTGTCAGATCTGGTATAGGTCAACATTCAACGATCTCGTGTGGGTTAGAGTATACCAATTATGTGTGGTTTAGATCCTTTGTGGGTCATCCATCAATGATCCTATGTGGGTCAGCACTTAGCGATCCTGTGTGAGACAACACATACCTATCCAGTGTGGGTCAGATCCTATGTGGGTCAGCAGGGGTTAGTTACCTATCGATCTTGTGTGGGTCGGTGGGGGTTAGTTTCCTATCGATATTTTGAGGGTATGAAGAAGTTATTCTTAACAAAATAAGATAATCCAGTCATGACTAAAAATCAGTACATATATACTTAAGTTATACCTAATTGTGAGATAAGTATTCTTCTTATGTGGTACTTCAATCTTTGTGGTGTTACCTATGTGTTACTTCAATATTTTTGGAGTTATTTGTGTGGTACTTCTGTCTTCATGGTGTTACCTTTGTGGTACTTCTAGCTTCATGGTGTTACATGTGTGGTATATCTATATTCATGGTGTTACCTGTGTGGAACTTCTAGCTTCATGGTGTTACTTTTGTGGTATTTCTACTTACGTGGTATCGTCTTTGTGGTGTTAGCTATGTGGTACATCTACCTTCTTCGTATCGTCTTTGTGGTGTTACCTGTGTGGTACTTCTACCATTATGGTGTTACGTATTTGGTACTTCTAGAATCATGGTGTTACCTGTGTGGTACATCTACCCTCGTTGTGTCAACTTCGTGGTGTTACATTTGTGGTACTTCAATATTCATGGTGTTACTTGTGTGGTACTTATAACTTTGTGGTGTTACGTGTGTGGTACTTATATCTTTGTGGTGTTACATGTGTGGTACATCCAACTTCATTTTGTTATCTTTGTGGTGCTTCTATCTTCGTGGAGTTATGTTTGTGGTACTTCTGCCTTTTTGGTCTTGTCTTCGTGGTGTTACATGTATGGTACTTCTAACTTTTTGTTGTCACCCATGTGGTACTTCTATATTTAAGGAGTTACCTTCGTGGTGTTATCTTCATGGTGTTAACTATGTGGTACTTCTACCTTCGTGGTGTTACATATGTGGTGTTCTCCCCTCATGTATGAGATGAGTATATCATGATTACATAGGTAAATGTATGGGTATATAACTATGTTGGGTTGACGCCTAGATTGGTTGTTTTCCTTTGCTGCACTCTAGGAGACCTATGGGGGTATTGGGGTCCCTAATGAGTCTCATCATACTCACCACTACACGGGCTTCTCCCACACCTTATCATGTCAGGTGCAGATGACAAATAGTGTGGACCATGGCTGGGGGATCTGGGACTAGACCTTGTACAGTGGTGGACCATTCGACGTGACTTGACGTTGATGAGACTTACAGATGTGGAGTGCTGAGGAGGGGATTTGTCCCTACCCAATAGGTATGAAGCTTAGAGGATGATCAAATGCCTGATTTCCTTTTTCTTTCTGTTGTATTGTACTTTTAGTCATACTTTTACATGTACAATCGGGCTTGTAATCTGGCCCATTTTTAATTTTAGCACTCTTTTACTAGGTCATTTTACATTATCGTTGCATCTTATTGTGTTCTAGACTATGTGGTTAAATCTTGTGGAGTTCTTGGATTGTTGGTTTGTACAGGTTAAAAAAGGAAATACCTTCCTGTCTAAGGGATACCCCTTTTCGGTGCTAGTCGCCACCCTGTGGCCTATAGAAGGCAAGCGTGGGGTAGTTTGGACATGGGCCCCGTGGGACGGGTCGGGAAAAAGTGGTATCAGAGGAGTTCTATTCTACCGAAGAACTAGTACTCTGATATTTTCTCTGTGGAATTAGTTTTAACAGTTATCCGTGTGGTTTTTAGTTTGGGGAATCCAGTGTTAGTGCGGAAGCTAACGTATCCATACACCGGGACCCTGAATTCAGATTTTCGACTCAGTGCACGAAAACACTGATTACATGTGTTTTTTGAATGATTTTTTTTAATTTATTGGATTCATCTTACCAGGTATTACGTACTGACAATGTAACACTGGTTCCATATCAAGATGTCACTGCTTAGACATCCAAACAGGTTTCCTAAGAGAGTACATGATGACATTCCACTGAGTGATGATTCCTCGATGCGGGGCCCTCTTACAGCAATTGCACCTTCGAGTGGTGTAATAGAAGCACCACTACCCATTAGGCAGTCGTTACCACTAGCACCACTAGAGATGGTTAGACACCAATTGAGGGCATTGCACAAGTTCCAGTGGTAGAGGCCTCAATTGTTTCAAGGAGAGACAGATTCTCAGGCAGTTGCGGACTTGCAAGAGGATATGGCTAGGGTGTTCTTCCTAGTTGAGACACCGAAATATCAGATGGTTATCTTAGCTTCTAGTCTTCTCTAGTATGTAACCATGAGGATGGTCCACATAGTGATGAGGATTCAGTATGTCTATCATTTTCCGAGAAAGTACCATCGAGTAGTGTGTCAGCTTTATCTCTACATGTTGGGTAACAGTTACAACCAGTGATACTAGTAGAGGAAAAACATTTCTTCTACCTTACTTGAGTTTTAGAATTAGATAACACTCAGGTTCCTCAGTGATCCTAACTAACAGGTGGCTGTGGACTATATTGAGAAGGTGGCTAAGAGCTCTCTATAACATCTACAACTTTGGAAACACGACATGTCTGTAGCTGAGAAATTACCCAGGCATAACGATCACTCATGGTACTTTATGAATACGATATGATTAGTTATTTGGGGCTCCGACTTCCTAGCGTTGTGTGTTTAAGGACATCCAAGCAGTAACTATTCTTCTATTTATTCCTACCAATGTTAGGGTGCTAGAGAGATCGTTTGTGATTGAATGTTCTTGGCTAAGAAGATACAACAAGTGAATGTCTTTAGTGGGAAATAAGGAAAATGGCCCCAATCATAGAGACTTGGGGGTGTAAAAATATTTCTGGAAGATTAAGAGTAATGTAAAGTGGAAGGGAGTATATGCATATGGGCATGGATGGAGACCCAAGGACTCTATGAAAGATTCGATGAATGTCCAGTGGCTACTACTAGATTCTGTATTAATAGACATAGGTACAAATCATTTTTCATTCCACGAATCTTGTCAAAGACCAAGAGTTTCTTGTTATACCGCTGACTTGACCCTCATATCTTGAGATACAATTGGTACGAGACTCTATAATCACACTTACTCTGATGGTGTTATCTGACCCTTGAGGTGGTAGTTTCTGTTGGAACCTCTTTGTGACAACATCGAGGCCTTAATACGTTAGTATGGGTTTGGACTGGACATCTAAAGTTTGTACTCAGATTGATAGTATTAGGACAAAAGGATGGGTATTACCTACGATATTGGAATGGGATTTCCGTTGGTCTAAAAAAAAGGAAACCCAGGTGTCACAAGACAACCTCATATAAAGGATAGTGCATCTGATCACGCTTGAGTCGGCCATACCTACCCTAATGGCAGCGAGAGTTTTGTGTTCTCAGTTCCAAACATAATCCTTATGCCCCCAAGAAATGGAGAACTTTAGAGTTTCAGGAGGGGGACAATGTTTTCTTTTAAGACTCCAGTCATTGGGGACAACATAGATTTGGCCGAGGTGGAATGTTATCCCCAAGGTTTATCGGGCCATTTATAATACTTCAAATGATTGGAGAGATGGCATACCACTTTGCACTACCACCATAGTTGGAGTGGGGGAAGGACGTATTCCACTTATCCCAGCTGAGGAGATACGTGTGTGACCCTTCTCAAGTCATCGACCATGGAGAGATGGACATAGACGATGGGGTGACATTTATGGAGGTTCTAGTAGAGATTAAGTATCGACATGAGTGGGTCTATCATGGGTGGTCAATACCTCTAGTGCGTATTCACTGGAAGCACGACAACCTCCATGAGAGCATATGGGTGAAAGAGTCTCAGATCCGTTGTAACAGCCCGATATTTTTTGAAAAATATTTTTTTATGTCTTGTGTTGTACGCTACACCAAAAGGAGCTTGCACAACACGCATCCTTGACTTGCCTTGCATTACACGCAATCACAACCTTCCTCGATAGCGTGTGTAGTACGCAATACCGAGTTTCACTAAACAACGATATGCTATAAAAAATATTATTAAAACTAGCCGTTATGAATAGTAATAACCACTTTTTGAAATCCAGTAAATCTTATTTTTCAAAATGAACTTTATTTTTGGATTCGGAGTATCGAATTTAGCCTAAGGTGAAATTTTGGTACTTTTCGGATAACTTTCATATTCTGATGAATAGTGAAAATTACTAAATTATAATTAAAAACAACTTTTTTAATCGAAATAATTAATAGTGATAAATCATTAATTTGAGTGGTTTTAAAGTATATTTAGAAGATATTTTTACAATTTAATACAATGTTGGTCATTGGATGTAATTTCACATTTAAACTAGACATAAACAAGTGTCAATCTTTTGATAGATATTGTTTCTTAAAAACACGCTATTTGTTTTAACAGCGGGATTTAATTATAAAATTAATTAATGCAACTTTTATGTTATGAATTTGGTAAAATAGACTTTATTTTTGAATTTGGAATATGAAATATAGCTTGGGATGAAATTTTGGCATTGTTCTGAAAAACATCAATTTTTGATGAATAGTGAAACTACTAAGTGGTAGGTTAAAAACTGAATTTTGCATAAAACTTAATTTTACCGCTTCTGTGAATGGAATTTCGAAAATCCGAGAGACACGGTTAATATCAAGGACTAAAATGTGGTTCAATGAGATGAAAATAATTTTTTGGTGAATAGTAACTTTTTATTTTTTTTACCACGGTTAATAGTAAATAGGGTAACTAAGGGTAAATATGATATTAATATTACCCTAACACATGTCCTAATTCTATTGGACAAGTGTAATTCGGCCAAAAACAATCTTAGGAATAAAATATGACCATTTAGGCCCACTTGGATTAGATTAGGACATTTATTATTAATTTATTTAAAGAAGGGTTAAAATAGTTAAAATCAAAGTTTAATAAGGAAATCATTTATAATATGGGGTTATACATAAGATAAATTCGATTGTAAATATTCATTAGAAAGATAACAAGATTTCCTACATGATGGTATTTTATTTGTAATTTTTAGACATCAAATAATTTAATTTATTTATGACACAAAGATGATGCAGTAATTATCTTATTAATGAAATATTGACATAATTGATAATATAAATACCAAAATAAATGTAATTTAATACTTTTTATGAATTCCACTAATTTTGTAGGTTACTATGATATATTAATGTTGATTTAATCAACTTGGTTCGAACATATAATTCTGTTATGACTTTCACAAAAATCATATATCAAATGGTGTCAAAATTGACACAAAATAGTTTTTAAATTAAATATTATATTATTAATTGTTATTGTATTCCAAAAAATCTAAGGTTCGGCCAAATGACTTAGATAAGGATATATATATTAATAATAAACAATTTGGGGTTCGTTTGGCATGTTATAGTAAGTTTATTAACCATATAGTGAAAGAAAACAAAAAGACACGGTAAAAGTTAAATTATTTAACTTAGAGTTAAATCTAATTGATAAGGTTAAAATAAGAACCTAAACTTGTCTAAATCTTATTGGTTGATAGGATTTCGACCCATACCCATTTTAACTTCGAAATAAGACCCTTTGGAACCATTATAAACCGATTTTGACTTTAATATAAAATAATATTTTGAGATATTGCTAAGGTGCCCCTCTCCTCCCCTATAAAAGGACACCTCCTCCCCCTCCTCCTCACACCAATTTGAGCACTCAAGCTCGGCCAACCCCTGCCAATTTCTCCTCTCCACTTCCCTAGAAACATCCTAGAGGTTCTGGTCTTCCTCAAAGACCAATTTTAGTGCCCTAAGAGGAGGTCTCAAAGTGGCACTTCAAAGAAGAGGTAATTACCGTTACCAATTCTTTCATCTTTATTTCTTCTTCCACTTCTTCTTCTTAGGTTGTTTCATTATGAAGTAATAACATCAGTATCACTCATATACTGATATGTTATTATAAGTATGAAACAACCCTATTTCACCATCTATCCATCCTACGGAAAAAGAAATCACCGCGCGTGCGTACGTACGGAATACCGTCTCCACGCCGTGGTGTAATCTATTTTCCACCGCCACCTTACATGGATGGGTATAATGGTGTAATGAATAACTATACATAGTTATTACAACATCATATTGATTCTGATATATTGTATAATCCACTCCAATTCAATTCAATATTTATAGAAATGATATCATCGCTCGTGCGTACGTACGGAATACCGTCTCCACGACGCGATGAGATTCATTCTCCATGTTAACCATTTAAGAATGATTATAATGTATATATAAGAAATAATAATGAAATATATGACATTATAAAGCTACTGGATTTATGTATATATATACATATGTATGTCATCTACTTACTTCCATTTCAAGACAATAAGGAAAGGAAAACAGCGTTCATGCGTACGTACGGACTACCGTCTCCATGAACGGTGTTTTTCATTTTATTTATCTACCTATTATATATATATATACTGAATATATATGATATATAAATCATATTTTATATTCTGGAAGTAAGTAAATCATGATATAAGTAATAATGATGTCAAGAACAACAAGTCAAAACACCTACGATAAATGAAACGATTTTACCCAAAACGCTTCTTTAACATGGAATTTACAAAAGAACGGGTAATATAATGTCATAAGTGAACCATATATGATATCATAACAATGAATATGATTCTGTAATAAGTCAATAACATGATTTAAATCATTATACAGGAGGTTCGGACACTTACAAAGAAAGTCGGACCTAAGGTAAGGGAAATATCACAATCTCATTTTTATCCGAGATTGTTTATTCGTAAGTATTTACTGGGGTGTATTTTATCATCCACATCCATGTTCCCTCAATATGTAATATTATTTCCATCCACCTACAATTGTTTAAATCCAATTTTACCCTTCTATGAGTTTTTAGTAAAGGATATGAAAGGAATCTTTTTTTCGTTTTTCGTACGAGGTAGTTTTTGACTTTTCCGACAAAAGTACGAAGAATGTTTTTTTTAACTTATACGGCACGAACGGATTTATACTGTTTTATAAAGCCTTATTTTCATCAAGCTTCCTCTAAAAGATTTCATGACTATTTTCAATAAAATCTCTTTCTTTTAAAATTGCATGATGTTTTGTGAAAAGAAATTGATTTTGAAGAAGAAAGTATATTTTCCTCAAGAATTCAATTCAAGTGTTTTATCAAAATTATTTTCCATATAAGATAATAAAGGGTTCTGTTTCTATCCATATTTTTACATTGATTTGACTATGTTGTGATGAAATTATGTTTATGAATTCCTTTATCTTATATGAATGGTTTTATGATGTCATGTTGTTTAAGAATCCCATTTTTATTACATGGGTAATGCAATGATGTATGATTTATGATTTTGTGGCACACATAAGAAAGGATTCATTAAGAGATGGGTGGGACCTATATCTCCCTCCAATGCATTGGGTAAAGATTTCATATCTCATGAGATAGACCTGGCTGGAATGGTAGGTTATACCGGTTCAGTGAAACAGGACTGAAACGAGGATTACTCGATTCAGAAAGGGACTTTGTCCACTAAGATAGTCTTGGCAATGAGTCTTGACTAACAAGAAATGATTCTCTATGATTATGTATGTATGCCACAATGAGTAATGTTTTAAGTTATGATTTCATTTCACTACTATGATTTATTCCATGTTATGAAATTATGCTCTCTTTTGCAGGTTAAGATTTCCAAAAAAGTTATGTTCTTATGAAAATTATGTGATTGATATTTCTTTTGTTTACCCTTACTGAGAATTTGAGCTCACCCTTTTATGTTTTCTTTTCCCCAGGATATAAAGAAAGGTTTTAGGTAAAAAAAAAAGAATGACCTTTATTGGAGATATTGAAGAACTTTCACCACGATTAGAAGATTACGTTCCGAGTTTCCAAAGACACTAAACTATTACGATCCTTTAGTGTGTGTTTTTGTTATGTACTAAGTATTCCGCAAATGTAATGTAATGTCCATGTACGTCAGGATACGGGTCTCTACATCCGTGCTCAGTACCCAGATTTGATTCCTTAGTCAATGTTTTGGATTTCGGGAAATTAAAGCTCAATGGTGGGAAAGAATGTAATGTCCAGGAAATTATGTATAAATGTTTTTTATATGTAATTATTTTGAGACTTTGAAATCTGATGGCACGCGATTTAGAGGCCCTGGGTGCCTGAAATGATCCATCATTGTTTGGATAATCTTTAATTAGTGCATGTAAGAATTTTCCTAAAAATGTAGAATAACTCATAAACGGTTACATGGATCATAAATCTGAGGGCACTGTTGCGATTATGATGGCGACTTTACCATAGGAACAACTTCTGTTTTGTCGGCACGGGTCACCAGTGAATGTTAGTTTTTGGACATAAAAAATTAATTAAGTGAAAATTATTCTATTGTAAATTCCATATAATTTAAATGGTAACATGGATTGGAAATATTAGAGTACTGTTGGGTTCGTTGGAGTGTATTTAACTTAGGAAGAGCCTAACCTCTACCAGCGTGGGTCGAGGGTCACTGTTAATATTATTAAAAATATTTATTCGGGTATGTTCATTAAACATGTGAGAAGCATTTTCCAAGATTTGAACTGCTGCTCAGAATTGAAATTTGGGGACACAGTTGAACTCGTAGCACTTATATTCTCTTATGGTGACCATCACGTTGACCACAGTAGGTCAGGGGTGGATTTTATTTTTCCGGATTTTCGGGGGAGAGTTAAAAGAATAAAAATAAAATAAAACAACAAATTTCATTTTATTTTGTTGAAACCTCCATTATGAATACTTTGTGGTGGGGACCACACAATCTACTGTTTAATGTGAGTTAACCATTGGAATTTCCCCAATTAATCTGCAAACATTAATTTAATTAATGTTTCTACTTTAATTTAATTAATAATTTTAAATAAATTAATGTTGGATCCTCACCCTTTTGTTTTAGATCATTGGAAAATGTGAGAGAATGAGTGAACTCTGAAGAGAAACCCTATAATGAAGAACAAACCTCCGATGTGGATGACGCTCAAGCACGGATAAGAAGTGTATTGTAGAGCAATGAACACCGACGTTACCATCAACATCTTCCTTCTCATGACACCTCAACAGACCATCGAGGAAATGGATTAAATTTGAATTATTATTAAATATATTTTTCGATTCTTAATGTTCATAATTAAAAATGACGGTGGCCAAATAAAAATGGCCATCATTCCACACTTATACAATGACCATTCTCAATCATTCTTCGCGTGTTCTTCATGAGTTCTTCGACTCTAGAAAATTAACCACACTGAAAACATAATGTCTAATTGAGCGTGACATATGGACATAGAGATCTCAACCTGAGGATCATGAATAAGTAGATGTAAAATATTTTGGGAATGGAAGGAAGATGCAATGACGCGTGGAAAAAGGGAGGTGCACGTCCGTGATGACGGTAGAGTAGGAGGTCGTGGTTGTCCAGCAGTGACAATGCACCGGGGGGCTGCCAGCAGCCGATCGGTTGTGGTTCGAGCAGGCAGCGCACCGAAGGGTGGCTGACACCTGTCCAGCCGTGGGTTGAACATTCAACGCACCCGGAGAGCGGCCGAATCCTGACAGGCCCCAGGAGGACAGCGACATCGTCGCGCTGATTGGAGGAGAACCTATTGGTAATCCGGAGAGCCGTGACACACTGAGCAAGACCTTCCCCTTCAGGTCCCACATGAAAGAAGTCTTAATAGTCTATTGGACCATTCATGACTCTTGGTGGTGGGGGCACCTTTCCCCTTGGTGGCGGCAAGGACGGACCACACCCAGCCGAGCGGGCCACCTCGTGGCAGGCCACACCACTGTGGGCCCCGACCAACGGGCAAGGCCACCCCATAGCGGGTCGGGCCACCTCGGCCCTGTCTATCTGGGACCCCCTCATCCCTTCCCATCCATGAAAAACATGAGGTGGGCCAGCCCAGGTCGGATTAGGCCAGGTCGGTCCGACTAGGTCGGACCGTACCAGAGCCTTCCAGACCAAGTTTCACCTTTTTGGCCATATCTTGAAAATCAGGTGTCCGTTTGATTTAACATATGTAGTTCCAATTTCCTTGAATTGATATGGTCCTTTGGGTGTACTATATTTGATATTTGGAGAATGTTAGAGTATGTTCGGGTTCGAATGATCCTGAACCCCACCAGGCTCTCGGAGCTAAAACTGTTATAACTCACGGATCGGTCATCTGATTGATGAACTATATGTCACATTAAAACCATTAAGACATGGATGTCCTCTGGGATACTCCTTTTTGAATATTAGTGGATGTTGTGGTATGACTGATATCTCGAGGTACAGAATCTCCGGAACTTGAGCGCACTGGGTTCAAGTAAAACCTATGGCAGGATGCAACGTGATGAAAGAACATCAATCCTATGTGGGTCAGCATCTATATATCATGTGTGGGTCAGATCCTATGTGGGGCAGTGTTTAGCATTAATGTGAGGTTCAGTGCATACCGATCCAATTTGGGTCAGATCCTGTGTGGGTCAACGATTAGCGATCCATTGTGGGTCAGTGCATACTGATCTTGTGTGGGTTAGATCCTGGGTGGGTCAGCAGGGGTTAGTTACCTATCGATCCAGTGTGGGTCATTAGGGGTTAGTTAACTATCGATCCTATGTGGGTCCGCGGGGGTTAGTTATCCATCGATCATGTGTGGGTCAGTAGTAGTGCTTCTTAATAGAATAAGATGATCAATTTACCACTAAATATTTGTACTTCTTTAGATAAGTTATACCTTATTGTGAGCTGAGTCTTTTACATGTAAAGTAATTCAATCATTGTGTGTTACCTGTGTGGTATTAATATCTTTGCGGTGTTACATGTGTGGTATTTCAATCTTTTTGGTTTTACATTTGTGGTACTTCTAGATTCGTGGTGTTACATGTGTGGTACATCTACCTTCTTGGTATCGTCATCGTGGTGTTACCTGTGTGGTACTTCAATCTTTGTGGTGTTACCTGTGTGGTACTTCTAGCTTCATGGTGTTAAATATGTGTTACATATACCATTATAGTATCATCTACATGGTGTTACCTTTGTGGTACTTATGCTTTTGTGGTATCATCTTTGTGGTGTTACCTGTGTGGTACATCTCTCATTGTAGTGTTACCTGGGTTGTACATATAGCTGCGTGGTCTTACCTGTGTGGTAATTATACCTTCATGGTATCGTATTTGTAGTGTTACATGTGTGGTACTTCTATATTTGTGGTGTTACCTATATGGTACTTCTATCTTTTGGTGTGTTACCTGTGTGGTACTTCGATCTTCATGTTGTTACCTGTGCGGTACATCCATCATCATGGTGTTACCTGTGGGGTACTTCTATCTTCATGGTGTTACTTGTGGTGTAATTCTACCATTGTGGTATTGTATTTGTGGGGTTACATGTGTGGTAAATCTACCTTTGTTGTGTTACACGTCTAGTTCTTCTACATTCATGGGGTTACCTTTGTGGTGTTATCTTAGTTGTGTTACATGTGTGGTACTTATACCTTTGTGGAGTTACCTATCTGGAGTCCTTCCCTCATGTATGAGATGAGTATGTTTTGATAACTTAGGTATATGTATGGTCATATATATTTAATATCCACATTCCTATTTTAATCACATTCAATGTAATAATGAACAATGTTAATAATTTCTCATATTGACAAAAATTATATTCTTTATTCTATGAGTACAATAATTCTTTAAGTAGATCATGTATAAAGATAAACAGAAACACAAGTTCATTAAAATAAGCTACACAAAATAAATATCCTAATAATGATATTTCAAAAAAAAAATTATCTTTATATAGAATACTGATTTGAATAACCATTAGAATAACCTTTTATACATGTTCTATAAAATTCACAAGAATATTCATATCAACTCAGGTTCATATATATATATATATACGTATGTATATATGTGTATATTCTCCTCGATTAATCATTTCCTACCACCATCAGAATAAATAAATATCATTCATGGGAATAGTGAAATGATTCCTCAATTTGTATAGGTTAAATTAACTCCTTTTTTCATTTAATTTTTAATACAATATATCATCATTATGTAGAAACCTATTTTTTAAATCTCATAAAACATATTAAATTCACATAAAAAAATATTTATTATTATCATCATGAAAATATTGCCATTATTTAAAAAATAAGACATTTTTATAAAGAAATACAGTAAAATTTGGACATGGGAGGTCGACACACATTCAAGATAAATCACATTTCACTGGACAATTATATTTAATATTCTTTGATATTCATTATACCCCATCATATTTCATATTAGGAATTCCTATTATTTTAGGTGGATAAGGATTCAAAAGGGTTCAAAGGATAACAATCAAAGATGGATTTCATTAAGGATTCACATGTAACATATATTATAAATTGGTGAGTGGATCACTTAGTAGAGAAAAATATGATTTTGAGATAGAAAGTTTTGATAATGTGTGATGATTAGAGAGTTGAATGGAGATCTAGAAGGATTATATGATGACAGAAATGATCTTGAAAATATACAAGTTTTAAAAACAATAATGATTGTAATTCTAAGGGTTTAAATTGTTAATAAAAAATTTAACAGTGACTGGTAATCCCAAGTTCAATCAATTAGGATTATCACTCAACCAAAAAAATTATTATCATGTTAAAAATCATTCAAATTATTTTTATAAAAAAATTCCATAATTTATTAACAAATAAAATTCATACCAAAATAAATATTTTCCAACATGATTAAGTGTGTTAAAAAAGTGCATGTTATATGAATAAGAGAAAAAATGGAGAGATTAGAAATGTGTACAATAAGAAATAATTATATCCCTTAATGATCACATTTTTTTAGAAATAAATCATTATTGATGAAAACTAAAAAAATCAATAAAGATATATTGTTGTAGTTTTTTAATATGTTTATAAGTTTATATTTGTTTTATTGATGATTGAAGGCCCATATATTTATCAATATATTTTCATTGAACTTTGTAGAAGATGTTTGGTCGGTTAATATGCTGTTTTCAATTTTTTAATATCGTTATTTTAATGATATAACTGAAGAAGGGGAGATGATACTATCATTATAGTGAAATAAAAGATTCTTTTTCATCGTAAAATATTCATACTATTATTTAAATGAATGGTGGTATTTATTGTTTATGGGAGTGAATCATACAACATAGGAGAAATTTTTTAATGCATAATATTAATGCATAAATCATACTCAATATAATCCCTTTAGTGATTCATGTGGAGTTTTTTACAATGGACGATTAAATACATTTCCATGAATGTTTCTATTTATTATTTAATAGGGATCCCATATAAATCATTATGTTCCTAATTTATTATGTCGATGTGATATTGAAATAAATTATAAAAATAATTGACTTCAAAAGGTGTTTGGTTTTGATATGGAAATTTAAAGATAGATTTCATTTGTCATCATAATTGATGAATAAGCGTTAATGGTGATTGAATTATAAAATATCCTTATTCACTAATTAACACTACCTTATTGAATACTCATGTGGGACCCCAATACTCTTAGTAGTAGTTCCCTTTATAGTTAATATGGAATCCTCAAAGATAAAAATCTACAATAACGTAATATCTCTAAGAGTGAGGTGTTTATCAAGAACCATTTTCATTATGATAGAAGTTTTTACATTTAAATGTGATGGAACGTAACATCAAAAAAGCTAAAAAGGGATTGAAAAAAATAATGATTCCTTATTTACTCTCTCTCATTTCTAACTCAGTGATTAAAAAATACTAAATTACTATGTTGAATCTCCTCTTCTATTCATTCTATGTTATCAATCAGGAAATTTATTAAATATACCAAATGATTCCCCATCGCGACACCCGAATAATTAGTTGGGAAAATAATTAAGGTAAACTCATTAGGAATTTTATAGAAGCATGTTATTGAATCCATAGGAAGTAGGTAGTATTATATCAAGAAAATGAACATGCATACATAATTGAAGAAAAATTATGAAAATATGTTAGTCTTGCTCAATATCTCACAACAATCATAGTAACAATCATAGTAACATTCATTGAAACTAGAATTAAACCCAAAATTATTTTTAATCAATGTAAAATAATGTAATCTATGAAATATATTTATTATAAGATAATAAGATTAACACATAATTTTCCAATGGATGGAATGAGTAAATATGTCACCTAGTGTAATAGTAAATGAGTAAAAAGTACACATACTAGTGAAACTCAATAGTCTCAGTGAGAAAATACCCCCAAACATAATACACAACCCACTAAAAATCATTTTCAATAAATAAAAATTCATTTTACCCTATAAAATAAATATCATATTGCATTCATGTTTAATTTTTGACGTAACACAAAATGAAATTTCACATTATATTTTTCATCATCTATTTATCAATATATAAATTCATTTTCATAATTTCACTTATTTTAAATTGATAATTTTAATTATTAAAATTTCAAAACAATAAAATATATATCGTTACAAAAGATGTATAGTACAATCTTATACGTATCATTTTTAGCAAATTGGTAGATGTAATCATACATTAAAGATGAAAAATAAAAAAATGGTTTTTCTCTATTAGTAAATCATTTCACCCTAGGAAAAAATGGAATATCAAAAAATAGAAGAGATGAGATAAATATTAGGTGGTTTGGAGTTTTTTGAAATTCCATTCCACGAACAACTATTGTACATTTGATAACAAAAAAATATAAAAATTGGAATTTATATGACATAGATCACAATAAAAATAGTACTAAAAAATATTATTTTTAAAGTGATCAATGTGTAATGTTATTAATAATTTTCTATTTATGATAAAATAAATTATTCATTTAAAATAAAACTATAAAAATGAAGGAATTTGGAATTTTATATACATATAAAACAATAAAAAATTAAATATTTAATAATTTACTAGTATCCATTCAAAAACAGCTACAATTCAAAAATATCATAACTTATATGGGTTTGGTAGTAGTGATTCAGTGATGGAGACAATGCTTATGATATGTTATCAAATTTCCAAAAGGCATTTTTATAATTCTATTATGTTATTTGGGAAAAAAATTCATGATTTTTATTATTATGTGGTGTTTTTATTGGTGTATGGTTGCTACAAGTGGTTGAATTTCTTGTGATGAATTTGGTAAATGAAATGATTTATAATATTGAATTTATATTAAAATTTGGTTATTGTTTTTCATTACATTACATCTTATGTAAATATATAAAAAAATTGTGTTATTAATTTCTATTAATTCAATTTATATAGAAATCCCATTACTTATGATGAACCAAATGGTACCTTAGGATATCAGGTCTCCAGAAAAACTAGATATAATTTTGTATCTCGTAGATTTTTTTAAAATGTTTTTAGGTATTAAATTTTTAATCCTAATTTATTAAAATCATTTTGAACCTACAAAAATGTTTAATTAAAAAATTTTATATAGTTTAATATGCGGGATACAATTTTACATATGATTTTGTTTAAAATTCTAGTTCATCAGCTATTATTTAAAATTTTGCATTTTTAGAAATTATCACATATATTTATGGAAACTATTATATTCCTTTGGAAATTTTTATATATTTTTAAACAAGTTAATATGGGTTATTTTTCCATAGGATTTTGACTTACAGGATTTGGATGTATTCTAAAAAAAAATTAATCTACAATATAAACTCATATTGGATTTTCCATTTTTAAATGGAAGCTACCTTTGTTTTAAACTCTGGGACATTTTATATGATTTTATGGATTCTTATATGATTGAATCATCCCACCCACAACATAAAAAATTTATATTTCGATTATTGAATTGAATCCTCTGGGAAAAGAATTAGAGTGTTATGTTTCTATGGTTTTATATTATGAATACATATGTAAAAGTTTTTTGGAGGATAGAGATTGCATGAGGAGTGATTAATTAATAATTAATCCCCAATGTTTTGAGGATGGAAATAGTGATGATCCACTCTAGTTACTTTATGATACTCATCAAGGTTTTATTTAACAATAGGGAAATATTTTCCTGATATGACATTTTAATTTTAATGTAATATAAACTGGGATTTTTAATAGTTTTTGAGAAAATAGTGTAATTTATATTTCCACATAACCATTGAATTTTAATTTATATAAAATGAAATGAATTGTAGTTTATTAATGATTTATCCCTAATTTCAATTTTAATTTAGAAAAACTTTTTTTTTCTTTCGAGGTTGAAGTTGTGAATTTTTTTTTACTCAATAAATATTCCAAGTGTGTTTATTAATATGGAGGAGTGATGAACCAATTCCAAAGATGCCTTATATGAGAGGACCTTGTGATTAACTAGGGTCAATAATAATCTTGATTTAAAACCTCACATACAATATGTAACCCACATAAAATATCTTCTCCCCTTATATTATGTTGGACAAACATTGATACCAATGAAACAAATAAACATTTTAGGCTCATAAGGCTCCCCCTCAAGCTGAACATAACCATGTAAAATATGTAAAAATATAGAATAAAATAAAAATTTTCCTCCATTTGGATAATGGAGGCCTTGGTGTTCATTTATAGATAAAAATAATAATGATATAATACATAAATTTTGTTTTGGGGATCATATCCTACAAAACTATTTATATGGTTTCTGAAAAATCAAGATGTACAACTAGTGTTGAGGAATGAAATCAAAAGTGTATGTGAGTATTAGTCATTTGAGACTTTTGATTATGGTTGAAGAATGGAAAACAAGGTTAATTTCATGAATCTTGAATATATGACCATCACTTAGAAAAAATTAAACAAATCATTGATTAATATAATGGGGATCCGTAATAACAACCCCAAAGTAGAAATACCTATATTTAAATAATTTATATCTTATTTTTTAATTTATGACTAGGTGTATACATTTTTTAGACCCTAAATAAATAATATTGTGTATAAAATCATTAAAAATCTGTATTTATTTTTATTTCAATAAAAATGATATTTAAAAATTAATTTAAATTCTCAAATTATCAATTGTAATTTTTTTATATATTTATTATTTATTGTTAAATTATTTTCCTTTAATCTAATATTGATGTCTCTTATGTCTTCCTAGATCTTTATTAGGATACCTAGTTTTTATTTTTTTATTAACTATTTATAAATTTTGGTTCCTAAAACACAATGTTAGATTTATTTTTATTTTTGTATTATTTATGGATTGATTAATCAGATGGTTGTGTGTGTGATCACCTTTCATGCCAGTGTGTGTTAAAACTGGATAAAAAATTGAAGATGACATTAATTTCTTAACAAATACATTGGTTTTCAAATAGGCTATATTTTCTTATTTTTTATTCTTTTTTTACTGATTGATATTTCAAACATGGTCCTTTTTATTTATCCAGGGTTTGGAGTTCTTTTCTGTGGGTGAATAGTTTCTGCATGTTTTCAAAAAATCATGCAAACTAAATAGGTAATAATGAATGAAATATATGGTCTATTGGAAAAGCAAATACAGTCTAGAAAATCTCATGATAAATCAATTAAAACCAAGGGAATATTCAAGCTACATTAAATTTTTATATTTTCCAAAATGTGAAATCAAACCGTCATGAACTTAAAATTACAAAAAGAAATTGATGTTCAACATTATTTTTCTATCAAAACAATAAATATTACCACATTATCATAGAATTATAAACCTATGGGTGATCATATAATATTATGTTGGTTCTAATAATTAAGTATTTATCATTATTGGAGTCATTTATCTTTTTATCTAGGAATATGAAGGTGAATCTTTCCTATCACCTTCATAGTAATATCTTATAAATTTTGGAAAAAAACCAATTCTTGTGTTTTATTTCATAGACCTCATGTTTTTGGGGTGTTTTGATGGGACTTTTCTTAAAAAACATCACAATAGTGTTCTAATAGTCCAAACATATATGGGTGTGATGTTTTTTATTCATGGATTTATTTTTTGAGTTAACTATTTTATCATCAATTCACTTATTTAAATTAAATGATAGTATGGTTATAAATTCAATTACTTCTTTTATTTATGATAAATATTTTTAAAAAATATTATATTAAGATTTTATTAGTGTAATATTGTTTTGGGAAATGTTGGTGTAAGACATCCACAATGTTTTAAATAATATATCGTTCTATTTATTTTGTTTTAAAATGGATATTTTGATATGATATGACCTTGAATAAGGTTTTTTGTTAAGATGAGTTGATGAGTTCACTTTTGCATTGATAAAACAAACATTTTTTGGAAAATTATTTTCAAAAATAAATGTGGAATAATGTGGGAATAATATTAGTATGAGTTTGAATGTGTCCATCATGGATATGTTAAATTATATGTTTGTATGAATTTGAGTACATAATTCAAAATATGGGTTTGTAGATTTATCTTGTTGGGATAACTTGGTTTTGAATAGATGGCTGTATTTTATAGATTTATAGAATTTCATAGGTCAACTTGGTTGAGTTATGAATTAGGTTAATAATTTGGACCCCGGAAGGGAGGGAATAGTTTATTTCACAATTGAGGTGATTTATAAAAATGTATTGTGATACGTTTTGTGGGTTTACTTATTGAGATGATAGCTATAAAATAATATATTTTTTATGTTAGATTCATTAGGTGTAATGTAATAGAGTTATTTATATATTTTTTAAATTCCCACTTTTTTATAGATTTTGAGCTATTATATATATATATATATGGTTTGTTGTGATGTCTATAGGGTTATCATATAGTGATGATAAATTCACACCCATGCATGTTTATCTCAGTTAACAAATATATGGTGTTCGTTATACTAATGGTATATATAGGGAAACCATCATCACTAGTATAGTATCCTAATGTTGTGGTAATTCGAGATAGAGATGGGTTCTCATATAGAGAAGTATTTTGGTGTGTTCTCGTTTTTTTCATTTCTTCCATTTTGAGTATCTTGAAATTGTTTTATTATTTAAATATATTGTTTGTAGTTTCTTAACTATATCCTTGATATGAATTTTTTTCCATAATTCTACCTTTTCTTTCTTATAAATCATATTATTATTTAATATGATTTCTTTAAATATATGATATATCATAAAAATGGTATATTACCATATAATTACATTTTTGAAATAAGTAATTTATTTCAAAAAATATTTTATTTCGGGATACATAATTTGTATAATGGATTTCAGATCTTTTCCAAGCTGTCAAGATAGGTTGAGATGACATAAATTGTATTAGTTTGGTTAGAGAAAACAATAGGGTGGTTGTAATTGAGTTATTATGTTATTGGGATTGATTATATTGGATAGAAAACATCCATCAACCTCATTTTAAAAAAAATACAATTTTATAGAGTAGTCTAGGTATGAAAAGTGTTTCTAAGCATATCTACTTGTGTTGTAAATATTGACTCAAAGAGTTTATTTGGGAGATGTTTAGAATATAATAATTTTATTGATAAATAATTATATGTTTTTGATATTTTAAATAGGATATGAATCCTCCCACAAGTAGTATATCCCTATAGATGATTAATTGGATAAATATTTACATAGTTTGGTATGTAGTATTTAATTATATTTCGAATATATAAATAATATTCAAAATTAGTCGAAATGAATTTCATATTTGATTTAATATATTTTTGGATACATTTTTTAGTTTTTAATAGGTTTATAGTAGTTTTGGGGAAATCTATAATTTGAATGGTAGTTAGAATTGATCATCCTAAGGAAACTGTTAGAGTTCTTGTGATAAATTTAATACTTCTTAGTGTGATGCTTAAAGTTCATAAGTTGAATTTTATATTCATATCGAGATTTTATGAAAGATAAATGTGTTATTTGGTCTTCATAATGATAACCTATGTTCTACATATCGAGAAAATCCCAACATATAATGGTGAAATAAAAATCATCTTGTTTGAAATTATTGTTGGTAAAAGGATTTCATATTAAGTTAGTATGACTTCAAATTCAAATGGTGAGTTTGAAATTTTCGATGGTGAGATTTCATGATGTTTTGTAAACATAAATATATATTTAAAGAAACAATTACAATATTATTAAAATATAACCCTATGTTATTTATTATACAACTCGATACATGTGTTTTTTATTAGTTATAAATGAATAACAAATTAAATTACGAGTTGGTGTATTTTTTGTATTATTATTCACGTCACTATGATGTTTCATTCGTGGTGGTGGAATAATTCAACATATTTTAGTTGAGGGTGAATATTTCATCACAAAATCACACATACATTTATGTTTTGATATATCCATGTATATATAATGATAGATCCATTACAAAAATATATTAATAAGGAATATAATAGAATTGGTTTAGTTCAATAAAAAGGTAAAATAAGTTGGGAATTTGAATTTAAATTTGGAAATAAATATAATATAATATTCTAATGTTCTCTGTGAAAAATAAGATTATGGCCATCCATGCATATTTTTTTAAGATGATCTGAGTACAGTGTGTTTTAGAAATCAAAGTTATTAGGTCATAGAAGAGTGGATTAATTGAGTAGATTATTCTAAAGAGATATGGAGTTTTCTAAATTTTACAATTTAAATAGTTAAGGAGAATAAGAGGAATGAAATAATATAATAATGATACATTCATGTAGAAGAAGTAGAGAAATATGAAACTATTTTTTGTTTGTGATCATCACAACCATTAAATGTGTTGATAATAAAAAATTAAAATTAATAGATTCTATAGTAGTGAAGAATATGTTTGTGATAAAATTTAAATATCCATGATGAAATCATCAAAGGATAAGGATAATAACTTCCATTAAAAAATAAGTCACTACTGCAACATGATTGATACGTGAAGAAATGAAAAATTCTTATGTAGGAAGATAACACTACTAATTAAATTTAAATAAGAGATCAAGGATATATCCCACTAAGGATCTTCCATTTTTATTCTGAGATGTGAATCTTTTATTTTTAGTTTCCCTATTTAATAGTTTTAAAGAGTGTGTATGTCTAGAAGTGAAACCAACCACTCTAATAATTTTTGCAGGTATATTTCTTATCATATCCTCAAAAAGAGAAATAAACCAATGGACACTTATTCTCCCATTCCCCAGTAAATGAATCTTTTCTATTCTATGGCACAGTAATCACTTCATTAGTGTGGGTATGGATCATTATTATGGCATATATCATCCCAATAAGATTTTGTTATTATTATATTATTTTATTACATAATAATTGTTAAATTTTTACATGATAACCTTTTTCCTATATTTATTCTTTTCATCATATTGATGAAATTGTTATTTTCTATGTAATGGTATCATAAATATAATAATATATTATTTTTTCAATATATTGTCAAAGAAAAATATAAATCAGAGAGAGATTTTGTGATATTTCTCTAGCTCGATGATCGCACCGTTGGACCCCTCCCATTCGGAAGGGGGACAGGGAAGCATTGCATGAATCCTATCTTAAGGCATGGATGTGTTCCTTCTACCCTTTTCCAAAACCTAATTATCTACCACCATTTATTTCCATCTCGTTTTTTCAGAATGGCCTATATATCTTTAAGGTCACACCTAAAATTTTGATTTCATCCTCATAATTCAACAAAGATCTAGGTCATCTCGATCTAACGCTGGTATCATGATTCAAGTCTCACCAGCCTTCAGTTGATACTTTTGATAGGTTTTTGTTTTGTTCATAGGGTATTCTAGAATGATCAATCATCAGCCATATGGAATAGCGGAATATCTTGATATATTTTTGTTCTATGGAGGATTTAATTCTTCCTATTATATATCTCTATAGAGTTTTTAAATAAATCCCCGTTAACTTTATTATTGGACCTACAACATTCACATTAATAGGGACACTCCTACAAAAAACTATTTGGGTATGTCTCTATGACCTACCAAAGACCTTCCAAAAAACCATAATATTCAGTTTGTTAGGAAATACGTGGGGTCTCAATCTATGTTCCCATAACATAATGAAAATAGTTTTCCACTCAATCTCTCCCCCCATTTAAGTTGAGTAGGATTCCTCCAAGAGGCATGTGGATTAGATTTCGATCCCTATTGGGGGATAATTCATATGTAAACAAGCCATATTTTAAACCATGGAAGAAATTCTATTTGTTATTCTCTCGCTTGGTTCACCAGTCTTCTTCATGTTGCATTGTGGATCAAGAGGTTCTTAGGGTTTTTAGTATGATATAAAATGGAGATGTGAAGGCCTCTTATATGGACCAGGATGAGCATGGTGGATAATTTCTTCCTCATGTGGATGTGAGTCATAGGAATGCTAATCCTAAAATCCTTAATGTCTTCAATCGTTCGAGGAATGATTTTTCTATCCATAATACAGTTAGTGAGCCTTCTCAACTTGTGGAAGGCTTCACAGTGAATGTGGCATTATATCCTAGTTCCACTATGAAATCTCTATCCTTTGTTATGACATTGTTCTCTGAGAGTCTCTAAACTTCTTGATAAGTGTTGCATATATCCAAAAATAATGGTCATACTAGTAGTGAGGTGAATCACTTGAAGGGGTTATAGGAATGTAAAAATTCATTGGATCAGTCCCACTATATAAAAAAGCTTAATGTAAACATGCTTGGAAATTGATTTGATGCATTGTGAAATCAAGAGGTGACTCTAGACATTGGTGATCAAGATCATGTTGAGCATCTCAAGGAGGATTAGAGTTTACCTTGGAATTTTATAAGAAATGAAGTATGATGTCTAGTTTTTGTTTAGAGTATAAGGGATGAACACAGTATAGGGGTTTATAAACTATGAAAAAATTAAGGGGAGGGATGATTCATGTGACTCTAGAGGTATCATTATGGTAAAAGAGATGTCTACAAAAAGGGTGGAGGAATATTCATAACATTCATTTCCAATGTAGACCATATGATACGAGAAGATAAGAAATAGGGAGATGATGGGAATATCTTTTTCCACCGAGCATAGTACCTTTGATGATTCTTCAATCAAAATTGAGAAGAAAGATGTGGGAATAGAGATTATGTCTGCTGAAACCGAGAAACTATATGATATTCCTAGAGTATAAGATTATATGAATAGAGATGCATTTCCTGTTATAGTAATCCTTTTAAAGGGTGTCTTGACTTTGTTGGATATATGTGTGGATAATTATTTAAATTGGAATCCTTTAGATTTACTTATGCATTCAGAGGAAGAAATAGTGGCATAAGCTCTTGACATCAATGCCACAGAAGAGAAGGTAGTGAATTTGATAGAAATGATGATTTGAGTTGATATAAATGGGGAGTAGAGTGCCAGGATCAACAATAAAGGCCTTATATTTACTAGAGGAGTCAAATAAGTGAATTTATCCAGAGAAGAGTACATATAAACCCTGGAAAAACTAGCTAATCATTTTTAATTCCATTTAAAAGAAGATTCGAGAACAATGGAAACATCAATCTCCTTGAAATTATTTACGATTAATGAAGATAAAAGACTGAATATATTATTAATTAGATTTTTATGTCTTATAGTGTCTTTCAACCTGGATAAACAAATTTAGTTTCTCACATTCTTCCTCAATTGTTTTCTGATAATAAAAAATTTAAATTTGCAATCATTCAAATGTTGTTTTTTGATCTTGTAAATGATTATATGTGTGTATGTAAACAATGTTTATGCTGGACTTTATGTAGTAGTAGAGTTATTATTCCCCAATGTGATTAAATACCTAAATGGTAGTATTGTTTTAAAACAATAATATGCATTGAATCGTATTAAAGAAAAATGGACAAATAACCCTCAGAATTAATTTTTTCTAAAACTAAATTATTTATTTCATGATATATATTTAATTTAATGTTTAAATTTTTTCATTATGAAAATCATAATTATTTTTGAAATATAAATATCTTATAAGACCAGTATTCTTGTTACAGTAACAATTTTTATCCTCGTATATTTATAATTTAATGAAACCCAATATGTTAACATAATTTTTTTTTATTTGAACATTTAGTGAATATTGAATATAATTTTAATACGTGGATGCTATAATTTTTATCTAATATTTTAAATGTAAAATTTGATATATATTTAAATAATTACACATTTTTATTATATGATATAAGCATTGAAATCCAATGATCATTAATATAATGGTAAATGTGAAGTAAAATTGATAATATTATAAAGGGGATAGTCTATCATAATGTTTAATATGTTTTTAGATTACTAATTTTTTTATTTCAACTGTGGAAATAGAATGTATCAATATATGAAATTTTGAGAATGTTGGATTAAAATGATCACATATTGAGTATTCATGATGGGTAAAAAATACAAAATATTGAACATTATTACATAATGACATATAATATGGAGGTAATGTTGGTGTTAAATGGATTAATTATCTTATAAGTTAAAAATGAGACAATATATTTAATTTTTTTGGAACATAATAAAATTAATATATTGTTTAAACTGGTTAATTCATCATAAAATATTTTTTTGATATAAAACAATGTGTAATAGATATTAAATCTAGAAACTCTTGAATTAACATGAAATAAAGTGTGCATACAATTTATGCTTCATATGATGTTTAAATAGTTTTTTAAGTCGATAATGATTAGTTAATAATGATGTTATATAATTAAAAAATTCAATTATAAATTTTAATTATATTATCACTTTAAGATATTTTATATATGGTTTCAAAAAGGTATTTTCAACAGATGTATTATGAAGGGTTTTTTGGTAATTAGGAATGATAAAATATTTTACAAGTTACCTATAAACAAGATTTGGAAAATAAAAGTGATAAATTAAATCCCTAGGGATGATTTGAAATCTAGATATTTGGTTTTAGTTTTTTGATAATGATGAAATATTTTGAATTAATTGTTTGTAATTATAAAATGAAATGATAAAATTTGATGTAGTTATCATGTTTTCATTATATATTTTTTATTGAATTATTTTTGTTGTTTAAATTTATTTGATTTATTTTAAATTTGAAAAAATACAAAAAAGATGAAATTTGTGTTCTTTGTGGAAATGAAGTATCATGTGATGAGCATCAATGCACCTCTTAGTAAATGGGTGTCATGGGATTTAAATTGGACACCACACTAATTTATCATTTATATAGACAAATTTTATTACGAGATAATGATTTTTGATATGCTTAAATGCAATATAAAATTTGAAAGAAAATTTTCTTATTAAAAATATAACATTAAATGTAATTGTAATCATTTTCAGTCACATTTACATATCCATTTGTATCTTTTCATAGGTTATGGGGACAAAAATGTGATAATTTTGGTACATCTATTAAAATTATATTGAACTATTTTATTATCATATAAAAAATATAACAATTGGGGTTATAAATACATCCATAAGTATATATCTCCTTGAAATAGTATTCCTTCACTAGAATGTTTTTCCTAAATAGAGCCTATAGACCACCACCTGAAATAGAAGTTGAATTTCCAATTGACTTACTCCCACAAATTATTCTTATTTCTCCTCTATAAAATAAAATGGAACTAAATAAACAACTTATGCTGAATTTTTAATAAGAGTATTTAAAAATAAATGGAACTATTATTCCAAAGTACATCCCATTGGTCTATAATATATTTAATTAAAAATAAATAGATATGGTAAATTTTATCATTTTTTGACTATCGTAAACAAAATCATGTAAAGTTGAAAAATAATGTGCTATGTTAATTTATATTTTGATATCACATTTAAAAGAACCTTGGAGAATTTTCAAAATTATCTTGAAATCTGGATCCTACTAATACATATTCACTAATACAATTAATACAAAAATAATTTAGAAATCATTTCATCCATCATGAAAACATGGTCATTCCATATGTTCATATTAATATTCCACACATATTTGAGGAGATGATGAATCAAATCATTCTAAGATTACTAGAGGACCATTAACTTCTACTTTTAGTAAGTCATTAATAGTGTTTTGTTGTGAATATCACATGTGATTTAAAAAATGTATACCTTGATAAGAAAACATTTTTGTATGAACTAATTATATGTAGTTGTTGAATGTCACATGTAATTGAGTTATGGGGCTAATGAATCATGTAGTAAATAAAAATTTGTCTGTCTAGATACCAAAATGACCAATTATTTAATCAAATGACATAATTTTTTTTATATATTTCAAGTGACATTCAATCTTGAACTAGTTTTACAAATAAATTAAGTGCCGTGTGAATACCCCTCATTCCTGACCATTAAATCATTCCAAATTGATTGGGAGAAAATCAATTGAAATATACGAGATTAAAATTAAAACTTGTGTTTTCGATATAAAATTGTGATTCCTATTTTTTACCAACATTGTTTCTATATACCTACCAAAAAAATTGTATTGCCTTTTTATGTATTTAAATGATATAAAAGTTAATAAAAGACCTCATTTTTTGGACAGCTTTAATGAGAAATGTGGCAGCCCATGCATCTAAATTACATATATTTCAATAAGTGGAGGTAATGATAAGTGTATATCGGACACAATAATTAATAAATTGGAAGAACATTGGGATAAATTTATCATAGTAAAACAAGTAAGGATTGAACAGAAAATATTAGTGAAATTTTTTCATATATTACCAATGTTTGTAGTAAGTTTGGGGAATAGTTTTGGAGGGTTTTCCAATAACATTTCCATGACTCTTTGAAAGAATGATCCTATTTGGGTGATTGTTGATATACTCACAAATCATTCACACTGTATTCCTATCCAAGATACATAATCCATTATTGTATTTTAATGTTTCATGTCTATGAATTGATGTTTTTTTTATGGTATATAGTAATCTATAATCATTGGAAGAGATAATAAATTCCCTATATATTATATAGGTCATTTCAATAGGAATTCAAATCAATGTTGACCATAGAAATGGTGTACCATTATTAAATGGTTGGGTTGTTTGGATGATAAAATCAAACACATGAAGACATTCTATGAGAATGTGTAATTGAATTCAATTGCCTTTGAGATAACCATTTTCATTTGGATGAGTTTTAGTATGTAAATACTCATAAATGAAGTATTATTAAGTCACTATTTTTTGTATTCCATGGTTTGCCATGTCAATCTCCACTTATAGGGTAGTTCATAGTGGGACATTTATTTTGGGACTAATTCATAAACAAATAATACTGAAAATAATTTATTTATCAGGAAAATAAGGGAAACAATAGAATTTTACATGTAAAATTATTCATATCATTCTTGTAGTCTATTATCATTTATTTGTGATCATGTATTATTTTCTCTGTCTTTATGTATTTAGTACATCCACCCCAGATAATAGGTAACATTATCATCTTAATGGATAATTATATTCAAATAATAATGATAATATTATTGATATAACATATATTACAATGATTCACTTGTTATTTAGATCAATTAATTAGGTTTTTTATATGTCAAAACTATAGAATGATGAACCAGAACCCACTTATGTGACTTTTTTGGGGTTTCATAACTCTAAAACTGAATATATAATTTATCAACATCATTATTTAAATAATAACGTAAAATACATTATATTAATAAGAATACATTATTTTTTTAGGTTGGTGAATGATTTTGGAAAATCAAATATGATTCTAATATAATCATGTATTGAAGAATTGCACATATGATCAGCTGTATGTTTTGGGAAAACAATGTGTCCCTATGGATGGTTTGCATTTTGAATGATTTCATGTTTTCCAAATTAATTATCCATACAAAGAATGAATATTTTAAAATATCTAAAAATATTAAAACAAATTTTGATCCCTAAATTGGGGAAACCATGAATCATTTTCATCGATATGTTGAAAATGTTGTTTAAATAGTTATGGATACTGAAGACATACTGGTATAATGATATTCATTGATGATATAATAAGGTTGAGTACATGTCACCATTGGTGTGGAAAATGAAAATAAATAACTTGATATATATATATATATATCAATTATATAGATTTTATATTTATAAGATGATTTTATATACAGATAGTTTGGATTATTTAATGGGGTGCTTTGGTTTCCACATGTCTTGAAGGGAAAAAGAAATTAATTATGTAGAGGGTTCTCTGTTAAAACAAGTGGAATATAAAACTATCATGAAAAGAAATTTTTTGTGTTTATAGTAATCTATGACTGTAATTAAATGATACCAATTAATGATACAATGTTGTGTCATTCATGATATTATTTGATCATAGAACAATGAACATTGTTTTTACATTTTTGTTTTGTTTGTATAATATAGATGAATGGTAGAGGAATTGTTGAATAACTTTCAATGTTTTTTAATTCTATTATCTTGAAACAATTATTTACATAAAATTTAAATTTCATGATGTTTATTGATGAATTTTTTATAGTGATGTATGTTAGATTACATGGCCATGTATTTAGCCCACATTTTTTTCTACATGGTCTGATTTCATAACTATATAACCCTTTTAGATGAGAATGAAAACTGTGAAAGTAATATGTGATAAATATTTAACCACATGATCTTATAGAGGAAATATTTCGATAGGTCTTTAAATTTTTCTGTAGAGGAAGTGTTTTTGAAAAGTATTTCACATGGATCATGTGGTCGAGTGCACTATTTACATTCAACATTTATAGTTTCTATATGGTTTAAGTGATATTGGATTGGTATCTTCTAATTGTACATAAATGTTGTATGATGTTATAGTTCGTGTTCCATAGATAATAGTTTGAAAAATAATATTTCAATCATCATGACCATGGAGTGGAGTACATAGTTGAATGGTGTATTTTTTTCAACCATAAAATTTGTATGTGGTTTGATTATTTTATACACAAATGGTATATCATGAAGTGTTGAAAAGTTATTTTTAGGATCATTAATATAATCTACGTACATAACCAATAAATACGTCACCAACACATTCATATATAATTGAACATAGGTTAATGAATATTAGAAGTATGATTAGAAAAGTAATCATCCATGATTTAGGTTTTGGGGAGAGAGTACAAGTGGAAATATCCCTAAAGCAATTCATTGATGGTGGTATGCATATAAGGTGTATTAGAAATAATATTTTAAAGGATAATTATACCATGTCTTTTTCAATGTATTTTTTTTTCATGGGATGTGTGTTGAGGTTGGGTCAATGCAGTCGATACTATGAGGGTAGTCTGTAGAGGAGGATTCCAAGAATATGAAAATGCGCACTATGAAGAGTGGTGTATGGTTTATGTGGCTGAGTACATGATAGATAGTGTAATCTCTTGTAGATACATGACAAAGATCAATGAATGATCCAAGAAGTGTATCACATGGGCAAGTGGGATTTTACACACATGAGGAGGGTATCTTTTAGTGGTTGGTTTTGAAGTGGAGTACAGTTTATAAGAGGTGAACTATGTTGTGTGAATGGTGAGTTCATAGTGTTCAATGATAAGAAAGGATAATTTTCATAAGCTATATTCTAGAAGAACTTCTCACATGGATATTTTTTGTGTTAATCTAAAAATCAATGAGATATTTAGATGATTATGAAAAAATCATTTAAAAAGAATACGAAATAATATTAAAAGAAAAATTTGAGTGTCTCTTCTTCTAATTGAAATGAATGAATGTATTATGATCATAACAGTGTAAAATTATAAACATATGGATATGGAGGATATACTATAGTGACTGAGAGAAATATAATGACTCAAATATAAAATTATATATTTTCTTATTTCAAGAATTGAAAAAACAAAATATATAATGAATTAAAAAAATAAAACTTCAAACCATGATTAATATTTAAAATAGGATCTTCTACCGGATAAACATAATTAAAATGGTAGCTAAGCCGATTTTGAGTGACCATTAAGAAAAGTTTTATGCCTTAGTCTTAGTCCTCTTATGTGTTATGACCTAAATAAAATATTTCAATTGAATGAATTCCTAATACCTTTTATTTTCACAATTTCATAGAATTAGTAAATAATTAAACTAAAAAAACTCATGAATTTACCAACAATTAGAAAATTTCATTCTAAAAAACTGCATAACACATAAAAATTCTTCAATATTTCTCATCAACTCAACACATAAGATATCCTTATGAAACATATTACATTGTAATTTTAAAAATAACATTTTTAAGTGGTATCATAATAAATTGCTGATCTTGGATACTCTATAAGGGAAAATAAAAGATATAAAAATGGATAACAAAAGTGAGTATAAAAAGTGTATATGGGTAAAATAATGATACATAATAAAAACATTTCCAAAAGATAATAAATCAAAAAACATGTCATATATCATGTAATAATATTTAAAATGAATCAAAATTGGGTGGAAACATTATTTTACCAGACTGAGCCAGAATAATGAGTCTCAGATAATAGGAATGAAGGATTAACAATCATAAAAATGATGATTTTTATCCTTTTGAACATGGATACTACTAAACGATTCCACCAAAAAACTATGAGTAGAGATACACAGTATCACACAAACATGTTTGGATCTAAGATACATTATATCCAATTTAAAAAAACATTTCTTTCTCATTACATATAATTTGATAAAAAATTAACTACAGTGAGATAACCATCCATCCTCTATCATAAAAATATATGTGTTTTGCATGAAATCAATAACTTATCACATGATAAGGTCCCCATGGAATTATAATGGGTTATATAAAACATTAAAAATTATGATCATTCAATATTATAGCATAGAGAACCCATGGAATCAAAATTGTGTTTATTCAAAAAATCATAAACATACCATTAATGTAAAATGGTTTTCAATAGTTTTCATTTATGTACATCATTATAAATTTCACAAATAATAATAACAATATAACCCCATGGAAAATAAATCATAATTAATTGAATTCATTTAATTTTCTATTTTAATACCATTTAATCAATATGATAAAGAATATGTATTTACACTATATAGATAAAGGGTATATTATAGATGGAATAACTTTTCCCATTTTATCAATATATGAAATCAAGAGGATTACCATTCCATTAAAGGAATCCATAACATGATATTCATATATTAACGGTATATAAAGAAATAAAATTTTTATACCCAAACATCAATTAATCAATACAAATGAAGTGGTGTATAATTCCTTTAGTAATGGAGCTAAAAATATAATATTTCGTTATAAATAAGTTATATGATATCATTTGATAAATAACATTGATAAAACATAATTATAACAATGTAATTTGAATTAAAAGAAAAATCAATTTTTAAGAGTTTATGAAATAAACTCACTCTGGAAGTAAGAAATATATTAAATCATTTGAATTAATTTTAGAAGAACTATATTATAATACTAGAGTAAAAATTATTTCTTTTATGATACAAGAAAACATATAGTTGTCTCACATAAATTAACAAATATGAATAAAAGTTAAATTTACATGAAAACAAAAATAATTAGTTTTAAAAAAAATGTCCCTTAAAGATAATTTAACCTTATTTTTTATCTAAGAATTTAAAATGATATTAATGTATTTCTATATTAAATTTTTAAAATTTTAAATAGATATAGCGATGTCCCCAGAAATATGGAGTATATCATAAATGAAATTTCCCATTTCATTAATCCTTTTCTTATAACTTCTTCGCTTTATAATATTTTAAGAAATATTGTTTAAATAATGGTGATGAGAAAATAAAAATAGACATGTATTACAAGAATTCATTTAAAATTATTGTCATCTTATACTAAATTTCATTGAAAAATCTTTGAATGAGATTCCCTTTGTGACATTTCACAATTTCAAAATGTGGTTTGAAATAACAAACCTAATGGCTAGAGTGAAATTCATTACGAAACCTTCAAAGGAGAAAAATTATAAAATAGAATAAAAATTATCATTAATATGAGGTATTTAATCAATAAATTATCAACAAATTACCACATAAATTACATAAAATATATTAAGAGTATAATATAAAACACTTCTTGAGTAGATGAATTTAATAAGAAAACACATTACAATCAAAGAAATTTTTAGTCTATAGTATATGGAAACATGAAATCTATGTGGTTATATAAATGAAATTAAATAAATATACCAAAACTCATTATTTGGGTGTATAGAAACCACATAAATAATAAATTGGAGAATAACATTAAAACACATCTCAATGAACATGAATTGAGACAAATAATTCATTACGGCATAAGAAACATTACAAAATAAATCATCATTATATTGTTAGAGTTAGATTAAGATTGAAGTTGAAATATCATGAATAATAATAATAAATGATATTAAATATCTAATAATGTGTATATACACCATTTAAATAAAATTAGGTGCATAAAATATCACGTGTCTCAAGAAATGATGTCTTCAAATGAAATAAATAACTCGGTTAGAAAACATTATACAATTTCACTTGAAATTTCAATTAATTATATTATATTAATTATAATGATATAAAACATCCACAATCAAATTTATTTATTTTAGTAATGTTTATTTTATTATGTTTCCGTGGTTGTTTTTAAAATATAGTTTCTACTAATATTGGTCACCCGATATTTTTCAATTTCTTTTTTCAAGACACAATAAGTTTATTGAACATTGAAAATTGTAATAAAAAATTGTGTCATAATATCATTAATATAATATTATTATGTTTGATAATACTCCATTAGAACTTAATTTGTATAGTTAAATTGGATCATAATGAATGGACATAATTTTTAATATATACAATAATTTGTCTTTTTAGCCGTTAAATATACTATAAATAGATATTAATAACATTACATATGAAATGTATTATTTTTGCATTATATATAGTAATGTTTTTGTAAATAATCTATATTATATATAAAATATACTTTTATTTTCAATAATTTTAGTAATTATAGAAAATAATAGTTAATGACCATCTCATGGTCGAGGTAGTTTGGAATGGCAACCATCTAATTTTAAATGAAGGGAAAGGGAGTGTAAAAAATATATCATTATTTCAGATGGATTACAATTTTATATATATAATATTATATTAGATTATAAACATTTTTTACCTTCCATGAGTGGTGGTGAGGAAAAACTGAATGTGTCACATCATTGATGTGATAATCTATGCGCATACACTACAGACAATTCCTGATTTTATTAGTATATTGAGGAGAATATGTAATGGTTGTAACATTATTATAGTAACATATGAACATACGAGATTTGATTATTTTATTAGTATACTAATGTTATTATTTTCTTATAATGTAATGAATCATAATAAAATGTTAAACAAATGTGTTATTGATGTTGATAGCTCGAACTTCGTCTTGACGAAGGCCATATATTTGAGGGATGTAGGATAAGTTTATGTGACTATGGGAATTATAAAATTTAATGGAATAAATGTAGTGTAAATGTTGTTATAATTCAAAAATAATATTGTAATATATAAATAGTGAGAGTGAGCTCCATATTATAAATGAGAAGAAGGGTAATTTTAATGGAAAATAATGACATATAAGGGGTAAGATTGAGATAAAATGAATGTTAGGTGAAGGATAGTTTGTATTAAATGTTATTAATTCTACGAAATATGAAAAATTCTATAAGTTCTAAATTTCATGTTAATTTTTGGAATATCTAAACATCATAGATTAACTCTTTTAACACTTATTACTCTAAATTAAACAATAATCCTTCCACTATTCCTAAATATAGATTTATTGAATCTAAATTTGGTATTAATTTAACCTAATTCTATTTACTATTATGATTGAACTATCATTTTAATTAAACATAATAGTGTGAAAAAAATATTTTGTAGAAGAAACGATTTTAACCATTCTGTTCTTTTAATATTATAATAAATTGATTAACAATTAAATTACGCTTATTTTATTTTCATATATATTTTAAAGATAAAATAAACTATTAATTTAAAATAGATTAATTTTATTATAAAAATATATGTTACATAGAAAAGTATTTTTTAAAAAATAAATATTTTCCCAAGTTAACAAATATATAACATAGTAAAATAAATATTTATGCCTAATAAAGTGTAGATTATAATAGATAAATTTATACCACTGATTTATATTTTTGAATCTATTATATATTATTCAATAGAAAAATAATTCATTTAAAATACTAATATATTGTATATGAGATATTATTTTCGGATTGAGAAAGACCCTATCTTCTTGTATTTTCAAACCATGTATTTAGAAATCACAAGGGCATGGGTTACATCCTACCTTTCCCAAATGATTGTGCAAACATCCATCTAAGAGAAGAATAAAGAAGCACAAGGTATGATGTGGAGATACAAAATAAGGTGAATGCAGTAATGGAAGGGAAACATTATGAGTTCCATATCGATGATGGTGGTGTGATTCGGTTTAGAACGAGACTCTGTGTGCCTTCATCACCCGAGATAAAGAATTAGCTATTGGACAATGCACATAGATCAATAATCTATATCCATCCTAGTATTTCCAAGGTGTATCGTGATCTCTGAGAACACTTCTGGTGGGATAACATGAAGAAGGAAATTGAATAATAATTATCAAGGTGCTTGGTATGTCAGTAAGTTAATGTGGAGCGACAAAAGTCTAAAGGGATGATGATGTCATTCCCTATATCCATGAGGAAATGTGAAAATGTTACTGTGGACTTTGTCACGGGTCTCTCAATGTTGTCAAAGTTAAATAATGTGATATGGGTTGTCGTTGATCGACTCACCAAGACTTCCCATTTTATCACCATTCGGCAAGACCTTTTTCTTGAACAACTTGGAACGAAATATGTGAAGGATGTGGTGAGAAAACATGGAGATCCACTCTAAATTGTCCTTAACCGTGATCCATGGATCCCATATAAATTTTGGAGGATCCATCAACATTCATTGAGTACTGAATTAAATTTTATCATAGCCTATCATCCCCAAACCGATGGCCAATCTGAGAGGACTATTCCAAAGCATAAAGATATGCTAAGAGCCACCTCTATAGAATTCAATGGTGGATCGGATCAACATCTCCCATTTGTTGAGTTCTCATAAAACAATAGCTTCCTCTAGAGTATTCAGATGGATCTATATGAATCTCTTTATGGAAAGTGATGTAAAACTCCAACCTGTTGGGATGTAGTTGGACAAAGAATGTTACTTGGACCTGATCATGTTCAAGAGATCACTGAGAAGAAAAAGTGTTATGCTGACAATTATTGAAGGGACTTGTAGTTCTTCATTAGAGGTAATTTCTCCCTTTGAATATAACCATGGAAGAGAGTCATGCGAATTGGAATGAAAGGTGAGATAATCCCAATGTACAATTCCCCTTTGATATCCTTGTCAGCATAGGAGTCGTGGCCTATCAGTTTTCACTTCCACCGAATATGGCTCACGCTCATGATGTCTTTTACATATCACTCCTGAGGAAGTAAACACCTGATCCCTCACATGTACTAATCTCAGAGGTGGTACAGTAGGAAGATGATCTCTCTTATGAGGAGCAGCCAATAGAGATTCTTGGACTGGAGAGAAAAGGATCAACCCAACAAGACAACCAACCATGTCAAAGTGTTATTGATGAACCATATGTTTGCAGAAGCTACATGGGAACTGGAAGAGGTGATGATGGAGATTTACCATCACCTGATTGTATAAAACTAAATTTCGAGGGAGAAATTATATAAGGGTTAAACAATGTAACCACCCAATGTTTTATCTATGGAATTTACTTCATATAATTATCCCTTATTGTATAATCACAATAGGAATCACTGTAAAATATAAATATAATAAATATTATTTTACAATTAAACATAATTTTTCCACTTCTATGTTTTGAATTTCAATGAACTAACATTCACGGTTGTGTTCAAGATGATTTTTGGAGTCTAATTAAAGAAAAATCGTTTTTTTAATAGTAACATACCCTTATGCCTAATATCCTAACCTAATGAATAGAACTATGAGAATTATGAATAGTAAATTGCTCAAAATAATAGTAACCTTACCCATGAATAATTAAATTAAATTTAGGCATCTTAGAAACTGACAATTTGACCATAGTAAATGTTTTAGTATTTCAGTATGCCATAAATAATTAATTATAATAAAATAATTAATTTTAAAGGTAATTCATTTTCTTAAAATGTGTTCCTAAATTATCAAATATATGTTTTCTCATTTTTATATAATTTTATAAGACCTTAAATACTTTTTGAAAGCATTATAGAATCATTTTTAATTTATAAAACTGCATTTTACAAGTAAATTATGATTTTTATTATATATTTAATTAATCAAAACATAGGAAAATATCATAAAAATAAGAGGATGCATAAATATAAGACATGAAATGTTGCAATGCATAAAAATAAAACATCATGTACTAGTGGTTGACTACAACACATACTTGGGAACAAAGCTTGCATCTTGTTCAGATAATTTCACAATTACTCATGAGATTCATCACATTACCCACTATATTGGAGCGCTGTATAATTTCGGGCACACCCATGACATTAAGTCATTCATATTGCACCATATAATTCAGGGCTCACCCATCACATCATAAAATTTACATTATCATGCTTTCGACAGTCTACATATATCAAAAACAAAAAATAAATAACCCAGGAAAAGGAATGGGTTTCATCTCATAATAACACATTTAAAAAACATTGGGATACCAAAAGAAACAGGGAATAACATACAATTTAAAAGAACCATCAACCATGAATGAGAAGTAAAAGGTGTGTTCTTAAAAGAAGACATGTTTTGGAAAACATTTGGTTGGACATAAATACCAGTGAAAAACGTTTATATCCTAGAAATGGAAAGGCAATGATGAACTAAATATTTTTAAGGAGTAACCATACCTAAATTGGTCCAGAGAAAAGCCCAGAGATGGTACCTTCTTCCCATGCTCTTAAAGAAGGGATTTTTATATCCAGAGTTTACTAGATGAGGAATCAACTCTTTTTTTGTATTAATTAACCAAGATCATTTTTATTTATAAATAGTAATTATAATGTCAAGAGATTAGTTTCGAATGGTCATATTGACAAAAGGTTATATAACAGTTAAAACCCAACAAAATCACTTCAATAATTAATGGATATAATATTGTGGAGTATAAAATTAAATATCACACATATTTAGGTAAAAAATATTATACAAAAGTTCAGTTCGTTATAATCTTCCCCCCTTAAGAAATTTCATCCCCGAAATTTTAAATCATACCATAAGAAGAGAAAAGGGGTGGGTACTTCTTCCTCATAGACTCATCTGGTTCCTACATGGGTTCTTTGCTTTTTGGTTCCTCCATAACACCTTAACATGGTGGGTATACATGTTGCGTAGAACCTTGTCTCTTCGATCAAAGATTTTCACCAGCCGATCCACATAAGAGAGTTCATGTTCCAGTTGAACTACCTATGGATTTAGTATATGTGAAGGGTTATGTATGTACTTTTTTGAGAGGGGTGCGTGGAAGGAATCATGAAGTTGTGCCAGATTTGGATGATGTGAATGCCGATTGGCCACTTCTCATATGCAATTAAGGATTTCATAGGGGCCAATGTACCTAGGTATGAGCTTCCATTTCTTCCCAATACTCATGACTCGCTTCCAAGGTGACAGTCGAAGAATGACTTTGTCACCAAAATCAAAATTAAATCCCTTTTGATGGTTGTCGGCATAACACTTTTTCTAACTCTGAGTATCATTAATTTGTTGTTGGATTGCATTGACTTATTCTGTCTTCTCTTGCATGATATCAATCCCGAGAAGCTTTCTCCCACCAGCTTCATGCCATGAAGTAGGAGTTCTACATTACTTACCATATATAGCATCATTGTACGACATTTGAATGCTCGAGTGGAAGCTGGTGTGGTATGATAACTCAACTAAAGGGATATGTTGATCGCATCCACATCTAAATTCCATTGATCATGTTCTCAGCATATCTTCAATTGTATGAATTGTCATTTCACATTGGACATCAGTTTGGGGATGATTGCCAATAAAGAAATTCAATTTAGTACTTGTTGCATGATAATGACTTCCCCAGAATATTTATGTGAATCTTGGATCATGATTAGATACAATATAAAGTGGAACTCCATGAAGCCTTACCACTTCCTCCATGTAAATTCCAGCTAGTTGATCAAGTGATAAATCATCCTGAATGGGGATAAAATTGTAGTATTTATGAGATGGTCCATAATAACCCATATCATATTGTTTCCCTGGGAAGTTATCGGGAGACCAGTGATGATTTACATAGTGATATTGTCCCACTTCCAAGCTGGTATGGGTTGTGGTGGAAATACCTCTTTAAGAAGTGGTCACTCTGCCTTTACATGATGACATACCAGGAACCTTGAAGTGTAGTCAGAAATCTCCCTTTTCATATTATCCCGCCAATAATGTTCACGAAGGTCCCTATTAATTTTTTTGTTCCATTATGTATAGAGAATGTAGATCGATGATCATAATCCCTAAGCTCATTCTTTATTTCTGGAATAGATGGAACACATAGTCTTGTACAAAATTTCAGTGCACATTCTTGATCAATATTGAACTCAATAAACTTCCCATCCATCACAACCTCAAACTTCTTCTGTAACAAAGGATCTTATTTCTTTTCTTTGATGATCTTATCTAGTAACGACAGTTGATAAATCATTTGGGTTATCATTGATGATGTCCCATCCCCTATAATTCCCATGTTTATCTTTACTAGGACATTGATCAAAGGATCTCTTTGTATCCTAATCATGGAAAGAAAAACTGGGTCACTCCTACATAACTAATCAAAAAATTTGTTTTCTATTTTGGGATGATAATGAATTGAATAATCATAGTCTTTGAGAAGTTCTAATCATCTCCTCTATCTCTTGATCAATACATTTTGAGTGAAAATATACTTCAAACATTGATTTTCTGTGTATATATCTCATTTCTCCCCAGAAAGGCAGTGCCTCCATATATTCAGAGAAAAAACGATCGTAGCCAACTCCTGATCATGCGTTGGATTGTTCTAATCACGTTTCTCCAACTATCAAGATGCAAAAGCATTGAATTTTTCATTTTTCATGAGGACTCACCCAATACATTGCATATATGCATCACTAAAATCAATGAATTCTTCTCCACATGTGGGAAGAGTTATCATGGGTGTAGTAACCAATATCTTCTTCAGATCTTGGAATCATTCCTCACAATCTTCAGTCCAGATGAACATCAGCCCTTTTAGATTTAACTTTTTTAATGGATTAGAATGTCGTGAAAAGTTTATCACAAACCTCTTATAAAATAATGCTAATCCAAGGAAACAAAGAATCATAGTTATTATTGTAGGACGATGCCACTTCTCTATAACATTAGTGTTTTCAAGGACATATGTTATTCCTTCATTAGTAACAATGTTCCCCATGAAGGAAACTTGCTGTAAGCTGAATTCACACTTTTTGAACAACCCAAAAACCCTCTCCTTCCATAGTGTTTTCAGAATAACTCTTATATGATCGTCATGATCCTTGTGACTATTGGAATATATCAAAATATCATCAATAGAAACTACCACATATTTATCAAGATAGTTCTTAAAGACTCTATTCATCAAATCCATAAAAATAAAATGTGCATTATTTAGTCCAAAGAACATAAAAAAAATCATAATTCCCATATCTTGATCGGGAGGCAGTTTGTTGAATATCTTCTTTATTCACCCTCAATTGATGATAACAAGATTCTAGATCAATCATAGAGAAGAATTAAGGCACATAATGTTGGTTAAATAAGACTTCAATTCATGTAAGAGGGTATTTTTTCGTCACTATTACCCTGTTATGTTCTCTAAAATCAATGCATAGCTGTATCAATCCATCTCTCTTCTTGACAGAGAGAACATGTTCTCCCCATGAACACTCACTCGGTTGGATAAACCCCATTTCCAGAGGATCCTGGAGTTATTTCTTTAATTCTTCTAGCTCCACATTTTCCATCATATAGGCTGTCTTAAATATCGTATGAGACCCAGGTACGAGTTCAATGGAGAACTCCAGCTCTCTTTCTTGGGGAGGTCCGGGTAACTCCTCAGGAAATACATCAATGTATTCCTGGATGATGGGGAAATATTCAATCCATAGACTCTCATTTCCTCTATATTATTCACTAATCAAATCTATAAAGAAGTATATAGGATTTTCTTATAACCAATGATCTGGTTGAGATATCTCTCATTGGACGACAAATGCAGGGTTTACAATCAAGACTACTATGATTTTCTTATTTCAACCTTTGATCTTAGCATTATACATTGAGAGTTAGTCCATCCCAAGTATAATGTTTAATTCCATCATGGGAATGACTACATGATTTTATACATGATTTTTCTCACTAAACTAAATTCATGAAATTTTAGACACTAACGATGCTTGGATAATCCAACCAGGAGTCTTGGCTAATAACATAACTTTTATAAAATCGAGTGTTGATTATAAATTCGTTTCAAACATAGAGGAAATAATTTAATGATTAGAACTAGAATCAAAAATGAACTTTCTAGAATTTGGAGAATAATAAGAGTACCTTCTACAACATCATCTTGTGCTTCAAATTCAGCTGTAGTGATTAGAAAATCATGGCCTTGCTCCATTTTCCAATACTAAGGATGATGGTGATTCCATTCCACTTCCCTCAGATTTGGATAGTGATAGGAATAGTTCCCAAGTTTTCCATTCATATATAATTGGACACCAGGTAGGGACTGCACAATCTTCCCTTTTTCGTTAGTGTTGTGAATTTTTGGCTTCACCTCACTACGAAAATTCTGTGCGATAAGGCCATATCATCCATAGTTGAAGAATTTCCCACTCCTGAGAATGCAGTTCCTGGAATAGTTCATCACACATTTATTACATATGGGAAGTTTCACTTTCTTTCCTCCACTTCCCAGATCAATGCTCCTCCATATTAATGGTTCCATCGATATATTCTTTCCATTTTATTTATGAGACCATTGCATCCCAAAATAATCCAGTTTCACATTCATCGAACTTCGAACGATATCCTCATAACTATCATAATCTTGGTGGGCTTGATTAATCAGAAGATGAGGTCTTAGTCCATAGATGAATCTATCAACATTACCATTTGGATTCATGAAAAAAGATAGATGTGTAATGTGAAAGCCTTCTGACATTCACCTCGTAGCTTCCCACATATTCATTCTTCATCTTCTACTCCTCAAGAAACTCCTTCTCCAATTTTTTTCATATCAATCGAGAGAAATACATGTTGATGAAATCCCTTTGAACCCTTTCCACTCCATTTCTTTAACTGCCACTCTTGACCATGCATTTTTAATTAGTTCCCACTATTGATCAGCATCTACCTCTAAGAGATAAACTGGAAAGGTAACCTTCAATTGTTCAGAACTGTGGAGCCTAGATAATATCCTCTTGATAGAGTTGATCCATTGTTAAGCAATCAATGGGTTGGTAGATCCACTGGAGGTTGGTGGTTGCTGACACATAAATGATTCAACAGAAACATGTTACATTCACTGTGAGATTGGAATCTCAGTGTGATTCACGTTATATCCCATAACATGAGTTAATTGATTCATCATTTACATGAAAGATTCATTTCCTACTTCCATCAGAGGGCCATTAGCACATGGTCCTTTGGGGTCAAAATTTGCACAATTCCTCCTATTTCATACAATTTTATAAAAGAAAAAAACCATAGTGATAAAATTATTTTATTTATGAATCATTAAAACAAAAGAGATTTTATGTCTTAAAACTTCATACATTAATAAATTACATTTCTCTATAAATCATTCAGGATGATTCATTAAAAGAATATGATTAACAAAAAATATCCCCCGGGAGTGTCATAACAAAGTGTGCAGTAAGGCCCATTCTCATGTACCAGGATACCCCCGGTCAAACCTGAAACACCTTATCATTGTATTCACTACTATGTACATCTGTTCCAGAGCTACCTCTACCTGATCGTATCCATACATGGATTTATTTTCTTCATAATCCCAATACTCAATACTCAACAAAATACTAGTAAGTTTTACTATATTTAAACTTTTCTATATGATTATTCCTAATGGTATCATTGACTAATTTCCATAAATAAATAAAAATTCCTTTGATACCAACTATGGCTTCCCACCTTTTTATTACATAACTTTTCATTACATTTCACAAACAGAGGATCATTAATGCCTAGTGACTTGGAAATCGTGAACATAAAATATGAAAACAACATAAAACATTCTTCTAATCCACTTGTAAGAATTCATCATACATTTATACTATGTAAAATTTCTTCATCTAATAACCTGGAGGCATACATCATAGGAATGGGGGAACAGAAGGCCCAATATGGAAATAACGAGAATTAGTTAACCTGTGATATCAATAAGAACTTGATAAAAAACAAAAGATATGGCCAACCGAAAAAGAGGCATATCATAAGGAAAAGAAAATGAATCAAAAATTTAATATGAGGATATAACATTTCATTTATACGTTCATGAACATATCAACAAGGTTTATTCCCTATGTTTTCATAAAAACATTACCAAGTTTAATCACCAAGGTATCGTGATACTTTTCATCACTTGAAATTACATTTTTACGCAATTCATTGTAGTGCTATCAGGGAACACCCATAATATGCCTTTATTTTCTTGTGAACCACATAGATTATTATCAAACTGTAATGACCTGAATCTAGAGCCACTCAACTGGAACCCCATACACGGTTCGCCAAATGACCTCAAGCCCGTTTCCTCAAATGACAGAGGATAACGACAAGTAGTGAGGGCCTTGGTGTGTCAGTGGGGAAGTTATGCACTAATTTGGTGAAGTATGCCGCGGGAGGAAAATAACGATAAAAGAGCGGAAGTAGTAAACAACACACTACAACTGAAACTAACCAGCGGAAGCAATCTGTAATATAATAATGATGCATCATGACACAAGTGTATATGGAAATAAGTAAACAAAACAACGTGCTGAAATACAACTGAAACCCAAGTAGAAAAAGTAAATAGTAACACTAGTAGCATCGCGATCCTAAGATCGGTCCCATGCTCTCCAGCCCTAACCTACAATCAAGCACCTAAGGTAGAAGGGCCGCAATCCCTATCCACACCTGAAACTATATAACCTATTTGGGCCAAAAAGAAGGACCCAAACAGGGTGTGAAACTAATCCTTGTAGGAAACCACCAAAAGATCTATGCCCTACTGTCAGTTTGCAACATAAAAAAAGTAATGGAAATAAATGCATCAGATAAATAGGGGTACACTAAAGTAAACAATCCTACAATTATCCATTTACTTTTATTTATTAATATAATTCAAACATTTAATCATCATCCAAATAATCTATAAAATATCTGTATAGTCCAAAGACAGAGAAAGTAACATAATAGGTATCCCAACAGACTACCTAAACTACAAGTAGTATAATCCCAAGCTTGTTGTTTTTCTTGGTGGACTCGTCACAACCAACAAACAATATTTATTACACTAACCCTCTGGGTGTCTCACATGGGTAGGCCCTTATGGTCAAACATTCGAACAAAGGAAAAGACACTCTGAGGAAGCACTCAACTTCAATTCATCCTATGGTCTTGCTGTGATACTACAGACTCTATGAGAAGCACTTACGTCTAATATCCCTATTAGTCTCGATTTGATAATTATCAGACCCTCTAAGAGAACAAAAATTCAATCCCCCTTATGGTATCATAATGGTAATAATTAAACATGCCCTCTGTAGAAGCACTCAACGTCAATTCCCCCTGTGGTTTAACTACACCAGGTTCCCACAACCCTGAGAAAAAGCAATTGTACATAAATGATTCATAGCAACCCTAAGTATGTTCATCAAACTTCATTTTTTATATATACAATGCATAAAAAGCATATAAACATTAGGCAATACATTAAATCAACTATATCAAGGCAAGCAAGCAAGCAACCTGGTTTTCCTCACATGCAATCTATGCCAAAAGGTGATAAACAACCAAACAAGGGAAGAACCCATGGGGTGATCCTCAAACAAGATAACAATAATATATTAATCATCTAATAACCTAAATCATACATGAATACTAAGGTCGATAACAAAACTGGGTCAAAACCCAAACCTGAGATACCCGATACATGGGTACCGGACACTTTTTCGCCAAAAACTCAGGGACATTCAACGTAGGGAAACAAACCACCTACCTAGATCCCTGTAGATTTATATACTGGAACCTAGACCTATGAATCGTCCAAGAAGAGAGTAGATCTGATAAAACACCTAAAACATTCAACATCAGATAAATCACGCAAGATGAAGAATTAGGAAAGAAGGCCAATAAAGAACCAAGAACTCACCACTACGATTTTGTTGCAACTGACGGTGTTCGATTCGGATATCTGGTGACAGATTAGTGGTTCAAAAAAGATTTCGCCTCCTCGGACGCTCTGGGTGGAATAAGGCGATGAAGAAGAAGAAAACATGGTTAATTATCGACCTTGGTCCGATTAATGAAATTATAAGAAAAGTACACGACATGTATTTTTAGAGTACACGGTGCGTACCTTGGTTTTTCATACTCTGCATTAGGTGGCCTCCACGTCTCCCCACATGGCCATGTGTGTGGCTCGGACATGGCCAGCACACGACCTCATGCAGAAGAAATGTGCACGGCGTGTACTCTGAAAATATCCAGATTTTCCCCTTTTTCTCAAAAACGACCAGAAAAGGAAAACATACCTGAAAAGAAGGTCCGGGTTCTTACAAACTTCCCCCATAAATAATTTTTTCCCAGAATTTCCTAACGAGGCGTAGAAGAAGAACCCTTGAACAACTCCAGCCACTATGATCACATGTTGGCCTCCCTTTCCCAAGTCTTGTCCTGTACACGGTCGTGCTGCCATAGCAACCGTACCAGAGGGATATACCAGCCACGAAGTACCTTTTCACTATCTTCAAAAATACAAATACGATGCTCCTCGAACGATTCATCCTGCTCCATCTTAACCTCTTCAGGTTAAAAAACATTAGACGGGTCAGAGAAATAGCATAGAAGCTGAGAAACATGGAAGATGTCGTGCATAGCATGGTACCTCTAAGGTAATTACAACCTATAATAAACCAGCCCGACCCTCTATAGAACCTCAAATGGCCCAAAGTATCTCGGTGAAAGCTTTACCTGTCTCATAATCCTCTCATGTCCCAACCTCGGGGTAACACACAAGAAAACCTGATCTCCGACCTTGAAAACCAATGGTCATCTCCGCTGATCAGCATACGATTTTTGCTGAGACTATGCAGTAGCCATCCACTTCCGAATCAACTCCACATGTTCTTTTGTCTCTTAAACACGATGAGGTCCATGTACAGCTGCCCCTCCCGTCTCCATCCGACACAACGTTGATCGGCACAGCCTACCATACAAAGCCTCGTAAGGTGCAATCTGAATAGTTTCTTGAAACTATTATTATTGGAAAACACCACTAGAGGTATATCTTTATTACATGAACCTCCAAAATAAAGGACGCATGCTCGTAGCATGTCCTCCAGCTCTTGAATCATGCGCTCCGACTGGAAATCTGTCTGGGGATGGTAGGTTGTACTCAGAAGTACCTGTGTACCCAAAGCCCTCTATAGCCTTTTCTAGAAATGTGAAGAAATGTGGGCATCCCTATTAGAAATGATACTGTTTGGAAACCCATGATGTCGTACCACCTCACGAATGTAAAGCCTCCCAAGCTCATCCACACCGAAGGACTCCTTGATAGGTAAGAAATATGCAACCTTCGTGAGATTTTCCACTACAACCCAAACCATATCATTCCCTTGAGGCGATCTTGGTAACCCTGTCACTAATTCCATCGTGACATCATTCCATTTCCACTCAGGAATGGGTAACTACTGTAGAAGCCCTTCTGGTTGCTGATGCTCTACCTTCACCTACAGATAGGTGGAGCACCACATAACGAAACCAGCCACGTCCTTCTTTATACATGGCCACCAATACTGACGACGTAAATCTCGATACACCTTTGTGACACTAGGATGAACATCCCAAGATGAAGCATGAATCTCCCGCATTAGCTCCTCACGTATGTCTGCTGAAACCCATACGCAACCATGAAAACATAACACATCATCCTCACCCACTATCCACCCTAGGGTAGGGCCTCCATCTGACACACCCTCCTGTAGGACTGGGCCTTCAGGGTCTGATAGATGTCACATTCGAAGTCGTTCCAAAAGAGTGAAGGTAACAGATATAGAAGAAAGAACCATCTGTCCCTATCTGTTGTGCACCTCCAAATGCATCTCAGAGAACATTTCCATAAGCTGCCACTCACTGCTAGCATCCGGATCTGCCTGCAACTGAGTTCTCATGATTAGTGTATCTGCCACAACATTTCCCTTCCCAGGCATATAAGTATTCTTGAAGTCGAAAGACTGTAGGAATTCAAACCACCTATACTATCTCAGATTTATGTCACGCTACATGAAGATATACTTGAGGCTCTTGTGGTCAGTATTTACCACAAAATTCTCTCCGAGAAGATATTGTCTCCAACAATGCAAAGCATTAAAAACAACAGCCAACTATAGGTCGTGCGTAGAACAGTTCTTCTCATGTGGCCACAACTGCCGAGATCAATATACAACAAAAAATCCTCCTGAATAAGCACTGCTCCATGACCGATGCTAGATGCATCACAAAAAACTGTATAACTCATTCCCGGCTCTGGTAAAACTATAATCAGTGATGAAGTAAATCTCCCCTTAAGCTCTTAAAAGGATGAATTTCAGGTTCCTAACCAAATGTACTTTACACCTTTCTTTTTCAAGGCCATGAACGGTGCTGCCAAGCATGATAAGTCATGTATAAACCGCCTATAGTAATAAGCCATTCCTATGAAGCTTCGTACCTCGAAGATATTCTTTTGTTTCTCCCAGGTAACTACCTCTCTGACCTTCTATGGATCAACTGATACTCCTATCATTGAGATGACTTGACCCAGGAAGTGAATCTCGTCCATCTAGTAGTGGATCATAGAGAGCTTAGCATATAACTGACACTCTATCAGTTTACTCAATAGTTTCTCATGATGGGTAGCATAGTCGTGTCGAGTGTGAGAGTACAACAATATATCATCCCCGAAAACCACCACGAAAGAATACATGTAAGGATGGAAAACATTGTTCATCAGTACCCAAAAGACTGCTAGCACTTTCATGAGTCCGAACGGCATAACCAAATACTCGTACATACCATACATTCTCTGGAAAGCCGTAAGAGGTATATGTGATGGTCTGACATGAAAAAGATGATTTTTAGATCTCAAGTCGATCTTATAGAACACCCTGGCTCCTTGAAGCTAATCAAAAAGATCATCAATCCTCTGTAAGAGATATCGGTTCTTGACTGTTAACTGGTTTAGCTTCCGATAATCCACAAAAATCGGTAAAGTACCATCCACCTTCTTCAGAAATAAAACAGGAGAACCCTAAGGAGAAGTAGTGGGTTAGATAAAACCATTTTCTAGAAACTCAACCAACTGCTTCTTGAGCTCTTGTAACTTAGGCATTTCCATCCTATATGGAGGTATGGATACCTGTGCTACACCTGGAACATGATAAATAGTGATGTCTACCTCATTCTCTATAAGAAACCCTGAAAAGTCTTCTGGAAAGGCTTCCAAAAAACGATCAACCACTGGAGGATAATCTATCTGAGAAGTCCCCTGATCATCTAGATATAAACTAGCAATCTGGGCTGTAACACTGCCCTACCCATGATGCTCTGGTCCAGATCTTCTTTCCTGGACATCCCATTCACCTTTGTGATAAAATGATCTCCCCTATGGTGACGTGAGCTCACCCTACGACCATAGAAATCGACAAGGGCCTGAAAAGGAACTAGCCAATCCATTCTGAGAATGACATCACAACCTATCATCTCTAGGAAATAAAGATCCCACAAGAAGTGACACCCACCAAATTCTTGGGGAACTCCTTGAACTAATGCACAATAGCAGTTCTAAGTCCCAAGGGAGTGTCTAGTGTCATTATATCCTCATTAGTAAAGATATTAAGTCTATGTATCTCCACAGTGTGCACAGAAATAATGCTATGAGAAGCTCCTCTTTCGAATATTGAAGAAGATAAAAATGAGGCTACTAAGATCGTACCTCGCACTGTGGATGGTCCAGGATCCTGCTCATGATGAATCTTCTCTATCGCAAACGTCTGGCCAGCACCACGACCCTTTGTAGCAGCATGAGATCCCTGGGATGATCCTCCTTGTGCCAGAAAACTACGTCCACATCCTCTACCCTGGCCTGAACGACCTGTAGAACTCTATCCCCTAATCATCTATGGAACTGGTAAACCTGATCCTGTACTCAAAGTCGAAACTGATCCTCCTTCACTAGCCGCTGGTAGAAGAACCCTGAAAAACCACTGCAAGTTTCCCATCGTTCCGCAAGCTCGACACTCCACTGGGACCCTTGGGAACTGTGGCTTCTTATGCTCGTCCTTCCAAAACTATTAGTACACAACTTTGCTACCTGAAGGAACATCTCACTTCCTCGAGTCACCTAATGTAGACTCTCGGTGGTGCTTCCTTTTATTAGAAGGATGGGTACTAACTCTGGATATTGAACCGCCCTGGATCACTACTCTAGTGTCCCTTCGATTGCTTTCCGTGAACAACGCCTGGTTAACTATCAAAGAGAATGAAATCAGATGGAAGACATTCAACTGTGATCTAATCTCTAGTCTGAGGCCCTCCTTGAACTTCCTTTCTATTAACAGTTTTTCATTCCCCAGAATGAGAGTGAAACATTGTAACTCACTGAAATGGGAGGAATACTCCATAACTGATAGAGTACCCTGCTACAAGTTCATGAACTCTCTGGCTCTATCAACCCTCAGCATCACTGGGTAGAAGTAGTCATAGAACGCATGTTGTAACTCGTCCCAGGAAACTATCTGCTGATGCCCATCCTGAGAAACTGCATCCCACCATCCCTTGGATGAATCTCGCAGCATGTAAGTCGCGAGCTTCACCCATCTGTCTGGGGGTGTCTCGAATTGATCAAAGATAGAAACCATCGCTTCGAACCTAGATATAGCAGCTTGAGGTCCTCCATCCCCAGAGAATATGGGAGGATGATGCTGTTGGTAGACTCGTGTAAGCTATGCGATAGACTGGTCAGGTTGCTGAGCTCCGTGAATGGTCTATACGATCTCATGAATCCCTCACGGAACTGTGCATCTGCACTAGTATCCAAGATAATTGCATGTTCCATATCTCGCGTACGTTCATCATCAGATCCCTGATGTGCAACATGAGGACGTCTTGGCGGCATGACTCTGCATGGTCAAAAATCACACCTTTATTAACAACGAGAAAAGTTCCAACTTAACAGAGTGAAAACAGAAAATAAAAGGGAAAACTCTTAAAATGGGAAAAACAGGGAAACACGGCGTGTAGTCCTTATACACGGCGTGTCACATAATGATTTTACTTTGGCATGTACATCGGCCATGCTGGATCTGTAAACACAAACTACACTGCGTGTTCATACATATACAGGGCATGTACAATCATTTTTCTTCCTTCCCGTATACTCCTACATTACAAAGTCACACGGACTGTCCCACCCTAAGACTACACGACATGCCTATCCACTACATGGCGTGTCCTTAAGTTATTTTCCCCTGTCTGTGTCGTTAGTCACCTAGACCGGTACATGGAAAAAAACTACACGGTGTGTCAACAATGTACACGGCATGTCTTTATGGTTTTCCCCTGTCCATTTCGTTAGTCACATAGACTGGTACATGGAACAAAACTACACAGCCTGTCAACAAAGTACATGGCGTGTGTCCCTAATATCTTCCAACCCATGTATTCAGCTACACGGCTGGGTCATACATACCATTACTACACCGGGTGTCAACATGGTACATGACATGTTCTTCTTGAGATTCTCCCAGCCCATGTATTCAATTATGGGGCTGGATCACACGGAAGAAGAGTACATGGAGTGTACTTCATAATACATGGCATGTAACCATGAAATGTAGTTCTCCCTGAATAGATGAACACATGGCATGTGTTTATAAGGCCACACATCATGTAATCTGGGTTCCGGGGCAGTGGGCACAAAAATCTCCCCAAAACCACTGAGAGACACCGAAAACCAGCACCTATGTGTAAAATTATGATCTGTGGGGGGGCCATACTCCTTACGAATCAATACATGACATCATAGAAATGCATATAACAAGTAGACATTATGATAATCCCATGATCCGCCAAATTCTGACCCTCGAGGGACCATAAAACCTCTAAGATCAATTCATAGAGTCCATGCTAAATAAGTTGTAAGATAAACAACACCCTATAAACATATCAGGTATTTCTATCACATCAACTATCACAACAGAATGCATAATCTATCATGAAAAATATCATAATAGCATGCAATTTCTAATGCTCCCTAGATTTCATGGTAAAAGGCATGCCATGTGATTATTCTAACCAGTGCCTATATGATGCATGAGATGGCATAACTTCATCTCATCGGGTTGCAAATACATTTAACCACAATCATATAAACTGTAACAACAAAAAACATGTGAATCACCCAATGATGAAATATAATCAACTGTAACACTTACAAAAACTAAAAAGTGCAATTACGAGGTAGTATAGCTTTTCCCTATAAACGGGTTAATTACTCCTGGGCACAGTTAAGTACCAACTACCCATTCCTTTCTAACCCTATCTATTGTATCCAACTAGTAAGGAAATAAAAAAGAATGAACCTTCTATGATACCACTTTGTAATGACCCAAATCTGGATCTGCTCAACTGGTGCCCCGTACCCGGTTCACCACATGACCTCAAGCGTGTTTCCCCAAATGCCAGAGGGTGACGACTAGCATCGAGGGCCTTGGTGAGTCAGTGGGGAAACTATGAAATCATTTGGTAAAGTATGCAGCGGAAGGAAAATAACATAACAATATCAGAAGCAGCAAACATCACATGACAATTGAAACTGAACAACGGAAGCATTGTATAATATAATAATGATGCAGCATGAAACATGTTTCTATGGAAAGCAGTAAACAAAACAACATGCTGGAATACAAATTAAACCCATGTAACAAAAGTAAACAGTAACTCCAGCATCATCGCGAGCCTATGCTTTGTCCCATGCTCTCCACCTCTAACCAGTAATCAAGCCCCTGATGTAGAAGGGCCACAATCCCTATCCACACCTGCATCCATATAACCTGTTTGGGAGGAAAAGAAGGACCCAAAAAGGGTGTGAGACTAATACCTGTAGGAAACCACCAAAAGAACTGTGCCCTACTGTCAGTGAGAAACATAACAAAAGTTATGGAAATAAATGTAGCAGAGAAACAGGGGTGCACTAAAGTAAAAAATCCTACAATTATCCATTAAAATTTATTTATTAATTTAATTAAATCATTTAATCATATACCGATGAATCTAGAAAAAATCTCTATAGTCCAAAGATAGAGTAAGTAACACAACATGTATCCCAGCAGACTACCTAAACCAAAAGCAGTACAAACCCAAGATTGTTCATTGGCATGGTGGACTCGTCACAACCATCCAACAATAATTATTACACTGACCATGTGGGTGGCTCACGTGGGAAGGCCCTTATGGTCAAGCATTCGAACAAAGGCAAATAAACTCTGAGGAAGCACTCAACATCAATTCCCCCTATGGCCTTGTAACGATACTAAAGACTCTATGTGGAAGCACTTACGTCTAATTCACCCTTTAGTTACGATTCGATAATTATCAGACCCTCTAAGAGAGCAAAAATCCAATCCCCCTTATGGTCTCGTAATGGTAATAATTAAACAGGCCCTCTAAGAAAGCACTCAACTTCAATTCCCCCTATGGTCTCACTATACCAGGTTCCCGTAGCCCTCAGTAAAAGCAATCGCATGTAAACAATTCTTAGCAGCCCTATGTATGTTTAGAAAACATCTTGGCTAATATCTAAAGTGCATCAAAATGAAATAAACAGTAGGTAATAAAAGCAATCAACTATATCAAGGAAACCAAGCAATGAAACCAGGTTTGCCTCACAGGCAATCTAAGCCAAACGGCGATAACCAACCAAAAAAGGGAAACACCAATGGGGTAATCCTCAAACATGCTAAGATGAAATTATTAATCATCTAATAACCTCAAGAATAAATACATCTTATGGAAGATAAAAAAATAGCTTCAAAACTCTAACCTGAGATACCCAAAACTTTTGCGCAAAAAGCTCATAGACATTCAACGTAGAGAAAAAAACCACCTACCTCGATCCTCGCAGATTGTTATACTTGAACCTCGTCCTATGAATCGGCCTAGAATAGAGTAGATCTACAAAAACATCTAAAACGTTCAACCTCAGATAACTCACACATGAGGAAGAATCATGAAACAAGGCCAATGAAGAACCAAGAACTCACCGCTGCGATTCTATTGCAACCAACAGTGTTCGATTCGGATAGCCAGTGACAGATCACTGGCTCGGAGAAGATTCAGCCTCCTCAGATACTGTGGGGTGGAATTAGGCGGAGAAGAAGATGAAAATAGGGTTAAGTCGTGACCGTGGTTAGATTAATGAAAAAAACGACATGGCGTGTATTTTTAGAGTACACGGTGTGTACCTTGGTTTTCTGTACTCCATTTTAAGCAGCCACCACGTCACCCCACATGGTCGTGTGTGTGGCCCGGACATGGCCATCACACGACCTCACATGGGATGAAAGTACACGACATGTACTCATAAAGTACAAGGTGTGTACTCTGAAAATTTCCAGAATTTCCCCATTTTCTAAAAAACAACCAGAAAAGGAAAACATAACAGAAAATAACGTCCAGGTTATTACATAAACATTTCATAAATAACCCAAATAAAATCAATGAAATGGGTTTCATGTAAAAATCATGAAGTTTAAAAATTACGTAAAAATAAGATCATTGTGTCATTTATAACCCATGGAAAGGGAGTAGGGGTTATACATATGTCAATTCCAGAATAATATAGAACAATGTTTTTGTATTTTTGATACAATTTAAAATGAAAATGTAATTGGGTATTCAGATAAATAAAAAATAATAATTTCTTGAGGAAATGTGAGAAATATTTCGAGACAAAATTTCTGCAACATAACAGTTTTATAACATTGTTTTAGAAAATAATAAAAATATAGGGGATGAGGGTATATATTCAATAATGAATTGTTTAAACTATAGGTATATAATAAAAAATAATAATATCATGGTGTTGAATGACAAACCACATGAAAAGGAAATGTGAATAAAAAGATAAAATGTGACTTCTTTTATAAAAATTCGGTAGCCAAACATCGTGACATATAATTCTGAAAAATAATTTGTTGAGTGCGGAAAGGGCCTATCATAAATTGGAAATAAAATGGATAGTAATAAATATATATAAGTACATACTCCTACATAATGAAATGGAAACTAGATGGCATAACAAAAAAGAAGTCATCACATAAAAGAGTAGGATAAAAGGTTCCCTTACCTAGAGGAGTATCATAGAAAGTTTGAATGTTGGGACCTTGGGGTTATTGAGGGAACCTTGGGAGGATTCATTGGGAAGTAGAAAGACTAGAGCTTTTTCGAGGAGGATTTAGGAATGAAATGAATGGTGGAATAGCTTTGTATTTATAGGAAAAGTGAGGGAATGCTTAATTAATTTACTAGGGACAGATCATTGGTGGTATTTTCCAAACCATGGGCTTGCCCATCAAATTTTCCCAAGGTATTTCCCACATGGAACACCTCAGAACATATCTTAGTATTCAAAAGTATACCAAATTTATTACATCATCATTACATCATCAATGATTTCATTAAACACCAGAAACTCAAAATTGTATTTTTACAATTCACCGAAAATTCAGTTGTTTCAGAAAAATTCCAAAACATCACACTGGTGTAATATTGAAGCTATGAATTGAAAAATGAACTCCAATTTATGAAAATAATTTTAAATGTATTTTTAATTTATTTTTGGAATAAAATCATAATTTATTCAAAAAAACATCTCTAAAATTATAACAAATTTTGTCACTGCTAATCATTTTGTTTCCATTTTCAAAAGATGGTTTATGTGTTCCTGCTACCCCACTACATGATTCCAATACATGCACATTAACAATTACACAAAAACATCATAATCCAATGAAAATGTCCAAGAAAACCTGAACCAGGGCTCAAGAACATCTGAAAAGCTGGACAAACTTCAGAAATAGTTACCTTGAACGTCCCATGACATGACCATCGACCGCAGCCCAAATCCTCCCGGTGGAAAACTCCGGTGAAATTCAGCCAGCATTCAAGAAAAATCAAATGTAAATACATTAAGAATCCATCCACCAAATAATTCAAATAATCTATCACGAAGATGACCAAATCCTGAAGCAGTTAGTGCCCTTATCCGCAGACAACTCTGATGATCCACCTTTACCTTAAACCACAATTCCTCCTTCACCATCATAAGAAAACTATCCCTCACATCCCAAAAAGACAACAATCTATTCCAATACATAATAATCATAAAACTCTCTCATAGAAAATGAAATAAGAGAAGCTGATTCATCAAGAATGAAGCAGAAGATCAATCACGAATTCAGAAATCCAGAATGAACGACCAACGATGTCGAACTAGGACAACCGAAACCAAAATGAATTAGAGAACTAAACCACAACTCTGCCAAATTAAAAGCTTTTAATAACTCAAAGAGACCAAAGACCTCCCCCCTCTAGAGTTCTGTAGATATGACCCCATGATGTGTCATAAATCACTGGAAACAAGCCCTGATCACGCCAGATAGTCGTACAACCGAGAAAACAGATGAGAGGAAGAGGGAAAAGAACCATGGTCACACCGAACAACCTAGATACCATCCCTCTAGATCGACTGAGCTCCTTGGATGACCCGAACAACCCGAACCATGAACGGGCCACCCCATGCCTCTTCACCACATGATGGAGATAAACCACTGATTTGACCACCAAAGCTCTTCCGATAAAGGGATATGCCTACACATCATCGTCGTTGCACGCGGAACCGAGCGGAGCCAACCGTCGAACCTCCTCCAAGAATGGAAACAACCATAAAGAAAAGGATCCCACACTGAGTCCAAATCCGCCGCTGCTGCGAGAATATCCCAGCCCTAAGGGGGATGGAATATCAAAAAGTAAGAAAACCATTGGTTTCATGTAAAGAATTCCCAACGCCGCTCCAAGGCTCCCCGATCAAAGGATTCCCTCAATATCAGTTCTTATTTTTTAACACCGTGAAAAAGTAATCAAGGCCTGATAAAATTATTATATTACCATAATACAATAAAGTAAAAATTTATGATTACATTTTATGAAAATATATTTTTATTTTAATGTATTTAATTAAATATAAAATTGTAATTAAAATATTTATGATATAAAAAAATAAAAATACTTCTATTTTGACCATTTTTATCTTTTAAGATGTCTAAATTATATTTATACATTTATGGGTTATGTTTCTATTTTTTATCCAAATTAAAATTCATAATTATTTATTTCTATTCATAAGGATATATTATTATTCATACATTACTATTCAAAATAAATTATTTCAATCTTATTTGACTCTAACTTTCTTACTGGTAACAAATTTTGAAGACCATTTTCTGAAAATCATTACACATTTTTAATTATATTATTTTAACAAAAATATATTAAAATACACCTTCTTCCAAAATTTATCAAAAAAATGGAAATTCATCCTATATTTATCCGAACATTTGAAATTCACAAATTTCACATAATAAAAAATGACAATATTATTTATACAAAATGATTACACAATGTAACTAAGGTCTAGTTACATAGCCCCTTATAACACCTATATATGATCTAAGTCTATGGTGTGCTATGTAGATAGAATATTTGGGAATCTCGGACAACATTAACCAAGTGGTGATTTCCATCATCTTGAATTTCCCCCCTAGGAGATTCCATTCATGCTTAACATGTTGAAGCTCTACTTGGGCTTGGTCCAGAGAAAATCCCATATATGCTACTGCCTTCCCAATCTATGACAGATGGGCTTCATCCGACCCAAGTCTAATAGATGAGGCCATCGACTCTTCTTTTTGAATTAATTATCCAATATCACTTGTATTTATAAACAAAAATTGCAATGTTAATAGATTAGTTTCCAATGGTCATATTGAACTACCGTCATATAACAGATGAAACCTAACAATATCACTTAATTAATTAAAGGATATAATTATGTGGAGTATAAAATGAAATAATATACAAATTTAGGAAACGAATAGTATTGAAAATATTGTGATGTTACATTTAATCCATGAGTAGTGATGATGGATACTCTAAGGTTATATTTGGATATTAATCGTGAAGTTCTTCCTTGTGTAGTTGTGATGGTTACTCTAAATATAACCATGATGGTTATTCCATATTGTATTGTGAAACGAACAACATTTTGTAAAAAAAAATTTATAATTTTAAAATTACTAAATAAGGTGTTAATAATTTTTGTTTCTTTACTGATTTATAATTAAATGTTTTATTAAATTTATTGGGGAGATAATATGATTTCATGCGAAAGAATAGTGTTTATTTTGAACCCAATGTATATTTTAATAAAGGAAATATGTTCACAAGTATATAAGGGTTGAGGGTTACAATATTTTGTTAATGTCCCTTAATACAATTCTTGTTCTCGTCCAATGTTTTTAAAATAGTTTTCCCAGTTTTTAGGATCTGTATGTAAAAATATGAATGCATGTTGAAAGTTGTAATGATTTTCATGAAATTAAATCATGTTTTATTTCAATGGAATTATATTGTGGAAAAATGGTTAATATGTAGAGGTTTCCACCATGAAATTATGGTGTCTTTATCTATGAATTAAGTCATAATTATTTTAACAACAATCCTAAAGGATAACTGCAAATGAATGGATGTCAATTATAGTCTAAATACATTCGATAATGAAATTAATAAGTTTTGTTCTCAATAAGAAGTGATGGTTCATTCAATTGATAGAAAAGAATTATACATTAGTTATCAAGTGAAATAATGTTAAGATTATAATATGATTAATATACTTGATAAATAATATGATATATCAAATAATTATCACTTTTAGGATAAAATTTGTTTTATGCGTTTTTGATAAAAATTGACGTTGGATGAATGAAATACCCATAATCTGTTAAAAAATTGTTAAAAATAAATATGTAACAATAAAAGGGGAAACCTGATTTATTTTAGGGTGAATTAAAATTTAGTGGGGATGTTTCATATAAAATTTAAAAGAAGTATGAATGATATGTTTAAACATATACATCAAAAGATGTAATTTTTATTAACAATTCATCAAATGAAAAACATAAATTCATTTTCCATTAAAATATATTAAAATATAATATAGGTGGTTGAAAATGACCAATATCAATTTTTAAAATATATATAAGGTTTTCAGAAATAAAATTTTAATTATAGAATAAATGAAATGTTCCTTTTTAAAAGTACTTTTTTAAACCTTGTTACATTAAAAAACTACAATACATTATATTTAAAAAAATATTAAAAAGAATAAAACCTCAGAAAAGATAAAAAATAGAATTAAATGTCATAAATATTAGTATAATGGTTTATATAATTAAACAATATGGTAAATTATATTTTAGTAGTAATTATTATAAAACAGGGTTAGAAATATTATCATGATGAATCTAGTGACATTCTGTTAAAACCCTCTGAAGGAGAGAGATATTGATATTGTGTAGCAACCTACACTCTAGAAACATAGATTCAGTATCATAATTTATTAAATAATAGTAAGATACAAGGAATCACAACCCAAAACACAGAATAATATAATATCCTTGATGATCTTTTTACAAACATTTTCCCTATAATCCAATTTAATTCAAAAATAAAAACATTTTATTTTTCAAAAATAAAACTATTACCCATAGAAGATCCTTTCATACTAAAAATAAAAAAATTTATCGATTATTGAGAAGAAAAAAATGGTTGAAATCAAATAATCATTATGAGTTATGTACAGTGAAAAATATCATGATTCAATTGTTGTAATCAACTTGGAAAGGGAAATAACAAGACAAACATTTCGTTTAAATAACTAGATATGTTATAATCAATAGGGAAAGATATGTGAGTTGAAACACATTCCATTTAATCAAGGAACTATTAATTAAATGAATCCATAGATAATATCACTATTAAAATATCATGGATAATAATAACTGTACTTGTAATGAATGAAATTCATAATTATTAGATGTCATGTTATAGGAACATGATACCTCTATATTCATGACCATTCCAATGAAATTTTAAAACTATAGGTAATAACCCATTTAATACAATCTTACTGATTTCTATCATGAGACCTACCAATGAATCGAGGGGGAAAATATAATATCACACTCCACCCGTCACTATGGATCCAAATAATTCCTCACATATTAAATGATTGATTTAATTCACAAATTAATATGCCTTATCATCAAATATCTAAATTGACTAAAGGATACCAATTTATCAATATTTTCACACATAATGGAAGAAATTTAATGTTATAATGGTATATATAAATGAGATATGGTTTATCAATAATAATATCCATGATAAATAATATGTATATTTTGGGAAATTCAATTTTTGTGGAAACTAAATGGTTAATACTTTAGGGGAAAGTTAATTACCATAAAAATGAATCAATAAATTAAATTATAATACAATATATGTTAAAAATAAATGCAAAACATCCATAAGAAGAATACGGATAATATTAATATAACACATCACCAGTGGAGAAAATTTAAACTAAAGGATTTTTGACATTGATGAATGGAACTATAATAAAAATATCTCTACAAAAATTCTTTAGGAAAATATCATTCTGATTTTGATTTATCCTTCTATAATAGAAAGTCCACAAAATGTTTTATAGATAGACTTTCCTGAAAATAACCATTTAAACATATAAAATAATTTTTAAATCATTGAATGTTCTTTATGGAAGTAAATTCCACACATCCATGGAATATTAAAATATTTATTCCTTTCACATTTTCGGTAAAACCCAAAGGAACATTGTTTTGAAAATGAAAAAACAATTCCACTAATTTAAAAAATTGAAATTGGGTAAAAATTATCTAAATAAATTATTTCAAAAATGTTAAAATGTAATTTTAAATCATTTATTGAAAATCAAATATTTGGAAAGAAATGATTTTTCTATAACATAATGAAATAATGTAGGATTTTATTAAACACAATTTATCAATTATTATAAGTAAAAAAGAGTGTAATTTGGTACTATTACAAGAAAATATCATACACAACTAGGGTATAATAAAATCTAATTTTTTAATTAGTGGATGACAATATAAATTCCGTCAATTTAAATTAAAGAATAAAAAATATCTACTAAAATGAGATTGACAAATAAACCCTTAAAAAACAATAAAATTGGAGTGAGTATTAATCAAAGAATCAATTATTCTTATAAAATTTAAATCCATAAAAAATACACAATAATACATGACCTAATAAAATGTAATTATGTACAATTTATTAGAATTTCATGTATGATAAAGAATTAATATAAACGAATGAAATGAAAATAGGTAATAAAAATATTTTACGTTTGATAATTTCAAAGTCGGTTATACTTGGATAAAATAATTTATATAGAAATATAAAATCCAACAATGTATGCTTGACTCTTGATATTACATGTCAAATGAGAAGTATGTGCACATTATATAAGTAATTAAGTTTATAACAGTGGATTATTCCACAATGGATGGAAATATGTACAAAGTCCCTTAGCTCAGACTTGAATTTTTATTTACATGATTTAATCTAATATATACAAGTTTTAAAAAGTTTATTAATTTATAATAGAAAAATATTAACATTTATAATATGATATATTGTCCTTTCATAGAATCTTATCTATTTTTCATTAAAAATATTTCGTTATTCTTATTGTTTTGTGTATTAATTGTATAATTTCTCATTTGTTCTTTGTAAAAAAATTTATAGTTCTTTTTCATATTAAATATTTTAATCACTTATGTAATAATAATCATGAAATAATTTTCTTATATATAAATAAATTATATTGTTTACACCAATCAATATATGTGGATTTGAGAGATGAAGTATGTTATGATCATGGAGATGGTAGGTCGTACATATTCAAGAGTAACATTTTCATTATTCGGTAATCATTATGGAAAGAAGGTGCATAATATTTTGTTTTTAAGGAGTGTTAATAGTATAATAAATAACATATTATTACATTAAATAAAGTTATATATTGAATCCATCTGGTTTGGATATGCAAAGAGATTCACATCACTGCATGAATGTTGTAATCCACATGTACACAATCAATGATATCAACATTTATTTTGAGAAAAGATACGAAATAAAATTATATATATATATAATTATTAATTTTTAAAAAATATGACATTTATATCATAATTATTTTATTTATATCACATATATTCATTATATTTATAATTATTAACTTTTATGTAAAGTGTTACTTATAAAATATTAACATCTCTTTGTGAGGCGGTTACCTGCCGTACACATGAAGAACATTGCAATATCCCCGTAGTAATTGAATTAAAAAAGGGCATATATAGTATAATAAAGGTATATGTATAGTTATGTTATAAATAGAAGATATTGGTTTTTTATATCCATCTTCATACCCATCAATGAGAGGTGGTATTGAAAAAATGAATGACATTGGTTCATTAGCATGTAGTCCACCAAAAACATGAATAATGATTTCGTAACCCATTTGATGGAAGTATAGATGTTTCTAAGTCCTGACTATAACATAAAAACACCTCAAAATATTATATTTATTTATTATATTATCTCATCATGTCTTAATAATAATTAAATGAGGTGAAGGAAGAAATTAGATAAAAATACTCTTTGAAGAATGTTACCTATTATTTGGGTAACAATATTCATTTTTCACAATAGGATTCCAAGATTGAATTTATGACCACTATAAGTATTATATTATTATTATAAGGAAGTTTAATGTGATTTGGGTAGTTAATGTCTAATTAAAACTTGTTTTATGGTATGAATAATATAGGAGAGAAGGTGGCCTTTTGTAAGTAAGGTTTGTCGCACACATGGAATATTTTTAAAGAAATAGTTTCTATAACATTTTTCTTATGAAAACCCCTTCTTAGAAATGAATATAAAATTGTCAGAATGTAAAAGAAAATATTTTTTAGAAAACCTTTTTTAAATATTTTAAATGATTAGTCGTAATAAATTTTAAAACTGGGTATTTAGTATGATTTGAACCAAATATTCATATTATATATTCAATAATAAATTTTTACATTCAACAAATAGTTGTTATATGGATGGAAATTTATGTAAATCAATATTTTATTGTTAATAATAAAATTTTCAAACTAAACATTTTTTCTAGTTTTCATGTTTATTGTAATATTAATCTGTACAACTTATAGAAATTGAATATCATAAAATGGACTAAATATTTGGAATCATAATTTAATTTTTTTTAATGATCCCACATTAATTTTTAAATAATTAATTGTTAGTAATTTAAAAATACAAGACAATGGAACGGTTTAAAATGGGTAATCAAAGGGTGTAAAATCAATAGATAATACTAAAAATGTTTCAAAAAAAATTTCCAAAATCATTTTGAATAATGATATTTAAAACAAATATTATATCAAATAAATTTTATTAGAAAATTCATTTCACCAGCACTTTGAAAATATAATTATATTATTTTAATATTTTATGTAATTCCTTGTGTATCCACCCACACTTATAAATGGGAATCAATTATAATCCTTTGTTGATAATGACTAACCTCTACATATATTTCAATAACACCAAAAAACCTTCCTAGATTCTTTTAATTTATTCTTCTGGTTATTTTAATATCTTATTTCTATCATAAAAATGAATTTTGTGTTAGTCAAATGAGGTCACTCAAATAAGTGGTAATTTTATTTTTCAACTCCATCAAACTTATTTATTTTTCCACTTCATCTATATATATAGTATCCCTACAAATATAATGAATATAATATTATAAATTGGCAGTGATTTTATTCAAATTATTAGATAACCATTTTATGCTACCTCTCAATCAAATTTGATATAAAAGTATAATGCATACACCCTTATGGACTACCACATACTCATTGTTATATGATTTATTTTTCATCACCTCTCAAACAGGTTAAATTTAATTACTTATATGATAAATACATACGATATTCATTTTATAGCTATGAATTATTAATTAAAAGATATTATTTATCTTTATTTCAAAATTTTCTTCCAAAGTAAATACCACATTCATGGGTATTTAAAAAATACCTTCCCCCTGAAAAATGTAATTCAATTTTATCAATATAACATTATTAGGTGGACATAAAAATGTATTAATTTTATTTATATTCTATTAATATAATAATTAATATTCTTGTGATTATGGAACCATGATCTTGAACCACCCAACAAAACATCTGAGTCCAAACATATATGGTGAACAGTACAGTTAACTTGTGAAATAATGATTACAATGATAGATGGTTAATTAATAGGGGATAATATTTAAAAATATAACATGAATGGTATAATAGGTATAAATAATATTCTAAAATAAATTATAATAAACATAAATATATTATATATGTGTTTAAAATAACTAATGATGCATGCCAGGTGTTAGGTAAGGGTTCTATAGTACAATGTCACTCTTTAATTATATTTTTTATCCATTAAAATACAATTATAAAATTATATGATCCACCCCTCATAAATTTTTTTATTATCCTCCATTTATTTCAATAAAATATAAATTTAAATTAAATTTTCATCTCCCTATGTTAAAAAAATGTGAATTTTTTTGGAGAACCTATTTGTTTTTCTTTTCAGTTCAGATTCTTTCTTTATTTACAATTACTCAGTTAAACCTTTTTAAGAATATTTTTTTATTTCTCTAATATTTTGTTAATGATATTTTTACCGAGTTTTGGATCACTAATTTTTATGAAGGAATCATGTTCATGTTTTTGGAAGGAATTTATTTTTTTAGTAGTGTGAATATAATATTTGAATTACTATTTACCAAATGACCCAATTTTCCCATCATTGTTATGAAATTTTCCTTGTAAATTCATATACAGGTTTCCATGGTTATATTGAAGGAATATTTCCTAGTATATTGATAGTTATGTTTTAAAATAAGTGATATCTATATTAAAATGGTATTTTCTAAATAAATTTTTAGTGATCTTTTCATGATATTTTCATATATGAAAACTATAAGGACCCTCATCCCAAACTCCCGGAACTAGTTCCAAATACCATTATTTTAGTATAAGATACAAGTAAATTAAATCCCGAAGGACCTAACAGTTTTTTACTCTTAGTATACTATATACATACATGAGTCTTGTTTTAAAAATGAATACATAAATTATAAAAAAAATTATTTTTTTCGAGAGTAAAATTGGATTATATTATTTCCTTTAATATCATTTATGGTATACTCCATGGAATCCTATATAATGTATACAAAACTAAGGTAAGACAAAATTCATAGTATTGGTTATTTACAACAAAATCAATGAATAAATCAAAAGAAATCACAATTAAAAAGAATACAATAGAAACAAAATCCATTATATTCATAACATGAGCATTATATGAAAAAAAATAATAGTTGATAAAAAAATTCATATAAATAAACACATGATATAAAATCTAAAAACCATATATTCTAATTAATTGAAAAATTACATTGAATACCAATAAAGGTATTCATAATGATGGAATTCATAAATATGGATATTTAAAACTCACTATCGAGGATTCATGAGAAGAATTTAACACTCTCTTGTTTTCATGCCAAAATTATTCTACCTGGATGGATTTAGCGAAACAATCTAATATTTTCAATGATTAATTCCAATAATCTAATATATCTGTAATGTATCATCCAAAACCATATCATGTTTCTCTTAGTAAACCTATCGATGCATCGATTGGCTATATTGGACCCCCCCACATTCAAATACTACATCTAATTCATTACTCGTATGACATGTGTAATCAATTAACAACATAATCATTCATATTGAAATTATAGCATATGAATTGTGAACACTTCATAAATTAATAAACATGACCATAAATTACACAATGTATTATGGATAATGTTATCAGAATAGAAAATAAACAGTCAAACATATTATAAACCATAAATAGGAAGGATATGGGTGATATCAATTAAACACATACCCAATGGAGTAATAATAATGGATTTTTTTATTTTTATTAATTTTAAAAAAATAAAAAAATTATTTCGAACAATCAGGAAGAAAATATCGTTTTAATTTTGAAACAAATTTTGAAATTACTTTTAATTGAAAATAATTTTATTTTAAAAAATCATTATAATAATTTTTAAAATACAAAAAAATGGTAGAAAATTAATTCTATAAATAATTTTGTAATAGTTAAAAAAAATTATTATTTTTTTATATAACATGGATTTGGAATAAAAAATATTTCTGAATAATGGTTGAAATGAAGTAATATTTTCATGAAAAAAAATTTAAAAAAATTTGGAATCAAAAAAAGGAAAATTAAAAATTTAATTGAAAATAATCATGAATAAAAATAGGATAATAAATATAATGTTTTTATTAATCAATGATCATATAAATCCTTTTAATGTAAATTCCACTGTAAAAATACTAAATATAATAAAACTATAAAGTAAACCCTTAAAAAGATCATAACATTGAAGTGAGAATCAACCAATAATTATATTTTGTTTATAAACAACAAACCCACATAAAAATGAAATAAAACATTAAATAATAAAAATTCATTAAATATGTTATCATATATTGTTAATAGAAAATAGCATGTAATATAACCCATTGAAAATGAAATGGGTTATGAAATTCATTTGAACTTGGTAACTGTTAATTCGAGTCCCATTGAATAAAATAAATCATTTTGAAACCTAAAATAACATCACTAATCGATTATTTATGAAATTATATGTAACACCCCATGCTTCCATGGTACGCTTCTCTCTGAATAATACGGTAGCGTGTGTTGTACGCAACTTTATGTTCTGACACACCACAACCAATGAAACTAGCCATTATGAATAGTAATACCTACTTTTTGAAATTTAATACATGATATCTATCAAAATGGACTTCATTTTTGGATTCTTAATATCGAAATTATCCTAGGGTGAAATTTTGGTACTTTTCGGATAACTTTCATATTTTGATGAATAGTGAAAATTACTAAATTTTAATTAAAAACAACTTTTTTAATAGAAATAATTAATAGTGATAAATTATGAATTTGAGTTGTTTTAAATTATATTTAGAATATATTTTTAACATTTAATACAATTCTGGTCATTGGACGTAATTTCACATTTAAACCAGAAATAAACAAGTGTCAATCTTTTGATAGTTATTATTTCTTAAAAACACGCTATTTGTTTTGTCAATGGGAACTAATTTTTAAATTAAATAATGAAACTTATATGTTTTGAATTTGTTAAAATAGACATCATTTTTTAATTCATAATATCAAATATTCTTAGGCCAAATTTTTGGTATTTTTCTGAAAACATTCAATTGTTGATGAATAGTGAAAAATACTGAGTTATAGTTTAAAACCGAATTTTTATTTAGATAATTGTTTATTTTATTTAAATTTAATTAAGGTCAAAATATATACATAATACCTATATTAGTTCAATGTAATTCATTTTATTTAGTTTAGGATAATTTTAGATATATAAATATTTTATTGAACTTTTCACCGTCTTTTACCCACCTCCTACGAGAATTTGAAAATTCACAAAAAACATAATTTTACCACTTATGTGAGTGGAATTTCAAAAATCCGAGAGATATGGATAATATCAAAGGGTAAAATATGGTTCAACGAGATGAAAATAATTTTTGGTGAATAGTAACTTTTTACTTTTATTTACCACGGTTAAAAGTAAATAGGTTAATTAAGGAAAAATATGATATTAATATTACCGTAAAACAAGTCCAAGTTCTATTAGACAAGTGTATCTCGACCAAAAAAACCTTAGGAAAGAAATATTATCTTTTAGTTCCACTTGGACTATATTAGGACATTTATTATTATTTAATTCAAAGAAGTGTTAAAATAGTTAAAATCTATATTTATTTACTAAAAAATTTTAATTTTGGGTTATATATAATATAAATTTGATTGTAAATATTAATTAGAAAGATTAAAAGATTTCCTAAATAACGGTATTTTATTTATAATTTTTAGACATTAAATAATTTAATTTATTTATGACACAATGGTGATGGATTAATTACCTAATTAATGAAATATTAAAATAATTTATATTATAAATATCAAAATAAATGTAATTTGATACATTTTATGAATTACAATACTTTTATAGGTTAAAATGACATATATTTATTGATTATATAAGTTTTTTTCTAATTAATAATGCTTTTATGAATTTATCAAAAAAATACCCAATAATATCAAAATTGACATAAAAGTGTTTTTAAAACAAATATTATATTATTAATGGATATGAAATTCCTAAAAATATAAGTTTCAGACAAGAGACTTATATCATGATATTTATATCATTAATGGACGAATTGGAGGTCTATTGAAGGTATATAGTATGTTTATTAACTATATAATATAAAAATACAAAGTGACATGGTAAGTGTCAAACTAATTAACTAAGAGTTAAAACTAAACGATAAGGTTAATATAATGACCCAAACCTGTCTAAATTATATTGGTTGAGTGGTTCGCGACCGATACCCACTTTAACCTTTAAATAATTCACTTTGGAGCCATTATTAACCGAATATGAATTTATTATAAAATAATATTTCTAGCCTTTCCAAAGGTTCCCCTTACCCATCTTATAAAAGGTCACTTCCCATTCTCATAAATTCACACCTTCAAAGCCATTTTTCTCGGACAAACTCTTCCCAAATATCTTCCCAACTTCCCTCACTTCATCCTAGATGCCTTATCTTCATCATAAATCCAACCTATGGAGGAATTTTGATCAAATCAAAAGGAAGAACCCGAAAAAGTTAATGTTTTCACCACCATCTTTCAAGTTCCTTTCTTCTTCCACATCTTCATTCTTTTTTATTCCTATTCTAAAATAACAACTCTAGTATCTTATATATAATTTGATGTTATTATAAATATGGTAAAACCATATTCAGTATTATATCCATCCTTTGAATGACATGTCGCCATACGTGCGTATATACGGCTTACCGTGTCCACGTCATGGTGTAATTGTTATTCAATATATTATTATATGGATGGGTATAATAATGATGTTTAATTCATGTAAATAATAAATATAAAATTATAATGATTCTGTATATATGATATACCATCCAATTATATATTATTTTCATATCAAAATAATGATATTGTCGCTCGTGTGTACGTACGGACTACCGTCTCCACGAACGCGATGAGATTCATTCCCCATCGTATCCATTCAAGTCTAATTATCATTTGAAGATTAAAAATATTTTTTAGAGACATGATATGATAATGCATATGAATATGATACATCCCATCCATAACAAATACGGCTCACATAACAAATAGTATAAAGGAAAACGAATCCTTTAACACTCGAAAAGACGATAATACTAAGATATTATTAACAAATCAATGTCAAACGATCACATATGATATCATATTAATGTAAATGATTTTTTTACAACTCAATAACAATTATTTCACCATTATATAGGATGTTAACCTACCCTATACCAAGGAAAAAGTACAAAGTAAGGGGTTTCTTATCTCACTTTTAATTCCGTGAGATTTCCATTATTCACCACATATTTATTGAATATGGTGTGTGTAATGACCATGATTGTATTCATTGTGTAATATAATTTAATTTATGGATATTTAAATCATCATTTTATTATCCTTATTTCATGGGTTCATGTTTCATATGTTACCAAATCGATAAGGGAATTTGAAATTTCAATTTCCACTCATTCGGCTTTACGCATACTTCATTGATAAATTTACTCCATGATTATGTGTGGAATCACTATTCATTTGATTATGTCATATTTTCCACTCCCCTTTCTGTGGATATACTTTTTATACACATAATCACTCAATTGATAAATTCTAAATTCATCGGTATGAACCTGATAAGAGTAATTGTTACTCAATCTCGATTTTTTGAGATAAACATCCAATTCATTAGTGTTGTTTTTACAAGAATATCTGTGAATGTCCTTTGATTTTTTACACTGAATATCCAATCATATTTAGTGAATTTATATTTTTCACCCATAATTATGTCATTTATTTATCCTTAACCAATGGATATGACCTTTATGAGAGATTTCATCTCAATTTACATTCTATTGAGACTTCTTTGTTGTTATACACCATATCACTTTTATGTGGTATATATAATGTACTTTGACATAGTATATCATGAATGCCTTTATTCTCATGATATTACAAAGATTTGATTACCTCAATTATTTGTATTCAAGATTATCTCTTTTGGTTAGAAACTATATCTAAAATACCATTTTTAAATGATTTAAAAACATATTCTTATAAATCATGGTCATTAATGTCCATGTTTTAAAAATGGTTTTAAGGAATTAATTATATGGACATTAAAGTTTTAAAATTAAAACTCCTTTTAAAAGTTTCAAAGTGGTATGGGACAATTTGATTCAAAAATCTATTTTTAAATGGGTTCTTGACAAAAAGTGTGACTTTTAAATGATTTCAAGAAAAAGGGGGATGTTTCTCTCAAATAGTTTTGATGATTATTTTCATCTATGTCAATATACATCAATATTCTATATTGAGGTTAATATGATACAATACAATATCCCATATTGTATTGAATGAGTAATGTTTGACAGTGGATGTGCTATTTTTATACCATTCATGGTTTGTGGATAAGTATTGACATTTCATATGCTAGTCTTAATATGAATATTTATGTTATGTTTCAAAATTTTTATATGAGTAATGCATTGGACTAAATAAGTACAGAGCCTACTATAGATCTTCGATGCATCGGTAGGTCTCATGAGACAAACTAGACTCCTGGAACGAGGCCTTGACAAAATCTTAATTTTAGTCTTGGAACGAGGCCTTGGCTACGTGGTTATGATAGTCTAGCATTATGAATTGCTTTTTTATGAAAGTGGTTATTGATATTGCATGTTATTATTCGACTAGTAGAATATCCATGTAAGTAAATGTAATTATTTCATTTTATCATTGCCATATTATTCTGAAGTTCATGTTTAGAAAGATTTTGATTTAGTCATACATTGCTTTAGTGTTTATACTTATCTATGAAAGCTTCTGCTATATTGTTATCCTTACTGAGCATCTGAGCTCACCCCTTTCAATGTTTTATTTTTCCCAGGATGTTAAGATGAAATTTATGAATGAACTACAGGGATAAAATGAGGGGATATGAAGACAGGATGTTGTTGTAGTTTTTTTACCTTAAGATGTAATGCAAGACTTATGAATATATCTAGTGTTTCCAAGGATACTAAACTAATCGGTATTTGGAGACTTGATATTTTTTGTGATCATGCCAATGTTATGTAATAATGCACCAACTCTGGGTAACTAGGGTATGGGCGTTACATTTGGTATCATAGGAATTTTAGTACAAACAAAGGGAGCTAGATTTAGATAAACTCTGATTAGAGAACATATCCCTAAGATAGACATAGAGGATTAGTATATAATAACTTCCTAGAAATTGGTATTGTAGAGATTTTGTGAGTATTCTGAGAAATACATCCCTGTCTGGATACGAGAATATAGAGGTGGCTCTGGCAAAAATTTCCCTAGGGGTAAAACCCGAAAACACCGCTTTGATCTAGACTCAAATGGAAACGGGTGCACGACAACGGGCTTTGCTGTAGTCTTGGTTATGACACTCCTGGGGGATATGATTAGGATAATTTATAGTTTCATTACAAACCGATTTGAAATATTATATATAAGATGATAGTAAATTTCCTTGGTTAATTGTAATGTGTTTCAAATTAAGAATATAGTGACATGATATTATATAAATGATTTTATGACTACTGTTACTCACACAAAGCTTTCTGGTTTTGGTCAATGGATGAATTCCAAGGAAGTCATAGTGACTCTGAGAATGATGTACAAGGTGTGAATGGTGGTGGAAATGAGCAAAAAATGGAATATTGATAGCTGTAAAAGATATCATCTTTATGCCAAATCATTTTTACAAAAATATGATCAAAAATATATATATTAACCGATTCCTGGACTCAACAAATAAGAGAAAGGTGATGAATGATAAGTGCTCCAGCAGTGGAGACCATGGAGAAAGGAATCCTCAATTTCCATCATGTAGGAAATGTGGAAGGAGACACCCAGGAAAGTGTCTCAATGGGACAAAGAGATGCTTTACGTGCCGAAAGAAAGGACATAAAGTGAAGAATTACCAATGAAAAATGAACAGTACTATGGATAAAGATAAAAATGGTCCCAAGAATCCATTTACAGTCATTTTCCGTAAATTAAGGGGACCTGGACATTACCTGAGTGAATGCCCTATTCTATAGGATATTTTCTCGGTCAAAGATGAAGTTATGTAAAAATAAATGATTGGAGAAATGTTTAAAAAGTATTAGTTCTCCTTATTGATGAGTTTACTTTGGAATAATTTTCTCTTGTAATTGTAACCCTGCACTTTTCCATGTGAGAATGATATTTGAGGAAGAATTATCTTTTCTCTTGTGGATAATGTTTTAAATAACCATTTGGTTTTATATGATCATTGGGTTTGAGGCAATTACAAGTTATTATAATTTGGGGTGAAATTGCAAGGTATCAGATAACATTTGTGGTTAAATTATGTTATGTTTATTTTGAGGAAATTATCTCATTTTGGTAATGTTATAAAATATAGTTTTTGAAAAAGGACAACACACAGACCGTGTGACAAACCGTCACGTTGGACAAAGCTATGGGAATCGAACCCATAACCAAAGTACGATTGGGATTTTTCGCTTACCACTGGAGTACGTGAAGTCCCTGGTTAGTTTGACTATTATTTTCTGTTAAATGATTTTATTGATCAATGATATGTTTATTTGGGATCTTATGTCTTATCAAATGAATACCCTTAGTATAATAAAATGATTTGGTGATTAAGTGATGAATGTTATTTTGAAAGATGTTCGCTTTGTTGGGAACACTACATGCCCAAGGAAAATATAATTCTATGGGATTTCATTTGAGGAGTAATGGTGGATTTTTATCTACATTTTTATTTTCGATTTATAGTGATTTGGGTTATTTATGGAAATGATTAACCTATAATAATGAATTTTTGATTAGGTTAATTACTTTTAGGTTTGTTACTTTAATAGTAGTTGATGTCATTTAGAGATACAATCTAACGTGGAAGACTACATAACAAAATTCTTATACGTTTTGGGTTTCAATATTAGTTTGGATTATATTGATATATTTAAAGAACAATTGATTATTGAATGGTATTTATTTAACGTTGGGGTATTGTTGGTTTAATTTTAGAAATTAAGATTAGTTTTTTTCTCTGATGGAATATCCATTTGGTGGATCATCAGATCTTATACTAACGGTTTTAGTTTTGATTAATCTCTAAAGACAAGGTAAATATATAGTTTATCCTATGAGGATCATGTTATTCTATAGAATTTTATTCTTGATCTTCCTATTTGACCAGGTCTTCTGGAATACTCATTGTAAAAAAAACGAGTTAGTGGTATAAATTAATTAAAGAATGAAAGTATACTTAAAAAATAAGTATATCTCATTATGTTCTTAGTCAATATCATAAATAAATTCCTCACCTTTATGTAATGTAACTTAAAAAAAATGTTGTCCGTTTAATTTTCCTACTGGGAAACTAATGACCGTTTGTCCCATCCCAAGTTTGTGGTTTTCTTATTGTTGACATTCTCCTGATCGTGTTTTCTATCCATCTCCATCATAACTTGAAACATATTTTATCATCCATATCCATGTTTTTCTACATGGAATCCTAGTATAGGTAATCTCAGGTGACCTTTGTACTTCTCTTTCGTTCTTTTAAAGTGATGGGTTTATTGACTCTTTTTATGATTTGGGACTTTCCATTATATTCCCAAACCCAGTTTTAAAAATTTCAAGGATTCAGTTTATTTAAGGAGGGGATAATGTAACACCACAAGCTTCCATGGTACGCTTCTCTCTAAATAATACAGTAGCGTGTGTTTTACGCAACTTCCAGTTCTAACACACCACAACCAATCAAACTAGCCATTATGAATAGTAATATCTACTTTTTGAAATTTTATACATTTTATCTTTCAAAGTTGACTTCATTTTTGGAATCGGAATATCGAAATTAGCATAGGGTGAAATTTTGGTACTTTTCAGATAACTTTCATATTTTGAAGAATAGTGAAAATTACTAAATTTTAATTAAAAACAACTTTTTTAATAGAAATAATTCATAGTGATAAATTATGAATTTGAGTGGTTTTAAAGTATATTTAGAATATATTATTACTATTTAATACAATTTTGGTCATTGTAAATAATTTCACATTTAAACCAGACTTAAACAAGTGTTAATCTTTTGATAGTTATTATTTCTTAAAAACACGCTATTTGTTTGACAACGAGAATTAATTTTTAAATTAATTAATGAAACATATATGGTTTAAATTTGGTAAAATAGACATCATTATTTAATTTATAATATCGAATATAATTTAGGCTGAAATATTTGATATTTTTCTAAAAACATTCAATTTTTGATGAATAGTGAAAAATACTGAGTTATAGTTTAAAACCGATTTTTTATTTAAATAATTATTTATATTATTTAAATTTAATTAAGGTAAAAATAGATACATAATACCTATATAAGTTCAATGTAATTCATTGGAGTTAGTTTATAATAATTTTAGATATATAAAAATTTTATTGAACTTTTCACCGTCTTTTACCCACCTCTTTGGAGAATTTGGAAATTCACATAAAACATAATTTTACCACTTCTGTGAGTGGAATTTCGAAATTCTGAGAGATTTTTTTAACATAAATGAGTAAAATGTGGTTCAATGAGATGAAAATAATTATTGGTGAATAGTAACTTTTTACTTTTATTTACCACGGTTAAAAGTAAATAGGGTAATCAAGGGTAAAAATGATATTAATATTACCCTAACACATGTCCTAATTAAATTGGATAAGTTTATCTTGACTAAAAAAACATTGGAATAAAATATTATCATTTAGGTCAACTTGGATTAGATTAGGACATTTATTATTATTTAATTCAAAGAAGAGTTAAAAGAGTTAAAATATAAGTTTATTTACTAAAACATTTTTAATATAGGGTTATACATAATATAAATTCTATTGTAAATATTCTTTAGAAAGATAAAAATATTTCCTACATAATGGTATTTTATTTATAAATTCTAGACATTAAATAATTTAATTTATATATGAATCAATGTTGATGCAGTAATTACCTAATTAATGAAATATTGAAATAATTGATATTATAAATATAAAAATAAATGTAATTTGAGACTTTTTATGAATTACAATAATTTTATAGGTTAATATTATATATTAGTGTTGATTATATAAATTGTTTTCGTAGTAATAATTCTGTTATGAATTTATAAAAAACAAAATAGCCAATAATGTCAAAATTGACATAAAAGAGTTTTTAAAACAAATATTATATTATTATTATATATTAAATTCCTAAAAATATTAGGTTCATCCACTAGCCTTATATAATGACAGGTGTATCATTAATGTACCACTTTGGGGTCTATTGGAGGTATATAGTATGTTTATTAACTATATAATATAACAATATAATGTGACATGGTAAGTGTCAAACTAATTAACTAAGAGTTAAAACTAAAAGATAAGGTTAATATAATGACCCAAACCAGTATAAATTCTATTTGTTGAGTGGTTTTAGACCCAAACACACCTTAAAATTTAAATAATCATCTTTGGAGCCATTATTAAGCGAATATTAATTTATTATAAAATAATATTTCTAGCTTTTCCAAAGGTTCCCCTCACCCCTCTTATAAAAGGGAACTTCCTCATCTCATTAATTCACAACTTCAAAGCCATTTGGATCGTCCAAAATCATCCCAAATATCCTCCTAACTTACTTAAATTCATCCTAGATGTCTTAGATTGATCATAAATCCATCCAATGGAAGAATGTTTATCAAATCAAATGGAAGAACCTGAAGAAGAGGTAATGTTTTCACCACCCTCTTTCATGTTCCTTTCTTCTTCCACTTCTTCTTTCATTGTCATTGCCATTATAAAATTATAACTCCAGTATCTTATATATACTTTGATGTTATTATAAATATGGTACAACCATATTCAGTATTATATCCATCCATTTAATGACATGTCACCATACGTGTGTACGTACGTCTTACCGTCTCTACTGCGTGGTGTAATTGTTATTCAATATGTTATTATTTGGATGGTTATAATAATAATGTTTAATTCATGTAAATAATAAATATAACATGATAATGATTCTTTCTATATGGTATACCATCCAATTATATATTATTTTAATATCAAAAGAATGATATTGTCGCTCGTGTGTACGTACGGACTTTCGTCTCCACGAACGCGATGAGAATCATTCCCCATCGTATCCATTCAACTCTAATTATCATATGATGATTAAAAATAATTTTTAGACACATGATATGATTATGTATATTAATAAGATACATTCCATCCATAACACATATGGCTCGCATAACAAATAATATAAAGGAAAATGAATCCTTTAACACTCGAAAAGACGATAATACTAAGATATTATTAACAAATCAATGTTAAAAGATCACATATGATATTATATTAATGTAAATGATTTTTTATAACTCAATAACAATTATGTCACCATTATACAGGAGTTTAACATAACATCTACCTAGGAAAACGTAAAAAGGGGTTTCTTATCTCACTTTTAATTCCTTGAGATTTCCATTGTTCACCACTTATATATTGCATGTGTTTTGTGTACTTCACATGATTGTATTCATTTTGTAATATACTTTAATTTATAGATATTTAAATCATCATTGTATTATCCTTATTTCATGGGTGCATGTTTCATAAGTTACCAAATCGACAAGGGAATTTGAAATTTCAATTTCCACTCATTCGCCTTTACGCATATTTCATTGATTATTTTACTCCAAGATTATGTGTGGAATCACTATTCATTTGATTATGTAAAAATTTACACTCCCCTTTCTATGGATATAATTTTTATACTCATAATCACTCAATTGATAAATTCTCAAGTCATCGGTATGAACTTGATAAGAGTAATTTTAACTCAATCTCTATTTGTTTAGATAAACATAAAATTCTTTGGTGTTGTTTTTACAAGAATATGTGTGAATACCCTTTGATTGTTTTACAATGAATATCTAATCATATTTAGTGTATTTATATTTTTCACAGATAATTATGTCGCTTATTTATCCTTAACCTAATGATATGGCCTTTATGAGAGATTTCTTCTCAATTTACATTCCATTGAGACTTCATTGTTGTTATAAACCAAATAACTTTTATGTGGTGTATATAATGTACATTGACATAGTATATCATGAATCTATTTATTCTCATGTTATTACAAAGTTTTGATTACCTCAATTATTTTTATTCAAGTGTCTCTCTTTTGGTTAGAAACTCTAACTAAAATAATATTTTTAAATGTTTTAAAAACTTATTCTTCTAAATCTTGATCATTAATGTCCATGTTTTAAAAATGGTTTTTAGGATTTATTTATATGGAAATTAAAGTTTTAAAATTAAAACTCCTTATAAATAATTAATATTGGTATGGGACACTATGATTAAAAATCTATTTTTAAATGGCTTCTTGACAAATAGTGTGACTTTTAAATGATTTCAAGAAAAAGGGGGATATTTCTCTCAAATAGTTTTGATGGTTATTTTCATCTATGTCAATATCCTTCATTATTCTCAATTGAGGTTAATATAACATAATAAAATCTCCCATATTGTATCGAATGAGTTTTTTTTGATAGTGTATGTGATATTTTTATACCATTCATGATTTGTGGATAAGTATTGACATTTCATATGCTAGTTTTAATATGAATGTTTATGTTATGTTTCAAACTTTTCATATGAGGAATTCATTGGACTTAGTAAGTGACGGGTGGAGCCCGCTATAGCACCTCGATGCATCGGTAGGTATCATGAGACAAACTAGATTCTTAGCATTAGGCCTTGACAAAATCTTAATTGTAGTCTTGGCACGAGGCCTTTGCTATGTGGTTATGATAGTTTTCCATTTTTCATTCCATCTTTGTGAAAGTGGTTACTGATATTGCATGTGATTATTAGACAAGTAGAATATCCATGTGAGTATGTCAATGGAATTATTTCATTTTATCATTTCCATATTATTCTGAAGTTTATGTATAAAAGGATTTTGTTTTAGTCATACATTTCCATAAGTGTTTATGCTTATCTATGAATGCTTCTGCTATATTGTTATCCTTACGGAGCATCTGAGCTCACCCCTTTCAATGTTTAATTGTTCCCAGGATATGAAGAAGTAATTTTTGAATGGTATTTAGGGATATTATGAGGGGATATGAAGACAAGATGTTGTAGTAGTTTTTTACCTTATGATATAATATAAGACTTATGAATATATCTAGTGTTTCCAAGGCTAATAAACTAATCGGTCTTTCGAGACTTGATCTTTTTTGTGATCATGCCAATGTCATGTAATAATGCACCAAATCTGGGTAACTGGGGTTAGGGTGTTACATTATATTTCAAAATCATGTATATAAATCCTATAAAAGTAATTAGGTGAATAATATTATAATATTCCTCAATAAAATGAAATTGAGAAGAAATGCCTTACCATACCATTTTGTTTCACTGAACACCCTTTAATATATTTTATAATATTTTTATTGTGGTTATTAAATTAAAACATATCCATATTAATATCTATAATGTCATATATTATTATTTTCCTATATCTTATCAATAGATTGTTAATAATATTTCACTATTTTCTTTTTTCGTCTATTAATTTCCTTGTTTTTCAAGTACGATTTGACTTCTGGAATTTTATTCCTTTTAAGTAAATCATTATTTCACAATATAATAAATTTAACACATTAATTAAATTCTTCATTTATTTATTATATATTTATTTATATTAATCCATATATTTTTATTTAAAATGAAATACACTCTTCATTGATATGGTAGATTGGACATACAAATTACTGATGTTTCCATTATTTTATCATATTGAAAGAAAGATGTATAAATGATATATATATATATATTAAATAGAATTTCATTATTCAGTTAAATATATCACCTATTTTTTTAAAACCATACATAATATATTCCCTATAACATGTGAATGAATCACATCGCTTCACGAGGTGGTAGTCTGTTGTATAGAAGATTGTTGTTATTGTATCCATCCAAATGGAAATCATGAACTTATGTCTTATATAAAAAATAAAGAATCAAAAAAGAATTATAATTATCATATATATCATACATAAACTATAAATCTGTAATTTTTCCCAATCAATAAAAAGTTAACGAAAAAACAAACATAATTGGTTCGCAAGGAGGTAATCCACTATACACACAAACAATGATTATGTTCCCAATTTGATGGAAGTGTGAGATGGTGTAGATAATAAACTTATAAAAACAAAATATAATTATATACAATATAATGAGGTTATTATATAATCATGATATAAAAATAATTGAAAGAGGTGGATACATAAATAATATAAAAACACTTTTAGAAAAACTATACATCTTCTTCGGGTATCATCAATAGATTTTCACTTATTGATTACTATGTTATATTTATTCCCATGATAACTCATATGAGATGATGGGATATAATTTGGGGAGTGATTTAGGAAGGTATTTTCTATATAATATTGGTTTGATATGTGTGATGGAGAGGAAGAGGAAGATGTCTTTTAGAATTGGGGTGAGTGGAAAATATGTAAGATATTCAAAGGGGGATTTATAGCCACAATGATCAATGTAATGTTTCTCCAATAAAAAAAATGATAATAGTATTATTAATTTCTATATATTTATATAAACTTAATTATGTATAATTATTCAGTTCATTGGCTCATTGTGTTTAATGTTTATTTTCATTGTAAACTCTTTTTTCTCATAATAGAAGTAATTAATTTTACCGAATTTCACTATAAATATTTTTCAAAATTTATGTTAAACATGTTATATATTTTAAACTATTCTGATTCGAAATATGAAATCTATTTTTGAAAATTGAATTCAAATAAGTGTTATAAATAATGTTAAATTAATCACACAGACAGCATGAGAATGTGATTTTTTAAACATAAAATCTTCAAAAGTTCAAAATGTTATAATATCCACTTTCAATATGTCATTGATTCTAATGAACTCAATTTGGATAAATTATTTTCTGATATATTTATAATTTATTAAATCTTATCCCTAATATAATTTAACAATATAAATTATATAGATGAAAAGTTACATTTCAATATAAATTTAGTACTCTCAATATTCATCAAAAATAAGACATCTTAGAAAAAATAAGCCTAAGATAATTTTTAAATTTAAATTTAAAAAATGTTTGAAATTTTTTCATAAAAAATATTAATTTTATTGACATTAATTTTTAAGACAAGTGCTCCATTAAAAATCATCAAAACTGACTTAAAAAACTTTTTTATCAGTAAAATTTGATTTATTATTATATATTTCCTATAAAATACGTATGATGAATTTTAACAAAATACTGAATAAAAAATATTTCAATTTAAATAAGGTAATATAATAATAGTAATTTTATAATTTATTTAGATAATCCCCTTTGGGTTATATAAACATTTCTTTCACATTCAATTGTATTTTATATTCATTAATATTCAATTGGTAACTAATTATTTCAACCATATTTTTAATTAAAATAGTTAATCATATTCAAACCTATGAATAAAATTGATAGGGAATAATTTTCATATTAAATTAAAAAAACATAACATATTGGTGTCTGGTAAACCTTGGCCTTGGGTGTACCACATGAATTCAAAAGAACATGTTGTTGTGTATAACAAAAGCTATACTAATTATTTCATTCATTACAAGATATATGGTAAATTAAATTTATTTAAAATAGTAAATATATTATATATTATTAAGATATTATATTCCCTTTTGTGGGTGTTTTTTCATTTTACACCAGCTATCAAATGTGATATTTATATTTTAATATTTTAGGGGGAAACATTCTTGCCACCTTAAATAAATTGCTTTCATGTAATTTTAACATGATCCAGGAAATCAAGTGCTAGATATATGAAATTAATATTTTTTTCAAACCCCACATCATAAAATGATTAATAAAAGATCCTCCTTATGAGAGAGAATAATTAATTCAAAGTTCACCTTGAAAAACATATAACTATGTTTTTATATTGTTTAATAGTAGTTGAAGTAATTATATGGAATGAGAGGAAATGTAAAAGTAGTTATAATATGTTATTGCGAACACTGCTTTCAAAAATGAGAGTGATAAATTAATAATTTAGGTTATCAAAATAATAAATTTTTATTGATTAAAATGACCATAGGTCAACAAAAATGATTTTATTAAGATAATATTTCTGTTTCAAGACCATTTTCCCTTGAGTTGAAGAATATTTTAACTCTATATGAGTATAAAGAAATATAATGGATATTTCTATATTTCATAAAAAAATTATCATTTTTTGTGCTTTGGTCAAATTCAAATTCAAATTCTCACGTTTCACTTTGAAATGAATATCCAAAAATGAACTTATATTCCAGAAGTAATAAAATTATCCTTTAAAGTCTTTCCTTCTGACCCAAACTATTTTACAAATATAATATATTTAATACATTAATTTATAAACCTAAAAAGTAATAACAATATTTAATTATTATTATTTATTAATCAAATTTTGAAATTAAAATAAATGTAATAATAACTAAGAAATCACATAGGATAGTGGTAGGCATGAAACCCTTATCGTCCTTCGGTCATGGGTTTATGATCTATTGTCTTGCTCGATGTGACTGGCTGACAACCTTAATTTATTATTTCCATTTCATAAACTACAATTATATAATTCCAATCACAATACGAAATATTATAAATGACATCCATTAAATATTTATAATTATTAAATAATACTTTTTCGATGGTTTTCCACATCATATATTTATCCCACAAACAGAAATAATATTATTTTTATATCATGAATAATGGTTGAGAATAAATATTAAATTTTGAATACAAAATGTAATCTAATTATTCATAAAATAACATTTCAACAAAAAAATTTCTAAAATAATGAGTTTTATAACCGTAAATTTATCTTAAAATATCCTTAATCATGGTATAATCACATCACATGAACCTTCAAAAGATGTATTTATAACATTAAGATTATGATCAACACCAATCATTTAAATTGATGATATTATTATTGATAACTATTACCCTAATAAGGATTCATATGATTATAAAACTTAACACAATCCATAGTTGAATCATAATTCTTATCACCGAAATATTATTGGTAACAATACCTCTAACATTTAATTCTTGAATCCCAATACGTAAATACTTCTACAATTTTCCCCAAATAGGTCCTTCCTTGGTATAGGGTATAAGCTATTTCATAAATTGTAATTATCTTTTAAAATACATTATAAAAGTTATTAAATTAATTCCTACTCATGTTAAATATATCTCATTAGAGGGTTAAATTTGTTGATTAGTAAGGAACATTTTAGTGTACAATGTTATGCTTGATTCTAGATCAACTTTTCATTTTTAGAGTTGTTACCCCTTGTCTAATATGTTATAGAACCATGAACACTTATAGTATATATATGGGGATATATTTTATGGAAGAACGACATAATCTATATCTGACAAAAATATTATTGTTTTCTTCTATATTTATGATAATACACTTTTTTAGTATTATGTTCCGTATTCTTTGTTTCCCAATATGTAGTTCTAATATATTATACTAATTTTTCCCTATACCAACATTATAGGCTTCAATCTAAGTATCTCCAAATTGGTTCACACTTCAATTACAATGACATATGGTACATGTAATTCACTCCCAATGATAAAAATTGTGTATTAGTGTGGCCAAAATAGGCACATACTTGAGTCTTGTATTACAAAAAATAATAAAAAAATAAAAAAAATTATCTTTTATTTTTTATAATAAATTTCTTCCATATAAAATATACATCTAAATCATTCTCATTTCACATCCTGAAATCCTATGAAAATATTTTTTATTAATTTTTATCTCAAATACCCAAAATATATAATTTAAAATATAAGTAATAAATAAATAATTTATAGTAAAAATATAAATTTAAAAACTAAAACAAATTACATTAAATTAAAAAATTGTAAATAATATTGTATGAATAAGAGGTGATAAAACAATTCCATATAAATAATCACATGAGAATGAATCTAAACCATATATATTCTGCGTAGCCAAGTAATTTCAGAGAATATAAATATCTGAACTCACAATGATGGATTGAATAATTATGAATATCTAAAACATAGCATTGAAGTTTCATGAAAATAACCTAATACTATCAAGGATTAATGAAATGAATCCATTATAATCACAGATTCTTTACATGAATATAATACCATAAAATCATCACTCTTTGTAACTAATATATATTTAAAGCCTCAGCCATAAACCAATGTTATTTTTCATATGAAACCTACTGAATTAATGAGGACTATAAAGAACCCCAACCATCACATAATATGTATTTTTTTCATTACACATATAAAATGGTTAAATCATTACTGAAAGAAAATTTATCATTTAAAACCTATAATATTATATTTAAACACTTATGATAATATTAAATATTACTAGAAAACTATCAATGCTATATGGATATGGTCTAAATTTAGCACATCCACAATAAAAAAGATCACAAACCATACAAAATAATAATAATAATGTTATCAATAAAAAATATTCCTATTAGAGTACTAATAAGTTGTTTTATATTGATGAATATTAATACTAAATAAAAAATTTAAAAACATTATTGAGATAAATATCATTTTCATTTTGAAAAACATTTTTAAATTCTTTTTATATGAGGTTTACTTTTAAATAACTTTTATAGAGTAAAAATTGGAGAAAATGTATTTTTTAAATCATTTTTAAAGGGTTAAAAAAATTGAAATTATTTTTTGGAAAAATGGTTTTGGAAGAAAATATATCTTTCACCAATGATCTATAATAATATTATAATTTATTGGAAACATTTTATAAAAATTTGTAATTACCAAAGAGTGAACAAATGTAACATTTAGAAGAAACTTTTGATGAATATCCACAGCAGACTAAAATTAAACGGTATATTTATCAATGATAAAATAATTTCCATTAATGGGAATTCATGTGAAATCAGTCCCAAATAAAAATATATCATGATGTAAACCCTTACAATGACTATAAATTTGAAGTGTTAATTAACAAAATATTACATTACGTGTATTATCTATAAATCAACATTAAAAATTGTAAACAAAATAATTAACATTCAAGATTATTTACACACATAAAATAATAATATTAACAAAAATGAGGATGTAATATGACACGATGAAAAAGAATTTTGTTATGGAATATTTTTCCACTTGGTAACATTTAATTCAATTCCTCAAATGGAAATAATTCAAATTAGAACATAAGATACCTTATAGAATGAATTCACCATGATATAAAATTTCATGTTTTATTATAAAAACTATATAAATTTAATTATTTTTATAATCATATAATATGCTTCTTTGAAATGAAATTGAGAAGAAATCCCTTACCTCACAATTTCATTTGGTTGAACGCCCATTTAACTCCAACATAATGGTTTTAATCATATTATAATCTTATAACTGAATATCCCATTTAACTCTAATATAATGTTTTTAATCATATTATAAACTTATAACTCATACATTTTAATATACATAATATCATATATTATATTTTTATATCATCTTATAATCAGGTTTTTAATAATCTTTCATTATTTTCATTGTTTTAGGTGTTAATTGCCATAATTTTCGAGAATGTTTTGACTTGTTATTTTTTCCTCTATATAAGTTCATTATTTAATCATTTAAATAATATATATATTGATGTAAATATAATATACATATAATATTTATTTATTTATATTATTCAATGACATTTGGTGATATGAATTGGAAAACACCATTCTTGGAGATGGTAGGCCATACGTTCGATTGAACTCAATGCTTGAACGTTATTTTCATTATCATGTAATATTGATAGATAGAAAATAAAAGAATATATGTATATAATCATTAAATAATCATATTTCTATTTTAAACTCACCATATGTTTATAAAATCCATCTTTAATAAATTTTATGTAACATGTGAATGAATCAGATTATTTCAAGAGGTGTTAGTTCGTCGTACCCATGATGGTCGTTATTGTATTCCAAAAAAAGGAAAGAATGATGGTATGTTTTATAAAAAATTAATATGATGAAAATTTATAAATATTATATATAAATCAAAGATATAATATAAATCCATCATTATTCCGAAGCATCAAAGGTGCTAAAGGAAGAATGATTGACATCAGTTCGTGAGAATGTAATCCATCGTACACTTGAATGATAATTGTGTATCACTTGTGATAGGTGTGTGTGATGTTATAGAGAATAAAAACTAAAAATAATAATTATATTTTTGATACTAAGGCTTTAATATAATGAAGATATAAATATAAATAATTTTGGTAGAGAAGAATAAAAAATAAAAACATTTAGAAAACCATTACATATTCTCTGTGTATCCTCCTTAGTTTTATAGTAATACATTTTTAAGTTAGAGTTTACCCAAAGATATAGATTATATGATTTTGGGAGAAAATTTATTTAATTAATTAATCCAATATTAAATGAACTAATTTGTGTGTGATGTCTCAATATGGGGAAGAGGCTAAGGCCCCTTATATGTGGGATTAGTGTAAAACTTTTATTTTTTTTGAATATAGAATTCCAAAAATGATTTTCCCATGTCATAAGGATAAAATAATTCTAGAAAAAAATAATATAACATTTAAATACTAAATATTTATATAAAATGGTTTTTTAAAGTTTTCTATGTTATTATCCCAATATGTTTACTATTTTTCCTTTCGTAAAGTTGTTTTTCTCTTAATAACATTAATTAATTTTAAGTGGTTTCAAAAATAATGTTGTAAAAAATTTAATTTAACTAAATATAAATGATAAATTTTTATGATTCAAAATATTAAATCCAGTTTTCCACATTCTAATCACTTATTATTCATCAATTAATTTCCAAAAATCTCAAATATATGTTGAGAAAACCAGTTTTTAAAGGGAAAATTTTCAATAGAATAATATGTTTATATATGAAATTTCTATATACAATTTAATCAATTAGTTTAAATATGATTAATAGATTTATAATTTTTCTATTTTGAATTTAAATAAATTTAACCATATATATTTTCATTATAAATGTTTATTAAAGAGAAGTAATTCATTAATTAAAATTTAGTTTTTTTCATTATTCATCAAAAAAATTAAACTACTTGGAATAATATAAAAATTAAGAATCAGATAATTTTTAAATATTAATTTTGTTTTTTTACATTTTAAAAATAAAAATTGTGTGAAAATTTAGTTTTAAAATAACTGCCCCAATAATGTTCTGACAAACTGCCTTTAGAAAAATATGTCTTTGCGTGTGTATTATTTTTATTTTAATATCATGAATATAAAATCTATTGGAATAATTATTATAAAAAAGAATTATTAATATATAAAATATTAATTAAATTAGGAAAATATAATAATAGTAATTTATTTAACTTATTGAGCCAAAATTTCATTGGTGCATAAAGTGAAAATATTCCCTAAATATTCAATTGGTATTTATATTCATTTATAATAAATTGAAAAGAAATGAATTCAAAAATTTGTTTTCATAAGTTATTTAATAATTTTACAACGTACCATTCCAATATATATGAAAAAATAGTAATATTTAACAATGATATTGATAACATATTGTTTTTTGGTAAACATATTTCTTGTATGTGAGGCATTATTTTGGATGAACACATTATTTCATATATTGAAAGAAAAAATCTATGTTGTGTGAATTAAAATCTATAAGGTAGATTGAATGTATTTAAAACAATAAATATATTTTAATTTATCAAGTTATTATATTCTCTATTACAATTTTTATATAATTTCATACACTATATCAAATATAATATTTAAAATTTAAAATTTTTCTAGGTCATGTTCTGCCACATTTAAATAAATAGTGCCAATGCAATTTAATCATGATCTCGATAATAATGTGATTAATGTATGGAAATATATTTTTTGGGAATCCCAGAATGTTATTTATTTTAGAAAAATATCATTTTAATATAATAGATTCAAAAGTACATAGATTACATGGAATAACATTTAACTAGGATTCAATATAGGATGACATAGGTTCCAGTGATGATACAAATTTAGGGGATAGGCATAAATAATTATAGGAATGATTTAGGCCATTGATTACAAGCTTTTGATTGATTGATATAAAGTTGAGGGTCTCAGGAGCATATGTCTACGATGACTAAAATGACTATTAGTTAAAATATGATGGTATTAAGATGACATTATTGTTTGACGAATTTTATTCATAGAGTTGATGAAATCCTTCAATATCTATGAATATAAGGAATTATAATTGATATTTATCCATTTCATAAACAAAATTTCTTCCTTTGGTTTTTATAAGATCAATTTATATTTCATCCCTTACACTAGGAAATGAATATCCAAAAAATATAATATTATTACCCAATTACTTAAATTTGCATTTTAGTTCTTTTTGTCGACCTATACTGTTTTCCAAAATCAATAGTCGATAAAATAAACTCTAAAACTCATAATCAATATTATTGGTTCATCATTAATATTTCTTCATTAAATGTTTCATCAAAAAGAAATAATTATTAACCAAAGAATTTCATACATTACTGGTAGGTGTGAAAACCTTATCCTCTTTTATTCATGGGTATAAGCTCCACCTTCTTATCGGATGTTATGGGATAACATCGAATATATAGGATTCAATTTTCTAGAAATATATTAATATTATTCCTATAACATAGTCAAAATGTATGTAGACATCCTTGAAATAATATTAATATTTAATATCAATTTTTATAATGGTTTTACAATATAACATATTTTTTCCACATAATTTAACAATATTATGATTATATTAACCCTTATTTTTATAAATATATTAACACGTATGTCTATATAATTTAAGGGTGTAATCTCTTAAATAAATTTTTACTAATACATGTAGTAAATTAACAAGTTATATAATCCTATATATTTTTTGCAAAAATATCATTAATCATGATAAAATACCATCACATAAAACATTAAAAGATGTGATTAAGACATTAGACTAATGGAAAACCAAAATTTTAAAAACATGCGATGGTAGTGATGATAAATTTTAGGGTAATGTATACATATATACCTAAAAATTTGAAAAATATTCTTCGATGATTCAGAATTATCATCACAAAAATAACATTGGTAAAAATATCTCTATAATTTACGGATCGAATCCAGATACATAAATAACTACTCCATGTTATTTTTACATAGGTCCTTCCAGGGTCTAAATATCAACCTATGTCCTTAATTTTCAATATCTACTAAGATAATCTATAATAGTTTATGAAAAAAATGTAAATTTTCCTAAACATTTAATCTAGGAATTTCAAACCTAGTGCATAGTAAGGCTCAATTTCAAGTACCAGGTTATTCATGAGTCAAACATGAGGCACCCTATTTAGATTAATTACTCTAAGGTACATATGTAATTTGTTACCACTATGTAAATTTTAAATAAAAAACCATTAAATTAAATAATTCAAATTGAAACATAAAATATCAGAAATAATGAATTATTTCATATATTACATATCACAGTGAATTACATATAACACATAAAAGTAATTGGGTGTATAATATTACTATTTAACTCAATGAAATGAAATTGTGAGAAAATATCTTACATTTTGATTCATTTTAGTTGAGCCCTAGAAATTAACTGAATAGTGGATTAAAGACACCTATTACCCAATAAGGAAATAATATTGATATCTATAATCCTAAATTGATCCTGTTATAATATTTTATCTACAGAATTTTAATAATCAATCATTATTTTCATGGTTTCCGGAATTAATTTCATTTTTTTCGAGTATGTTTTGACATGTTATTTTTTATAACATACATAGATAATGATGTAATTATCTCAGAATTAAAATTATGAATTAAAATTAATATTTAATTATTATATATTTATTCAGTGTAATTCGTATAATATGATAAAGGTTAATGAAATTCACCATTTATGGAGAAGGTATATCATATGTGGACAAGAAGGTTGTCTCCATTTTTATATTATATTCAAAAAAAAAGAAATGTTAATTATATATATATATATATATGTATATATAATCATTCAATTAACATATTTCAATAATATATATCAACAATTTTTATTTAAACCATCTGTAATACATTAATGCAATGTGTGGAAGAGTTTCATATCCTCGTGAAGTTGTAGTCCCCCGTACACATGAAGGATGTTACCATATTGCAAAAATATATAAATTATCATGGTATCTGTCCTAGAATAAAACCATAAGCTTAATGAAATTATAAATATCCATTAGAAATTATAAATCTATCATTAATATAAACCATTATTGGTGGTTTTGGACAAACAAATGACATTAGTTCATGAGGTAATAGTATGTCATATACACGAACAGTTATTGTGTATCAGATTTGATGGAAGTGCGTGATTTTGAAGGGAGTAACCATACCATAAGAAAATATTAGTGTATTTAAAATATATTTTTATTACAATGTCTACATTGAAATAAGTGTTGGAGGTGGAGAAAGAAAAACTATAGAAACACTTTATGAAAAACAACACCACTTCATAGGTATGCATAATTGTTTTTCACTAATTTCATCCTAATTTGTACTTATATCCTAAATATGGCTTCGTTTAATAATTTATTGAAGTTGGTGAGTCATTTTGAATTATTTTTAAAGAAAAAATGTGGATTGAGAGATGAGAAGAACTAGAAGAGTGGAATGGATTTAATAAGTGGGGTTTGTTTAAATCTTGTAAATTTTTAAAGCGGAAATTTCACCAACATTTATTCCTTGTAATATGGATACGATAACAGACCAATGTAAATAAAATAAAATAAAATTTCTAAATAAGGATATAAATTGGGATCATTTAATTTTCTAATTCATTCTACTCCTTAATATTAATGTTTTGTCCAATGGTAAACTTGTTTTTCTCTTAATCACCGTAATAAATTATAATTTCATTAACTAATTGTTTTTAGAAAATTAAATAATTGAAATTATTAAAAAATTTAATATATGGATAAAATAAATATGGAATTAATTTAAAAAAATTAAAATCACATATATGGTAGAAATTAATTTATTTTTAATCCCACTAACCGGATAGGAAAATGTGCTATTAATGGGAAAATGTTTAGATGTATATGATGTTCTTTTATAAAAATTAATTATTAAATTTATTCAAATAATGTACTTTTTATTAATAATATTTCTACTTTTACTTTTAAAAAATTTTAATATTTAATTTAACATAATAAATTAATAAGTTGAAACGTCAGTTTTTAGTCACAACTCAGTATTTTTTCACTATTCATAAAAAAATTTCATAAATATAATATATAATTCACCCTATGATGAAGTATAATATATAATAATTTGTTTTCATATAAAAAATTATAATGATTCAGAATGTATTTTTAGAATAAGTGAATCCTTATAATGCAGCAAAACAACCTTCACAAAAAATGCAACTTTTTACGTGTAAAATTATATTTTCTATTATCTTATACCTATAAAGTATATTGGATGAATTTAAAAATTTTATTGAATATATAATATGAAAATTTCAATAATATGATAAAAAAATTGTAATTAATAATATTTTATATGATAAAATGCATTGGATACATAAAATATGAAAATTTATTTTATATTCAATTGTTTGTAATATTACATTCTAATTAATTAAAAACCAATGAAACCAAAAAATATATTTTTCTAAATTATTTAATTTGTCTCATACCGACTTATCTAATGGCTAAGATATAATTTTCATAAAAATTAGTAATACTAGTAATATATTATTGTTCATTAAATATTGACTTTATGAGTAATGCGGGCTTTCGAAGGAACTCATTGTTGCATGTAACCCAATATAAACACAATTTTACATTAATTTAATGATATAGGATTAAATTAATTTATTACAAATTGAGAATATATTGATATGTATCCGAATAATACATATCCTTATATAGTTGTTGTTTCATGCCATATATGCTATCAAATATGATAATTATATTTTGAAATTTCACGTTGTTACAATAGCACCAATTAAAGTTAATTAATATTATGTAGTGATATGATAAAGAATATAATATTTGCACATTATTTAGATGGATTATGATTATGATGATGAATTTTGGATGAACCTCGTATTCTATACCATGAGTTAATCTATGATTAAATGATAAATATTTTCTTGATCTCATGTAATACAAATGAATTGATTATTATAATGTGATGGGTTAGTATGTTATATCTCTAAAAATGCTTGGTAAATTATTACTATTTTATGAGCTCAATAGTAAACATATTGTCTTTTCCAATATGAGAAGATGGTACACTGGTAGTTTTTTTTAATATAATGTAGGTACACAGGTGTTCCTCATAATCCAAACATGTGATTAATGTTCTGTTTGATATCCTTGAAAAAATATGGGTTTGATTATAATTATAATAAACAATTTATTCCACTATAATTGATATATTCTTATTCAAATGGTATAATCTCATGAAACATTCTATTTGATTCTTTGGTTATTCATGTCATATGATCTTCTGAACACATATTCAATGATTATACCATAAAAATAATGGGTATGATTTTAAAATGTTATGATCATTATCAAATACCCTTATAGTCATTCCATTATTACATATGATCACTTAATTATCCCTACCCTGTTATGACTTGCTGAGTTTTTAAACTCATCCTTCCATTTTTTTCCATTCCCCGGTTTATGAACATTTGATTTATTTAGGTTATGATTAAGATGTGTACTAAATATAAAGATATTTTTCAGAGATGTTGATCATATTTCACTAAATATAGTAATTATGTATTTATTAATCAGAGGAATTTTTTACTATTATAGGCTTTTTATTATATGAAATTTATTGAATATCTAGCTAAAAATATGCCATATTTATGTATGTAATATTTTGGTCACATGAGATGATATCATTGTAGGGTTTAGTTATATATAAGAATTATTACTATATAACATTATTAAAAACCATTGGGGGTATGATTATAGAGAGGATAACAACTCATTTTTATTATTTAATGAATTTTTGGCTTTCCAATAAAATACATTTCTTCATAGATTACAAAAAGTGGATGTGGTTGTGTCACAAATTTTATTAGGGGTAAAATATATTGATATAGTTTATTGGTTTTTAAATATATATTTATTGGTGCATGATGAGTTGGCCTATGACATCAGCCATATCAACTAACTTATATATGAAATGTTTGGGTTAATTAAATTTTTTGTTATGAACCATTATAATGAATGAGATGGTCGAATATGTGATAACGTATGATAGAACGTAGTGATATGAGATGATCCTAATATTTCAATGATTTTAATGTTTGGGTTCTAACATATAAATACAATTAATTAATTTTTCACTAATACATTATTAAATAATTTTTATTACTGTTCCTCACACTAGGATTTTTTGTTTTATTTAATCAATGGATCCCAGAGGAATCATGTTACTGCAGAATGTGCTCTAAATTTCAATGAATCTAGTAATAAAGAAAAAATTAATTATAATATTTAATGGGTATTCTAAGGATTACTCATAAGTGGATATGTTAATATATGATTACTAACCTCAAAAGGGGGGATTATCCAAATAAGCCTATTAATAGTAAAATGGAGTTCCATGGGGGTTTAGTTGATGAACAAAATGTTGGAAAAAAAATTCAATTTTCTACAAGAGATGAATTTTTGATGAAAAGGCCAAGAAAATGTATCAATGGGAAGAGAATAATATTTTCTGTGTAATATAATGGTATATAAATAATGCAATTTCTAAAGAATATAACTTTTTCTATATAAGGAAAAAATACACATCCTATCGATCCATTTATACATTGATGCATTATATATTGAGGACATGATAATTATCCATGTGAGTTTCCTAATTGAAGGTATTAATCTTAGACCAAGAACGGGTCTTTGTTATTAATATAATTGTAGTGTATCATAATATCTGAGATGGAAATATCCTTCATTATAGATTTGAGGATGTCATGTAAATGTTTTAATAATTTTTCCTCTAGAAATATTATAATACATCATTCTATGGAAATTAATTGAATTTTAATAAGTGATTTTCTTAGTATATATAAATATATATCCCATTCTCTAACCCACTATTTCAAGTATGTAAAGGAATATTTAAAGTATTTATGAGTTTAAAGTGTTTGGGGTATGTTTTGGATAGTTTGGGGGACCATTATAATAATGTTTGGTATTTTATAAGGGTTCTTCATTTGAGAATTTTTTATAAAAAAATCTAAAACTCTTATACAAAATTTTCCATAGTGGGACAAATGATACGGGGGGACACAGTTAGGTGCAATATCTGGAAAAACCATGGAACCTACTAGAATAAAAAATTCATTGTGGGAAAAAGTGTGTCATCATTGTTGGTGAATGTTTTGTTTAACTAGGTGGGAAAACTATGCATGGTGATCCCTAAGGCAGACTCAGGTGCACAGTTAGCACATGGTTTTCCTAACCATGCATTTTATAAAAACTAGATCCTAATAAAGTGTATATAGGTCAGTTATTATTTCTAAACCCATCTTTTTTCCTCCAATATGGCCCCAAATAGATATTTCTACCTCAAATTGGTTGTGGAGTGTTTTTCCATTAATGTAGTGGCGGCCCGAAGGGTTTTTTGTTGTGTTCAACCCTGATTACCATTGGATGTCATTATTTGTGTTATTTTTTGGTTACTTTCCTTAGATATAATTTTCTACAGCTATTTTTTTGTTATATATATTCGTGTAAATATAGATGAATGATTTTTATTTCTAAACATCATTTGATTTGGATTTTTTATGTTAGGTAATGAGATCTACAATTGGTTTCTAGAGATTCAACCATGTTTGGTTGTCATTTTCATGGTATTCTTCATTTTTCATCACAATTTTTGAGATAATTATCATCACTCTTGACTCCAATTTTTATTATATGAAGTGTTATAATATTTTTCATATTCTAATAGATATTTATTGTGAATTATTCAATAGATGATTTATGGAAACCTTCTTTGGTGAGAGTTTATGGAATTGTTAATAAAGGGTATTTTGTTGAAATGAAATTTGGGTATGTTTAATTTAAAATATTGATTTTAAAATTTTTTATGGCTATGATACATGGAAAATGTTTTTTTCAAAAAAAGGTTGGTTTAATTGAAATTTTATTGTAAATATTTTTTTAGTATGTTTATCTAATAAATAGTTAAGCATCAGTTGAATGTGATGGATATTGTTCGAGAGGTACCACCGTTAAAGGGATGAGTTATGGTTTTCATGTTGCACTGTCAATGGATGCACAAATATAGTGTGGATAAATGTGAATGAGGAGTTATGTAAAATATAATGGATTATTCCAATGTGAAATTGATAAATTATTAGATGACTTTTTTGGTTTTAATTGTCATAAATTGTTTAATTTTGAAAAACTGTTTTTATATTATAAATATATTATACTCTGATATAAAATTTTATAAATTGTTTTATATAAATGTGTTATCACTTCCTACCATGGTTTTATGTGTAGGGAGTTCATTTGAAAAAAAAACTACCTAGTTTCATTACTCAACCCTTAATTCGCTTGAGTGTGCTTTTACAGATATTATCTTCTGAGATACAGTTAAACAAAATATACCACATTACATTAGGGGAGAATCATGATAGTTGGGATGTATTCTGGTGTTGGATAATGAAGTATTTAGGGCTCTATGGAGTTATGTATTTGAGTCTTTGGGTATTGTATATTGTGTATTCCATTGTTGTACTCTACTATAGTTTGGTTTTGATTTCATTTGTATTTCTTTAAGGTTTATTACAGTATTATCATGGATTATATATTGGTTTATTCTATGGTATGTTTAGATGGGTTGTTATATTTCCAATGGAAAATTATCCCCCCCCCCATTTTATTGAAATTCTTGTAATTTATTTAAATATATTGGAATGATTGGGATGTCTCTAATGGAAAAAAATAAATTCATCCCTAAGAGAACCTAATGGGGAGGGCCAAGATGTTACAAGTAGTATAAACTTATTAGGTCCTTCAAATACATGTCTTATAAGTTCTTTTTATTATTTGTTATCAGTTTTTTCAATCATGGTTGTGAAAATCATTCTTGTATATTAATTTTTTAGTGATTGTAAAATATACTAGGATATTCAGGATGTGAAATGTAGATCATAAAAAGATATTTCTAATGTTTCTTATGTTTAACATCAATCCACCAAGGTGTTTGGTAAAAAATGTTTTAGAAAAATGTATTGGTGGTGTAAGACCATTTTCATGGCTTTATCCAATTATATGAGTATGAAATGAATTTTTGAAAGGAAATCCTACTAATAATACTTTTTTATTTTTCTATAATGAAAATTATTTCGTGTAAAAATATTGATTTAAGAAAAGTTTTGATTTGTTTTTTCAAATGTGATATTTTTAAATGTGAAATAATTTTGGTATTTTGATAATAGTTTTATATTAATAATCATGGTAGAAAATAAAAATATTATTAATGTGGAAAATGTTGAATTTAAAAAGAAATGTTGTGGTATAAATATCGAAGAATTTTTAATTTCTAGGCCATGAGTTTTTAGAGAGTGATACTTAAGGATTATTTTATAGAAAAAGTATCCTAGTAAGCATCATAAATCCCTACCAAATGAATATTCAACGAATTTAATTTCACCTAATCCACAGGTCAACAGATAACTGGTTCATCGAATTTTCCGTGATGTTAAAACATTAGATAAATAATCCAAAGGGATGACCCAAGGCAAGTGGATAATTCAGTTCAATTTTAGATGTAGAATCCACCAATAATTAATTGTGAATCGGAACTAGAGAATGAATATGTGTGGGTAAATATTATTGATCAATTATTATATTTTTGAGGCATACAAGTAGAGATAAATGTTAGGTTTGAATTTTATATGTTGGAGTATCTTTCATGCCATTGGTTTCATTTAAGGCAAAATTAGACCAAGGAATTTTATAAGATGATATTGAAGAATTGATAATAAAAAATTATCTTCATATGTTATTGATTTCACAAATGAAATATTTTTTCATCTGGAGGTAGGATATCATTGTAGTGATTGAGTAAGTGGCTGAAAATATGAATTTAGTCAGATTTTCCATTGAAGCGGTTGCAACTATATCCTTGAGTTAACAAATTTCTGAATTGTGGCTAAGGCGAGAGTATTGCTCGATGATTTTAATTAATTTTATAATCGATTGTATATACTGTTAATACATATATATTGTCCTAAAGGGACTTTTAAATAGATATGTATAGAAGGATCATGTTAATACCTATGGGAAATTGTGGGATCTCAAATGTTACGACAAAGAGGATGATAGACACATTTTTCAATGTTAGTGAAATTGATTAGATCTATATTACAAGATTGGTAAATCCTATTACAAAACCCAATATCATGCTAGGGTGTTTACAATGTCATTATTTATACCACATAATGTGAGATTTTATGAAACCAACTTATGCATGGAATAATTGCAATATAACGGGGAATTTTTCGTGCTTTTTTGGAGTGCTCTGTGGTTAGGGGTTCAAGACGCATCTAAAGTCTCAAAAATGTCATATGATTAAATAGGATAAGGGAATCAGAATCAATATAATCTTAATAATATATCTATATGTGGTAAATCTTAGAATACCCATAATCCCCATGAGTTACAATCTCAAAAGGAATGTAATGAAAAATGATATATGAGTAATCAGCTGTATGGTGTTAAGTATGTTTTTGTGGATGATCAATCTGCCCCATCAATAGTGTGAGATATGATTCTTTTGAATTCTACAATTATGTAATAATTTTTTGTCACATGTGCATATCATTACTTTATTGATTATTTTGTTACTATTATAAATGGATTAAATGTATGGATTATGAAATCTATTGTGAAAAAACATACACCTATTGGTCATATATAGAATTTCAAGTATTTAAATGTATATTGTGTTCTATTAATGTTTTGGGAAATCAGTTGATATGTAATTTACCTATGATAGAGAAGAATTTCTATGACATAATCAAATGTACGGATTTCTAGAAAATGATTATGGCTCACATATACTATTATACTGGAAAGGATAGTTACATTAATAATGGCATCCTAAAGCATATCATTAAAGGATACTAAAGGAAATTGGTATATAAAATGTGATTTGTAGAAGATTCATATGAATCTATCTCATTCCAATTGAAATAATTGTCCTTGGAATCGATATATGTGATTGAATATAGTATTTTTCTAGTGGTTTTTTGTTATTTTTCTAAATTTTTTCTTCATATTAATTCATATTTTGATTCTATAAAGGAATTATTTTTTATGATAGATCAAAACTCAAGGACAATTCCATAATTCCATTCATATTATTGGATGAAACAAATGGATGTATGTGAGAAAAATATGTAGTTGGAGGAGCTGGAAAAAATGTATCATTTTGCGTAGACTCTCTCAATGAGATGAGCTAGTCTTGTTTTTAAAAAATTATTATTGAACACTTCGATTGTGTGTCTACGATAAGAAGATTAACCAATTTATGTTAAATAATCATTATCAACTACCATGAATTTCTGATTTCTTCAACCAATTTAGGGGACATCAGTGGTTCTCCAAAATAGACTTGTTATCGAGATATCACCAATTGTTGGTTAAATAGTAGTATCATCCAAAAACATCATTCAGAAGTAGATATGAACATTATGAGAATCTGATGATTCCTTTCGGTCTAATGAAATCAATAGAAGTGATTATAGAATTTGTGAATTTGATATTTCAATGATATATGGGTTTTTTTGGTAGTTTTCATGGTTGACATATTGGTGCATTCAAGGACTAGTGATTCGAATTTGAAGCACTTAGAGATAGAGTTAGGAATCATAATATATTAATGTTTGTATTCCAAACTATCAATGAGTACTTTTTGGATACATGAGGTATATTTATTTGGACATGTAATCTCTGAAATAGGTGTTTCTATGGATATAGAAGATATAATGGGTCTTATCTATTGGAAAAAAACAATCAATGTTTTAAAGATATATAGTTTATGTGATATAGTTTGTTATTATAGATGGGTTTTCTATAAATTACCATTATTATATTAAAAATGATAGATCTAATGAGGAAAAAATGTTCCATCCAAATTGAACATTAAATTTCACAATACTTTTGAGTATCTCAATATCTACCTAACATCAGCACCGATCTTGATATTTCCAGAAATATGACAATGGTGTGTGGTGTATTATGATTCATTGGTGTATAGGTTGGAATTTTTTCTCATGAAAGGAGATGATGATGTTTTTTATAGGTCAATATACTTATGTTTCCCTGATAAGAACTACCCAACAAAAGAGTATGAGTTGGAAAATACAGTACATGATTTAAAAACAAGGAATCCTTACTTATTTGGTGAGAAATTTATTGTGTTAACTGATCTTAATTGGTTGAATAAAATTTTCTCAAAAATATATTTGAATCTAAGACAATAATGATGGATGGAGTATCACTAAATGATTGACATGGTCTTTATGTATACAACATATAATGGTAATATGGTGGAAAATTGATTAAGAAGAAATTTATAAGCTTATTTGGCCAAACATGCTTCAAAAATAGTGGAAATTGATGTTAGTGATATAATACAAGAATATAGGATGTGAATACTGAGGTGATGTTATAGTTATCATTATAATTTCATTTATTCTATATTTGATTGATGATGTTAGTGAGCCAAGATCTTCTAATGTTGATCTTGTTTCTACGAGGTCAAAAATCAATTGGGGGGTGACCATTGGTGGATGGAAATTGGATGAAAGATTAGTTTTCTGGTTTCGAGATCAGGTGGATGTACCAATACCTTTTCCTGAATGACTTCTTTATGCATACCACCATTTGAGATGTGATTTTACATCATGGAATACAAATAATGTAAAAATAATTTAAATGATTATTTTTGTGGGTCGGTTATAAAAATAATGTGGCTAATTTTATATTGGGATGCTTAACGTTTCATCAGGTTATGGAATAACATCACTGAATAGCAGGTATATTGCATTATATACCTATTTGTTTTAGAATATGTGGGAAAATATACATTGATTATGTAATTGGATTCCAAATTATATATCATATAAGTGGTAAATAGGGATGGCATACTATTTTATATAGTGTCATAGATATATCAATGAATTATACCTCATATCTTTAAATCTACTCAAATATCCATTGGGAAAATGTTGACTATGAGTATGGTGTATCACCCTTAAATGGATGTTCAATAGAAAAGCATGATAACAAATTTGGAAGACATGTTACCGTCTTTTGAATAATTTTTTTTTCAGTCTTGGGAATATCATGTACCTTTATTGGAGTTCTGATATAACAAAAATTATTAGGTCCCGATACATACGGCTCCATTAGAATTATTTTATGGGAATCATTGTCATTATCTACTTTATTGTGTTAAAACATGTGAGACTCCACTAATTAGGATGATGAATATCTAAGATACAATGATGAAAATATAGCTGATCTCGAATAGGATATAGATAACATAGAGTCTTCTAAAATCATTTGAGGATCATCTTCGATAATCATTTCCAATTTAGGTGAGTGATCATGTTTTCTTAATGATAACATCAAGGAATGTGCATCATCATTTTCTAAATTAGTTCATGTTATATCCAAGATATGTATGTTCTTTTGATAAACTAGAATATGATGGTCAGGTGTCTTATCTATTGTAATTTTCACCATGACCTACCAAATTTCAAAATGAGTTTCATATATCTCAGTTGAAAAAGTAGAATCTTGATCTTGGCCATGTGATTTGATGGGATAATTTTAATCTATAACAATATGCATTTTTTATACTAATTTTGGTATAGATTATGGATATATAAAAGAATTAATTGAAAAGAAAAATCATCTTCATAGTGTAGGTTATATTAAAATAGGGTTAGATTCCTGAAGAGACATAAGAACAAGAGAAGTAAATTGTTGTGAAATTTCCTTAACTCTTTCTAGACACCAGTGGTATTCTACATTACTAGGATTTAAAAGAAATGGTGGGAAGAATCTAGTACCCTTGTTTTATGTATGTAACTATTTCTTAATCACTTTTAATTATATATATTGTTTGGGTGTGATTTCGGAGAATTTGGAGGACTATTGGAATTGTTTTGGAGAATTTATAAAGGTTTATGGTTGATAATGTCTTCTGGAAACCATGAATATTATATAAGAAACCATGCCTAGTGAGACATGGGTTTATGGCAAGGAACACTATTAGGCACACTTTGTTTCCAAAATGTGCGGCCATCCATATGAAAATGTAAAATGTGAGATATTCTGTATTGGAATTGTTGGTGAATATTTAGTCTAAACATTTTATTAAGTCATGTGATGTGATCTTTGTGGTAGAAGTTGGGGTACCACTACTACATTATTTTCATAACCATACAAGGTCTGAAATCTATATACAAAAAATATGAATCTAGTACACATTTAGATCTAATACACTTTTCCTATCCATCTTTACCAAATCCCAATATTTCTTCCTCCAAAAGGAGTTGAAGTCTTTCGCCATTGATCTGGATGTGATCTGAAGGATTTTCTTATTGCATTAAACCCTGATTCCCTATGTATATATTTGTTGGTTGTATTTTTGGTACATTTTCATTGATATTATTTCCCAACTCTATTAGTTTCTTATATCTATATCTCTTTATATATTTCTATGATTTCATTTATATTAATAGTTATATTCAGATTTTTAAATGTTAGGTAAATATATCTACAACGTGTTTTGGAGACTTCACATGGTTTTGGTTGTATATATTTTTCATTATTTGTTTTCATCCTAATTCATGATGTTAGTGGATTATATCTTGACAAAACATGATTAGGAATAAAGGATTCAATTTAAATTGCGAGATTCTTTTTTATTTATTGTGAAATTATTTTTCAATGATCGTTGGATTCCCTCTTTGTTGATAGTTTATTGTATAATAATAATTGGGTGTTTTGGTGGAATTTCAATGTTTTAACATTATTTTATAATTATGATTTTAAATTTCTTTTTGTGGGTTTAAGGAATGTGATATATGTTTTCAATAAAAGGCTTAATTTATTAAAATTGATTTCCATGTAATTTTTTGAATTGTGGTTAAATTAAATGGTCAAGCTTGAGTTGAATGGAATGGATATTAGTCATGATGTACCACCATTAATGGGACAAGTTATGGATGTAAATTTCAACCATAAAAGGTAACTCTGTGATTTTGAAGTAGAATGTGAGTGAGAGTTATGTGAAATCGAATGGGTTTTCATAATGTGAAACATAGAAATGGTTAAATAAATTATTTGGTTTATTTCCATGTAAATTTGATTGTTTTGGGAGAACTAGAATGTTATGAAACATGATTTATATTTTGATATTAATAGTTTCAAATTTATTTATAAAAATTTCTTCATATAAATGAGCTAACATATAATATTATAGATTCATGGATAGGGATGTCATTTTGGTAAAACATAATTAGTGTCATTAATACCCCCTTATTTGGAATGTTGGTTCTATTGAGGATATTTCCTTTCGAGATATAGGTAATGGGAATGTATCAAATTTCTTTATTGATGGTTCATGATATATGGAATATATTTTGGTGTTGTAGCATGGATCATGTTGGGAGAAATAGAGTTATGACTTGGAGTATTTGAGTTATGTAAGTTTTTTATTCCACTGTCGTACTATGTTGTACTTTTGTTTTCATATGAGTTGTATTAATATGATTATTTTATATTGTTATCATTAATCATATTATGAATTGGATTATAGTGTGTTTTGATAGGGTTTTTATCATCTTATGTAAAATCAACCCCCAAATGTGTTGAATCCCTTTGAATTTCTTTTCAGCCTTTGGAACTTTGAAGACGTCTCTTATGGAATGGTATCAATTCTACCCTGACTGATGCTAATGGGTTGCACCTGGACATTAAACCAATATTAATTTATATGGAGAGTGGTCACATTTGATATTTATAATGAACCTATGATCAATTATTAGTATGAGAATGAATCCATCAGAAATTGACACAATTTTATGGGTTTTGATTAATATTCATAAAAGATAATATATCTTTAATGGACGTGGATAAAATAAACATTGAATATGTTCCTATTTTAAAATATTTTCATGATGTCATTAAATAATAATTTTTTAGTCTTCATCTGAATCATAAAGGTGAGTTTCTATTATAACTCATGGTTGGTTTTACACCTATACCAATGAATACTTATAGAAAGAACCTATATGAGTTAACATAATCAATGTTTAAAATCACCTAGAATTTACCTAATGTATTGAATTTTCATAGTGGTTCGCAAATTATTTCCTCAATTTTTATTTTTTTATATAAAATCATTTATCAAAGTGACTATTTATTAATTATTATTACATAAAATGGACATGATCAAGAATACGTATTCCTTACACATTATTGGTCATTTTATTGAAACATTTAAATAAGCACAATAATTTTCAACGATTTACATTTTTTAGATAATATAAATTATGGTTCAAATTTTAATACATACTAAATTCAATCATTTATATGATGTATGAAAACAATGAAATTATAGTGATTTAATTTTGACTTACTAATTCCACCATTATATTTAGGGATTTAATGGAAAAATTATTTAGATATTACTTTTATGAATTATTTTAACTCATTATTGAGGAAATTTTAATATACACGAATCGAAAATAAGAGCATGAATATCACTTGAGAAATTTATTGAAGTGTCATAGAATAGATAAATTACATCCAAATTTCATAAAGTATGAATTTGGTTTATATAAAGTAGTATTCACAATATATATAATTCAATGACAGTGTAGATCAGTATATCATTCTTTGATGAAAGTTAAAGAATATTTCTCTAAAACAATATATATGAGTGAGATCTATAGTTTTCCTAGACTTTCATAGCATTTTCTATAATTTTTGAATATTTATCATTAATTATTAATCGACCAATCAAGATAACATGAATGCAATTTTAGTTCCTTTCCACTATTGAATGTATAGAAAATTACATGATGTTGAAGAGAATGGTGGTTATATCACATGAACTCAATTTTCATTATATTTGAAACAATTTATTGATATTAATATATTTATCAAAGAAGTTGATGAGTTTAGTTTTTATAAAAAATAACATGGAGGTAGATTATGTATATTGTGAATTAAAAAATAATGATAAAAATTACATGATACATACTTTAATGATAATGGTGGTAATTTTTTTACTTAATATAATGAGAAATTAACTATGTGGATATGTGATATATATAATTCTAATAATTGTTAAAATCATATATTTTCTAATAAAGAGTTAAAAATTTACCTAATAGTATTCTAAGAGATGATTAAATATTACGCCATCTCAATGTACCACAACCCTTTAAAGGAGATCAAGGTGGATCATCCTTTCAGTCGAAAGGAATATACTATCTTAAATATTTCCGAGTTCAAATAGATCATCAATACGAAGAGTAATATAATTAGTCTTAACTGCTACATGGTTATACATATGAATATCCATGAATAATATGATTGAAACATATACCTTCTGGGAAAATCCCAATTGTGTTTCACATGGAGAAACCCTTAGGAAAGAATCCTTTCAACATGACATCATCCAACTCAATTTTTATCCCTTTTAGATCTATTTATTCAATAATAATAAAATGTTTCAAAATATATTGTTCACCTAGAACCATATAATTCATAAAATCTATAAACCAACATAGAGAAAGGCTATAGAAATATTCTAGGAAAATGTGGGGGAATTACCAAACAACAATTGGATTGTCAAAAATAGAAAAATGGAAAATGGGATCAATTGATATTAGATACAAAAAAATCAAGGGTTATGTGAGGGATGGTCCTGGATGTTCAAACTTCGGATCCCACTCTCCTTGAATCACTCATGAGATATAATCGACCATATGTAATGGGATATTTTGATCATAAAAATAAACATCACAAGATGAGGAATAGGAAAATCATTTCTAATAATGATGTAAAGCATATGTAGAGTGAAAATGATGAAATCATAGACTAAATTCTCATGATCTACCGACATCGAACAAGAAGGAAACAAAAACCATTTCTCTTTAATATTAATAATATGACTCACTAACATAAAAACAAGGGACACTGCCCTATTAGAAGGTTAGGAATATCTAAATAATTCCATATATATGGGATGAGAATCATCGATATCAAATAATGAAATAACTACTGAATATGAGATAATGATTGTATTTCTAAATATCCCTGGACCTACATCTACCTCTATTAGAAACACATCTAACGCATGATGTTTATCTATTCACATGTTTTATGGATAGCGAGTGGTAGTCTTCGAATCATCTAAATGTTCCATATAAACCTTTGGATCTTATTATCCATTACAATATCAAGGGGTAATCATATCAAGAAAGAAACAATTTAGATTTCCACACTATCTACAACAATTAAACATCTTTACTGGTTCATGAGTGGATCATCAGGTTTTCCTAGCCTTTCTGCACTGATATAAATTTTGGGACATACTTCTTTCTGGAATGGATGTGCATGCCAATGATTTAGGTTAATTAACACATCATGGGCAATGATTTCATTTTTATAAATAAAAGGAGTTATGGAGGATTATAATGAATAATCATCCATTAAAAATATATCATACTAGAATATACATAATACTAGAGTTTTATTGAAATTTGAAAAATTAGGTTTAGGATAATATATTAAATTAAATGAAATTTGAAAAGAATTTTAATTAAAATAGAGAGATAAATCACCACTTGTATTCGGCTCTGGAGATCCTCTTCAAGGCACCCAGGATTGGGATTTGGATGATGCTAAGAGCTCCTCAACATAGGGGAGGGTCTAAGGAAGAGGTTTTGTAAGAATTTGGACAAGAATTGAGTCTAGAGAGATGTGAGGAAATAATGATGTGAGGGGTGTTTTAAATAGTGGTTGGGAGAGGAGTTTTCTAAATATTTAATTCATTAGTTTATTAATTTCTCCCATGTAAGGAAATAGTATTTATTACATGATTAAATATAGTAAATATGGAATAGTAGTTATAACCAATGGCCAAATTTAACATCCATAACTCAATAATTATGACCAAATTCATTTATATTTAATATTTCTAAAAATTATCAAATTTCACTATGCACAAAAAATTATCTTATTTAATAAAAAATTTAAAAATCCACCAATAACATTTTATGACATCTAGAATTCAACAAATGTTCTATTTTTTATGAAAATAATATTCTATATTAGATTAGATTAATTATTATATTAAATCATAATTTACATGAAAAATATAAAATTTATAATTTAAACGCTTTTTCAAACACATAGTAAAATTAATTAAGGTCTCATAATACTAACATATATTTATAAGACATCAATATACTAGTTTATGAATACATTTTATGAAAGTAATTTTCCATTTAAATTAATAAATTATTGATAAATATTCATGGAATACAAAAATAAAAACACATTATATATTTATATCATATTGTCACTTATAAGATGGAAAATTTTCATATATACAATTATTGTTAATGTTCCATTTCGCATGACTGATTTTATATTCACAAGTGTCATAATACTATAAATAAGCGAAAAATTTCTCTAAATATTTATATGTTACAATTCATAATATTGTTTCCCTATTTTACTCCAAGCATCATACTGATTATATCATTGTATGTCATATTTTTTAAAATCATATCACAGAAGAGGAAAAATTATTTATAACAGTCATATAGAATTTAGAAATTAATTTCATCTTATTGTAGAATTGTGTTTTTTAATTTGACTTTATGTTGTTAATGTATATGACATTACTAAAAGAAGGGATAAATTTCATTGATTAATATTGAGTTGTCACATTTTTCCCCATTCTAAAATTTCACCCTCGAAATATCATTTTACATACATAGGTGAGGGATCCCCTCCTTCACCGTATCCTCCCGTTCCCATGTTTCTTCTTCATGTTTTTATTCCTCCACAACAATTTGACAAACTGGGTTGTGTTTTTGTGTATACCATTATATCTTGGATCTAGAATCTTTTTGGTATGCTCTTCATAAATTGATCTTCTTTACACTATACCACCTCTTAGTTCTGTATATGTAATGGATTTGTTATGTACTTCCTCAAGAGTGTTATGTGAAACAAATCATGAACTTAAAAATTATTTAGTGGAAGATCTTGATGATAGGCCATAACTTTAATATGGCCAGGTATATCAAAGGCTCCAATGTACATTAGTATTATCGTCACCTTCTTTCTAAACCAGATCACACTCATCCCCAGTGATATTCAATGGAAGTCATTATCTTGATCTTGGAACTCCAAGTACCTTAGACGGTTGTCAATATACCTCTTTTTTCGACTCTAAGTAGGTTTGATTTTTCAATGGATGATTTTAACCACCTTAGTCATCTCTTGTATAAGATCTCATCCATTTAACATTCATTCTATAACATCATCCCTACCTGTAAGAGTTTTACATCGCATTCCATACAGAGCCTGATATGGAGCCTTCTAAATACTTGAGTGAAGTGTATTATTATATTATAATTCAACTAATGGGATAAGTTTATCCCATCCACCCATGAATTCTAAAGAGAAGAATCTTTTCATATATTCGAGTTCCAAATAATCCTTTTAGATTATTTATTATTTTGGGGGTTGTAGGCTATGATAAAATTCAAATCGGCACTCATGGCATGTTGTTGAGTCCTCCAGAATTTTGATATGAACCTTGTATCATGACTATAGAAAATACATAGTGGAACCCAATGTAGTCTCACAAAATCAAGGACATATATCATTGCAAGTTGTTTAACCCACAACTCTTCCTAAATAGTGATTAATTGGGTATTCTTGGTGAGTTTTTCTACAAAAAAACATATCACATTATTTCACTTGGATGCCTTTGAGAGACCCATTAAAAATTTGATAGTGACATTCCTACATTTCCACATGGGTGTAGGATGTGGTTGGATCATCCATGTCGACTTCTTTCACATTTTTTTAACTTGATGACATATAAAGAACCTTGAGAAATATTCAACTATATACTTCATTATTTTGTCCCCCTAGAGTTGTTCTCATAGATAATGGTACATAGTGGTGCTAATAGGGTGGATAAATAATGGTGAGCGATATACATTATCAAATAACACATTCTATATCCAAGGTGATGAAGGCAGATAAATCTGCATTCCAAACATAATCACCCCATCATCTTTGATATGTAACTCTTGTAACCTTACATAATTTTTTACATTCAATTAATTTTATAACTCTAGATCATCTCAATATGCCTCCTAAACCTTATAATTGATAAATGGTTAGGAAATAATTTTGTCTAGGAAGGAAATATTCCACAACACTAGGATTTCAAATCCATCAATTTTTTATCCATGAATATATGGTCTTTCTCAATCAGCATCATGGATAGGGTAGATAGTTAATTCTACTGAGAGTATCATCTACATTATTCACAATTCCAAGATGATAGTGAATAGAGATATCCTAGTCATTGATTAGCACCAACAATTTTCATTGACACATGTTGAGCTCCTCTTTCGAGAATATATACTTTAGGCTCTTGTGATCTCTATATATGTAACACTTCTCACTGTAGAAGTTTTGCCACAATATTTTCAATGAAATTCATATCTTCTAGTTCGAAATCACGTTTCAGGTAATTCTGATCATGGATCTTCATCTTTCTTGAGGAATAGTCTATCACATTATCATTTCTCAAGAGTACAGAACCCAATTTTTCATGGAATCATCAATATATATCAGAAAATATTATCCAATTATTTGGAAACGTGGTCACAGGTGAGGTGATCACCCTTCTTTTTAGCTCCTTGATTACATCCTCACATTATTCTATATAGATTAACATTACCCCTATCATTTTTTACATAGTTATTCGACTTTATAATCAAGTGAAATTTCTCAAAAAACGTCTGTAGTTCCTAGATAATCCTTGGAAACTACTCATTTATGTTACACTAGAGGGTCTGGGCAATTCCTCAATCGCTATTTTTTTTGAAGGGTCTGGAGAAATTTCCTAACTTCTGATCAATTTTCTAAAGAACACTAACTACTTAATCCAAAAGTCACACATTCATAACATGGAATGCAACTTCTCATTTCACAATGTATCCATCTGAAGCCTTAGATGATATTTTTGTTCCTCTATGATTTTATATTTGATTACAATATAATTCAATAAGAAATACTCAAAAAAAATAGATATAATTTAAAAATACCCAATTCATAAAATATTTGAAGATTCAAGGGGTATTGGTAAGTCTAAATTTCATCACCATACACTCATAATGCCAAAGCATTGTATGGAATATAGTCTTCGAAATATCTTCATTCATCAACTTTACCTGATGATATCCAGAATAATGATCCATATTTGAGAAGTTCTATGATCCTTATAACTAATAGAACATCTCATCAGCACTATGGAGATAATACATGTTTATTATGGTTATCTTATTTGTTTAAAGATAATCAATACACAACCACATTGTTCCATCCTTGTTCTACAGAAAGATCGTTTGTGATTCCAATGTTTATTCACTAGGGATTATGAACCATTTTTCCAAATGATCTTGTAGCATATTTTATAACTCCACTAGTTCGATATGAGTAATCCTATAGGGACACTATGAGATTGGATAAGCTCTGATTGTGAGTTATATTAAGGTCTCTAACACCATTGAAAGATTTTCCGAAGAGATTCATGATCATCCTTGAATTTGTAGTGGATCATGGGATGGTTTCAAAAAATAAAACATATTTCACTCATCTAATAGTTGATGTGTTCTATATTTAATGTGTGAAAATAAATCCTTAGTATAGTGTTGAATTCCACCAAGGGAATTGGAATGAGAAACTCTAGATGAATCATCCCACATATGCCAACTATTGAAGAGTCCAACACTTAGGTTGCAATGATTGAAAAACTTGTTGATTATATATATATATATATATCTACCGTATGTTTTTGGGGATTTGATTTAATATTTTTAGAAGTCATATTAGATATAAAGGAATTCATAGAATAAGAATCAAATACAACTTTTTCTATTTTTTGGAGAATATGAAGTGTTCCATTTATGACTTCATTTCCTTAATCCAGATCTATAGTGGTGATGGAATAATCCATTCCTTTTTCATTTGGATTTGGTGGTTCTAGACAATGATTATGCTTGAAGACTTGATGTTTAGTTCAATTTCGTGCATAGTTCCCTTTCTCCCTATATATGTAGCATTGGAAAATGGTTGGTGTTCTCCATTCTACCACCACAATCTCCTACATTCTCATGTCTTTCTGACACTCTCAAGCATGGATGAATTATCTCTCACACATAAATCATTTCCCAATCCATTTGAAGTAGTTCCAATGAGGCTTCTTCCCAAATTTTTGATATGCGAGTGGTTGATGTTTACTTCCACTATTCTCTTCATATTCTCTGACATGAAACTACATATTTCGTTTCATATCACCATAAATATATGTGACCATTCTCAAATTATCATCTACACTTTGAGAGCACATAGAATGACTTCTTTATAACTCCCAAAGTCACAAATTGCAATAGCCCATCAAAGGTGACATTTAAATACAATAAACAATATATGAATTTTTTTTCATTGTTATTAAAATAATCACAATGTGTAACAAATATGACTTGTGAAATTCACTCTATAGGTCATGAATGATTCTCTATCCATTTTCGTTAACTCTATGAATTTTATTTCCATCTTTATATGAATATTTTCCGTGAAATACTGGTTATGAAACATTATCATTATGTCTTCCCACTCCATATCTTCAATTTTTTCTCTCATATTATTATTTTAATCAAATCCCACTATTGGGAAACCACTCCATCGAGATGATAAAGAACAAGATTCACGTTATCCATCTCAAAACATGGAATTAGAATATCCAATAATCATTAGGAGGCGTTGCCACATGAAATACTTTACAACTAATTTCTCTCTCTTAGGTGAAGGGGGGTGTTCAACATTATTCAAGTTAATATTAATAACCTATGAAAATTGGGTAAGAATCACCCTGATGTTTTTAATTCCACCTCATAATGCATTGGGGAAGTCATTTGGGAAATCATTTTAATGTTCTTTTCATGGGTTTTTGGCACGATTTCTCCTAGTTCCCGTCATTTTCTAAAATAAAATGTGTCAGAAGAAACCATAATCTATCAAGTCTTGCATAAATAATTTATTCATTTTCTAATTAACACCTAAATTATATCGTATAGAATCCCTATACCTAGAAAATATTCATGTGTTCTTACAAGTACTAAGTCTCATAATAGGTTTTTCACTAATATAACAACCCAATATTTCATAGTACGTTATCTTAATTAATTATTTCAATAGCTTGGGTAGCAAGCAACACATAGTTCGAGCGCACCACAACTTACAAAACTAGAAGATCAAAAAGTGTTTATGAAAAGTATTAAATAAATTTTGATCATATATTATATATTTAATTTTAACATCCATATTATGTGTTTCATAGACATAATATAAGAACCAAATCTTTTTTCAGATAAAATATGTATTTTACAAAAAATTCAATTTTCACTGCCTGTTAATGGAAACCTTTTTTAAAACCAATATTTGAAACTTTTATATATTAAATTAAATGAAATAATATTCATCTTTAGAAGTCAGATATACAAAATTTAGTTTGGTAAATTTGTTTTATTTTTCTGAAAAATTTCATATTTTGACAAATAGTGAAAAATAATATGTTTTAATCGAAAACAACTTTTTAAATCAAAATAATTTATAGTGTTAAATTATTAATATGAATGGTTTTTTAGTATAATTAGATTATATTTTTATCATTGAATAAAATTTAGGTCATTATAAGGCATTTTACATTTAATATTGACATAAACACATGTCAATATTTTGATAGTTTTTACTTTTTAATAAGCTGCTTTTTGGTTATGTCAAAAGGAATTAATTTTAAATTAATAAATGAAGACTATATGTTTTGAATTTTTTAAAATAGACTTAATTTTTTAATTCCTATACTTAAAAATATCATAGAGTGAATGTTTTTTTAAACATTCTATTTTTGAGGAATAGTGAAAGACACTACGTTATTATTTAAAACTGACTAATTATATAAATAATTAATTATTTTATTTAATATTATTCTATGTAAAAAATATATATAATACCTATATTATTTCAATGTAATTCATTGGAGATATTTTATTATATATTTAGATTTATAAATTTTTATTGAACGTCTTCACCTCTTTTACCCACCTTCTAGGCACGTTAGAAAATTTGCATAAACTTAATTATATATCTTATTGTTGGTGATTTTCAAAAATATGAGAGATATGGTTTATATACATAAGTATTATGTGATTCAATAAGCTGAAAATAAATTTTTATGATTAGTAACTTTTGACTTTTATTTACCATGGTTAAAAGTAAATAGGGAAATCACCCGTAAAAATGATATTGTAATTACCAAATCATAATTCTATTTTATAAATATAATTCAACAAAAAACAACCTTAGGAATAAAATATGATCCTTTATATCCACAAGGATTATATATGGACATTTAATATTATTTTATTCAAAGAAGAGTTTAAAGTGTTGAATTCAAAATTTATTAACTAAACCATTTTTAATATTTGGTTATAAATATGATAAATTCGACTATAAATATTCATTAAAAAGAAATTTTTTTTACATAACGGTATTTTATTTAAAATTTTTAGAGATTATGTAATTAAAATTTTCTATGACACAATGATGATGAAATAATATCCTTATTAATTAAAGAATCAAATAAATTGTATTATAATTATTAGAAAAATATAATTTCAATGATTCTATGATATACAAGAATTATTCTATGTGAATATGACATTATAGGGTTGATTCAATGTATATTTTTTGATGTAATCATGTTTTTATGACTTTCCAAATAACCAATTATTAAATAGTGTCAAAATTGACATAAATGAGTTATTAAAATAAATACTATATTATTAAATTATATAATATTCATAAAAATACATGCATCTGAAAAAGTACATAAATAATATTATATTTTTTTTAATGAACCACTGTTGGTTCTCTTGTATGTTTATAGAATATTTATTAACCATACAATGTAAGAATACAAGAAGACAGACTAAAATTTAAACTATTTAACTATTAGTTAAATCATAATGATAAGGTTGATATGGTGACCTAAACTTGACCAAAACCTATTAGTTGAGTGGTTTTCTACCAAAACCCACATTATCCTATAAATAAATCAATTTTAAGCCATTATTAACCAAAAATTATTTTATTATAAAATAATATTTTATGCTTTTCCTAAAGTGACCATATGCCTTCTTATAAAATGGTACTTCACCTTTCTAAAAATCCCACCTCCGAAGCCATTTTTCATAGCCCACCCCAGAACAAATATCCTTCCATATTCCTATAAATCAACCTAGAGGAAATAATTTGAACATAATGGAAACATAATTAGCCCTTTTGATCAACTCAAAATGAAACACCCGAAGAAGAGGTAATAATTTCACCACCCTCATTCAAGTTATTTTCTTCTTCGAATTCAACTTTATTTATTGTATCCATACAAAAATAATAACTCCAGTACCTTCTAAATAATTTGTTATTATTATAAATACGGTAAAACCATATCTGTTATTCTATCCATCCGATAAATGACAAAGTCACGATACGTTCGTAGGTAAGGCTTACCGTCTCCACGTCGTGGTGCAGTTTGTTATTCAAACACTTCATTAGTTCGATGGGTATAATAATGAGTATAAATAATGTAAATAATAAATATAACATATTAATTATTATATATATATATGATATACCATCTTATTTCATAATATTTCACCATTAATATAATGATATCGTCACTTGTGCGTACGTACGGATTGTCGTCTTCACGACGCGAGGAGATTCATTCCCACATTCACCATTCATCGATGATTATAAAAATAAATATAATTAATAAGTATGTAATATATGACATAATAATTTAAATGGATATATATATATATATATATTTACGTAAATATATATTATTTACTTAGTTCCGTTCAATACGATATGAAAATGGAAACAACGTTTATTTGTACATACGGCATACAGTCTCCATAAACAGTGTTTTCCATTGCATATATCTATCTATTATACATATTTATATTATATATATATATATATGATATATAAATCATGTTTTATTTTCTATAAGTATTTAAATCATTATCTATGTGATACAATAAATAATAACTTGGTAATGCATGTACGATAAAAAATGTTATTATTACTTGAAATGATAATTCAACATGGATATCATCATTAAATGGATAGTATAATGTCATATATGAATCAAGTATGATATTATAAATATTAATATGGTTCTGTTATTATTTAATAACATACTATGGTCACTATACAAGAGTTTAACCGTACCCTCAACAAAAAGAATGTTCAAGGTAAGGAATAATTCCCCAATTTCAATATTATTCAATATTGATTATGTGTAAATTTTTACTGGGACAAATTTATTAACCATGTCCATGTTACATAAAATAATTTTCAATGGGAATATTAATATTGGTCCATTTTTTTCTAAGACATCATTTTAAATGTTTTAATGATTTGTTCTTCTAAACCATTCTCAATAATGTCCATGTTTTCAAAATGGTTTTATGGATTTATTTATTTGGAATAGAATGATTTAAAATGTTAATTACATTCAAAATTTACAAAGTGTTATGATAAAAATTTATTAAAAAAACTTATTTAAATGATTTCCTTTATAAATTATGGAACTTTTAAATGATTTCATGAAAAAGTGATATTTCCCACAACGATTATAACTGATCATTTTCAACTATGTCAACATACATTACAAGATATTATTATTGATTGAGGTTGAATTATTATAATAAAAATCATTCACATTGTTTTTAAGGTTTTGGAATATATTTGACTCTAGATGTGTTTTTCTATAAATTCATGTTTTGGGCTTAATGTAATAACATTTTGTATGCTAGCTTTAATACAAATGTATATGTTATGTTTAAAAAATTTCATATAAGGAATTAATTAGACTTAGTAAGTAATGGGTGGAGCCTGCTATAGCTCCACGACGCATTGGTAGGTCTCATCATACAATTAGACATTGATTTTCCAAGGCCTTTCCCAATTTGATATTTAGTTTTGGGTGAGGCCTAAATCATTTTTAGACATCTTGGTCGAGGCCTTGATAATAAGTTTCCGAATGTCTGGCATTATACATTCCCTCATTATGAAAATATTATTGATGGTTCATGTGGTTATGTTACTAGTAGAATACCCATGACTTTGTTTTTATGGAATTATTTATCTTCTCATATTCCTTCAATAATGTGTTAATGTTTAGTATTGTTAAAGTCATGTGTTTTCAATTATTCACCGTGCAAAATGTTTATGTTATCTTCCGCTATATTGCTTACATTTATAATGCATTTGAGATCACCCCATTTTATGTATCATTTTCCCTGGATGTTAAGAAGTATATTATGAATGACCTTCAGGGATAGTGTAAGGGATATTAATATTTTCAATATAGAAAATGTTGTTGTTATATTTAATTTTATAATATAATGTAATGTTCATGTATGTAATCTATTTTCCAAGACTGATAAATTGATCGGTCCTTTGGGACTTGATTACTTGTAATCATTCCAATGTGTGAAAATAATGCACTGACTCTAGGCTTTTAGGGGTTGTGGTATTGAAGTTGGTATCAAAGGATGTTTAACAACGATATTGGAAATAGATTTAGATAAAGCATAATTAGATAACATTACCCTAAGATAGACTTTGAGTATTAGTATAGAATAACTTCTTAGAATTTTAGTACTGTAGAGATTTTGTGTATTTTCCTTGCAATACTTCTCTTTCTGGATATGAGCTGGTTGAGGCAGCTCTAGCACAAAGGTATCTTGGTGTGAAAACTATGACAAGGAGTTTCGAGGTTGACCCGGGGTATCTTGGTGCATGAAAACGGGACTTCCTGCACTCTTGGTTACGACACTCATATAGGATATGCTTAGGATAATATATCTTTTCATTCCAAGCCATTATAAAGGATTTATGAGTAAATATGTTCTCAAAGTAAGCATTATTATGATTATGCAATATATGCATAAAATTTCCAATTTATGTTAGATATTTTACATGTGTGGAATTATGAATTGTGATTTATAAACTATCCTATTGTATGTCATTGTTTAGAAATGGTGCCTAGTAGATGGAATGGAAACTCCAGCAATAGACATGATCCAAAGAGTAAGAAGGGTCATATCATTCATGGTATTATGCCTGCATTAAGAAAGGAAATTGTCTCCCTCATATTATCATCATATGACGAAATAGTATCATGTGTTAATAAGATAAGTAATAAATTTTTAGATTCATATGTCTTTTAAGGGAAGCTAGATAATAAAAGAATGGTAAGATAATGATGGATAAAGAGAATAAGGGAATGAAAATTTTCCCATAAGTGATAACAGTGGAAAGAATCACCTTGGTAAATGAATGAAGGGAATGGATGTTTTTTATATGTGTAGAGAAAATGGATACTAATTATGTGATTTCACGAGTATGAAAAATGTTTCAAATTTTCAATGCTTCATCTACAAAAAGATGGGACACTACGTGAATCAGTGTCCAAATCAACATAGTATACACCAAATGATGTTATCAGATAATAATCAAGTTCAGATACTACCGAAGATGAATAAGAATGATTAGAGTTATTATGTTTTTATTAAAGTATTTTGTCATTTGAGTATTTTATTAATTATATACATGTTATAAGAATTATAGAGTATATAAGGTTTGTATTGCAGTACTATTTCATTAAGGACATGAGATTGTGTGGAACCACGAAAAGTTACTCAATAACAAGTTAAGGTTTTTGGAAAATATAAGGATGGGAGAAAGTTAAACCTTAATATGATTCTGATATTGAGGTAGTGATTTTGGAATTATATATGATTTATTTGGATAAATTATATTCGATATTCTCGAATACCTTGAACCTGATTAGTGATTTGTATATTCTATCATTGTTGTAGTTTATTTAATTTTTGGATATAAGGTGTATATCCAATATTTTATAAGGAATAAGGGAGAATGAATGTAATAAATATGGTTTTACAGTAATTTAGGGTGTCACCATGTTTTAAAAGAATACATAATGATGTTATTCACATGTTATTACATGGAAAAGGGATCTCTATTTTGTTTACATTTCTAATAAATTTTGTACTATGAGATTTGAAATTAGTATTTTGCAAATTTATAAAGGTTGGAATGGATCAATTTAATTAATGGATAATATCATTTATAGTTAAAACAATTGTTTAGAATATTTTTGGATTGTAATAAAAACGCAAACTTGAAGTTCGGGCGATAACCCATCGCGTCAAGCAAGGCCACGAGAGTTGAACCCGCACCTGAACGGCGACAAGGGTGGATCACCTACAACTAGGATAAGTGATGTCCCATTTTTTATAATGTAGTTTTTTTAAATAGTCTGACAAATGAATTATAAATTCATTATTTTTGGAACCCTATACGATTAGGATAAATAGAATATTTTTAAATTCAATTTTCTTGTATAGTGAAAGATGAGTTTGGTGTAGGAATTAGTTGAAGAATGAAAACTGTACTTGTCATGTATATATTTTTCCTTTTATTATATGAATCAATTAATTCATAAAATATAGGTATGGGATCATAAAACCAATGATTTTTTATCCTAATAATGTATGTTTTGTTGAACTAACGATATTTTAAATCATCATAGACCGATGGCTTTGATGCCCTCAATTTTTCATTTGTTTGTAATCTATGACCTCTATCACTCCATATAAATATTTAAATTTTTCCTAAAATTATGTGTCCCTAAATGTCACCAATGTTCTCCAAATCGAGATAATAATTTTGTGGTGACTTTTTCATTTCCCTTTCCCTCTTATTAAGACAATATTTTATTAACCCATTTAATGATGTGGGAAATCCCCAAAGGTATTTTTCTTTTATTAATCCTTTTATTTTCAAATAAAACTTTAAAATTTAGAGGGTGATATTTATTGGAGGATAGAATGTATCACCATAAGATTTCATAGTATGATATCTTATTAATGTAATTCAATTGCTTGTGCTACAAGCAACACTGAGTTCGAGCGCACCACAACTTATCAAACTAGCAGTTTGAAAAGATTTTATGAATAGTATTAACTTGTTTTTTAATACTATATGATCTATATAATTTTGACATCAATATTATGGGTTTCTTATACATAATATAAAAACAAATTGATTTTTTTAAGATACGAATTATTTTTAAAAAAAATGAAAATTTGAAGGCTTTTAATGGAGAACCTTTATTTAAATGAATATTTGACACTTTTAAATATTCAATTTAATGAAATTAAAATTTTCTTTAGATGTGGGATATAAAAATTTAGTTTCGATATTTTTTGGTACTTTTCTGATAACATTAAAATTTTGACGAATAGTGATGTAGACTATGTTTTAATTAAAAGTCAACTTTTTTAATCAAAATAATTTATAGGGTAAAATTATGAATTTTAATTGTTTTTTAAAATAATTAGATTATATTTTTATCATTTAATACAATGTAGATCATTATAAGTAATTTATAATTAAAATTTGACATAAGCACATGTCAATATTTTAATAGTTTTTTTAAAACCAAATTTTTGTATTTGACAATGGGAATTAATTTTAAATTATTAAAATAAACTTCTATATATAGAATTTGGTAAAATATATGTCAACTTTTATTTTTGAAAATCAAAATTATCTTACGGTGATTTTTTTGTATTTTTCCGAAAACCTTTAATTTTTTATGAATAGTAAAACCCTACGATATTGTTAAAAACTGACTTTTTATTTAAATTTATTTGAAGTAAAAATAAAAATATATTACCAATATAAGTTCAATGTAATTATTTGGATTAAATTTATAATAAAATTTGATGTATAAAATTTTATTTAACGTTTTAACCATTTTTACCCACCTTATAGGCACATTAGCAAATTTTCAAAAAACATAATTTTACCACTTCGGTGAGTTGAATTTCAAAAATCAAAGATAAAAATTTGTTATTAGTATGTAAAATATGATTCAATAAGATGAAAATAATTTTTGGTGAATAATAATTGTTGACTTTTATTTACAACGGTTAAAATTAAATAGGTTAATGAAAGGTAAAATGATATTATAATTTCCATAACAAATATCCTAATTCTACTTGATAAGTGTAATTAGAACAAATAAAACCTTAATAATAATATATGATCCTTTATGTCCTCATGGATTTTATTAGGACATTTATTATTATTTTATTCAAATAAAAGTTTAAAGTTATAAATTAATAGTATATTAATTGATCCATTTTTAATATAGGGTTATACATATGATAAATTCGACTATAAATATTCATTAGAAAGATAAAATTATTTCCTACATAGTTGTATTTTATTTATAATTTTAAGAGATTAAATTATCAAATTTTATATATGACACAATGATGATATAGTACTTACCTTATTAATGAACGAATCAAATAAATGGTATTATAAATTTTAAAATAAATAAAATTTCAATGTTTTTACGACATCCAAGAATTTTCTATGTGAATATTATATTTTAGGGTTTATTAAAGGTATCTTTTTATAAGTATTAAATTTTCTATGACTTTCAGAAAAACCAAATATTAAATTGTGTCAAAATTCCCATAAATGAGTTCTTAAAACAAATATTATATTATTAAATTATATAATATTCCTAAAACTCTATGGATTGAAAAAAGGGATTAAATAATGTTATATATGTAATTAATGAACCACTTTAGGTTCTCTTTTGTGTTTAGAGTATTTTTATTAAGCATATAGTGTTAGAATACAAGAAGACGCGGTAAAAGATAAACTATTTAACAAATTGTTAAATCAAAAAGAAACGGTTGATTTGGTGACTTAAAATTTTATTAAACCTATTGGTTGAGTGGGTTTCGACCCATCCCCACCTTTTATAATAAATAAATCAATTTGGATACATTTGAAACAAAAACCATTTTTATTTTAAAATAATATTTCATGTTTAACCTAAAGTGACCCTCACCCCACATATAAAATGTTACATCCCCTTCCCTCAAAATCACACCTCAATACAAATTTGGTTAAGAAAAAACCTTCCCAAATATCCTCCAAATAGTATTCACATAAACCAAGAATCATTTCTTTGTTCATAAATACATCCTAAAGATCTTTTTTGATCAACTCAAAAGAAACCACCAGATGAAGTGGTAATAATTTCACCACCCTCTATGATGTTCTTTTCTTCTTCACCTTTCTCTTTATTTTTTCCCTATGAAAAATAATAAATATAGTACCTTATAAATAATGTGACTTTATTATAAATATGTTATAACAATATTCATTATTCAATCTATCCAATTAATTACAATGTCACAATACCTGTATATGTACGACTTACCGTCTCCACGTCGTGGTGTAGTTTGTTATTAAAAAAATTAATTATATGGATGGGAATTATAATGAGTATAACTAATGTAAATAAAAAATATAATATATTAATGATTCTTTATATATGATGTACCATCCAATTAAATAATATTTTACCATGAATATAATGATATTGTCACTCTTGCGTACATACGGATTATCGTCTCCCCGACACGATGATATTCATTCCCACATTCACCATTCTTCAATGATTATAAAAAATATAAATTATTAATAATTATGTAATAGATGACATAAAAATTCTACACGATATATATATATATATATATATATTTACTTACATACATATATCTTATTCACATACTTCCATTCAATATGATCTGAAAATGTAAACAACATTTATGCGTATGTATGACATACCATCTCCATAAATAGTGTTTTAGATATCATATATCAATCTATTAAACATACTTATATTCTATATATATATATATTATATATATAAATAATTTTTTCTTTTCTGGAATTATATAAACCATGATCTATGTGATACGATCAATAATAACTAGTTAAAACATGTACGATAAAGAAATCAATAATTAGTCGAAATGTTTATTTAACATAGAAATCATTATTGAATGGATATTATAAATTAATAAATGAATCTTGTATGATATAATAAATATTAATATGGTTCTGGTATAACATAATAACATACTATGTTCATTATACAGAAGGATAAATATACCCTCATCCAAAGGAATGTTAATGGTAATGGTTAATTCCCCAATCTCATTTTTAATCATGATTTTTTATGTGTATGATTTTACTGGGATGTATATATTATCCATGTACATGATTCATAAAGTAATTTTAAAAGGGATTATTTATATGGTAATCTTTTAATTAAACAACATTTTAATTGTTTTAATGATTTATTATTCTAATTATTTCTCATTAATGTGCATTTTTTCAAAATGGTTTTAAGGATTTGTTTACAAGGACATGAATGGTTTAAATTGTTAATTTAAAAAGTTTCAAACTGGTATGGGACTCATTGATTCAAAATTATAATTTATATGACTTCATTTATAAAATATGTGGCTTTTATATGAATTCATGAAAAAGGGATATTTATCTCAATGATTTTTACTAATCATTTTCAACTATGTCAACATCTTTTACAGGATATTATTCTTGGTCGAGGTTGATTTAATAATTATTCAAATATTCCATATTGTATTGAATTTTTTTTATATATTTGACAATATATATGTTAATTTTATAACAATTAGGGATTAGGGTTAATTTTTTGACATTTTGTGTGCTAGTTTTAATACGTATGTTTATGTTATGTTTCAACCTTTTCATATGAGAAATGTATTAGACTTAGTAATTGACTGGTGAAGCCTGCAATTTCTCCACGATGCATCGGTTAGTCTCATGAGACAATTACATTTTTAATTTTCAAAGGAATTTACAAATTTGATATATAGATTGGCCGAGCCATAAACCGTTTTTAGACATCTTGGCTGATGCCTTGACAGGATGTTTCATAATTTCTAGAATTATACATTCCCTCATTATGAAAATATTATTGATTGTCCATGTGGTTATTCGACTAGTAGAATACCCATGACTATGTTTTTTATGTAATTATTTACTGAGCTCATATTCCTGCCATAAAGTGTTAATATTTATTATTTGTAAAGGCGTGTTTTTCAATTGTTCACCATGCCTAATGTTTCTGTTATCTTATGCTATATTGCTTACACTTATAGAATGTTTGAGCACACCGCCTTCTTATGGTTCATTTTCCCAGGATTTGAAGAAGTATTGTATGACTGACCTCTAGGTATATTCAATGGGATATGAATGTGGTAAATGTAGACCATGTTGTTGTGTTCAATTTTATAATGTAATGTAATGTTCGTGTTTGTAATCTATTTTCGAATACTGCTAACTTGATCGGTCCTTCAGGACTGGATTTCTTGTAACAATGAAAATGTATTAAAATAATTCACTAACATCAGGCTTCTAGGGTCGGGTCGTTATAGTTGGTATCAATATAAGTTTAGCAACAACATTGAAAGTATATTTATAAGATCTCTAATTAGAGAAGATTACCATAAGATAGGCTTTGAGGATTAGAATAGAATAACTTCATAGATTTTTGGTAATGTAGGGACTTTGTGTATTTTCCACAAAATACATCTCTGTCTGGATATGAGCAGGAAAATGTGGCTCTCGAATAGATGTATCAATGAGTGAAAAATCTGACAAGGAGTTTCAGGCTTGACCGGGTGTATCAAGGTGCCTGACAATGGGCCTTTCTCCACTCTTGGTTATGACACTCTAGGAGGATATGCTTAGAATAATTCATATTTTCATTACACACCATTATAAAAGATTTATGACTAAAAACTTCCTCAAAGAAATTTTTTTATGATTATTCATTATAAGAATAAATTTTCTATTAAAAATATGTATTTTACAAGTCTGTATTTATGGATTGTAATTTATAAACTAATCTAATGTATGTAATTGTTTATAAATTGTTCCGAGTAGATATAATGAGAACTCCAGCAATACGCCTAATCCAAAGAGTAAGAAGGATAATATCTTTCATGGTATTAAGAAACCATTCAGAATGGAAATAGTCTCATAAATATTATCATCTTATGAAGAAATAAAATCATATGTTAATAAGATAATTAAAGAGTTTTTTGTATCTTGTGGCTTTGAAGGGATGCAATTTAAGAAAGAGATGGTAGGGAGAATTATGGATAAAAGGAGTAACGGAATGAAGGATTTTTCCACATCTGATAATAGTGGAAAGAATCACCTTGGTAAATTTTTGAAGAGAATTGATGTTTTTTATATGTGTGGAGAAAAAGGATACAAAGTAAGTGATTGAATGGGTAAGAAAATGGTTTCAAATGAAAAATGCTTCGTCTGCAAGGAGTTAGGACACTACATGAATCATTCTCTAAATCATCAGTGTATACCGCAAATGTTGTTATTGGATAATAATCAAGACATGATACTACTGAAGATGAAGAGTATTGATTAGAGTTCTTTTATTTTTGTTAATGTATTGTTTCATTTGATTATATTATTAATGATGTACATGTTATAAGAACTATAGAGTGTATATGAATTGTAATGCAATACTATTTCATTATGGAAATGAGATTGCGTGGAACCATGAATATTGAATCAATAGCATGTTAATGTTTTTGGAAAATATAGGGTTGAGAGAAAGGTAAACCTTAATATGGTTCTAATATTGAGGTAGTTATTTTGGAATAAGATATGATTGATTTGGATGAATTATATTGCATATTCTCAACTACCTTGAAACAGATTAGTTATTTGTATTTTCCATCCTTGCAGGAGTTTACAACATTTATGTATATAAGGAGTATATCGAAAATTCTATAAGAAATAAGGGAGCATGAATTAAATCAATAATATTTTTTGATAATTTAGGGTGTTAACATGTTTTAAATGAAAACACGATGAAGGTATTCACATGTCATTACGTAGAATAAGAGATCTTTATTTTATTTACCTTCCTTATAAATTGTGGAATTTGAGTTTGGACATATGTTTTTTGGATTACTCTAAAGGAAGGAATGGATAATGTTAAAAAAAGGATACTATTGTTTACAGTTATAACACTTCTTTATATTATTTTTGGATTGTTTTAAAATGGACAGCCCAGAGGTTGGCTGATAGCCCATTGCGTCTAGCAAGGCCGCAAAACTTGAACCCGTAACTGAAGGGGACAAGGGTAGATCACCTACCACTGGCGTACACGATGTCCTAGTTTCTACTACGTAGTTTTTCTAAATAGTCTAAAAATGTATTATAAATGCATTATTTTTGGAACACTATATGATTAGGATAAATAGAATATTTTTTAATTCTATTTTCTTTTGGATTGAAAGATGAGTTTGTTGTTGGAATTAGTTAAAGGATGAAACACTATTTGTCAATTATATTTTTTCCTCGTATTCTATGAGTAAATTAATTATTAAACTCTGGGGAAGGTATCATAAAACAAAGAAAAATATCCTAATACCTTATGTTTTTTAAACTAATTATATTTTAAATCATCATAGATTGATGGCGTTGAGGATATCAAATTTACACTTGATTATAATTGATGACCCCAATCACTCCAAATAAATATTTACACTTTTCCTCGAATTATGTGTCCATAATTTCCACTAATTTTCTCCTAATTAAGATTATAATTTGGTGGTGACTTTTTTATTTCCCTTTTTGTCTTATTAAAACTAAATTATATTATCCCAATTTACGATATAGGTTTTCCACCAATGTATTTTTCTATTTTTCACAATTAATTTTTGAAGAAAAATTTCAAATTACGAGAATGTAATTTATTGAAGGAAGAGATAATGTAACAACCCATGATTTCATTGTACGTTATCCCATTAATGTAATTCAATAGCTTGCTCTACAGGAAACACGGATTTCGAGAAAACCATAACTTACCAAATTAGTCGTTCAAAAAGTGGTTATGAATTGTATTAACTGATTTTTGAATCTTATATACTGTATATAATTTGAACATCCATATTATTTTTTCATACATAATCAAAGAAGAAATTTATTTATTTAGACAAATGATGTAATTTAAAAAAAAATTACCACTTTCTAATAGAGATCATTTTTTACACCAATATTTGACACTTTTGTATATTAAATTAAATGAAATTAAATTCATGTTAAGAATCAAAACATAAATATTTATTTTGGATAACATTTTGGTAATTTTCTGTTAACTGTCATATTTTGAAGAATGGTGAAAAATACTATGTTTTAATTGAAAAAAATGTTTTTATTCGGAATAATTTATAGTGTTAAATTATTAATTTTAATGGGTTTAAAGTATAATTAGAATATATTTTTATCATTTAATATAATGTAGTTTGTTATATGTAATTTCACATTTAAAATTTACATAAACACTGGTCAATATTTTGATAGTTTTTACATTTCAAAAATCCTCATTTGGGTTTTGACAACAGAAATTAATTTTAAAATGAAAAATGAAACTACTATGTTTTGAATTTGGTAAAATTGTATTCATTTATGAATTTGGAATATCAAAATTATCTTAGGGTTAATTTTTGTTATTTTTTAGAAAACATTTAATTGTTGATGAATAGTGAAAAATACATCGTTTTTATTTAAAACTGACTTTTTATTTAAATAACTATTTCATTTAATTAAATTTTATTATGTAAAAATAGATATATAATACCTATATATGTTCAATGTAATTAATTGGAGTAATTTTATAATCAAACAAGATGTATAAAATTATATTTAACTTTTTAACTTATTTACCCACCTTCTGGGCACATTATCCAATTTGCATAAACCAATATTTTACCACTTATGTGATTGAATTTAAAAAATATAAGACATGGTTGACATCACTATGTAAAATGTTATTCAATAAGATGAATTTTTTGGTGAATAGTAATTTTTTTACTTTTATTTTCCACTGTTAAAAGTAAATAGGGAAAATAAATAGAAATTGATATTATTTTTACCCTAACATTCATCCTAATTCAATTTGATAAATTTAATTTGGCCAAAAACAACCATAGTAATAATATATGATCATTTCGGTCTACATCGATTAGATTAGGACATTTATATTATTTTATTCCAATATGAGTTAAATGTGTTAAATTCATTGTTTATTAATTAATTATTTTTAATATAGAGATATATAGAAGGTAAATTGCACTATAAATATTCATTATAAAGAAAAAAATATTTCCAACATATTTCTATTTTATTTATAATTTTTACAAATTATATAAATAATCATATTTATGACACATCGATGAAGTAGTAATTACCTTATTAATGAAAGAATCAAATAAATAGTATTATAATATTATAAAAAATACAATTACAATGTTTTTATGATGTCCAAGAATTTTCTAGGTGAATATGACATGTTACGTTTGATTCAATGAATCTTGTTTGAAGTAATAAATTTGTGATTACTTGCACAAAAACCAAATATTATATTGTGACAAAATTGACATAAATGAGTTTTAACAAAAATATTATGTTATTAAATTACATCACATTCCTAAAAATATACGGTTCATCCAAATGGATTAAATAATATTATATATGTCATTAATGAACCACTTTAGGTTTTGAGGTATGTTTAGTGTATGTTTATTAACCATGTAGTGTATGAATACAAGATGATGCTGTAAAAGTTAAACAATTTAACTAATAGTTGAATCTAAAAGATAAGGTTAATATGGTGACCAAAACACGTCTAAAACCTTTTTAATGTGAGGTTTTCGACCCATAACAACCTTATATTATAAATAAATATTTTTTTAGACTTTATAAATAAAAAATAAATTTATTATAAAATAATATTTCAAGCATTTCCAATAGCGACCCTCACCCCCCTTATAAAAGGGTACTTCATCCTCTCTCAAAATCACACCTCCAAAACATTTAGCTCGAAAAACCCCTGAGTAAATATCCTCCCAACTTCCTAGATATCCATCTAAAGGCCTTACTGTGATGATTACGAAAACCTAGGGAACCATTTTGATCAACCCAAAAGAAAACACCAGAAGAAGAGGTAAAAATTTCACCACCCTCTTTCAAGTTATTTTCTTCTTCCACTTCAACAGTAGTTGTTGTTTCCAAATAAAAATAATACCTAAAGTAAATTATACATACATTGAGGTTATTATAAATATGTTAAAACCATATTCTTTATTCTATCCATCCTATAATTGACAGAGTCAACACACGTGTGTACGTACGGCTTATCGTCTCCACATCTTGTTGTAGTTTGTTATTCAAGCACTTCATTATTTGGATGGGTATAATAATGAGGATAACTAATTTAAATAATAAATTTAACATATTAATGATTCTGTATATATTATATATATCCAATTACATACTATATCATCATCAATATAATGATATTGTCACTCGAGCATATGTAAAAATTACCATCTCCACGACGCGTTGAGATTCATTCCCATGTTCACCATGCATCGATGATTATAAAATTTTATATTATTAATAAGTATGTAAAATATTACATAAAAATTCTAATGGATATATATATATATATATTTATTTATTTACTTACATATATTCTATTCAATTACTTCAGTTCAATATGATATGAAAATGGAAACAACATTTATGCATACGTACGACATACCGTCTCCATAAAAAGTGTTATCTATTTTATATAACTATTTATTATTCATATCTATACTCTATATATATATATATGATATATAAATCATGTTTTATATTCTTGAAGTATTTAAATCATTATCTATCTGATATGATCAAGAATAACTAGTTAAAACATGTATGATAAAGTAAGCGATTATTACCCAAAATGTTAATTTTACATGGAAATAATTATTGACATGCTAGTGTAATGTCACAAATGAATCATATATGATATGATAATTATTAATATCATTCAATTAAAATTTAATAACATACTATGGTAATTATACAGCAGGTTAAACGTACCCTCAACCAAAGGAATGTTCATGTTAAGGGTTAATTCCTAAATCTCATTATTATTCAATATTGTTTATGTATAAGATTTTTATGGGACGTATTTATTGTCCATGTCCATGTTTCACATATTTATATTCAATGGGGTTATTTTTAAGGTAAAATTTTAATAAAACATAATTTTAAATGTTTCAAAGATTTATTCTTCTAAACCATTCTCATTAATTTCCATGTTTTCAAAATGGTTTTATGGATTTATTTATATGCACATGAATGTTTTAAAATGTTTATTACATTCCAAAGATTCAAATTTGTATGTGAATATTTGATTAAAAGATATATTTTATATTAATTCCATTATAAATTATGTATCTTTTAAATGATTTTATCAAAAAGGGATATTTCTCTCAATTATTTTTACTGATCATTTTTAACTATGTCAACATCCATTATGGGATATTATTTTTGATCGAGGTATATTTTTTATCATAAAAATAATCCATATTTTATTGATGGTTTTGTGATATATTTGATTTTGGATGTTTTATTTTTATACCAATAGCGGTTTAGGGTTAATGTATTGTCATTTCATTCGCTAGTTTTAATACGAATGTTTATGTAATGATTAATCATTTTCATATAAATAATGTATTATACTTAGTAATGGATGGGTGGTTCTAGATATAGCTCTTCAATGCATCGATAGGTCTCATGAGACAATTGGATGTGGAATTTCCCGAGTCCTTTACCAATTTGATATATGGTTTTGGTCGAGGCCTAAATCAATTATAGACATCTTGGCCGAGGCCTTGACAAGAGGTTTCAGAATGTATGGCATTATACATTCCCTCACTAAGAAAATATTAATTCTGGTTAGTGTACTTATTGGACTAGTAAAATACCCATGATTATGTTTTTTATGGAATTATTTATTCAGCTCATATTCATGCCATAAAGTGTTAATTTTTATTATTAGTAAGGCATTTGTTTTCAATTATTAACCATGCGTAATGTTTATTTTATCTAATGCTATATTTCTTACACTTACTGAGAATTTGAGCTCACCCCTTTCTTATATTTAATTTTCCTAGGATATGATGAAGTTAGTTATGAGTGACTTATTAGCAAAAGCATGGTTTCATGGATGTTTTTAATGGAATAAATTAGTGTTGTATTTCTTTTGAAGTTGTAATGTTGACCTTATGTATATATCTTGTTTCCAATACAACTAAACGGATTGGTTCTTCAGGACTTGATTACCTGTAATCATGCCAATGTATTAAAATAATGCACCGACTCTAGGTATCTAGGGTTGGGGCGTTACTACTAAAGTTCTCTAATCATTATTGAAAAATTAATTAATTGTACCTCTGATACCAACTATTGTGTCCTTTCTTTACATACATTAGTTTTACCTATTTTTATCGATAAACAACTTAACAAACACCATGAGGATATGAATTTTTAGATTCTTGGGAAATCTAGGACCATATATAACTTTTACAACATAAAAACATACACATTTATTTAATTATTTATTCTCCATATTCATATTATCTTTTAAATTCTCATTAGTATATGTAGCCACTTGAGGATACACATCAAAAATGGGTGAGCTATAATCCTATTAAGTTGATGGGTATGAACATGAGTCAATGTAACATGGGGTTATAATATTCCTAACATCATCATAGTAATCATTCGTATAAGCATTAGATTATAGCATGAAATGTGGTGATGCATAAAAATAAAACATCACGTCTTATTGGTCAACTACCCTACATAGTTGTGGACAAATATAATATCATTTTCAAGAATATTTCACATTATATCATGAGATTAATCACATTATCTATTTAATTAGAGAACTATATAATTACAGATCCATCCCTCACATCATAACATCAAGATTACACTATATAATTTTAGGCGCACAAGTAAAATAATAATGTTATCATTATCAAGCATGCCATATAGAACATATATACAGCTAGGAAAAAAATAACCCATGGAAACTAATGGGTTTCATTTTATGAATCATAATTTCATAAACATTTATTTTCCTAATGAAAGATGGGCTATTATACTTAATATGAAAACTATCATCCTTTAGTGGGAAGAAAAAGGTGTATATTTCAAATAAGAGTTCTTTTTGAAAACATTTTTTATGACCTAAAATCCAATGGAAACATGTATATCACATAAAAGGTCACATAATGATGTTGACGTGATTTGTAATTAATAACCATTCTAAAAATTGAGTGAAATATGGATGACTTGATGAAAGAAAGTTGGGTTCGAAAGGTCCCCACTACTTATGTCCGAATGATTTATTAACAACAATGCCTTTATAATAAAATTATATTAAATAATTAAAATTTATATAATATTTTATTAATGTAATTTAATTATTTGGGGTTTATTATATTATTTTATTATACTTTAGATGAGTTATAGAGTTTAAATTCATTGTTCGAGAGTGTTCTTCTAAGTTTTCATGTACAATTCATCTGTACACATGAATAGAAATTCATGTAGAAAATGGGTAGACATCCATAATTTAAATAAAATGATATTAATGATCATCCAAGAGTTTAAATGATCTTATAATTAATTTTTTATATAACATTATGTTGATTCATCTGTTAAAATTTAATGATGATCCTTTTATGTTGATTTGGGCAGTTTTTTTATCACAATGATCATGTTTTGTTTTATCATTCAGTATTATGTATAAAAGTTGATTCCAAAAAATATAAGGGGATAAAAAATTCATTTTAAAATATTTTTTCATTTATTTTATTTTTGTTAATAAAATAAGGCGTTAAATTAAAATTAATGTACATCGCTCACAATGTAGTTAAATTAACACATCACATAAAATGATTTCATTTTTTCAAACAAAGATAGAGAGGTAGGAGTATAATGAATAATCATTCATTAACAAGATATAATACCAGTATATTAATAATACTACAATTATCATGGTATTTGGATATAACATGTTGAGGATAATAGAAGTGATGGAATGAAATTGGAATGGAATTTGAAATAATAGGGAGTTAGAAATTGCCTCTTGAATTCTCCTATCGAGTTCCTCCTCATGGTAGATTGGATTGGGATTTGGATGATACAAAAAGATCATGGGCATTGTGGAGGGCCTAAGGAAGTGTTTTGGGACGAATTTGGACAAGGATTTAAAACTGGGAGGGGTGAAGAAATGAGGTTTGGATTGGAGGTATTTATAGTTGAGGGGATGAGTTATTTCTCAATATTTAATCCATTAGTTTATTAATTTCCACGAAAACAAAAAATATTGATGATTCCATGACTAAATATAGAAAATACGGCATTTGAGTTCCATCCAATTTCCATTTTCCACATCCTTGACTCATTAAAGATACATAATTTCATTTATTTAGCATATTTTTTTATATTATCATATTTCAAAATAAAAAAATAAGTACTTCGGAAAAATTATTAAATTTTACCCCAACAATTTTTGTAGTTTTTGAATTCAAAAATGAAATCAATTTTATGAAAATAATTTTATAAATATGTATAATATATTTTTTCATTAAAATAATAAATAACATTTAAAACAAATCATATTATGAATGCTTTTCTAAAACATCTAAAAAGTAAATAAGGTCTCTGAAAATTGTCTTAAAATCATAAGACATCAAAATAAGAGTTCTTGAATTAATTTTATGAAAATAATTTTTATTTTAAATTATTAAATTAGTCATTAAATATTAATGGCTTAAAAAAATATCAACACTATAATATAATTATATCATATTTTCACTTATCTGATGTATAAATTTTATATATACTATCATAGGTATGGTTCCTATTCACTTTTACGACATAATATTAACATGGGCCATATTTATATTCATAAGGGTATCATTATTATTCACATGTTTATGTTATTATTGACCTGTAATTATGTCCATCCTATCTGACTCCTAACATCTTACTAAGAGCAACAATGTATGTTAGAATTTTTGAAATCACAACACATAAGGGAAAATCTTTTTTTAAAGGCCACATAGAATTTAGTATATTATTTAATTATGTTGTAGAATTATGTTTCCTAATGTAATTTTATGTGATTATTGTATATTAAATTACTAAAATAAGAGTGAAATTACATGAATAAAATTTTGGGTCCTTAAAAAGTTTACTATTAAATGGAATTTTAAATTTAAATTGAAAGACCATATACCGAGAACCATGATGTGAAATAGAGATCATGAAGCACACTTGAATTTAGTAGTGGAAAGAATGATGTTTCTCTAAAGACTTTTATGATAGTTCTTGTTACACATTTTGGGTTTTTGGGGAAGGAAAATAGGTGAGGTTTTCATTTAAGAAGTCTTGTACCCATCCTTTGTTTATAACTATCATCTAGTTATTATCAAATGTTTATTGTGGAAAGTACATGGAATTTGTCATGATAATACACAACCAGGACCTCCAGTTATGCAATTGGAGATTGGATATGTACATTCTTCAGAGGTGGTTCGATGTGATCCACCAATAGACACGGTAGTATTTCCCCTTATAGAGCTGCCTATTGTTCAAAATAGGGCTTCTTATACATTACTCAAAGGGGTATCTAGTCCATTATGTTTAACATTATATGATCTCCACATCTTGACTCATCTCTAGATAAGATTAAATTTGAGTTCTATTAGTTTCTTCTACCCACATTTTCAATGGATGGTGGTCCATAGGATGACGACTTGTTGATTTCGATTGATTTTTCTACTTTTTACCATATGAATATTCCTCTTGAGAGGAGTATTAATCTCACTAAATGTATTATTCATAGAGATGTTGAGTGTTGGTGGGAAATTTTGAACTAGGAAGATAGGCTTGAGGATACGGTTTCCAATGATTTCAAAAGTCATTTTTTGACTAATAATTTTTTGAAGACTCTATGTGGTGAATATGTTAGTGTGTAACAAATCATGAGAAGGGTGTACCTACGGTTATGGAGTATTCAGCTTGCATGATATGGATTATGTGAATTTATATTATCTATCAGTATATTGATATATCTAAATATACATTCATTGAGGTTCAACTCATGTATTCCAATTTAATACAGGTGAATGATTTTCAGTTGACAATTATAACTAAGATTGTGAATCATGTGTTTATTACTAAATATAAATTTAAGGACGATAGTGGCCTAGAGCCAGGTAGTACAGCTTTTATACCTAGTGGTTTAATGATATCCAAAAGTTAGAAACCTTTGGATAAATCTTATCTAGGGATAACTATCCAGGGTTTGAGTTGGGGTGATTCTATCTATGATAACCAATTTGTGTGGTGAGAAAACAAGAGGAAAAAGTGTTACAATGACCTATCCTAGAGATGAACCTATCAATGTATTGGCTAAATATGTTTGTCTTTCATTAAAGTTCTTCCAGTAGTCAGTGAGGGGTGTTGACACCGACAATAAATTAATTAGTGATAATCATATATCTATGTCATGCTAAGTTCTAGTGTACCAATGGTCAACCACCTATGAGGATGTGGTTTTGGTCGAGGGAGATAGGCATCATTTTCACCTCTAGAGTAGTGTGGTCCAGATCAATGTTATTAGGATGTCCCATAGGGACATTGTTTTGGATATAACTTTTATTACAAACTATACATGAGGAGCAGAGTGTCAGGCCATCTATAGTGATTTTTATGGTCTTCATAGTATCTACACTTAGTGTCCCCCATTTTAGGTAAATCTTCTTCAAATTCATTCTACATTGTACCTATTGTGGGGCATGTTCTTGATGAGATTTATTGTTATCAATTTACGACACATGATATTCAATTTTGGATTTGATCGGAGAGTATATACATTTATTACGTGTAACCCTTATGCTTGGGGGATTCACATTGTAAGTACATCTTTTTCCATGAGATGAAATGGTTTTACATCATTTCCAAGAAGTATTGTTTAGTATCATACAATCAAAATTTCGATTTATAGAACTAGTGGGAATCCTTTACATCACTAAAGGATGGTATGTAATTCCACATGGGTGAAATTGATTTCTATGATAGTTGATCTAGAGTATAGAATCATGTGAAAGGTTTCATGATAGCCCATATTTTCAGACATTATCTGGATGATCTAGGAATTTGACAAGCTAAATTCTGTTCAATGGATGATCATTTCAGGGGATTCTACCTGAGAAATCATTTTTTGTTTAGAACATGAGTGAGAGGATGTGTTCTATAAATAGATATTTCAAGGATATGTTCCAGTATCCATTCCTAGATATATGATGGGCATTAATAATTTATACAATCTCAATAGTTAGCTAGAGGTATTAAAAAAACGGAGATTATACAACCTAGTATTTATCCATGGGGTTCACTAGTCCTTTAACCATGTAGGTGGACATAAACCTCATTTATTTCATGTACTAACAAAAATTAAATTAGTTGTTGTTTAATATCATGTATCCCATGATACAAATCGATGTTCTCTTGGATCAGATATGAGGATCTCATGTGTTCAAGAAATTGATCTGAGATTTGGGTAACATTAAGTGTATTTTTGACCATCAATCATTAATTGTATTTATTTCATATAAGGTATGTTATATATTAATATCTGGTTATGAAAATTCTTATTAGGAAAATTACTGTAGTTTTCATGGAATTTATTAACTGAGTTTTCAATAAATATCTATTTTCATTTGTGGCTGTATTAATTGATGAAATAATGGTATCTAGTAAATCTAAACATGGTCAGGCCAATACTATTGATATCAAATTGGATAAAATAAAATTTAATAATTAAAATAATAAGATAAAAAAATTCCACTTCATGATATACAAGATTTACTTTCTGGGTTATTTCATCTAACAGACATGAGTATCATATGACCAATAGATGGTGGGAGATCTAGTTTATCTGGATAATTTTGTAAGTATATTTTAAATACTGAGTTTTCTATGGATATATTTTCATTGGATAATCACATGAACAAATTGAAATCATGAAAAATAATGGTGTGATTCTATTATGGTCTATTTCCCATAATACATCCTCTTTGTATTTGAAGGGGAGACTAACATCATTGTCGGTAATGATTGTTTCTAAGCTTGTAAGAGGTTATATTTTGAACTATGATAATTAAGTAATGTGATTAGAGTAATTTTGATGCAGGTGGAGTGAATCTTGGACTACATGTCTACTCATTTGATACCTCATTAGTGTAATTATGCAACACATGATCATGTGTTTCCTACTATTGTTCATGCCATGAGTTGTAGAAGGATTTACATTCTAGAAGATCATTTTGTGTTGTACGCAAACCACAATATTCCTACATAATTTTTGACCTAGAATGATATTATATTAAGTAAATGATGGTGGGTTATGTACCAACTGAACATTGACTTATTGATTTACAGGATGCTCTAAAAGGGTAAAAATGTTACCAATTCACTGAGTTTGAGGACTTAAATACATGTTGTTCAGGAGGCCAGTAACAAGTAGTAGATTATGAACATATTTTTAGTGATGTACATGGAAGGGTTGGATGGTCATTTGTAGTCCTTTTTCTCACCAATAAAGGTGAATTCCAATATTATGGATAGCTTGAGGATGATAAAACTGTCAGACAATGAGGAAATAGTAATACTAGAGTTCATCGAAGGGGAGGATACACTGTATAGTTGAATTGTTGGAAAGGATAAACTTTTATGTCATCATTTTCATGTTTGGGTTCCAGATAACATATCCTAGGAGATAAGTACATAGTTTAATGTCACATTATGATATTGAGATCTCATTATAACTAGTATGTGTTAATATTTACGACACTAGTTTATGTGTATTGGTATAAAACAGGAGGTAGCATTTTTTTCAAAATATGTCATTCTATCAGTAGGTAATAGAAATAAACGATTGAATGTCATTGATTTTACAATATTGTCCCATTAACAAGTGAAAATAAGATTTTTTTATGGTTGATTAAATGACTGATATGGTGATGTCACAATGAGGTAGTGATACAAAAAAGGTTCCTCTAGATATTCTCACAAATATCACCCACATACATCTTATCATGAATCCCTTATTAGTAGATGTTATTTTAAGGCATTAATTATTTTATATTTTTATATTTTTGTGGTTGATCAAACCTTTGTATTGGGTATCAATTCCCCATTACATATATTTTATGAAAATGGTTATATATGTAGTGGGGTATATATGTGATTTTGTGAACAACATGACACCCTTTGAACGATGGATAATAGAAGTAGATGATAATCATTATAGATGTTAGTAATATATCATGGGTACTTGATTTTGTGGGATCATATGATTGGTATGTAACCCCAGTTGAATTTTCTTACACCAATTGCTATCATGTGACAATACACAGGGATCTGTATGAGGATTTTTACAGTAGGCCATCCTGATGATCACTGTGCTATTTAGTGTTAGGGGACACATCTTTTCATAAACCTCGCCTCATTTAGGATGCCTCAAATCATGTTAATTTGATCAGAATGTTGATGGATAGTGCACAGTGCTGATAAAAATCCTTCTCTAACCATAATAAATGACATATAGAGTTTGGTGTTGGGATAAATGTTTTCTATGTGTCTCGATGAGGTAGGGGAACTGATGGATTCAAAGACAAGGTAATCGGTATCCGTGATATATTACCCCTTTCACCATTATGGGGAGGGTCATGTCAACATTCTATGAGTTTATTTACCTTAGATATATTAATCCATTCATGAATCCTTCTATGTAAAAAATCAATGTTATTATGACTCAAATCCTTCTCATAATCTTCACCTAGATGAGGTTGAGTTATAGGTTGATGAATCCTTCTAGGATCATTCTATATATATCATTCATTATATGAAAAGGATCTCCAAGGATAGTAAATTACAACAATACTAGTGATATAGCATCACATCTGATCAAAACAAGGGAACTAGGAGTTGGAGGATGACTTTCATTATTATTGGATGGAATTATTATCATATGATTCCTGAAAAGACTTAAAAGGGAAATTTAGGTATGAATTGGTGTATGGTGGGTCTATTTTATGATATATGGATTATTTTTAGTTATGTAACATTTAAAATTTGGTTTAGTAACTTATTTGGGAATAATTCAAGAGCCTAATTATTTCACTAGATTTTTGGTTGTTTCATATGATTTCTCATAATCTAGTGTATGTGTTTTTGGAAAATGAAAACATGATTCAAAATTAGTATGAAATATATATCCAAGTCCACATGGTTTGATTAAACAATGAAAGGTGTTCTAGGGTACTATCCAGGGTATCATGGTTTAATAAAACGATGTTGATTGGGTTTCATGAATGTGCAATCCACCTATTGTATTTTGAAAAATATTATCAATCAATTTCTGTATGGTTTCCAAAAAATTTAACCAAAATCATGGGATATCACTCCATATATAGTAAAGGATTCATATTTGGCCCACAGTTTGGCCAACAATGAATCCAAACCATGAGGCCTCTGTTACTTGGGAAAAATTAAATTTTAACAAATGAAATTATTATAAAATAAACAAATTATAATTTTCTCAAGTGATTGTTGATTAATTGTTTTAGTCTTCTCTTCAAGAATTCATGGCAATACTTATTCCCATTTTATTATCAATATTTTAGTTCATGGGTTTTTTGTCTCATGGGATAGGAATATATAATTCCAATGTTCAAATAACACATTTCATCATTTTTTTCATATCTATGGATTTATTTTAGCACAATAAAAAATTATATATTTCAGTGGTTTTCATCCATTATTCATTTATCATTAAATATGGGTTGAGATAGAAGCTAGTACCGGTCTAGTGTTCCTATATGTACATATGGTATGTGTACTCTACCTTATCATTCAAATTTTATCTGTTTTATAGTAGCGTTGATTGTTCGGTGCAATGGGATTTTCGAGCATTAATCCTAAATTATCTGATTATCATTTTTTATGTTTGAAGCCTTTTTTAGGAATAAAAAATACTTCCATACGATGGTTTGATGTCTTAATACTCATCCCAGACAATATTTTATTGGTATTTATGTATGTTCCCCTGGATATAACAACTTTTTGGGAATGTGTGATAAATCATTCTTAGTGATATCCTTAATGAATTAACTGTTATATTAGGAGATACATTACAAATAATTACCTTATAATTATTTTCTTCAAATCATAAATGTTTTAAATAGATAATATAAATGATTTGGATGGATGCATGGATTTTTAAATGATTATGAAATGGTTCTGAATTGATTAGTGAAATGGAAATGATAATTGATGGCTTGACCTTTTTAATCATTAATTCTAGGATATGATGGTATCCAAATTGATTAAATTTTATTCTATTGGAATTACTACTCCATGGACCTTGATTATATTGGATATTTTGGAAATTGATACACCATTGATCTGGATTAAATTAGATTCCAAAGAAATTTCTACTTCTTTGGTTCTATTTTCTTAGACAACTTTGGAAATCATCCAGGGAAATGATCCTTGGGATCTACCCAATTCATTAATGAATTTTCTATAAAGATGCACCATGGACTCCATGGGGATTCCTTTTTCATTTTCACCTTGGATATATCCCATGTAGGATTGAAATGAAGATGCTTCCTAGGTTATTTATATATTTGATCATACTGTTTTCATCTTGCATTATATTATACGGAATATGCTACAGTGGAGGTGTAATCTTGATGTATAGATGAAAATAATTTATGAGTTCTTGTTTTATAATGAACCACGACTGGATAGATTGTATAACTTATATATGTATCATGTTATTCCGATTATATGTATTTCTCGCCAATTCCACTAATTAACACATACTTGATTTCTATAGGTATCATTAGTGGTGGCCTACTGAGTGTTATCTCACACCCACTTCCTGCTATTATTGGGTAGCCAAAAAAATAAAATATGTTGGTCATTACTATGGAATAATCCTTTTGTATGATTATTTATTGATTATTTATAAGATAATAGGATCATGTGACTAATCGATTCTTGTGATGCTATCTAGATAATGTTATTTTTGGTCTTTTTTACCATCGACACATGTGTTTCATTGGATGAATATATCCAAGTATTTCCTAAAATTTTGTATAGATACATTACATGTCCTTCATATGTTACATGAAACTGCTTTTTTGTTTTGATTATATTTATTTTTACCATGATGGAATATTCTCTATGTTCTTTATATTATGCTTCTCCTTATTTAATCACATGTGAAACCACTGTGTTAATCTTAACATAGGGTTACAGTCTCTTCACCATACCATCAAAAATCATCGATAGTCAATAGGCTCTATAATACCTAGAGGCACACTTCAGGATATGTTGACCATTTACTTAAAATAAATTTTTAGTGGCACCAGATTTAGGAATTTATTATGAATAATTTTCGAATGGAAAAAAATTATACGTTATAATAAATAGGAATAAGAACAAATTTTATTTAAAAAATTATTCATTAAATATTAAATTGGTTAAAATAATTAATCATCATTTGTAATTTGAATTTAATTTTATATACCACGAATATAATTTATACAATCTTAAAAAATGAAAACATTTTCATAATATACAGATTTCTCAATAGAGTTCAAATTTAAGTAATTCCCTTACCACATGATTCATTTTACGTTAACATGTTTTATCCTAAATATTAATAAATATAAATTTTTAATAAATACATACAAAACCATATATTACTATAATAAAATATGTTTCCAATTTGAGGAATTTCATCACATATTTGTTAACAATCATTTATAGTTATCATTTATTCAGGTGTTAACTCCTTCCTTTTTCATGCATGATTAGAATCGGTAGTTCCAGTCATTGATAATTTAACTTACTTCAATAATATATATAATATTAATAAATATTTAAATTTTTTAAACCTTTATTATAATTATATTTATATTCGTCCATTAATTATTTATATAGAACAAATGAAATACATTTTTCATGGAGGTAGTAGAATGTACATATGCATGAATGTTGTTTTCAGATTTAAACTAATGGGAAAAAATAAATATGAATCATAATTAATCATACCAAAATCATTATAATAACATTTATATCATATATCATCATTAATTGTACCCTAATTACCATATGCATTAAGGGTAAATTAATAACATATAACTTCTCTATATAGAGGATTAAGTCCTCACATAAGCAAGAGAAACATTATACTCGCCAAATGGATTAGATGTTCAGATGCTTTACAAGATATTATTAATCCATAAGCCTCTTCATGTAAAAAATTTCATATATATTCATTATTTATATCTTTATAACCATCCATGTGAAATTATAATGAATAATGAATTACACCGCCACATATAGATGGGAAACATTAAGTATGCAGAACTACTGTTTTTACAGTTTCTATGATGGATAGTAAACTGAATTTTGAAATCCCATAATTATAATAAAATATCAACATATATATGATAATATATATATTATCCTATGTGTTTTTCAACAATTCATGAGGAACAAGAGGTAAAAGTATGCATGAAAGACTCGTTAGACATGATTACCTCTAATTTGGAAGACTTCACTTCGATCTCTATTTAGGGGGCCCGAGGATGGTATTTTAGAATTACTAGAACTTATGGAAAATATCAGTGGATGTTTATAAGATAATTGGTTAGGATTTTAATGGGTTATATGGCTCAATGTGTTGTTAATAATTGAGATAATGGGTTTCAATTTAAAAGAGAGGATAGGGAATTCCTGAAATTTATTATTGCATTATTCAATTATAAATTATATCTCATTTCTTAATGGTATAAAATTTATATTATTCTAACATAGTAATATGATGAGTCAAAATAATAAAACCAATTAAATTAGGATATATGTTTTTTATTTTCCAAACCATATATTATAGTTATACTCATTATTATCCCTTTTCATGATTTCTATAACATTAAATATTTCTACACTTACGGGTTTAATTATGTAAATATAAAATTATTGGAGACTGGTAAATAGACAATGATAGATATTAGAAAAAAAACACATCCAAATTTTAATGAATGAAATTTTTATTACAATTAAATCATTTAATAAATTATTATTTATTATAAAATATCATTAATGTTAATTTTGGATCTATTTATTTAATTTCACTTTTAAAACTATTAGACAATAAAAAATTAAATCAAATACATACAAACTCTATAATATTTAATAATTATTTTTAATGGATTCCAATTTAATGGAATAAATTTTTAATATGATATTTTATTTAATTAATAAGGATAAGGTTAATTTTTCAAATTAGTTATATTTGCATTGATATTTCTTGGTGATTATGGACAATAATACGTTTTTTGGATGTAGTTATGAATTCATCTTGAATTTCCATTTTTTAGTGCAATAGATGAAGTGTAAAATTGTAAAAGTAAAATAATTGGATATTATTAGTATTATGAAATATATATTGATATATTATTTTTTTTTCAATATATTTTCATATGTATCATAAAATAATACCTCGAGTATTGGAAAAGGTCCTTGAAATAAAAATATTATCCTTTCGAATTCATTTTTTAGGAATTAATGGTCTTTTACCTCATCACATATTTATGTCTTTTTTAATAATAAACATGCATATGGACATAATCTATATCATTATACATGTATTGAGTTCTACCTTAAATGTTCATATATTACCTTCTCAACAATGTTCTCCTATTTTTACATCCAATTTTTTGTGATAATCATACATCGTATATCCACTTTTTCAGTTGTGGTTATTTTTCCCTGTCTACGATGTTGGTGTACCATAACAGAATTTTCAGATCTAAAATTGTTTCTTATCGAGAAAATTTTAAAATATTGAGTATTTAATTTATGCAACAGTGGGAATTTTATAACACTCAATTATTTTAAAAAATCATTTTGATTGATAGTGTATATAACACGCAACACTTATCTAAATCAATACATGAAAATTTTTTCTTTAAGTAATACATTTATGAAATAGCCACTAGAGATGAGGGTATGAATAAGAATAAATAAATTATTAAATATATATAAATTCAATACACAAAAAAAATTATTGAACAATCATTTTGAAATATACACTCAAATTTTTGTAAATTCATTATACTCATTGAAAATATGATTCCTCAAAAATGATTTGTATTTCGTTTTATATGAATATAATTGATTAATTTGTGTCTACTTTATAAATTTAGTTGATGAAATGAAATTAATTTATTAAATATTCATTTCATAATTATTTTACTCTGATTTGTTTGATTTATCCGAAAATATTGATTTTTTAGTGAATAGTGAAAAATTACAACATTTTATTGGAAACTGGATTTTTTTCCCAGAATTACAATGTCTACTTTTATTTTAAAATGTAATAATAATACAATAAGATCTAAAATTGTATGTAAATATTTGAACCATATTCTATGGAATGAATTTTATACATTAATTTAGTGTAACAAATTTTTTTATTTTAAAATGTATTTTTCTGAAAAAAAATGATTTTAATCAAGTTTTGTTGGTTTATTTTAAATTAAATTATTAATGTTTTGTGATTCAAATATAAAAAAAAGGATGAAATAATTGAAATAAATGGTTTAATATTTTTTATATTGGTCCCTTTTATTTATGGAAATTATGAATAATAATATTTTTACTTTTGGTTACCAAGGTAAAGCGTAAATCATGTAATTATTAATAAAAAGTGTATGATAAGGAATGAAAAAATGATACAAACATTACCTTTAGTTTAATTTTATCATTATATATAGTTAATAATCCTTAAAAAATCTTGATTATATCGTATTTTTCCAATCTGTCAGTGATTTTCCCTTTATATTATTTTCATTAAATAAAAGTCAAATTGTCATATTCCTTGTATTGTTATATTTTTGTTATTAATAGAATGATAATGATAATCTAGGTTCAGAAATTAGTAGTCATTTGAAATATATTTTAATTTTTTAATAATTTTTTTGTGATTAAATTATTACCTTGAATGTTTTTGAAACATCATAAGAATATTTATTTTAATAATAGAAAATTTAAATTAAATATTTTGGAAATAAAAAAAATGAAATAATTTAAATGAAATAATTTTTCCTCCTATATTTATAGATGAGTTTGAAATATTATAAAATTTTTATATTATTATATTCAAATTACCACTTTTTATGATGCATTTAATGTAATATTAATTGTTTATTATCAATGGAATTAAATTAATGATATTTAATAATTAATACTAATTTATTAAATTAAATTAAATTCATAAATATATTATATTCAAACAAATAAATATGATGTGGTTTTAAACGACATATATTTTCCATTTATTTTTATGTTAAAATTATATGATAATATTATCAACCATTAGCTGTTAGAAAATGTTAATCTACAAACATTTTTACATGAAATATAATTTATATTAATTTAATACATTATGAAATTATATGAATACCCCACCCCTTACTAAAATGGACAAAAATAATATCAATTATTAACATCACATTGAGACATATCTCTTGAAAAATACCTACCCATTAAATTATAAAAATTATTATCTGTGTTTTAGATGTTTTCACCCTTCCTTAAAAACTATCCTAGGTCTACCAAGTTGAGATCTAATATTAGTATACCGAAGTATATAGGTAATCATCTTTTTGGAGCCTTTCAAGATTTTTTATTATTATAATTTTTAAAAGGTTTTATTCCTATTATAAAATAATAACTATGGTCTAATGGATATATTTATAGGTAATTATTACTATGGGAAAAAAATATTACATCCCTTTTCTATCATACTAAATGTAAAAACATTTCTCATGTGTATGTATAACTTACTGTCCTCACATAGACATGTAATTAATTTTTTGTAAATATTTTACTATGATAGGTATAAAGATGAAAAGAAAGATAAATATATGATATTTATGAAATAAATATTATTATTTTATTATAATATCATATATAAATTCTTATAATCTTTTTTTATACTAAATGAAAACGTCACTCATGTGTCTGTGTAAACTACCACCACCACAAATAAATGTTATCGGGTTTTCATTTATGCTATTCATGGATGGTAATAAGTATTGATGTGATTACTATATGTTTATCATATGTTATATAATAATGATTATTGAATGATTAATTATTATTCACCTCTCTTTTAACCAATCAATCTTAAAGTGAAAACAACATTAACGTGTACATACAACCTATCATCTCCATTAACTGTACCATTCATTTTCATATCTCTATAATATATCTATTAGTAATTAATTATATATATTTGTTTAATAATATATTTATATCATAAATAAAATATTTTATATTGAGGAATTATAATAAAAGTATAGGGACCAAAATAATCAAACTAAAACATACTTGAAAGATGAAGCAATTATCACCCAGATAGAGAGTTTAATTAATAATTATTAATACAGATATGATGAAAATTTATTTGTAAATAATATATGTTATTATACATATGTTTCTTATATTTAATAATATATAATAAATTAATATTTATTTTATTTTATTTTTTAATAGATATTAAGGATGTTCTGCTAGAGGTAATTGTTCTTCATCTCACTTTTACTTCAATATGACATATTTCTAATTCACAACTAATTTAGATTTTATGGTGTATAAACCCCAACATGGATATGTTACATCATGAATTTATTTTACTTTAAATAATTTAAGGTTTCACATAATTTTATTTCTCTCACGGGGATAACATTGAAACGTTACAAATGTGGTAAGGGTTTATTTCACAATATCATCATTACTCAAAATTGTTTCTTCTTTTGTCTCCACAGGAGAAAATATTTGTTATTTATATAAGAAACTAAATCTATGTTATTCTTCTCTTTTAATTCATGAAATTTTCATCTTATATAACTATTTTGACCTATTTGGTAAATAAAATGTATGAGAAATTTTTTTTTGTAAATCAGACCTTATTTCCTTATTCAGATGAAAGTCATTCCCCTTTTATGTATTTGTTTTTAGAAAATATTTTCAAGAATTTATCACTATTCACAAATTATTATTTTAATACATTTTTAAACATGTTTTAATTATTACAAAAAAATTTAAGGAGTTTTATTATCTTCTACTGAATAAGGTACTCTTTAATTTTTTTAAAAAACGTTTGAATTGAATGTTTTTGAAATATAAGAGAAGAATAGAATATAAATATATCTAGCCTATAAATTCCATGAAGTATCCATTATGTGTTTAGAATTTTATTTTTAATGAAAACGTTTCCATAATATTCTAGAAATTTTATATTTTAAATAAAAAATTAAAATGAAAAGTGTAGTTTACTCATGTATACATTTAATGATATTTAATGGTGATTCTACACTTCAAAGAAAATAAATAATTACTGTTATACTCTTTTAGGGATATATTGATATGAAACTTTAATTATTCCATCTCTAGATGTTTTATTAATAGTGTGATAGTGGAAATGGTAACATTTTTTTATTCATGTTTTCAATAAAAAATTTTCTATCCAATTGGTATTGAATATTTATTATCCTATTTCATATAATGAGTGAATTATAAATAGAATGTGATAGTAGGGGACAATAATATCCCTTAGTTCCATTGTTAGGTATCATGAAAAAAAACAATTGTGTGGCTAAAGACTTACCCATTTTTATATATGTATTTTTATAAGGCCTTGAAAATATTTTTATATGTATTTTCTTAGGGCCTTGATTGTATATTTCAAATGTATGAAATTATAAATTCCATCATTAGTAAATTAATTATTCATGTTCTTGTGGTTATTTTATTTTTTATTTAATCCCATGATATGTTTCAATATCATGTAAATATTTATAAATAATTATTTGAAAACCATTTAATCTTTCTGTATTAAAAGTCATGATCTTGTTAATGATTAAATGGAATGTTTTATTTTATATTACACTTCAAATTTTATTATTTCTTATGTATATATTTTAGCATCCACTGTACATATACCCTTATGTATTATATGAGATCAAACTTCTATTTTTTTCATTTACCCATTATATTTGGAAGTGTTTTCTTAATAACAATGTAGATGAATGAATGAATTACCCTAGAATAATTTTCAATGAAAATGTTTCCATAAAATTCTAGAATTTTTTTATTTTTAAAACAGAATTTTAAAATGAGAAGGGTATTTTTTTCATGTATAAATTTAATGATATTTTATGTTTCTTCTACACCTCAATGTAAATAAAATTAATTATTATTATATTCTTTTGGGGATATATTTATATAAAGCTATACTTATTCTGTCTCTAGATGGTTTATAAAGAGTCTGATTGGGGAAATGTTAACATTTATATTCATGTTTTTCAATACAAAATTTTCTATGGAATTGTTATTGAATTTATATTCTATATTTTCATATTATGAGTAAATTATAAATAGTATATGACAGTAGGGGAGCATTATATCCACTCAAAGCATTAGTATGTATCAGGAGAAAAACTCAATTGGGTGGTTGAGGCCTTACACATATTTATATATTTTTATAAAGCCCTTATATTATTTTTAGATGTATTTTCATTGGGCCTCAATTGTATATTTCAAAAGTATGGAATTAGAAATCACATTATTAGAAAATTAGTTATTTATGTTCATGTGATTATTTAAATTTTATTTAATCTAATGATTTGTTTCAAACTCATGTGAATATTTACCTGGAATTATTTTACCATCATTTAATCATTCTGTATTACAATTGATGATCATGTTTATGATTAAATGGCATGTGTTTTTACATATTTCACTTTACATGTTTATTATGGATTATTAATACCTGATAGCTTCCATTGTACATATAACTTTATAGATTCTATGAGCTCACAAATCTATTTTTTTCATTCCCCTATAATAAATTAAATATTCCACAAGGAATTTAGTAATTTAGTTATTCATTAAGGATTCCATATAATATAATGAATGTTTTAGATACTAATGTAATGTGATTAGTGTTAAGGTGATTTGTTTTGGACAATTCATTAATAAGGGGATGATAACACATATTGAGTTCTTGATGTTGATTTAATAATGATTACTTGTTGTAATGATAATATTGGGTTTGGAAAAAATTTCGGGGGTAGTATTGGTTTCCATGGAAATAGATAGTTATTTAATGAGATTTAATTCATGATAGATATTACAATATTTTTAAATTTTTGAAATATATTAAATTATGTATGACTTTATTTAAAGAAAAAAATAATTTTTTAATTTCATGATTCAGGGAAGTTTAAACATGTTCTTAAGGTGATCCAATTTATTTCCATGTTTTATGAGAATATATGATCAATATATTTGTATTTAATATTAGGATATACATTATAGGGGTTAATGAATAGTTTATTATTTTAAACATTAGTGTCATTTTTCTTATTTTTTTTTGGATTTTTTATTTTGGGCATAACTATTTTAGAGGAGTAATATGGAAAACTATGTATGGAATGGATTATGTTTAATTTGGATATTATTGTTAAAAAATAAATTATTGTATTGGATAATAATTAATAAAACATTTTGTTTTCAAAATTATTATGAGGTGAATGGAGTGACTTATAAATCATATGATTCATTAATAGTTATTTAGGAATAAAAAATAATCTTAAATATAAATTTCATGTCGTTAAAGATAATTTGGAAATATATCAACGAAAAACAAATTGATAAGATTGATCATATAAAATTTAAAAAAACATCTATGTTCATTTTATAGATCACATTAATAAAAATAGTGTCACTCAAAATTAAGATATGAAAAATTAAATTTAAATTTCATCCAATTAGTTTTATTACCAAGAACTCAGTGGTCTTTTTACTCATCACTAATTTACTATTTTTTAATGGTTAAATTAATCATGGAAACATTTTATATCTCTCTCTATTAAATCGCAGTGGTTATTATATTCTTTAAATTCCATATTTTAGCCCTCCATTTATGTTCTATTATTTTGTAAACCATGTTTTGTGTTATCCTTCATGTTTATTTTATCCTCATTTTCGTCGGATTTTTAATAACCATTTGTAAAATGTCGTTTTTCATATAATAAATTTTAAAATGATAAACCCTTCATTATCGAGAAATAAATTAACAATTAAAGGATTAAATTTATTAAATGGGGAGGATAACAAAACACCTTGGGAATTTAAAATAACACATTGTTTGATAGTCCACAGAAGACAGAAAACTGATTCTAAAAGAACGATAATGTACTATAAAAATCTTAATATTTAATATAAAAATTATCAATACTTTATTGAGTGGGAAGGGACAAATATAATTAACATAAATTATGAATAATAGAAAATTTCCTAATCAATATAAATATATTGATTAATTCATAGAAAGTAAACACTTGTTTCTAATTAATAAATTATATTTTTAAGATTAAATTTTAATAAAAAATGATTTTTACTTAATTCTAAGGGAAAATAATATTTTGAATTCTTTCCCAAATTTTTAAATGAATTATATTAAATTTACATCATTCATATATTTAAAAATTAAATATTATCTAATGGATTTTTTTTGAATTTTTTTAAATATTTATTTTGCAGTGAATTCATAAAAATAAATATTTTTTTTAAATATTATTTTTGTGTCAAATATGATCAATATTCCATTTTTTTAAAAATGATTCAATATAAAATTGTATCTTGAATATTATTAATACACCACTAAAATTAATTTGAATCTATTTTATTATTTAATTTTGTTATAAAATCATTTTTATATGTAAAAATAACTTTTTCTAAAAAACTATTTTTCACTATGTTTTATTGCATAATATAAAATTATTTAACTACAATTAATGAAATTAGATCATGGGAAATGGGTACAATATTTGTAATCAGTTGTTCAAATTATTATAGACATGTCACATTCATTTTTGGAAACTATGAATAATAAATTTATTAATATTATTACCCTATTAAAGGGATAAATGAGGTAATAAATGTTAAGAATAAAATCATATTGACTATATAATCACCCTTATAGTTTAAATAATTTTATAATATTACTATTACTCAAACATAATTATCTATAATTCTAATATATGGTATTTGTTTAACATTTTCCCTCCATTGTGTCTGTTTATATTATTTTATATATGTAATTATAAAAAATGTCATTGCCTGTGTTATATTATATTTAAAAAATAAAAATCATGATAAATAGAGGATATGTAGATTTATAATTATTTATTTTAAATATAAATTAATTTCTTAATCATGTTAATTAATTTTATCTTTTTAGTGATTAAATAATTACATTAAAAGCTTATGTGGCACTGATACAGAACTTCTACAAATAGTAAAAAAAATAAATAAAATGACTTTTAATACTATAAAAACAATTTTATATGAGTTATTATATTTATAACAATATTAATTTAGATAACCAGGACACATTAAAATGTTTTTGAATCATATTATTTTAATTTTATTATTTCATTTAGGATTTAAAAATATAATTAAATGTGTAGTTCCGAAATTGACATTAATGATATTTTGTTATAAATAATATTTTATTAAATGATTTATAATTCATAAAAAAGAAGTTATTTTGAATAATTATTATTATAATTATTAAAACATAAACCATGGTCCACATATGGGTTTTTTATTTTATATAATCATTAATAATGCCTAATGTATTGAAAAACTTAATATTGTTGTAATTGGAAAAAAAATTAGTGAGTGTAATGCCCGAAGATTCCATAATACGTTTCCCTTTGAATAATACAATAGCTTTTGTTGTACGCAACACCGAGTTCAAACACACCACAACCAATCAACCTAGCTATTATGAATAGTAGTACCCACTTTTTAAAATTTTATAAATTTAATCTTTCAAAATGGACTTCATTTTTGGATTCGGAATTTTGAAATTATCTTAGGGTGAATTTTTGGTATTTTTATGAAAACATTCAATTTTTAAAGAATAGAAAAAAAACAAGGCGTTATTGTTTAAAACCAACTTTTTATTTAACTAATAAAATATTTTATTTAAAATTATTGTAGGTCAAAATAGATACCTAATACCTATATATATTCAACGTAATTTGTTAGAATCATTTTGTAATAATATTAGATATCTATAAAATATTATTAAACATTTCACCGTCTTTTACCCACCTTCAAGGAGAATTTTCAAATTCTATAAAACGTTATTTTAGAGCCTCTGTGAGTGTTATTTCAAGAATCTAAGAGACACCATTGGTATTAGTAAGAGAAAAGTGGCTGAATAGGATGGAAATATATTTTTTCTAAATAGTAAATTTTTTCTTTTATTTACCACAGTATAATATATATAGGGTAATTATGTGTAAAAATGATATCAAAATTACACTAACAGATGTCCTAATTCTATTGGAGAAGTATAATTCGACCAAAAACAGCCTTCGGAATAAAATATGATCCACATTGATTAGATTAGAACATTTATTATTAATTTATTTAAGGAAGAGTTAAAAGATTTAAATTTAATGTTTAATAATTAATCCATTTTAAATATAGGTTTATACATAATATAAACTCGACTATAAATATTCAATATAAATAAAAAAATATTTTCTATGTAATTATATTTTATTTATAATTTTTATACATTAAATAATATTATTTATATATGACACAATGATGACGTCGTAATTACCTTAATAATGAAATATTAAAATAATTGAAATTATAAATATCGAAACAAATGTAAATTGGGACTTTTGATGTATTAAAATAGTTTTCTAATTTAATATTACTTTTTAGGATTTAAAATATGAATTTAGTTAAATTTAATAAAGTTTTTAGGACTTTAAGATATATCATTTATTAAATAATGTCAAAATTGACAAAATTTAATTTTTTAAACAAATATTATATTATTAATTGATATAAAATCTAAGGTTCCGCCAATGGACAAAGATAATATTATATATATTAATATTTAACCACATGGGGTCTTCATGGAATGTTATATTATGTTTATTAATAATATAATATAAATATACAAAGAGACATGGTAAATGAAAAATTATTTAACAAAGATTTAAATTTAAAAGATAATATTACTATGATGACCAAAACAATTCTAAAACCTATTGTTTGTGAGTTTTTCGACCCATACCCTACTTATCATTTAAATAATTCATTTCGGAGCCATTCGAAAATTATTTTATCATAAAATAATATTTCACGCTTTTCCTAATGTGACCCTCACCTCTCTTATAAAAAGGCACTTCCCCTTCACTTAATTTCACACCTCCAAAGCCTATTGGCTCTCCCAAACCTTTCAAAATATACTCCCAACAGTCTTCCCTTTATCTTAGAGGACTTCATTTAGTTTTAAACCCAACCTATGGAGACCTTTTGATCAAACCAAAAGGAAGAACCCGAAGAAGAGGTAAATATTCCATCACCACTTTCAAGTTTTTTTTCATCCACTTACTCTTTCTTTGTTATTTCCATTCTAAAATAATTAATCAAGAATATTATATATACAATAATTTTATTATAAAAATGGTAAACCCATGTTCATTATTTTATCCATCATATAAATGAAAACGTCATCATACGTGCGTACGTACGGATTACCGTCTCCATGTCATGGTGTAGTTTGTTATTCAGACACATCATCATTTGGATAGATATAATAATGAGTATAAATAATGTAAATAATAAATATAAAATGATAATTATTATTTATATATGATGTATCATCCAATTATTAAAATTTTAATATTAAAAGAATGATATTTTCACTCGTGCATACGTACGGATTACCGTATCCACGAACCTGATTTGATTCATTCCCCATCGTATCTATTCGAGACTAATTACCATCTGATGATTAAAAAAATAATTTTTAAAAACTTAATATCATTCTTAATATGAATATGATACATCTTATTCATAACAAACATTACTTATGTAACAAATCATATAAATAAAAATGAATCAGTTAACACATGAAACGATGATACTACATAGAATTCATTACAAAATAAATATTAAAAAGAAAATATATGATATCATTTTTTTTAATTTTTTTTAAAGGGAAAAGCCCAGGATTATTATTAAGAAAAAAAAAGTTCAAAGAAGTACACAAAGGGGAATGAAAACAGACAAACATATCTCTCTTTATCATGGACGCCTAGTTTTTTCCTCAGCTTTTCCCCTATGATATGTTCTTTTTCTCTCATCTCGTTCCAAAGTTGGATGTTTATAGGACCTCTTGTCCTGCCTCTGCCTTTTCCTCCACTATAAGCTTCATGAATCTCATTGGCTTGTTGAAGAAGCGATTCTACATCTTCATCAGAACTGACCTCTTGAGCCTCTTCCTTCCTCATCATTTGGTCTTTCTTTTCTTTCTTGTTTTGACTTTGGGTTTTAGCATGTTGCCATTCATCTTCCATTCCTTTCATCTTCTGATCTTCATTACCAGAAACTTCCTACACACAAACAGTTTCCTTTAAAAAAGGAACTCTTGCCTCCTTACTCACATCAGGGTTTTTCCTCAAATTTTATGGAGTTCCAGCCATGATAGGTGCCACTAGATGAGTGTCCATAGAAGGAAAAACATTCTGTACAGCCTCCCCATGGAGAGATTCAGAAGCAGCAGTGCAGTTCATTGTGAAAAAATTCAAAATAGGGTTAGCCACCAAAGAGGGTTTGTTCTGTACTGAGTCCAGAACAGTCACCTTGGGAGACTGATCTGTCCTTTCCACAGGGTAATGGTTAACAGCAGATGGAACGTTCGAATAATCCAATGCACTTTTAGAAACATCATCAGTAAAAGATGAACCAGGTAAAGGAGAGTCCTGGACTTTTTCTGCCAAAATGCCCTATTCTGAGATTCTTAAAATAGGATCAACACTCCTTGTAGAAGCAGGTTCAGAAATAGGAGTATACATTATATCAGGATTGATTTTTTGTGGTTGTTCTACATTGCCAGGATAGGGAGGTTGCAAATCTGTGAGCACAGATTTCCCTTCTTCTACCATGGCAGCCCAGGATTTTTTGGGAGGTAACATTGTGGAACATCCTTGAATATTCAAATTAGAAGAATCAGCCCTTTTATGATTATGAATCATGTCATTCAGTTTGGGGCATGATTTAAAATCATGCCCCCTCATAGAACAGTTTGAACAATAGAGATTCATCCTACAGCTAGAGGAATCATGCCCTAATACTTTGCAATCAAAACAGAATCTAGGTAAGCTTTCATACTCAATTCTCAAACTAATTTCTTCCTCATCAGTAGATAAACAAATTTTGTCAATTAAAGTAGATGAAAGATCCACCTCAACTAGACATCTGGAAAAATTCCCATATCTGGCCAATTCAGTTTCTTTATCCATTCTAATGTGCACCCCTATAGCTAGAAAAATGTCGTAAAGAATCCTAGGGTGCCATAGGATCCAGTTTGAACCAAAGATTCTAATCCAGAATTGAACCACAGAGCTACCCATCTCCAAAGGGCTAAATGATTTGTCCCACTCACGGATGTGCAAAGCCCCAGGCTTGAATGAAATGGAGCCAAACCCCTACGGTCTCAGTTTATGATCCTTAGAAGGAAATAGAAAATGATAGAAACCCTTACCGAGTGATACACAGTTCCAGGTATCAAATCCCCAAATATCTACTAAACGTGACTTGAGATATTCTAACCTCCAGGGTTGCGAGCCCTTCGGCAAGATCAGCCTGGCTATGATAGAATGATTTCCCAAATTCAATCTCTAATCCACCGCATCAGAATTAGCTTTGACCTGCGTAACCGAAACTTTCTTCCTAATCCCCGAGTGAGAAACCCTGAAATTAGAAAAGGAAGGATTAGCATGACCAACATCAAACGATTGTCACATGCGAGGATCTTTCTCTGGTTCTTTAACCACTTACACCAAGGAGATTCTCTTTGAAGTCCCCTCGATCGCCAGATTCAGTTGCGGAGAATTAGAAATGATTTTAAAGACCCGCTCATGTCCTACATGTTCATCCTCCCAAGCTGGGTCAAATCCTACCATAACTGAAGATCAAAGCGAAAATCACCAAGTAGATCACAATCTAGGGTTTACAAGTCACCGAGAGCACGAGAGTTCTCATCCTTCCCCCCTTATATTAATGTATATGGTTATTTAAAATTTGAATAACAATTATTTCAAAATTATACAGGAGGTTAACCTACCCTTGACCAAGGATAAGTACAAGATCAGGGTTAATTTTACAATCTCTTTATTATCTAAGGTTGTGTTTACGTAAGTATCTACAGAGACCTCTTTATCATCCACATCCATGTTTTATTAAAAATATAATTAAAAACATTTTTACTATTTACTATACTATGGGTTAAAGTCATTTATAAATTTATTTGAGCATATATGTTTTGAAATGAATATTTCCTCCGTATTCCAAAAAAGGTACTTTATTACCTTTTTTTCAAAATTAAGTCAAGAATGTCCTTTTTAACTTATACGACAGGTGTGGAAATTTTCTGATGTTATATCACCATCAATTATTTCCATTAAATCATATAAGAATATTTCCAAAATAATTTTTTTCTTATATAATTATATGACTTTTAAACGATTTCATAGTAGAATGAGTTATTTCTCTAAAAAAAAGTTTTGATTTATTTATTTCAACATCCAGTGATGGATTTTAATCTTATTTGAAGTTTAATTATAATGATACCAAACATCCATATAATATTTAATGTTTTTTGATATGTTTGACTTTGGATGTGTTATTTTAACACCATTCATGGTTTATGGATAATGTATTGACATTCCATATGATAGTATTAATATGAATGATTATGTTTTGTTTAAATATTTTCATGTGAGGAATGCATTGGACGTAGTAAGTGACGGGTGGAGCCCACTATAGCTCGTCGATGCATCGGTAGCTCTCATGAGACAAAATACTGGCTTGTAACAAGGTCCTAACAAAATATTATTTTTAGTCTTCACACAAGGCCTTGACTATGTGGTTTTGAAGTCTGGAATTATACATTTCATCATTATGATAGTGGCTATTGATATTTCATGTGACTATTCAACTAGTAGAATACCCATGTGAATAATTAAATGGAATTATTTGATTTTATGTTTTCCATATTATGCTGATGTTAATGTTTAAAATGATTTTGTTTTATTCATACATTGCCATAAATGTTAATGATTATTTATGAAAGATTCCTCTATATTGTTATCCTTACTAAGCATCTAAGGTCCCCCCTTTCTATGTTTTATTATTCCCAGGATGCGAAGAATTATATTATGACTAACCCGAAAGGATATTCTTAGTGATATGAGTGTGGCCGATGGAGAATATTTTATTGTTGTTTTTCATTTTATAATGTAATATAAAACTTATGAATGTATCTAGTATTTCCAAGGCTACTATACCGATTGGTCATTCGGGATTTCATCCCTTATGATCATGCCAATGTTATATAATAATGCACCAACTATGGGTAACTAGGGTCAGGGCATTAGAGTTGGTATACTAGAATGTTTTGTAAAAACCATGGAAGTTAGATGTAGAAAAAATCTGATTAGAGAACTCTAACCTAAGATATAATTTTAGGATTAGTATAGAAAAAAATCCTAAAATTTTGTTATTGTATAGATTCTATGAATTTTCCCAGCAATACATCCTTGTCTGGATACGAACAGGTAGAGACCGCTTTGGAATAGATGTACCTAGTTGTAAAACCCAAAAAACACATCTTTGAGTTAGACTTGAATGGGAACCTGTGCACGACAACAAGCCTTGATGGACTCTTGGTTACGACACAAATCGGGGATATGCTTTGGATAATTCTCATTTTCTTTACAAACAATTATAAAGCGCTTATGATTATATAATTCCTCAAAGAAAACATTTTTCTGATTATGGATTATATCTATAAAATGTTCAATTTGTGTTAAGTGTTTTACAAGTTTAGAATTATGTATTGTGATTCATAAACAAATATAGTGTATTCCAGTGTTTAAAAATGGAACCTAGTTGAAGGAATGAAAAATTTATCAACGCACAAAATCTATGTAGGGATTTCCCTCCTACTCAAGATAATTATTGTGGAGCTGGTGAAGAAACTGGTGTTGATCAGCTTATCACCATATGAGGACAACTCACTCAGGTTATGAATGATAACCGTACATGTATAGAGCACCCTGATGTACAATGTGGATGATCAATGTTAGATCTCTTCATGAGTCCACAACCACCAACATTCTATGGGAGAACAAATCCATTAGTATCTGACCAAATGATAAATTTCATAGAGAAAATATTTCAATCATTGGGGAGTAGCGAAAGGGAAAAAGTTGTCATGGTAGACTATTGCCTCATGTGAGATGCAGATCAGTGGTTGTCATTGATTCAAAACACAAAAGAAGATGATGAAGTATCAAATATGGAATTTAGGGAGTTTAACGAGATTTTCATAGAAAAATACATTTCACTTGACAATCGAATGGATATGGAATGAAAATTTCTTATTCTGAATCAAAAATAGGATGAGAATGTTAAAAAGATTGAGACTATCTTTACAAGGATAGAAAAGAATTCTGTAGATTATAAACATAACCCGAGAAGTATAATTGAATGTTTCCTCAATGGGTTAAAACCATTTCTCCGTCGACCATTAGTCTCACATCCTTTTCATCGTGTGAAGATATTGTCTCATGTGCTATCAAGAAACAAATGTAATTATCTATGTTTTACAATTTTAAAGAAAACTAAGGGAAGAATAGATATACTGGACACTTTGTAAGTGTAACTAATGGGAAGAAGGTAAAATTTGAATATCCATCATATAGTAAATGTGGGATAAACACCCCGGTACTTTCCTGAAGGGAATGAGAGTCTATTTCATGTTTGGTGAAAAAGGCCAAAAAAATCATGATTGTAAGGGGAAGAATGAGGTTTTCAATGTTGAATGATATAGTTTTAGGGAAAAGGGACATTATGAAAATGAATGTCCTATATGCCAAGAGAACATACCTCAAAAAAGGCCCAGCGAGAAAGGCCAAGTTTATGTGATCACTACATACGAGGTTGAAGCTCTAAAATATGTGGTGGCAGATAATTGAAGGGTTTTCTCATGTTTATCCATTACTTTATTTGATTCTGGATCATCACATTATTACATATTTTCGTTGTGGGCCACAAAAATTGGATATTTTCAATCTGACTTAACAAGGGATATTTTAGTCAAATCACCTAAGGGTAGTATCATCACAGCAATGTTTGTGAATTAGTCCCGATTAGGGAATATAAATGTTCCTTATCTGTTTTTCTCATAGTTATACCCATGATTAAATTTGATATAAACCTCTGTATGGATTGGCTTCAGACCATGATGCAAAAATTTATTGTAATAAAAAATAAGGATACAATTTTGATGATGATAAGAAGCACCTTATAGTTATAGTAGAAATGTCTCCATATAATTATTATCTAGATCCACCCCCAGTTGCTCATCTAAATTAAATTATTGGGGAGGAAGAGAAAGAAATAACTATGGGTGATGAAAGGAATATTCAAATAGAGTACGTACCTATTGTGAAAGAATATGTTGATGTGTTTCCATAAGATTTATCTGGACATCATCCAAAATGAGAAATTGAGTTTTCAATTGATTTATTTCTTGCTTCAAGGATCATATAAAAGACCCCTTATAGAATGGCCACTTTGGAATTAGTCGAACTAAAGAAATAAATAGAGGAATTGGGAATTAAGTGATTTATTCTTCCTACTCTTTCACCATGGTGAGCCTCGGTTCTTTTTGTTAAAAAGAAAGATCTATAAGGTTTTGCATTGACTATAGGGAGATCAATGCAATAACAATAATGAAACAAAAATCACATACCTCATATTGATGATTTATTTTACCAACATCACAGAGATAAATATTATTCAATGATTGACCAATGTTCTGGATATCATCAATTGGGTGTGAAAAAGGAAAAAATTCTGAAAATAGCATTTTGACCCATGCACGGGCATTGGGATTTTAAAGTAATGCCTTTTGGATTGACTAATGCACACTTATTTTCATGGATCTAATGAACAAGGTTTTCCACAAATACCATGATGACTATGTAGTGTTATTTATTGATGATATACTCATATACTCCAAAATCTATGAGGATAATTAAAATCACTTGTGTACCATTCTGATATCCCTCATAAGAAATGAATTATATGGGATGTTTAGAAAGTTTAAATTCTAGCATCAGGATATTTCTTTTCTGGACTTTATTGTGTCTAAGGATGAAATCTTCATTCATCATTTATAGACCAATGCAATATTAAAATATCTAGCACTGATGAGTATAATTGAGGTACGCGGTTTTATTGGTTTAGCATGTTAATATTGACGTTTCACCCATAATTTTTCCCAATTGGCTATCCAATTAACTAATTTCACACATAATGTGGTTAAATTTGTTTGTTCAAAAGAGTGGAATGAATGTTATGAAAAATAGAAGAGAATATTAGTCAATTCACTTATCTTGAGTCTAATATCAGGGAATGATGTATTTTAAATTTATAGTGATGCATCAAAAAATGTACTTGGTTATATCCTTATAAATAATGATACAGTCATTTCCTATTCATCACAGCAGCTAAAAATTCATGAGAATAACTATCCTACTCATGATTTTGAGTTAGAATCAGTAATCATTTCTTTGAAGATATTGAGACATTATCTCTATGGTAAAAAATGTTATATATATACCCATAACTAGAGTTTGAAGTATATTTTCTCATAGAAGGAACTCAACATGAGGAAAAATAGATGTCTTAATCTACTCATTGATTATGAATTCAAAATACACTACCACCCGGGGAAGGAAAATATTATGGCAGATTCTTTGTCCATAAAGTATCATGTAGTTTTGAAAAATAATAGTGTTGAAAGTGATCATATTTCCATGGATCAAATAAAAATGTATATGGTAATAATCATGGTAGGTGAATCATCAATACATTTTCCAATGTTTTCCAAAACATATTTACTATAAAGGAAAAAACATTCTCAGGATTATTATGAGGAGTTAAAAAGGTAAATTAATGCTATAAAAGATGGGATATTGATCAGCTTCATATATGAAGACATGGTTTTGAAATTTGGGAAGAGACTTCTATTCCGGATATACTTGATTAGAAAATAGAATTGTTATATGATGTTCATTGTGCAAATTTCACTAAACACCTAGGTAGCACCAACATGTATCGAGATTTGGTAGATCATTTTTTGTTGGGAAAAATGAATAGGGATATTAATGATTTTGTGTCATGATGTATGGTTTTTAAACAAGTGAAAGATGGAAGGAAACATCCTGGAGAAGTCATTCACCCTCTTCCAGTACCTGAGTGGAAATGGGATAATATTATGATGGGATTTTTCATGGGGCTACCAGTGACTCCTAGATGGGATGATTCAATATGGGTCATCATTGATCATCTTACCTTGTAAGAACATTTTATTTCTATAATAGAATATTTACCACTTGAACTTATAGAAAGACTATATATTAATAAAGTTGTAAAACTTCATAGAGTACACTTATCGATTGTTTCTTATCGTGATCCCCATTTTACATCATGATTCTAGAAATGTCTTCAGAATTCCTTGGATACTGAACTTCATTTGAGAATATCGTACCACTCTCATAATGATGGAAAATCATAATGGACAAATCAAACCATAGAAGACATGTTGAGATCATTCTCACTTGACTTTCAAGGTATGTGGGATCAATATTTACCTCTGATAGAACATTGCTATAACAATAGCTTCCATTCAAGTATTCAGATGTCACCATATTAAGTGTTAAATGGAAATAGATATTGTAAACCAACTAGTTGGGATGATGTTGGTGAAAGAAAATTCGTAGGTCAAGAACTTGTTGAGGAAACAATGGAAAAGGTTATTTTTATCCAAACCCACATCAAAGCATCCAAAGTAGTAAAAGGAGCTATACCGATAACCAAATGATGGTTTTGGAATTTCAAGTTAGAGACCATGTTTTCTTGAAGGGATCTCTATTGAAGGTCCTTGTAAGTTTCAATAAGAAGGTTAAATTGAGTGCCAGGTACATCAAAACTTTCGAAATTCTGAAATGAATTGGAGTTATATCCTATCTTTTGGAAATGCCTCCATGTATATCCAAATTTCATGATGTGTTCCATATATCGTTGTTGATAAAATACATGCCAGACACAACGCGTGTACACAAGTATAAATAATTAGAACTGGAACCCAACCTATCTTATTTTGATGAGCCTATTAGAATTCTTGATACCAGAGAACAAGTTCTGGGAAACCGAACGACTCGTCTGGTAAAAGTTATATGGAGAAACTATAAGATAGAAGAGGAAACATGGGGACCTAATGAACATATGATTTAGAACCACCTAATTCTTATTATGTAGTAATATTCATAACAGTTTTAGGATGAAATTATTTTAACGAGGGGACAATGTTACACCACATGATTCCATGGAACTTTTCCATTTGAATAATACAATAGTTTGTGTTGTACGTAACATCGAGTTCAAACACACCACAACCAATAAAACTAGCTTTTATATATAGTAATACCCCCTTTTGAAATTTTATAAATTTTATCTTTCAAAATGTACATAATTTTTGGATTCGCAATATCTAAATCAGCATAGGGTGAATTTTTGGTTTTTTTGTGAAAAACATTACATTTTTTATAAATAATGGAATAATTATGTGTTACTGTTTAAAACAGAATTTTTATTTAAATATTTAATTATATTTTTTGAATTTAACTTATTTAAAAATAGTTACATAATACCTATATAGATTAAGCAAATTTATTGGAGTAATTTTTTAATAATATTAGATATATATAAAATTTTATTGAGCTTTTCACTATCTTTTACCCACCTCCTAGGAGAATATGTGAATTCGCATAAAACATAAATTTATCGCATCTATGAGTGAAATTTCAAAAAATCAAGACACACGATTGATATCAGTAATAAAAATGTTGTTTAATAAGATGAAAATAATTTTTGGTGAATAGTATCTTTTTACTTATATTTACAAAGGTAAAATGTAAATTGGGTAATTAAGGGAAAAATGATATCATAATTACCCTAACACAGATCCTAATTCTATCGGATAAGTATAATTCATCCAAAAACAACCTTAGGAATACAATATGGTCCCTTTTGGTCCACTTTTATTAGAATAGGACATTTATTATTATTTTATTTAAAGAATAGTTAAAAGAGATAAATTCAATGTTTAATAACTAATCCATTTTTTATATAGTGATATAAATAATATAAATTAGACTATAAATATTAATTAGAAAGATAAAATGATTTCATACACAATTATATTTTATTTATAATTTTTATATATTAAATAATATAATTTATATGTGACACAATGATGATGCAGTAATTACCTTAATAATGAAATATAAAAATATTTATATTATAAATGTCAAAAAAAAGGTAAATTGATAAATTTGATGAATTTCACTCATTATAAAGGTTACTATGACATGATAGGATTGAAAATATGAATTAATTTCTGGGTAATAATTTTTTAAGGACTTTAAGAAAAATCATTTATTAAATAATGTCAAAATTGACATTATTTTTTTTAAAACAAATATTATATTATTAATTTATATAAATTTTGTATAAATATATGGTTAGGCAAAAAAACATAGATAACATTATATATATTAATAATTAACCACAACGGGTTGGCTTGGAATGTTATAGTTTGTTTATTACCCATGTAATATAAAAATACAAAGAGATATAGTAAATGACAAACTATTTTAGACAGAGTTAAATCTAAATGACACAGTTAATATGACAACCCATACTTGTCTAATACCTATTGGTTGTGATGGTTTCTAACCATCCCAACCTTAGCCTTTAAATAATTCATTTTGGTTCGATTTTGAACCGAAAATTATATTATTATAAAATAATATTTCAAGATTTTCCTAAAGTGACCCTCACTTATCTTATAAAAGGGAAATTTCCATTATATTAATTTAATACCTCAAAAGACTTTTGGATCTAAAAAAACCCTCCCTAAATATCCTCCCAACTATCCTCCCTTCAACTTAGAGGCCTTAAATTTGTCCGAAAGACATCCAAAGGATCCCTTTTGATCAAATCAAAAGGAAGAACCTGAAGAAGAGGTAAATATTTCATCACCTCTTTCAAGTTCTTTTCTTCTTCCACATCCTCTTTCATTATTGTTTTCATTATAAAATTATAACTCTGAAATCATATATATACTGTAATATTATTTTAAACTGGTACAACCATATTCATTATTTTATCCATCCTATAAATGACAATGTATTATATGTGTGTACGTACGGTTTACTGTCTCCACGTCCTGGTGTAGTTTGTTATTCAAAAACATCATCATTTGGATGGGTATAATAATGAGTATAAATGATGTAAATAATAAATATAACATGATAATTATTCTGTATATATGTTATACCATCAAATTATATACTATTTTAATATTAAAATAATTATATTGTCACTCGTGCTTGCGTACAGATTACCTTATCCACAAACGTGATGAGATTCATTTCCCATATTATCCATTCAAGACTAATTTCCATTTAATGATTAAAAAAATAATTAAAGACGTAATATCATTATGAATATGAATAAGATACATCCTATCCAGGACAAACATTACTTACGTAATAATGAAAAATTGGAAAATGAATCAGTTAACACCTGAAACGATGATACTTGTGAAATATCATTAAGAATGAAATATTAGAAGATCATTTATGATATCATATTAATGTATGTAGTTATTTTATCATTTAATAACAATTATTTCACCATTATACAAGATTTTAACCTACCCTAATCCAAGGAGAAGTATATAGTACGGGTTAATTTAACAATCTCTTTTTTCTACGGGGTTGTTTTTACATAAGTATCTACTAGGACGTCATTATAAAAAACATCCATGATTTCTTAAAAATGTAATTCAAAACATTTTTACAATTTACAATACTATGGGTTAAATTAATTTATACCATTATTTGACCATATATTGTTTGAATGGAATCTTTCCTTCATTTTCATAACAAAGTACTTTATGACCTTTTCAACAAAATTGAGGTCAGAATATCCTTTTTTAACTTATACGGAGGGTGAGGCTATTTTTGCAATTATATCATCAACAAAGCTTCCCATACATGCTTGTAAGATTATTTTCAAAATTAATGTTTTATTTAAAAATTATATAACATTAAAATGATTTTAGAATAGAAAGAGATATTTCTCTAAAAAAGTTTTTATTTCATCTATGCCAACATCTATTGATGGGTTTTAAGATTATTTAAAGTTGTTTTATTATGATACCAAACATCCATATTGTATTTAAGGTTTTGTGATATGTTTGACTGAGGATACGTTATTTTTACTCCAACCATTGTTTATAGATAATGTATTTACATTTAGTATGCTAGTTTTAATATGAATGTTTATGTTATGTTTAAACCTTTTAATATGAGAAATGCATTGGACATAGTAAGTGACAGATGGATCCCACTATAGCTCCTTGATGCATCAGTTTGTCTCATGAAAAAAACTACTATCTTGGCATAACGCCTTGAAAAAATATTTTTTGTAGTCTTGGCGTAAGTCCTTGACTACATGGTTATGATGTTTGGCATTATGAATTCCGTCATTATGAAAGTGGATATTGATATTGTATGTGATTATTTGATTAGTTGAATATCCATGTGAATAGGTAAATGGTATTAATTGATTTTATCTTTCCGATATTATGATGATGTTAAAGTTTAAAAGGATTTTGTTTTAGACTTACATTTCCTTAAATGTTTATGTTTATTTAGGACTGTTTCCTCTATATTATTATCCTTAATGAGCATCTGAGCTAACCCATTTCTATGTTTTATTTTTCTGAGGATGCGAAGAATTATATTATTTCTGACCTACAAGGATAGTTTAATGGATATGAGTGTGGCCTATGGAGACAATTTTGTTGTTGTTTTTAATTTTATAATGTAATGTAATAATTACGAATGTATCTAATATTTCCAAGGCTACTAAACTGATCAATCTATCAGGATTTGATCCATTGTGATCATGCCAATGTTATGTAATAATGCGCCGAATCTAGGTAACTGGGGTCGGGGGGTTATAGTGAGGGGATAATATAAAATAGATAATTGTGAAAAAAAGTCTATAATATGTTTCAATTTTATTGTATTTAATTATTTAGACTCATAAAAATTATATATTAAAATTATATCTATTTGGATCCATTTTGACATGAAATATAATTTATATTCCTTAAATTCATTAAAAAGTCCCAAAAATGACACTCACCTTACTTATAAAAGGAAACCCCATTTCATAAATATTTACACCACATTGAGCCATCATGTACAACGAAACCATGATCAATTATCTTATAAACAATATTATATATGTTATATAGGTTATTTTCATCAAAAATATTTTCAATATTTCCCTTTAAAATGGATCTAAAAGGAAGTCAACTGAAGTAGAGGTAATCATCGTTACATAGTCCATCAAGTATAATTATTATTATAATTTCATGTAAAAGGATTTAACCATGCTGTTATAATTTTTATAGTATCATGAAGATAAAAATATGTTATTATGGATATTAGATGACCATGTTATATCTCTTTTTAATACTATGGTATGTGATGACATGGATGATATGTATGTAATCCTTACCGTCCTTAAATGGCATTGTAATTAATTGTCTATTACCATTTTTCGAGGATGGTTATTAATTTGTAAATAATTATTATACAAGATGTGTATGATATAAATAATAATATGGAATTATAATATAATATATACATTCTTACCTTTTAATACATTTGAAAATGATAACGCTGCTCGTGCGTATTAGTGGACTACAACCTATATGAAGCGATGTGATCTGTTATTCATTAACGATGTACGAATATAGTTAAAAGGATTTAATTACAGAATATATTTCATGAATATAATATTTTATTGATTTTAGGAAAATAAATTAAATTCAAATTTCATTCAAACCATACTTAAAAAATTAAAAATAGAAGTCATATTTCTATATGGCCTACCATCTTAAAAAACATTGTAATTCAGATTTTTATCACTATTGATTATGGATGATTATATATATCAGTATATATAATATAAATAAAAAATATAACATGAATATAACTCTAAATATTATGTGTGCATAATAATTCTCCATGTATCATAAAATCAAAATACATACAGATAAGAAAAGCGAGGCAATTAACACTTTAAATAATGATAATAATAACAAAATATTCTTAAAAACATGTGATAAATTTTTAATAATTTATCAAATGTGATATTAAATATATTTATATAGTTAATTTTGGTAATTATAAAAAATATATATGTATAATACATCACAAGAAAGAACCAACATGTATAGATGAACCCATGGAAGGGGATTTCTTCTCAATTTCCACTTCTAGAGGCATATTTTGTTGTTCTGAACCAAATATCATTTATGTGGTTTATATAAAAAATTTCAAAATGTGATAGAATGATTATACATGTATTGTTGATATAAAATGATTCATTTTTTTATTGTTTTATTGGTATTTAGATTCAAAATATAATATTTTTTAAAATTATTAATTCTACAATATCATCATTTATTAGGATTTTTATGTTTGAATCCCCAGTCGGGGAATATTATTATTACATATCTACATTTTATATAAAATATTTTAAAGAATAATTTTATTATCCTTTAATTATTTATTAATAATAATTTTAGCAAATTATGAATTTTTTAAAAAAAAATTGAATGGAAGCTTTATGTTATTTTCAAAACGAGAGACACTATAACCTTTTAAAAATTGTTAAAAATGAATGTATTTTTAAAATTATACAGAATGAATATATTTACCCATCATTGTAATGACCCTATGTTTTTCAAAGTAAATTACCTTCTTATATTTATATCATAAAATAAAATTAAAACACTACATAATGAACTACTAAGTGATAAGTGACCATTTAAAATAATTTTTTCACTTCTGTGATTGGAATTTTGTAAATCTGACATACACGGTTGTGTTCAAGATGATATTTAGAGTCTAATGAAACAAAAATATTTTTCGGTGAATATTAACATACCATTAGGTATAGTAACATAACCTTATTATTATTAATATGACCCTTATTAATAGTAAATCATCCAACATAATAGTAACCTTATCCATAAATAATTAAATAAAAATTAGACATCTTAGATAGTGACAATTTGACCTTCGTGAACGTTTCAATATTTTATAAGTCATAAATTATTAATTATAATTAATTAATTAATTTAAAATAATATTTATTTTCCTAAAATGTTTTCATTAATTATAGAAACATTTTCTTATAGTTTTTAGATAATTTTATAAGACCCTACTTAATTTTTGAAAACACAATAAAATAAGTTTTAAATTTTATAAACAGTTTTTTTGGGTAAATTATGATTTTAATTAAATATTAAATTAATCATATATAGAAAACTATTTCTAAAAAATGGAATAAATTTTAGGATTATACACGTCATAAAATGGTTGGTGATTTTTTTTGGATTTATCTGAAATACGTGAATTTTTTATGAATAGTGAAATGTTGTAATTTACAAAAATAAGGTAAATATGCTAATTATAGAGTATTGCATGCTTTTCTGATGTTTTAATCCCACATGGTTCGGTATTAAATGATACAATTACTATTCTTGGTCATTCAAGACTCATTATTCCTGGTCTTGTGGGAAAATAATAAACTAATGAATTTTATATTAAGGAAACCCCTCTACCATCCACTATAAAAACCACCATTCAAACCCTCATTTCCTCACTCCTATAAAGCTCAAATACTTCCCTAAAATTTTCCCTAAAATCATCCCTAGCCTCTCTCCCACGTTCAAGAGCTGTCGTTCTCATCAAAAGTCCAAACCTAGCTTCTTTAAGGGGGATCTCAAGAGGGGGATTTAAGAGGTAATTTCTCTCCCTCTTCTCCGTTAATTTCCTTTCAAGTTCAAGTTCATTTCTTGATATCTCCCCATGAATCTTCATAAAAATGGTATTTTAACTCCATTATTATACATTTAATGGAATTTTTTTATTCTAATGGGATATTATATCATCCAACCCCACTTCCCTCTTCCTATAATTTTATTAAAGACAACATTCTTCGTGATGTTTTAATTTATAACCATCAAGAACGATATGCTTTCTTCTTCCATTTCTACCTTTCAATATGGTCATGAAAAAATTTTTATGGTTGAACTAGAATATTATATATTCATTCTGTCCTATTTTTTGTTCAAGAACTTACTAATGAACATATTACTATGTGATAAATTAAAAGAAGTACATTTTTATTTAAAAAACACCCAAATTAACCCAAACAATATTAATTTAATTATTATATAATGATTCATCCACATGGTATATAATATAACACATTATAGGATTATTTTTTATTCGGTAATGTTCTTAATAAAAATTAATATTGTTTCTGGATGTTTACCCATGTTCTACCCGAACTTCAATTATGAATACAAGTGAACGACCCAAGAAAAACCATAAAAACAAACATCCCCAAACAATGTTTTTAAACACTATAAGCCATCCAAAGGAACATAAACTGACATAATGGATCCATAATTAACCCTATTAATGTATAAAGGGTTCTGGAATATCAAATTAATGAATATGATATCATTATACATGACATTAATGTGTAATAAGCATTTAGAGACTAACTAAGGGGAAATTCTAGAACCCAACTTTCATCCTTCTCGTTCTCCATCTTTCAATCCAATTTTTATATGGTTACTCCTTAAAGATCATTTGTTCATAATTTTATTTTGTTTCCTAGGATATAAATCTTTTTCACTGGTTTTTATTTCAATCAAAATGTCTTCCAAAAGAACTCTTCTTTTAAGAACCGGACATTTACTTCTCTCTCAAAGTGGACGGTTCTTGTAGAATGTATGTCATTCTCTCTTTCTTTTGTGAACCCAAAGTTTATGAATGTGTTATTAGGAGATGTAACCCATTACTTTCCATTGGTTAGTTATTTTCACTTTTGATATATGTTCCATGTGGAAATCATGATACTAATAATGTTATGATGTGATGATTGCGCCCGGAATTATATAGCGCAATATGAATTTTTGAAGGTGATGGGTGCGCCCGGAATTATATAGCCCTCCAATTCATTGGTTAAAGTGATGAATCTCATGATTTAATGGGAAATGATGTGTGAACAAGATTATATATTGGTTCACAACTATGTTTGGTAGTTAACCACTAAGAAATGATGTTTCATTTTTATGCATTTCCACATTTCAAGTCTTTTATTTATTCTCTTCTCATGTTAACGATCTTTTGACTATGTCATATTTATGCTCACCCTATGCTATATTATTCATATCTATCCTCTTACTGGGATTTTAGCTCAACCCTTTTTATGTATATACTCATGTAGATACATGTACTAATGAGTGGAATAGTACCAATAAGAAGCTAGAGAAGAAGAAATTAAATAAATGTTTATGCTTAATGTGATAATTGTTATATGTGATCCTAGTTTTCCAAAGACACTAAACCTTTTTATCCTCTATGTGTAATACTATTATGTTTTTTATCATTAAAATGATGTAATAGTAATGTACGAAATTTTTGGGTTGCTATAGATGGTATCAGAGGAAATATTTTTCTTGTTAGGCCATTAAGATTAGTAAACCCTTGGGAAAACCTATATCATGAGAATAATTACAAATATTCATACAAGAATATTTACATTGGGACCACATTTGTTATATTTTTTGGTATAAATTTTTTAAATGAATAAGTTATTCCTAACCTAATTTCTTATATTTTGTTCTAACATTTTCTCTTTTAGAAATTGGTGGGAAATTGGAGAAATCAGGACCACAACTCGTGTGAGGGACAATGCAACGATTGCCCGATCAAAATCCCCAATGATTTGGAAGTTGGATTTAAAAAAGTCATGACGATTCATACCAAATTATTTCAGATTATGAACAAAAACCATAATAATGTGGAATTTCCTTCTTCACCAAAGAGGGAGAAACTGGATATCTAATGTTTTATGTGGAAATGACCATCAACATTTATTGGATCTTCTAATCCACAAGTTGTCGAACTGGGTGTCAACTCCATGGAGAAGATGTTTTATATTCTTCACTGTTTTGAGACAGAGAAGGTGACCCTAGACATTTATCGTCTAGATGGAGAAGTTGATCAATTGTGGGATTAGATTAATAACAACAAGCCAATGGAGGAAATTTAAGAAATGGAATGGGAAGAATTTAAGATAATGATTCTTAATAAGTATTTCCCACTAAATCTTTCCATGAATATGGACAGAGAATTCATAGAGATCAAGAAAATAGAAGGAGAATCTGTCACAACCTATGAAGCGAATTTCAAAAGGCTTGCAAGGTACACTTATGGTTTTTTTATCTACTATGATAGCAAAATTGATAGATTATTTAGTGGATTAAGACAACACCTTCAAAAGGGTCTCGCAGTTCGAGACATTGGGAGTTATGAAGAATTTGTTTGGTGTGCTTTGAAAGTGGAGATGGGGTTTGGAGAATGGTCCCATGGATATGGTGATACGAAAAGAAAGATGAAGTTTAAAGCTGGTGGATCTAATGAAAGAGGTGGGAAGAAAAATCAATGACCCACATGCCAAAAATGTGGGAAATTGAACCATGGGAACTGCCTCAAAGGTACAGGGAAATGCTTCAAGTGTGGTAATGGACACCGTGCTCAAGAGTGTCGAAAAGACACGAAAACGATGGAGAATGTAGTTGATGAAAGGAGAGGACCACTAATGGTAAAATTCAATAACTGTAGGGAGATAGGGCACTATAAAAACCAGTTCACTAAACCTCGTGTTCTCGAGGGTAATCTGTGTCAGCAGCTTCCAATTCCAAAGGATCAAGGGAAGGCTTATGCCATAACTAGACAGAGGTGGAGCATGATAATGAAGTTATACAAGGTACACTTTATATTCACTCATGAATGGAAAATGTCTTATTTGATTTTGGTTCTATACATTCCTTTAATGCTTGCAAGATTGCTAGAACAATAGAATCGAAGCCCTGAAACCTTGAAGTAGAGATATCTGTAAAAACACCAATTGCTGCCATCATTTAAACCCAAGTGTTTGAATCTTCTAGTGTTGGCATTTATGGGAAGATTCTTCCGGAAAATCTAGTAATTATTCCCTGGGTGGAATTCGATGTTATAAGGGGAATGGATTGGTTTTCATTATATAGAGCACACATCAAATTTCGGGAAAACGAAATATATTTTCATATTCAAACCATCCCATGCTCCTCTACAAATTCCAGGAAGATCATGAATCCCCTTTGAAAAATACTTAAATGGTGTGGGTGTTGATTCTCTATGAAGAAGCATACCTCACCAAAATGGTTGAGTGGATGGAAAGTGCCAACCTTGAAAAAATGCCCATCGTGAGGGAATACAGTGATGTATTTCCCAAAGAGTTACACAGAATTCCCCCGGATCATGAGGTTGAATTCTCAATTGAACTCATACCTGGAGCTACTCCTATCTCGAAGGGTCCCTATAGTATGGCTCCTATCAAACTGGAGGAGTTAAAGAAGTAGTTGTATGAGAATCTAGACAAAGAGATCATACTCCATAGTGTATCACCATGGGGTGCACCAGTGCTCTTTGTGAAGAAGAATGATGGAACAATGCGGCTGTGTATCGATTATTGGGAACTCAACAAGATCACCATTAAAAAAAAGTATCCTCTTCCAATGATTGATGACCTGTTAAATTAGTTAAGAGGTGCTCAATACATCTCAAAGGAGGATCATCATTCTGGATATCTTCAGGTAAAGGTGAAAATGATGATATTCAGAAGACTGCATTCTGTACAAGGTATGGACAATAGGAGTTTTTGGGTATGCCCTTCGAACTTATTAATGCCCCCACAATCATCATGGTTTTGATGAATAAAGATAGTATTCATTACCTCTACAAATTTGTGGTGGTGTTTATTGATGATATTCTCATCTACTCCAAGAGAAAGGAGGAAAATGGAAAACTTCTAAGACTTGTGTTGGAGACATTGAGAAAGGAGAAGTTGTACGCAATGTTCATTAAGTGTGACTTTTGGATTAAGCAAGTCACGTTCATGGGACATGTGATCACAAGTGGGGTAATTTCTGTGGATCCTTCAATGAAAAAAGGAGATTGAGGAATGGTCTAGTCCCTCTAATGTCACAGAAATCCGTATTTTTCTTGGATTATCTGGGTACTACAGACGTTTTGAGAGAAACATCTCACAATTTTTAGGCCTGCAAACCATGTTAACAAGGGAATGGGTAAACTATGTCAGGACAGAAGAATGTGAGGGAATGTTCAAGGAGCTAAAGAGAATTCTGATCACAATACCTTTACTCACACTGCCAAAAAGTGGATAATGTTCTTTCATTTTCAGTGATGCTTCAAGGAAATGATTGGGTTGTGAACTCATGAAAAATGATAATGTGATAGCCTATGCCTTACGAAAGTTGAAGATCCATGATCAGAACTACCCGATGCAAGATCTAGAGCTTGAAGCTGTGATTTTTTCTGTGAAAATCTGACGGCACTACCTATATGGCGAGGAGTGTGTCATATACACCGACCACAAGAGCCTAAAATATAAATTCACACAAAAGGAGATCAACATGTGTCAAAGGATATGGTTATATTTAATCAAGGATTATGATTTCTATATTCACTACCACCAAGGAAAGGTGAACAAGGTAGCTGATGCTCTAAGCCGAAATGAACCCTCAACATTATCCATGTTACGGATTGAGGAAGGCCATATCTTCTTTGATGTGAAAAAGATGGATTTGGAAATCATAAGGGCATGTGATACATCATAGCATTCCCAAATGATTGTGCAACCATCATTCCAGGAGATGATTAAGGAAGCACATATGGATGATGTGGAGATATAGAAGAGGGTGATTGTAGTAAAGGAAGGGAAGCTGGAGGAGTTCCATATTGGTGTTGATGGTGTGATTCAGTTTAGAACAAGGCTTTGTGTGCCTTCATCACCCGGGATAATGAAGGATATATTGGACAATGCAGATAACTCAAGATTCTCTATCAATCATAGGAGTACCAAGATATACTATGATCTCCGAGAACACATTAGGTGTGATAACATGAAGATGGAGATTGCGGAATATATATCCAGGTGCTTGGTATGTCAACAAGTTAAAGCTAAGCGACAAAATTCCAATGGTATGATGCAGCCATTGCATATACCCTTATGGAAATGGGAAAATGTTACTATGGACTTTGTCACGGGTCTCCTAAAGTCATGAAAGGGAAATAATGTGATATGGGTTTTGGTTGACCGACTCACCAAGAATACCAATTTTATCGCTATTCGGGAAGATCTCTCGGATGAAAAACATGCAATGATATATGTGAAGGAAGTGGTGAGACTGCACAGTGTTCCACTCACCATTGTCTCCAACCATGATCCAAGGTTCACATCTATATTCTGGAGGATCCTTCAACATGATTTGAGTACTGAACTTAATTTCAGCACAACCTATCACCCCCAAACTAATGTCCAATATGAAAGGACTATTCATACACTTGAAGATTTTCCAAGATCCTGCTCTCTAGAATTCAAAGGTGTTTGGGATCATCATATCCCATTGAGTGAGTTCTCATACAACAATAGATTCCACTCGAGTTTTCAGATGGCTCTGTACGATACTCTTTATGGAAAGCGATGTAGAACTCCAACCTGTTGGGATGAAGTTGGAGAAAGAAAACTACTTGGACCTGATCTTGTTCCAGAGATGACATAGAATGTTGAAGTCATCTAGAAACATATCAATTCTTCTAAAAGATGACAAAAGTGCTATGTTGACAACCATCGATGGAACTTGGAGTTCAACGATGGAGACTAAGCCTTCTATCGAATATATCCATAGAAAAGAGTCATGAGATTTGGGAAGAAAGGGTAGTTAAGCCCAAGGTATATTGGCCCCTTTGAGATCCTTGACCGCATAGGATTTTTGGCCTATAGTCTTTCACTTCCACCGAATATTTCTCATGTTCATGATGTGTTTCATGTGTCACTACTAAGGAAGTACATACTAGACCCCTCACATGTACTAAACTAAGAGGTGGTGCAGCTGGAAGATGATCTCTCCTTAGAGGAGCATCCAGTAATGATTTTGGATCGAAGGTATAAGGTTCTACGCAACAAGACAACCCATCATGTCAATGTGTTTTAAAAGAACCATATATTTGAGGATGCAACATTGGAACCAGAAGAGCCAATGAAGGAGAAACACCCTTACTTTTTTGTGTAAAGTGAAATTTTGGGTGCGAAATTTCATAAGGGGGGAACAATGTGATGACCCAATGTTTTTCAATGGAAATTCCATTCTTATATTTATGTTATAAAATAACATGGAATCATAACAGAATGAACTACTATGTGATAAGTTACCTTGAAAAATAATTGTGTTACTTATGTTATTGCAATTATGAAAATCCGACATACAGAGTTGTGTTCAAGATGATCTTTGGAGTCTAATAAAACAAAAATAATTTTCAGTGAATAGTAAAATACCCTTAGGAATTGTAACATACCCTTTTGAATATCAATATGACCCTTCTGAATTTTAAATCATCCATCATAAGAGTAACCTTAACCATGAATAATTAAATACATTTTAGACATCTTAGAAAGTGACAATTTGACCTTAGTGAATGTTTCAGTATTTTGTAAGTTATAATTAACTAATTATAATTAATTAATTAATTAAAAAGAATATTTATTTTCATAAAATGTTTTCATAAATTATTTAAACAATGTCTTATAGTTTTTAGGTAATTTTATTAGGCCCTATGTAATTTTTGAAAGCCCTATAAAATCACTTTTATCATTTAAAAACTTTTTTTTGGGAAAATTATTATTTTAATTAAATATAAAATTAATCACATTTAGTAAATTATTTTTGAAAAATGGACTTCATTTTTGGATTATACACGGAGAAAAATGGTTGGGGTAAATTTTTAGGATTTTTCTGAAAAACGTGAATTTTTGATGAATAGTGAAATACTGTAATTTACAAAAAATAAGCTAAATAATCTAATTATAGAGTCATGTGTGAGGTTCTGCTGATTTAATCTTAATTTATTCTAGATCACGTGATAAAATAACTATTCTTGTTCATTCAAGACTCACTATTCCATGTCTTATGGGAAATTAATAAACTAATGAATTTTATATTAAGGAAACAGCTCTCCCATCCACTATAAAAACCACCCTTCACACCCTCATTTCCTCACACCTCTCAAGCTCCAAGACATCTCTAAACTATTCCCAAACATCCTCCCTAGCCTCTATCCCATGTTAATGATCTGATGGTCTCATAAAATGACCAAACCTAGATTCCTTAAGGAGGATCTCAAGAGGAGGATTTAAGATGTAATTTCTCTCCCTCTTCTCCTTGAAGATCCTTTCAAGTTCATGTTAATTTCTTGATCTCTCCCCACATATCTTCATCCAAATTGTATTGTAACTCCAGTATTATACATGTACTGGAATTTTATGATGCTAATGGGATATTATATCATCCAACCCATTTTCACACTTCCATTACATTTATTAAATAGAACGTTGTTTGTGAGGTGTTAATTAACCACTTTCAAGAAAGACATGCTTTCTTCTTCTATTTATATCTTCAGATATGGACATCAAACCATATTTATGGATGAACCAGAATATTTAATATCTATTATTTCCTATTCAATGTTCTGTAACTGACTTATGAATATATTATTATGTTATAAATTAAAACAAGTTTATTGTGATCGAAAAATCGCCAAAATTAACCCAAATAATATTCATTTAATTTTTATCTAATGATTCATCCACAAGGTATTTAATATAACTCATTAGGAGATCATTTTAAATTCTGGAATGTCATTAATTACATGCAATATTATTTTTTTATAATTACCCATGTTCTACCCGAACATCAATTTATGAATACAAGTGAACCACCCAATAAAAACCATAAAAACAAACATCCTCGAACAATGTTTTTAAACTCTATAAGTCATCCAAAGGAACATAAAACGACAAAATGAAACCATAATGAACTCTATTAATGTATAAAAGGTTAGGAATTTTCTAATTAATGAATATAATGTCATTGTACATGACATTAAAGAGAAGGAATCATTCGGATACATGGTAATGGGAAATTCTCGAACCCAACTTTCCTCCTTCAGGTTCTCCCTCTATCACTCCAATTTTAATATGGTTACTCCTTAAAGATCATTTTTTCATCATTTTATATACTTTTCTAGGATATAAATCTTTGACACTGGTTATTATGTCAGACAAAATGTTTTCCAAAAGAACACTTCTTATAAGAACCCACCATTTACTTCTCCCTCAAAGTGGACGATTCTTGTATCATGTATGTTATTCCCTATTTCTTTTGGGAACCCAATGTTTATTAATGTGTTCTTATGAGATGAAACCCATTCCATTACAATGGTTAGTTATGTTCACTTTTTATATATGTTCCATGTCACATGAATGATAATGATAATGTTATGATGTGACAGGTGCGCTCAGAATTATATATCATAAGATGAATGTTTGAATGTGACGGGTGCGCCTGGAATTATATAGCAGTCCAATGCATTGGGTAAAGTGATGAATCTCATGAGTAAATTTGAAATGATGTGTGAACAAAATGATATCTTGGTTCACATGTATGTGTGGTAGTTTACAACTAAGACATGATGTTTAATTTATATGTATTTCCATATTTCAAGTGTTTTATTTATGATCCTCTCATGTTCATGATATTTTGCCTATGTCATGATTATGCTCACCCCATGCTATATTATTCATATCTATCTTCTTACTGGGAATTTATATAACCCTTTTTGATGTATATCCTCAGGTGGATACATGTACTAAGGAGAGGAAAAGTGCCAATAAGAATCTAGAGAAGATAAAATTAAATAAATGTTTTATGCTTGATTTTGTATTTGTTATGAATGGTCCTAGTTTTCCCAAGACAATAAACCTTTAGATCCTATATGAGTAATAATATTATCTTTTTTATCTTAAAAATGACGTAATAGTAATGTAAGTAAAGGTTGGGTTTCTATAATCATCATGAATAATATTTTCACTGATTCTTCATTCACATGTTTACAATTATTTTAAATAGAAACTTTTATCCCTCGTATTTCATATGTTAATTAAATAATAGATTTCAAAGTCAATTTTTTTCCTTCTGAGTTTTATAATGATATTTTAATGTATTTCCATATATGTTAACGTCAATTATTGATTATTTTCTTTTATTATGTCATTATCTTGTTATAAAATCTATCATATTTGTATAGATGATTAATAATTTTTTATATTTTGGGAAGAATTTATATTCAATAATATATTTCATCCAATAAAAATAGTTATTGATTTTTATGGTATGTTGAATGAATTTTTTGATTTATTAATATAAGAAATAATTGGACATATTATGTGATGGTAGTCCAAGAATTAAATATCCCATATATATATTTGTTGATATCATGATAAAAAAAGATGGGGTATTTCACTGTGGCCTTACACATTTATACAAGATGTACTAGAATGAGGTCAGGGTGGTATAAATGACTAATCTAGATGCATGGATTGTACATATTATATGTAATGTTTCCTTTATAGTATATTCATATATATTGACTTATTTATTCCAATATTATGATATCATTTATTAATGTCTATGTGATTATTTTGAATCTATTTCATATCTATCAGTAAGTTTTTAGATAATGTGATTAATTTTATAGCATTTTTTATTGTCATTTTTCCACCAATTTTATGTAAGACTTATTTTCCTTCTATTGTGTGCATATCCTTACTAAGTGGCTAATCACACCCAATTATTAAGTTTTTTTCACTAGGATTCTATGAAATGTTTTACAATTGACAAGGAAGTATACTTTATAGATAATAAATATGACCACATAGAAAAAAACTATGTTTTATTTTATGTTATATAATGTAATGTGGGATTTATGTATATATGTATTTTGATAAAAATAAAATTATATTCAGCCCCATAGAATTAAATTTAATGTATTTAATAAAATTGAATTAAATAATCATAGAAAATGGGCAACTAGGGTTGGGTTATTTACATATAACCTAGTATGTGGAATTGATTTGAAATGGTACATATTTAAATGAATTGAAACCCAATAATTGAACGTAATCCATGTAGAAATTTCCCATTTGGGGAATGGTATTAAAGATAAGGATGAATTTTCACCTGAAACTGATCAAATTATAATATGTTGTGGCATTTGACTCTGGTTATGAAAAATAACCGAGCTCGTATAGATCATCTAAACGATCTAATACGCAGTGTAATAATTTTAGACCATATTTTGTACAATCAACCTCCATCATTCAATGGGACACTAAAATAATTTTTTTAGAAAAATTGATATGTTCCTTATAGAAAAAATATATTTCAATGAGAAGTAGTAATAAAAAGAATATTTTCAAGGTTTTTTGTATCTTCTCAATAGATTTAGGTTAGTGGTGACCATTTATTGAAAACATAAATGTTGATGAATATATAATGAGTTTTTAAGTGAATGATTTTGAATAAATTTTATTGGGGAAATATTTTCCCCATGAACCATAAGATGATATTGAGAGACAATCATGTGACTAAGACAAAAGAAAAATAATAATGTTTCGACGTACGAAGTGATCATTACAGGGTCAACATGATATATTTTGTACTATGTATGTAATCCAAATATGAAGATAGAATAATTCATTATTGGGATTTATCAAATACATTAAAGTGAACTATTATCATTAATATTCTCATCATATAATAAAATATTATAATGTGATATGATGAATGGGAAATAACTCTCCATGTATTATGACCTTAGAGATACATAAATTGAGGAAAAATATGGGACATAATGACATGGATATATGTATTAATGGAATAATGGATTTCCCCATATATGAAAATTGTGGAATGAAACTCCTTAGTACATTCATAATGGGAAATTTAATTTCATTATGTTTGGAGATAAAGGACATCAGATGCGTGAATTCAATGGTAATATTGAAACCCCAAATGTTCAGGTTTTCAACTATGTGGGGAGGGGTAAAAAGTTCAAATAACCCCAAAACCAAGGTCCTATGGGTTAGGAGAAGTAAAAGAATCACTATCAATATTTTGTAATTACTATAGTTGTTGTGGAATTATTAATGTAAATTTATATTTGGACTCACAAATTATGTTGATGAATTATTTTATCAAATATATTGGAATCAAAAAATGAATGAGGGTTTTAAAAAAATTATATTTTCTTTAAGGATTTGATTTATTTTGTTAAATGGTAATGATAATCAATAAAAATGATACATGGTAATGTGACATTTTTAGATAATAAATTAATAAACAAATTAATGTCCCATAATTGTGTTACATATCTCAGGTTAATAATAAATAATTTAGATATAGAGAAAATTAACATTGAAAATGTTAATATTGTACTATTTATGATATTTAAAATGGATAGTGATTTAAATTAAAAGTAATTTATGATAGAATTTATCCCATTTTAAAAATTAAAAATTATATTCGATAATATGATATTGTATTTATATAATAATGATGTATTTTAATAATGGATTCATAAATGATTAAATTATGGTTTTATTATGATTAAATTTATTACCATGTTTTGGTAAATATAATATCAGAGTATTTACATGTGGAATTATGTGATGACATCTAAGTGATTAATGTTGGTTTTATTTTGGAATTGTATTGAACGTATTGATATTTTTTTTAATTTTTTAATTTGTTTTGGAATATTTTTTGAGGATTAATAAGTTAAAAAACTTATGTAATGTATTATGTTTAGCAATGAATATTATTCTTAATGTATATCAAACATTCGAAATTTTTTTAATATATGATTTATTAAATAGCATTCATATGGATAAAACTTATGGAATGATTCAATTTGGTTAATAATTTATGGATATTATAGTTCAATAAATGTCCTTTACGGAAAACAATTCAACTCGAATATACATTTCTCATCGTAATAGATGAAATTGAGATTGATTAAATAAAATCAAAAGGATGATATTTTTCTTAAGAAGATGGAGAATATAATATAAATTTACCTTCATAATTCCATTATATAGATTGTAAAATAATTCAAGATATTATTAAAACGTCCATCAAATAAAAAACTTATCTATTTACATTTCATACTAAGAAATCTATGTCGATTTAACATGATTTAGTTTTATGATTTTGAGATGGTTAATAATCTTTTGACATTATTCTCTATCACTCTCTTTTAATCCATAGACAATATTTTTCTATATGATGTCTCAATTTTTACATCCCACTAATGTTATATATTTTGAAACATATTTTTTTGTTGAAACTCATACATTATTCCCATTTTAAGAGGTTGTTTTATAAATACTTTTTAAATTGTGGGTTTTCACAAATGTAATTTTCAATTATGAAACCATTTATTATCAAAAAAATAGATCAAATTGTTTGGACAAAATTTAATGAATTTGGGAGGATATAATATAAAACTATTATATTTTTTAAAGATTGTAATTGTTGATGGTGTAAAAAATAGGGAACACTATACAAAATTAACCAAAATATGCATTTAAAATGTTATTATATAATGTATCAATCATCGTCTAGCCAATAAATTGGTGTGAATGAATAGTATTAACATAATTATGAAAAATATAAAGGACATGCTATAAAACCCCAAGACATTACTATTTATTAATTTTAGAATAAAATTTATTTTTTTTCTCTCTTGAATTGTAAGTAACACCATGTTAAACTTATTGTACACACAACATTATGTTAGTTTGAGAAATAAAAAATATTGAGTTTTCAAACCTTCTAATAGAGAACCCATTTTAATATTTTTGACAACATAATAAATTAATCATTTAATAATAAAAATTAATTTTTAATTTTATCTTTCAAAATTGTGTTAGGTTGAATTTATGGTATTTTTCTGAGATGTTTTATTATTTGATTAATAGTGAAAATACTTCATTTTTGTTAAACAATGTATTTTAAATTAAATAATTATTAATGGTAAATTATATTTTAAATTGGTTTTCAAAAAAAATAGATAAAAAACTTATATATTAATCCATTTTAGTTCATTATGATCAATTTTATATTGAAATTAGATCTAAAGGCTTACTGAATATTGGAACCGTTTTACTTGGAAGCCCCACTTTCTCGCCAAATCTGTGGGATTAGCGTTGAACATAATATCCCCAATTCAATTATATGAATTTTAAAATATGTAAATAAAATTTTTTAGCAGGTAATATATTTTTCCTCTAATAAGATCTATATAATTTATGAAAAAATAATAGTTACAGTGATTAAAATTAATTATTGTGATTAAGGTAAAATTAAGTTTAATAATAAACTAACAGGTAATCTTAAGGGCCAAAATTACCTAGATAGTTGTAAAAAATCCAATGTCAGAAAATAGTTCAAACATGTCCAAATTTTTTTCTTATTTTATGGTTTATTGATATAATATTGCAGGATAGTTCCAAAGATGATATGTTGAGTAAGGAAAATGGAAAAAAGGGAACATTATTTACCATTATCATTTAAAAACATTGAGATATGTAAAAAAATACAACATAGGTTATACATATAATTTTGAAATATGAATGTGTTATTTTTATAAATAATATTTATTATTAATTTTTATAAATGAATTTGTTACTTTAAATTTTATTGAAATTCCAATGCCTTGGTTACATTGTTACCAATAAACTAAAATAAATAATACTATAAGTATTAAAAGAGATGTAAAATTATTTAATTATTGTCCTTATTTATTTTTTAGATGAATATTTAATTTTAATAATATATTAAGGTAATATATTATAATTCCAATATATTTGTGATATTTTAAAATTATAATTAAATAAATAATGTAAAAATGGACATCAATGATATTTTATAATAAATTATATTTTATTAAATGGATTAAATTTAAAAAAATATACTTTATTATTCACAGTTATTTTTTATGTGATAATAAATATGAAATATTTTATTTTAATGGATCAACATTACTTTTATAATTAACCTATTGACTCATTGTTTTTAATAAAATAATTATCATAGTCTATGTTAAAGTAGTTGTTTTACGCGTTGCATGCGCTTGTTTTATAATTAATTTTAACCACACATGATATTTTTAATTTATAAATTATCTATAATATATAAAATTCAGTGGATCTATATTTTCTAATAAATATCATTTTACTATAGTCTTAATGGTTAAATTACATATGTTATAAAACTAGTCTTTAATAAAAACCAAATTGAAAAACAGTGGAAACATAGATGTTAAGGGTCAAAATTATAAAAATTCACAAATTTGTATATGTTGTTGGGTTTTTGTGACCAAGAATCAATTAAAAAAATATTTTTCAATTTTGGAGGCCCATCATGTAAATGATAGCTCCAAATAATTTATACATTTTGGTATTTACAAGAATTTCACTCCACCTCCACTATAAAAGTCCCCTCTCATCCAACTACCTCACACCAATAAAAAAACATTAGATCAACCATGATCTAACCAAATAGAACCTGAACATAACTCTCATCCTCATATAATCCACTTATTGGGAATAATTACATCCAAGGAAACCTTTTGGTACAACAAAGTAGGACTTACCTGATTAAGAGGTATCATCTTTCCTTAAGTTCATTAGTTTTATTTCCAATCTTGACTCTCTCATAATTACATATTCCATGTTTATAAAAAAAATTATTGTCTTAAAAAATTTGGGGCTTTTTTATTTTACTGTATTTTCCTAAATCAGTAAACAATCCCATCAATTGGGTATCAAAAATATTGTTTACATGTACAACGAACTATCGCCTCACGAAATGATGAGTGTTCATTTTTCATTTACAAACAATAATGGTGGAAATTATAGAAGAAACATTTTTATATAATCTATATAAGATATTAATTACATAATTTTAGATATTTAATTTCTTAATAACACATAACCTTAATGTTTACAATTTTTTTATATGATAACATCATTTATGAATTTGTAGAGAACTGACACCTCAAAATGATGTGATTCGTTCATAAAATACGTGCAATGTTTAAAGTATGGGTTTAATTAAAATTATGTGACATAAACAACATCTATATGATATTAATTCAATAATTAACCATATTGAGATAAAATATAAAAAAATTATTATCCTTTGCACCCATAAATAGTGATAAGGATGATTGGGGACATGTGGACTACCGCCTCCTCGATGTGATATGATTGCTTTTACATCACGAGAATTATATATATAAATATATATGATAAAATTATATGTTATTTATTATATAAGGATCATCATGGAAATATATTTAGTTTCTTACCTTCATTCAAAAATGGACATTTAAACATGGGAATATTACTCATGTTTAGGTATGATATACCACATCCATGACTATAATGTTGGTCCATTATTCAAGAAAATAATTTATAATTGTTTATATAAGTATAATATAAGTATAAATATGATAATTATTCCATTATTATTATTATTATGGATATGTTTATAAAAATATATCTTTAACCATAGTCGATTTACCTAATTCATTTTTGTCACATGACCAAATTTCGGTCAAAACAACTGATGTGTACGTAATTATTTAAGTAGTTATAGAACCATTATAATAAGTTGAGTAAAAGTAATAATAATCTAAAATATTTTTCTAAATTATGTAAAACATTTACATAATTTTACCATTAAGGATTCTAAAGACACATGGGACCAGTTAGAGTAAAGATAAGGAATTTCCCCTCATTTTAAATTTTATGGAGAGTTATTTAAGTTTTTCACCAATTAAATTTATATGGAGAATATAATACCATTTTACATGTAAAATATTGAATCTATTTATTCTATTGATATTCTATTTTTATATTTTATCATGAAAAATTATTGCATAAATGATTCAATGTTGTATGAGACACATTGGAATGTTTGATGATTATTTTCCTCTGGAATGTTCTAATGTCAATAACAATTATTGATACATAACCTTCTATAAGAAAATATTTATAAATTATAATTAATTATAGATTATAAATATTTTAGGTTATAGTTTCTCTATTGGAAATATATGTAATTCTATGGAAATGTAAAACACGGGTTGGTGATAGTTTAAATAAATCCCTACGGATTGGGGACCAGTTAATGAAGGTCTCTTGATGCATCTGTAGTCTCATTGGATAAAACTGGGTTTTAAAACCCCTTATTGTTTATAAAAAGAATATTATAAATTTTCATATAAAATTTATTTATATTAGAGACAAGGATAGAAAAACAAAATTAGTTTATACCCAGTATGACATAAATTATTTTGTGAATGGTCTTTATGGTAATGGTTCCATGTACATAAGAAACATGGAATCCAATAATTAATAATATAATTTTATAGATAATTTTGTTATTATTATTCATTCATGATATTTTTCCCAGATATATCTTTTATTTAATTTAATTTTCATTTCATTTATTAAATGTATTGTTATTTTAGTTTCTCACCTTGCAATATTGATTTTACCATATCCAGTTTTTAATGGAATATATTACAAATTATTTACCTTATCGCGTTAATATTACTATCAATTCATAATTTATTTCACATTATATACCATTAGAAATCATTTGAGATCACCCTTATTATGTTACCTTTCTTAGTGTTTTGAAGAATAAATCATCGAATAGGCGTTCAAGGATACAGTTTATGTCATTTTATTTGGTATCATGTTTTAAATTTATATTTCCCATTGTATTATGGGTATGATGTATGTAATATGTCTTTCCTATACTACTAAATTTTTTGACCATATAAGATTTTATTCATATAATCATGCTAATGTAATAAAATAATGCACCAAATTAAGGTTTGAGGGTCAGGTTGTTGCGGTAATTATCAAAGGATGATAAGCAGCAAACATGGAAACGATATTCTGAAAACATAGGCAAAAGAACATAACCCTAAGTTATAATTTCATTATAATTATATAATAACATCCTATAATTTCAAAAATGTTGATATTATTTGTGAATTCTAATAAATATATCTATATTTTCTTACGATAAATGAATGTTGTTCTGGGAGAGATATACCTAAGAGTGACATCTCCAACAAGTTGTGTTAGGTGTTACTCGGCATAACCTGGTACACAAAAAAGGCTTTATACTGCTCTTATTTTTACAATCCCATGGGATACACTATTGATAGTTCACAATTTCCTTACAAACTATTATGAAGGACATCAATGTAATGATATCCCAAAAAAACAATGTTTATTATTATGAGGATAACTACACATAAATTTTCCAAATTATGTTAAATATTTTTTTATATTTCATTTTATTATTTTATTATGATCTAAACTCATATATGTAGTATTCATAAATTGATCATAGTAAAAGGAGTATGAAATATAAAAATTCACATGATCCAATGAGTAATAATGATTATAACTTTTATGGTACTATGCTGTGATTTCTAAGGGATTTAGCCTCGTATGTATTCTCATCGTATAAAAAATAGTATAATGTGATAATGGGATATGTAATTAATTTTATAAGTCATGTGGATTTGAAGAGAAGTAGGGGAAGAAGGGGATGGGAGAGAAAAATATGGATTAAGGGAATAAGGGAAAAAGTACTTTTCGATATCTGATAATTGTTGAATGAAACACCCTGGTACATTCTTAAAAGTAATGGGTGTTTTATATAAGTATGGATAGAAAGGCCAGAATTCATGTGAAAACAAGGGCATAAAAATGTTTCCAATGTACAATTCTTCAACTTCACATATATGGTACACTATATAAATCCATCTCTCAAGTATTAAATAAATATACCCAATTGATGTTTTTAGATGATGATCATGTTATACTATTATAGCAGATTAAGAGGAATGTTTAACATGACTATTAATGAATTATGTCATTAGAATATTTATATAAATGATGTACTGGTTATATGAATTATTTAATATATGAATATTTCTCTAAAATAATTTTTTTTAAGGATTAGAGATAATATGTTAATTGGAAACCAGAATATTTATTATGTAGAAAGTAATAGTTTTTTTGAAATACATGGTTGAGGTGAATAAAACCTTTAATATGTTCCTAATTCTATTAAAATAATGTTTAAATAAGTAAATTTTTTTCTATGGATAACATAAATTTGATAAGTATAGACTTCCATGGAAATGAATAAGTATTTGGGAAAAAATTGGTCTATTATAACATTGGTGGAGTTTATCACATGTTTTGATTTAAAGAATATATCAAATAAAATGTCTATTATTTACGGAATAAGGATGAATATATGCTTTAAATAATATTTTAGTGCAATTCATGTTATTACCATATCGTAATATAATGCATGCTGATGATGTTCTATATTAGTAATGTGTCGATTAATAAGACACTTCTTCTTTATCTAAGTCTAATAATAACGTCATTTGTGTCTTCCATTTTAAGTGTTATATCATTGTATTTTAGAGAATTTGACTATTTATGAAATTCATTGAGTTTATATTTGAGTTAGTTTTTAGATTTTAAAGTAATAATTCACCTTACGAAACAATTTCTTTTACGAAATGAAGTACAAATAGTGTGAATCACAACCAAAGGATAATATTTTTTTTTGAAATTGATACGTAAACTTAATTAAATTCACAATGTGTGAACTAATTTCTCAACAATAAAAAATAATATGGTTTTCCCTATTATCATTATTTTTATGATATCAATAACCTCTACTCAAACCTCTGGATTATGGTTTAATATTCCACAATAATCCATCAAAACATTTTCTGAAGCACTATACATCAAAACATGATTGTTGGATATTTATTTGGTATTTGTGTTCCCATTTCAAACCATTGTTTTACTACTCAAGAACCTAGTAACATTACCATTGTATATTGTTTTCTAACATTCTTAGAATAATTTTTATTAACTATATTCATGATGTGTGATTTTCTATAATAATTTATTTTCAAATATCAATCCCATGATTTAAAATAGAAACATTAAATTATGGAGACACAATTTAATTATATAGGGAAAATTAGACACCCCAATACATTAATTTATTTTCTTTTATAATAAAAATATTTCTTATTTATTTCTTTATGTGAAACATCATGTTATATTTACTCTACACACAACATTATGATAGCATGCATTACATGTAAGATCGAGTTTTACTACCTTTTAATAGAGTCCATATTTTAAATATAATTATTTGAAAAATTATAAATTTGATATTTAAAAATAAACTTCACTTTTTAATTCATAATGTAAAAATTATCTTCAGACAGTTTATTTATTTCTTTGAGAATCTCATTTTTTATGAATACCAAAAAATACTATATTTTAGGTAAAAACCTGTTTTTCTTTTAAAACATTATCAATGATAAATAATAATTTAAGTATGTATTTAAACTCTATATAGATTAATTATACATATATTAAACCATTTTAATCTATTGGTTTTGGTTTTATTTTGAAATTGGAAAAAAATATACATTAAACATTTGAACATTATTATTTTAAAACCCCACATTCTCACCACTTCTGTGGGATTTGCATTGAACACAATATTCACACTTACGAAATTTATATATTACAAATTTTAAATAAAAATTGTAATCAGTATGTTATTTTTGGTCAAATAATATAAACATAAATTTTATCTAAATATATTATTGATGGTTATTAAATTTAATTTTAGTGATCAACATAAAAGTAATATTAACAGTGGAAAAAACCATAATCCTAAGAGCCATAATGAACTAAAAAACTTGTCAAAAATACATTAAATGACACTTTTTCAACCATATAAGCTTATTTTCTAAATTTTATGGTTTATTAGTATAATATTTCATAACAATTACCTAAATGAAATGTTAAGTAAGGAAAGAGGAAAAAGGTAACATTACTTACTTTTATCAATTACAAAATATAATCATATGTAAAATACATTATATTTTCGGTTATATATATGTCCATTTTAAAGATATATTGATTATTTTTGTCATAATAATATATCATCGATTTGTAGAGATGAATTAGTTATATAAAATGGCTACGAAGTTCCAATGTGGATATTATTTGGTTAATATTCAACAAAAAAATGACACTATAAATATTAAAAGGGAGGAAAATGTAATGAAAAAATTTATTCAGTTATTTTTTTAAATTAATATATAATGTTAAAAACTATTAAATTTAAAAAAATATTCCATTATTTTTTTTAAATTTTTATATTTAAATTATATAAATAATGTTAAAAAGGATATTATTTCAATCTAATAATAAAATATATTTCATTAAATTCTATTAAATTAATAAAAAAACAATATTCTTCTAAGAGAATTTTAAGTATTTCTAAATGTAAATTATGATCTATTAATGGACTAATTTATCTTTAATAAATTACTTCTTGACCAATTGTTTTTAAAAACATTATTTGAACAGTATGGGTTAAAGTATTGTCTTTGCGAGTTGTATACGATTGTTTCAAAATTAATCAAAAAAACACATGAGAAATTTTTTTAAATTTAAATAACATATTTATAATTTATTGGATGTCTGTTATATGATAAATACATCTTTAATTTAGTCTTAATTCTTGAATTACAAATTTTCGAAAACTAGTTTCTTTAATAGAATAAAAAATGATAAAATTAATGAAACATAGAAGTTAAGAAAACAAATTATAAAAAAGAACTTATTTTTTGTATGGTGGTAGTTTTACTGTACCATTATTCTCATTTAAAATATTATTTTTTTTACTTTTGAGGCACATTATATACAGGATCCCACCACTTAATAAATACCTTTTGGTATTTAAAAAATTGATACTCCTCCATATTAAAAATGCCTCCTCTCCTATCAGTTCCTCAAAACTCTCAATCAACATGGGATCCACCAAGATCATCCCAAAAAAACACTAAAAATAACAACAATAATAATATAAGAATCATATTTGGAATAAATCCTTCCATGGAAGCCTTTTGGTTCAGCCTAAATAGAGTTACCCGATAAATACGCAATATCATTCCCCATGTTAATTAGTTTTATTTCCATTATCCAATCCATAAACATTCATAATTTCATTTTTATATGAAAAATAAATTTTACAAAAAATAATTAGATTTTTATTCAATGGGTTTGACCTAAAATTACACAAACATCCATCTTATGTGTACTAAACATAATGTTTACATGCATGGTGAACTACCACCTCACAAAACTATGATTGTTCAGTTTTCCATTACCACCTCCCATAGTGGCCATTGTGATAGAAAATATATTTATATATGTTATATATCGTAATTATTATTTCCATATTCTTATTTAATTATTTTATAACACATCCCCTTAAACTGAACATTTTGGGTAAATAAGATAAGATCATTTGTGGAAGTGTGCACTACCGCCTCCTCAATGCGATTTGTTTTGTTCACACTATACATGGAATGTATAAAAGTAGGTTTTAATTAAAAATATGTTAAATGAGAAATAAATATGATATTAATTAATTAATTACCTTTTTGGAGATATAATATATTCTTTTCATTATTATGCTTTTCACACTTAAAAAGTGATAACATCGATCGTGGATGTGTGGACTACTGCCTCCTCGGTGCAATGTGATACCTTTTACATCCCAATAATTAAATATATATGTATATATGAATATATAGCATGTTATTTATGATATATATATCCTTATGGAAGGATATTTTTATTCTCGTGTTCTTTGTATAATGATCAATCAAAAATGGGAATGTTACTCATGTATACGTATGACCTATCGTCTCCATGATTATATCATTGTTTAATTTTTCAAAACCAACATTCATAATTGGTATCAAAAATATTAATGTGGTATAAATATGATAATTATTTCAGGGTTACGTTTTTATATATGTTTATTTAAATTCCCATATTCACCATAGTTGACCTACTATGTCATTTTTTCACATGAACTGGATATGGTCAAAACACCAGATATAAACATAATTTTTGATCTTATTCATTGAATCCTTATAATAATTGGAGTAAATTTAATAATAAAATTTAAAAATGTTTGAAATAAAGTATATAATTACCATAGTCTTACTATTTATGTATACAAATATCCATTAGATATTTCATACTCAAGGTGTGGGATTCTGTATTAATGAACATTCCATTGAGTCTTATTTTAGTTACACACCAATTCATATTTCACATGGTTTATGTGCATCTCTTTGACATGTTATATCATGAATATCCACATTTTAATGCTATTATATCTTTATGTTAATTCACATGGAATTATTATTTAAAAGTTTCTAAGTGTTATGGTACCCTTATGAATGTCTACATATTGTTTTTCCTCAGAAATCTTTTCATGTAAATAACCATTATTGTTACTTATCCTCTAATGAGGTATTATTAAAAAAATATCGTCATTATTAAATATATATATTTTCTAATGCACATTGTTTATTTGATATATGAGGAATGATTTGGTCCTGCAATACACATGTTGTGGATAGTTTAAGGAAACCTCTACGGGTTACGGATCAGTTAATGCATGCCACTCGATGAATCAGAAGTCTAATGATATGAAATTAAATAAGACCAGCACTTCACTTTTTCAACCAATATGTTAAAAAAATATTCTAAATGGTCTTAATAGTAATATATTGTTAGGAAAACTAAATCGGAATAGACCAAGTATGTTTTAAACTGTCATATGAAATTTTAGGACTATAATGGTTTCAGTCACTTAAGAAACAATTAGTCTAATGATTAATAATTTCATTTATAATTATTTATCAATTATATTTTTAATTCATATTTATGGTTGAATTTCATTGTTCGTTAATTTGATAAATGGTATGTGTTTTCATTTTCTCACCTTTCCATATTGATATTTCCTAAATATTTTATTTAAATAGAATGTGTTATCTGTTATTAACCTTTATATTTAATTATTATTATCGATTATTTATTGCTTACATATTACATTCCCTAACCAATCATATCACATCACCCATTGTAACAACCAAAATTTGTAGCCCTTCTATTGGTGCCCCATATCCGGTTCACCACATGACCTCAGGCTCATTTCCCCAAATGCCAGAGGCTGCTGACTAGTAGTGAGTGCCCTGGTAAGTTATTAGGGAAACTACGCCCTCGTTTGGTAAGGTATACAAGGCAAGAAAACAATAGTCAATAGAAAAATTAGTAAACAGCATACAGACACTGAAACTAAGCAGCAGAAGCAATGAACATATAATGATAATGATAATGATAATGATGCAGCAGGTACAAGTATCTAAGGGAAAGAAGAAAACACAACAACGTGCTGAAATACAACTGAAAACAAGGTACGAATGTAAACAAAAACTCCAGCAGCATAACAAGCCTAAGATCGATCCTATGCTCTCCAGCTCCAACTAGTAATCACGTACCCGAAGTAAAAGGGCCAAAATACCTATCCACACCTACAACCATATAAACTATTTGGGCCGAAAAGCAGGACCCAAACAGGGTGTGAGACTAATCCTAGTAGGTAGTCAACATGAGATTAATGCCCTACTATCAGTGAGTAATATAGAAAAATTAAAGTAAAAAAAATTCTGTAGAGAAGCATAAATACACTAAATTAAACAATCCAACCAATCTCTATTCACATTTATTTAATAGTTCAGTACAATCATTTAGCTATCAAACAAGGAACCTAGAAATAGTTCTATACTCCCAAGCCAAGCATGTAATCAAAACAGGCAACTCAGCAGTCTACATAAACAGCAAGCACTACAAACCCAAGATTGTTCTTTAGCTTGGTGGACTCTTCACAACCAACCAAAAAATAAAGCAATGACGCTCTAGGTGGATCCTACTAGAAAACCCCTCTATTCAATTAAACGTACAAGGCACATACACTCTGGGAAGCTCGCACCATCAACTCCCATGTGGTCTTGAAACGAAATATATAGAATCTCTGAGGAAGCACTTACATCTAATTCCCCCTATAGTCTTGCTATGTAACAAAGGACACTTTGAGGAAGCACAAATTCCTATTCCCATAGGTCCTGTGATCGATACTAACTATAACAGACTCTCTAGGGAAGCCCTAATCGTCAATTCCCCTTTTAGTCTACCACACCAGGTTCACTCATCCCTGAGCAGTTTAGTCATGCTTAATCGACTGTTAGCAGCCTATGTAAGTTCAGAAACTACTTGGCTAATAGCTACAGATGCATCCACAAGCATCTAAAGAGAAGGCAATACATGCAATCAAGTCAACAGGCATACCAGCAATGTGAAAAAGGGTTGCCTCGTATTCAAACTGTGCTAAATGGAAATCAACAACGAAAACAAGGGGAAAACTAGTGGGGTGATCCTCAAACATGATAACATGAAATTATTAATCATATAATAACCTCAATCACACATGCAATCTAAGGTAGATAACAAAATAGGATCAAAACCCTAACCTAAGATACCTGATACATGGGTATCCGACAATTTTGCACCAAAAACTCAAATACATTCAACATAGGGAAACAAACCACCTACCTCAATCCTAGGAGATTGATATTCTTGAATCATGGCATCTGAATAGGCCTATAATGGATTAAATCTAAAAAAATATCTAAAACATTCAACCTCAGATAACTATTACAAGAGGATGAATCGGGAAACATGGCCAAAGAAGAACTGAGAACTCACCGCTGCGATTCTATTACACCCAACAGTGTTCGATATGGACAACCAGTGAAGGATCGGTGGCTCAGAAAAGAATCGGCTCTCTAGGTCACTTTAGACGTAATTAGGTGCAGAAGAATATAACAACAGGGATTAGGAATGACCCCGGTCCGATTAATGAAAAAAAAAATAAAAGTACACAGTGTGTACTTCTTCAGTATACTGTGTGTAGTATCATTTTCCATATGCCTTATTAATCGGTCTCCACCTCATCGCTACACCCCGTGTGACTGTCCCGGACACGGCCATCACACGGCCTCGAGAGGAAGAAAAGTACACGGTGTGTACTTGTAATGTAAACGACGTGTACATACAAAATTTCCAGATTCTCCTATTTTTCTCAAAAACAGCTAGAAAAAGAAAAACATACCTGAAAAGAAGGTCCAGGTTCTTACAAACTTCCCTCCTTAAAGAAATTCATCCCCGAATTTCCCTAGCAAGGTAGTGAAGAAGATACCTCGAACAACTCTGGCAACTGTGATCGCATATCGGCCTCCCTCTCCCAAGTCTCGTCCTACACACGGTCGTGCTGCCATAGCACCTGTACTAGAGAAACAGACCTTCCACGATGTATTTATGTGCTACGATCAACAATCCTGATAGGATGCTCCTCGAACGATGCATCCATCTCCAGATCAACCTCCTCAGGTCTAAAAACATGAGACGGGTCTGAGAAATAGCGTCTATGCTGAGAAACATTGAAGACTTCATGCATATCCTAATATCTCTGAGGTAACTTCAACCTATAAGCAACTAGCCTGACTCTCTCCAAAACCTCGAATGGACCGATGTATCTTTGGGAAAGATTAACCACTCTCCTGATCCTCTTGTGTCCCAACCTCTGGGTAACACGTCGGAAAACCTGGTCTCCGACCCCGAACTGCAGAGGTCGCCTCCACTGATCAGCATAAGATTTCTGACGAGACTGTGCAGTAGCCATACTCTTCCGAATCAGCTCTATCTACTCTGAAGTCTCATGAACAAGATGATGTCCCAGGAAAGTTTCCTCTCCTGCCTCCAGCCAGTATAAAGGTGATCGGAATGACCTACCGTACAAAGCCTCAAATGGCGCCATTGGAATGTTCACTTGGAAACTGTTGCTGTATGTGAACTCCACAAGAGGAATATGCTTCTCCCAAGAACTGCCAAAGTCTAGGATTCAAGCTCGGAGCATATCCTCAAGCACCTGTATCATGCGCTCGGACTGGCCATTAGTCTAGGGATGGAATTCTGTACTCAAAAGTACCTGTGTACCCAAGGACTTCTAGTGTCCCTACCAGAACCGAGAGGTAAAGCATGCATCCCTGTCTGAAACAATGGAGTGTGGAAAAACATGAAGACGAATGATCTCATGGATGTAAAGTCCTCCCAGATCATGGACACTGAAGGTCTCTTTGATTTTCAAGAAGTGAGAAACCATTCTAAGCCTGTCGATGACGACCCTCACCGCATCATTTCCTATCGACGATCTCAGCAAACCAGTCCCAATGTCCATCACGACATCGTTCCACTTCCACTCTGGAATAGGTAACTGCTAAAAACTCCCCACTGGTCACTGATGCTCTGCATTCACCTTCTAACAAGAAGAACATCTCATGATGAAACCAGCAACACCCTTCTTCATACCTTTCCACCAGTATTGTTGATGAAGATCCCGATACATCTTGGTGATGCCTGGATGAACTGCCTAAACTGGGGAACAGAATTCCCGCATTAGCTCCTCGCATATATCTGCTGGCACCCATACGGGTCCCTGGAAACTCAAGATCTCATCCTCACCAATGGTCCTCCCAGTAAGAGGGACCTCTCCGTACACGCTTTCCCAATGGACTAGCCCTTCTGAATCTGCCATCTACCTCATTCGAACACGATCCAAAAGTACAGAGGTTACATCCATAGAAGATAGCAAAGTCTGCCCCTGCCTGTCATGCAACTCCAAATGCATCTCCGAGAAAAGAGCCATCAGTTGTCACTCACTAATGGCCTCCTGAACTGCCTATATCTGAGTTCTCCTGCTCAGTGCATCAGCCACTATGTTTCCTTTCCCAAGCATATAAGCAATCTTGAAATCGAAGTACTGGAGATAATAAACCCTCCTCCGCTGTCTCAGATTCAGGTCACGCTGCATGAAGATGTACATGAGACTTTTTCGGTCAATGTATACCACAAAATTCTCTACCAGATGGTAATGTCTCCAGCAACATAAATCATGAACAACCACAGCCAACTCTAGGTCGTGCGTAGGATAATTAATCTCATTTGGCCTCAACTGCCTAGATCCATATGCAACCACTCGATCCTCCTGCATAAGCACTTCTCGATGTCCAATGCCAGATGCATCACAGAAAATAGTATAGCTCTTTCTCGGCTCCGAAAAAACTACGATCAATGCTGAAGTCAATCTACCCTTCAGCTCCTGGAAGAATGAGTCGGAGGCTTCTGACCACACAAACTTCACCCCCTTCTTAGTCAAGCCCATCAATGGTGATGCTAGGTGTGAGAATTCCTGTATAAACATCCTGTAGTAACCAGCCATCCCCAAGATGCTCCTTACCTAGAAGGAATTCCTTGGATGCTCCCATGTTACTACTGCTCTCACCTTCTGTGGGTCTACTGAGACTCATGTCTCAGAGATGACATGACCCAGGATGTGAATCTCGTCCACCCAAAAGTGTCACTTCGAGAGTTTAACATAAAGCCAATGCTCCCTCAGTGTACTCAAAACGATCTCAAGATGGGTTTCGTGGTCGTGTCGAGTGTGAGAGTGCACCACGATATCATCCATGAAGACCACGACGATGGAATCCAAGTAAGGATGGATCACTCGGTTCATCAGTGCCATGAAAACTGCTGGAACATTCGTAAGACCGAACGGCATAACCATATACTCGTAGAGGCCATACCTGTTCCTGAAGGCTGTCAGAGGTATATCTGAAGGTCTAACGTGCAGCTGATGATACCCGGAACTCAAATCAATCTTTGAGAACACCCAAGCTCCTCGAAGATGATCGAAGAGATCATAAATTCTCAAGAAGGGAAATCGGCACTTGACCGTTAATTGGTTCAACTTCCGATAATCCATGCAAAGCCTAAGGGTGTCGTCTGCCTTCTTCGCGAATAAGACATGCGAACCCCAAAGAGACATACTAGGTCGGATGAAACCCTTTTCCTGCAACTCCTCCAACTACTTCTTGAGCTCCTTCAACTCAGGTGTAGCCATCCTATATGGAGGAATGGACACCGGTGCTTCTCCTGGTATGAGTTCAATCGAGAAGTCTGCCTCACGCTTCAGAGTTAACCCGAAAAAGTCTTCTGGAAAGACATCTGGAAAGCGATCAACAACTAGATGAAAATCTAACTGAGAAGTCCCATGGTCATCCAGATATAGACTAGAAATATAGGCTAGAACTCCTCCTAGCCCATGATGCTCAAGTCATGCTCAACACTCCTGAACATCCCACTCGCCTTTATGAAGGAAGGATTCTCCCTCTGGTGATATGAAACTCACCCTGCGGCGATAGCAATCGACGACTGCCTGGAAGGGAACCAACCAGTCCATACCAAGAATGAAGTCATAACCCATCATTTCTAGGACATATAGGTCCCATAAGAAGCGATACCTTGTAACCTTAAGTGGGCTCCCCTTGCACTGATGTATGCTAGATGTCCTCGTTCCCAAGGGCGTGTCGAGAGTCAACATGTCAGCAGATGAAAAGACATAGAGCTCAAGAATTTCCATGAAAGAAACAGAAATAAATCTATGTGAGGCACCAGTATCGAAAAGGGTTGAAGTTAAAACTGAGTCTACTAAGATCGTACCTCGAACTCTAGAGGGTCCGAGATTCTATTCCTGAAAATCTACTCCACAAAAAAAGATTGGCCTATACCGCGGCCCTGTGTAGTAGTCTGAAAACACTGAGTTTCTCCTCCTAGAGCCTGACCACTGCATCCACGGCCTCTACCCTAACCTGGACATCCTGCAAAACTCCAGCCCCCAGTCTGCTACGGAGCGGGTAATCCTGCTTCTATACGCAGGGTCGAAACTGATCATCCTTCACTAGCTGTTGGAAGGGGAACCTTGAAGAAACGTTGCAAATGACCCATCTTTCCGTAGGATCGGAACTCCAATGGGTCCCTCGGGCACTGTGGCTTCTTATTCTCATTCCTCCCACACTGATAACACACCACATTGGTTCCATAAATATACATCTCGTCTACCAAAAGGATTACCTCACTTCCTCAGGTCACCTCGGGTAGTCTCTCGGTGGCGTTTCCTGCTCTCTGTCTGGAGGGGATCAACCTTGGATGTTGTACCACCCTAGTCAACAGCTGCAGTATCGCTTAGGTTCCACTCCGTGATGAGTTCCTAGTTGACTATCAGATTGATATAAGTCAGGTGAAATACATTCACCTACGATCTGATCTCCGGTCTGAGGCCTTCCCCAAACATCCTCGCTAGAAACAGCTCGTCATTCCCCAGGACGGAAGTGAATCGATGTAACTTAGTGAAGTGGGAGGAATACTCCATAACTGAGAGAGTACCCTGCTATAGGCTCATGAACTCACTGGCTCTGTCAGCCCTCAGCGTCATTGGGTAGAAGTAGTCATAAAATGAACGTTGAAACTCATCCCAAGCCATAGCCTACTGGCACCCCGTCTGGGAGACTACGCCCCACCATCTCTTGTCGGAATCTTGCAGCATATACATTGCGAGCATCACCCTCATCTCTGGAGGTGACTCCAGATTCTCGAACATGGATAACATGGCTTCCACCCATGACTCTGCAGCCTATGTTCCTCCATCCCCTGTTAAAGTGGGAGGATACTGCTGCTGGAAGACTCGTGTCTGCTCTGCCATAGTTGGGGAGGGATGCTGAATTCCCTGGAAGGTCTGCATGAATTTCATGAAAATCTCTCTAAACTGAGCGTTGGCACTAGTGTCTAGAATTACTGCAGGTTCCATGTCCGGAAAGATGGGCGGAACTACTAGTTGTCCCTGATCAGTCGTATCAGGCGTACGATCGCTGCCTGGTTCCTAGTGTGCAATAGGAGGAAGTCTCGGTGCCATAGCTATGAAAGAACAAAACACACCTTCATTAAAGACGAACACAGTTTCAACATAGGAGAGTAAAACAGAACAGGAGGGAAAAATCCTTAAATCTGAAAAAAAAAACATAACTACACGGCGTGTAATATCGATACAAAACATGTTTCCATAAATCCTACCCTGGGTGTGTACCTTGGCCATACATGGTTGTGTACGCTTCCCATCTACAGGGCATGTTCTCAAACTACACGGCATGTACTGACCCTTTTCTCCCTGACCGGTTACTCCTACACGACTAAGTCACAAAGACTGTCCCAGCCGAAGACTACATGACGTGTTCAGGGAAGACACGACCTGTACTAGACTTGCTTTACCTGGACCATGTTGTTAGCGACACAAACTGACACACGGTCGACACTACACGGCGTGTCCCTAAGAGTCACGTCGTGCACATGAAGGGAAACCTGGGCCTGTGTTGTTCATGACACGGCCAGGTAGTCGGCTGATCCTTACATGGTGTGTTCCGAACAATCTTGGAATGTATAGGACAAGATAATATCGACCCGTGTTTTTCAAGACACGGCCGGGTACCTGGGAACGGATAAACGACATGTGAATAATGAACACGACATGTACAAAACATGCATTAACTGGACCATGTTGTTAGATACAAGGTCGGGCTCCTAGTGAACCTCTACACAGCGTGTACCTAGAGTACATGGCGTGTTATTGAAACCCATTTACAGCTTCGTGTCCCTGTCCACACGGTCAGTGACACTGCCAAAAACTACACGACATGTATATATAAAGTACACACCGTGTATTCTAGGTTTTTCCAGACAATAGCCACAGAACTGCATAGGAGCCTAGCAAACACAGAAAAAATAAGGGTTATGGTGCCAAATTCCGATCTGTGGGGGCCCATACTCCCCGCGAATCAAAGATTGGAATCCTAACAATGAATATAATAAGAAAACAGTACAAGAACACACAGCCCACAAAATTCCAATCCTCGAGGACCCATAACACCTCTATGATCAATTTTTGGTGTCCATGATAAGGAAGCTCCAAATAACGATACCCTATCAACATAGCAGGTATTCTATCACAGCAGCTATCACAAAAGCATGAATTGTCTATCAAAAATACTATCACAATTGCATGCAATCTCAAATGCATGCTAGATGGCATGGAATGATGCAAGGAAAGTGATCTTCTGACTTGTGCCTATATGATGCATGAGATGGAATACCCTCAACCCATCGGGTTGCAATAAAATAGAACCACAATCATATAAACCGTAATAGCACAAAACAAGTGCACTACCCAACGGTGAAATCAATTAATCTGTAACATTCTCAAAACTAAAAATTTGTAACATTCGAGGTAATCTGGATTTTTCCATTTACACGGGTTCTAGAATGCCCGAGCATAGATATTTATCATTCACCTATCCCGTCCTATCCCTATCTAATGTCGATAAATAGTACATCAATAGAAAAGTAAAGAACCCCTCTAATACCACTTTGTAATGACCCGAATCTAGAGCCCTTCGACTGGTGCCCCGTACCCGGTTCGCCACATGACCTCAGGTGCATTTCTCCAAATTCCAGAGGGTGCTGACTGGCAGTTTGGGCCTTGGTATGTTATTGGTGAAACCATGCTCTCATTTGGTAAGGTATACAAGGCAAGAAAACAATAGTCAATAGTGGAAGCCGTAAATAGTATACAAACACAGAAACTAAACATCGGAAGCAATGAACATATAATGATAAAGATAATGATAATGATGCAGCAGGTACAAGTATCTAAGGGAATGCAGCAAACATATCAACGTGATGAAATACAACTGAAAACAACGTACGAATGTAAAAAGAAACTCTGGCAGCATCACAATCCTAAGCTTGGACATATGCTCTCCAGCTCCAACTAGCAATCACATACCCGAATTAGAAGGACCAAAATCCCTATCCACACCTGCAACCATATAACCTATTTGGGATGAAAAGTAGGACCCAAAAAGGGTGTGAGACTAATCCCAATAGGCAATCACCATGAGATATGTGCCCTACTTTCAGTAGGTAATATAGAGAAAGTAAAGTAAATAAATGCAGCAGATAAGAAGAAATACACTAAAGTAAAAAAAGCCTACTGATTTCCATTCAGATTTATTTAACAGTTCAATAAAATCATTTAGCTATCAACCAAGGAACCTAGTAACAGCTCTATACTCCCAAGGAAAGAATGTAATCACAATAGGTAACTCAACAGTCTACCTAAAGAGCAAGCATTACAAACCTATGATTGTTCATTGACTTTGTGGACTACTCACAACAAACCAACAAATAAAGAACTGAATGTATGTGTGTCTCTTACTAGCAAACCCCAATAGTCATGTAAACGTACAAGGCACAGACACTCTGGGAATCTCTAATCGTCAATTCCCCTATGGTGTTGCAATGGAATATATAGACTTTCTGAAGAAGAAATTATGTCTAATTCCCCATATAGTCTCTCTATGTAACTAAGGACACTCTAAGGAAGCACAATGTCCCATTCCCATAGGTCATGCGATCGATACTTATTATAAAAGACTCTCCAGGAAAGCCCAAATCGTCAATTCCCCCTTTACTCTACCACACCAAGTTCACTCACCCCTGAGCAGTTTAGTCACACGTAATCGACTATTAGCAGCCTAAGTAAGTTCAAAAACTACTTGGATAATAGCTACAAATGCATCCACAAGCATATAAACAGCAGGTAATACATGCAATCAAGTCAACAGGCATACCAACAATGGGAAAAATGGTTGCCTGTAGAGACCCGTAGCCTGACGTACATGGACATTACATTACATTTGCGGAATACTTAGTACATAACAAAAACACACACTAAAGGATCGTAATAGTTTAGTGTCTTTGGAAACTCGGAACGTAATCTTCTAATCGTGGTGAAAGTTCTTCAATATCTCCCATAAAGGTCATTCTTTTTTTTTACCTAAAACCTTTCTTTATATTCTGGGGAAAAGAAAACATAAAAGGGTGAGCTCAAATGCTCAGTAAGGGTAAACAAAAGAAATATCAATCACATAATTTTCATAAGAACATAACTTTTTTGGAAATCTTAACCTGCAAAAGAGAGCATAATTTCATAACATGGGATAAATCATAGTAGTGAAATGAAATCATAACTTAAAACATTACTCATTGTGGCATACACACATAATCATAGAGAATCATTTCTTGTTAGTCAAGACTCATTTCCAAGACTATCTTAGTGGACAAAGTCCCTTTCTGAATCGAGTAATCCTCGTTTCAGTCCTGTTTCACTGAACCGGTATAACCTACCATTCCAGCCATGTCTATCTCATGAGATATAAAATCTTTACCCAATGCATTGGAGGGAGATATAGGTCCCACCCATCTCATAATGAAACCATTCTTATGTGTGCCACAAAATCATAAATCATACATCATTGCATAACCCATGTAATAAAAATGGGATTCTTAAACAACATAACATCATAAAACCATTCATATAAGATAAAGGAATTCATAAACATAATTCCATCACAACATAGTCAAATCAATGTAAAAATATGGATAGAAACAGAACCCTTTATTATCTTAGATGGAAAATAATTTTGATAAAACACTTGAAATGAATTCTTGAGGAAAATATCATTTCTTCTTCAAAATCAATTTCTTTTCACAAAACATCATACAATTTTAAAAGAAAGAGATTTTATTAAAAATAGTCATGAAATATTTTGGAGGAAGGTTCATGAAAATAAGGCTTTATAAAAAACCGTAAAAATCCGTTCGTGCCGTATAAGTTAAAAAAAACATTCTTCTCGTACTTTTGTCGGAAAAGTCAAAAAGTACCTCGTATAAAAAAAACGACAAAAGATTCCTTTCATATCTTTTACTAAAAACTCGCCGAAGGGTAAAATTGGATTTAAACTATTGTAAGTGGATGGAAACAATATTACATATTGAGGGAACATGGATGTGGATGATAAAATACACCCCAGTAAGTACTTACGAATAAACAATCTCGGATAAAAATGAGATTGTGGTATTTTCCTTACCTTAGGTCCAATTTGCTTCGTATGTGTCCGAACCTCCTGTATAATGATTTAAATAATGTCATTGACTTATTACAGAATCATATTCATTGTTATGATATCATATATGGTTCACTTATGACATTATATTACCCGTTCTTTTGTAAATTCCATGTTAAAGAAGCGTTTTGGGTAAAATCGTTTCATTTATCGTAGGTGTTTTGACTTGTTGTTCTTGACATCATTATTACTTATATCATGATTTACTTACTTCCAGAATATAAAATATGATTTATATATCATATATATTCAGTATATATATATATATATAATAGATAGATAAATAAAATGAAAAACACCGTTCATGGAGACGGTAATCCGTACGTACGCATGAACGCTGTTTTTCTTTCCTTATTGTCTTGAAATGGAAGTAAGTAGATGACATACATATGTATATATATACATAAATCCAGTAGCTTTATAATGTCATATATTTCATTAATATTTCTTATATATACATTATAATCATTCTTAAATGGTTAACATGGAGAATGAATCTCATCGCGTCGTGGAGACGGTAGTCCGTACGTACGCACGAGCGATGATATCATTTCTATAAATATTGAATTGAATTGGAGTGGATTATACAATATATCAGAATCAATATGATGTTGTAATAACTATGTATAGTTATTCTTTACACCATTATACCCATCCATGTAAGGTGGTGGTGGAAAATAGATTACACCACGGCGTGGAGACGGTATTCCGTACGTACGCACGCGCGGTGATTTCTTTTTCCGTAGGATGGATAGATGGTGAAATAGGGTTGTTTAATACTTATAATAACATATCAGTATATGATTGATACTGATGTTATTACTTCATAATGAAACAACCTAAGAAGAAGAAGTGGAAGAAGAAATAAAGATGAAAGAATTGGTAACGGTAATTACCTCTTCTTTGAAGTGCCTCTTTGAGACCTCCTCTTAGGGCACTAGAATTGGTCTTTGAGGAAGACCAGCACCTCTAGGATGTTGCTAGGGAAGTGGAGAAGAGATTTTGGCAGGGGTTGGCCGAGCTTGAGTGCTCAAATTGGTGTGAGGAGGAGGGGGAGGAGGTGTCCTTTTATAGGGGAGGAGAGGGGCACCTTAGGAATATCTCAATATATTATTTTATATTAAAGTCAAAATCGGTTTATAATGGTTCCAAAGGGTCTTATTTCGAAGATAATGTGGGGATGGGTCGCAATCCTATCAACCAATAGAATTTATACAAGTTTAGGATATTATTTTAACCTTATCAATTAGATTTAACTCTAAGTTAAATAATTTAACTTTTACCATGTCTTTTTGTTTTCTTTCACTATATGGTTAATAAACTTACTATAACATGCCAAACGAACCCCAAATTGATTATTATTAATATATATATCCTTATCTAAGTCATTTGGCCGAACCTTAGATTTTTAGGAATACAATAACAATTAATAATATAATATTTGATTTAAAAACTATTTTGTGTCAATTTTGACACTATTTGATATATGATTTTTGTGAAAGTCATAACAGAATTAAATGTTCGAAACATGTTGATTAAATCAACATTAATATATCATATTAACCTAGAAAAGTATTGGAATTCATAAAAAATCTCAAATTACATTTATTTTTGTGTTTATAACATCAATTATGTCAATATTTCATTAATAAGATTATTACTGTATCATCGTTGTGTCATAAATAAATTAAATTATTTTATGTCTAAAAATTACAAATAAAATACCATCATGTAGGAAATCTTTTTAGCTTTCTAATGAATATTTACAATCGAATTTATCTTATGTATAACCCCATATTAAAAATGATTTACTTATTAAACTTTGATTTTAACTATTTTAACCTTTCTTTAAATAAATTAATAATAAATGTCCTAATCTATTCCAAGTGGACCTAAATGGTCATATTTTATTCCTGAGTTTGTTTTTGGTCGAATTACACTTGTCCAATAGAATTAGGACATGTGTTAGGGTAATATTAATATCATATTTACCCTTAGTTACCCAATTTACTATTAACCGCGGTAAAAAAAAGTAAAAAGTTACTATTCACCAAAAAATTATTTTCATCTCATTGAACCACATTTTAGTCCTTGATATTAACCGTGTCTCTCAGATTTTTGAAATTCCATTCACAGAAGCGGTAAAATTAAGTTTTATGCAAAATTCAGTTTTTTAACCTACCACTTAGTAGTTTCACTATTCATCAAAAATTGATGTTTTTCAGAACAATGTCAAAATTTCATCCTAAGCTATATTTCATATTCCGAATTCAAAAATGAAGTTCATTTTGATAAATAAGATTTACAGAATTTTAAAAAGTGGTTATTACTATTCATAACGGCTAGTTTTAATAATATTTTAATAGCACATCGTTGTTTAGTGAAACTCGTTATTGCGTGCAACACACGCTATCGAGGAAGGTTGTGATTGCGTGTAATTCAAGCCAGGTCAGAGAAGTGTATTGTGAAAGATCCTTTTGGTGTAGAGTATAACAGAAGACATTAATAAAATTAAAAAGAATATTTTTCATAAAATCTCGGGGTGTTACATTCTACCCCCCTTAAAATGAATTTCGCCCTCGAAATTCGTCGGGGTTATAAATGGTTTACTATTCGAAAGTTTCTTTAATAGAAACCCACATCGTAAAAAGGAATACCAAAACTTGTCATTAAAAACTAAAGTATGAAATGTAATGATTACCCAAATAAACTAATCACTGGGTTTCCACATAGGTGAAAATATGGATATGGAAGAGAAATCTAACCATCATGTTCTGATGGAGAGTGGTAGAGAACATGGCTATGAAAAATCCAGTAATCACAAATACATAAATTTGTGACGATCTATGGTACCATCTGATTCATCAGGTATAAGATCACTAGGACAACATTTTTGGTTTTCAAGATCATTTTCCCTAAAGTTGAAAATTTGAATTAGAATAAATACTTACTTTATTTTGGTACAGTCGCACTATTGTTCGTGCCTTGAACAATTTCCACTTCATATCATAAAGAAATGAAGTGGAATTTGTTATTCGTGAAGCATTAGCAGATCATGTGATAGAAGGATGGGTCATTCCATCTATTTCAAACAAAGGGTTAGCAAAAGTTATAAGTCCATCTTATAGTGAGATTAATCGTATATGGTTCCAAAAATGAACTTATACTTCATATATCATACCGCTTAATAAAATAAAACTAGTTTCTACTAAACGAGGGCTTCCTGTAGGCCAGTGGTAGGCGATAAAGGCCAGTCGCACTTCGGTTGTGGGTTCGATTCCCACAGCCTTGTCCGAAGCGATGGGCTGTCGCCCGTCCTGCAGGTTGTCCTTTTTCTAAAGCTATTTTACTATAACATCCCATCAATAATATCGAAAATCTTCTATCCTTAAACAATACTAACTTATGTCCAACATAATCCATTCTAATCTTTAGGCTTATCCATAATACTGCAGTCCACTCTCATAATATAGTGAAAACGATTACCAGAGATTTAATACCATCGTTGATCCCCATATATCATAAGATATGTCTTGTTGGTTACATTCCAAACATTCAAAGGCCTTAATCATGTATTCTCTTGTGAAAACATGAATGCAGTTAAAAGTTAACACTTTCCACATACCGAAATCCTCAAAATTCTATATACTCAAACCGTGATATCACTTAGTCCTTATATAAATCATGAGCTCATGAATACAATCAAACATCTCATTATCGTCTTATCCCTTCATTATGCGCATATCATCTTATTTCCAAAAATATCTCAATCACTTCGAATACCACATTAGACCAATACATAAATATTCCAATACACCATAAAAGTACCTCAACAACATTATTCTTGAATACCAATACATAAACACTTCAGTCCATCCACATCAATGACTGTCCTAGAATAAGTCCTTCCTTGATTTAGAAGTATCTTTTTAGGTTAGGGCATTGAGTTGGGTAATGCCCATGTTCTCCACAAATAAGACATTGAACTCCATAACAGTCTGTCACCCTATGAACCTTTTCTCCACACAGATAACATCGGTCCCTCCATTTGAGGTATTCCTCAAGGTTCTTCTTCCCTTCTTTAGAAATCTCAATCTTCCTTTCTTTATGCTCCTCAACATGCGAACATGCATAATAGTTTATCTTCCTCTTCTTTGATGAATTAGGCATACCACTAAATTTCACCTTGTTAATCATATATCGTGATGACTGATTTGTCATAATCACAATATCTTTATCTTTAGGCATTACACAATTTTGTTGCTCATAGTCACCAATTTGTCCATTGGATTCAATGTTAACCGAATTCCTTCTGGTTCCCTCCATTAACTAAAACACAAAAAGAATTTTGTGAGAGACGAAATCATGCTAGGGAAGACAACATAGTAAAGGGGGAGAAACCTCAATATCTAACATCTTAGGTTAAATTCTAAGATCGTTACCGTAGTTCTAGGACTATATCCTATACGTGTACTTATCTATAGGGACATCCCTAGACATACCTTAGAAATATCTCTAGGGATCTCACTAACGTTTTCGCATCCTAGTTTCCAAAGGTTGACTAAACCTTTCCTCTGATACCAACTGTAGAGACCCGTAGCCTGACGTACATGGACATTACATTACATTTGCGGAATACTTAGTACATAACAAAAACACACACTAAAGGATCGTAATAGTTTAGTGTCTTTGGAAACTCGGAACGTAATCTTCTAATCGTGGTGAAAGTTCTTCAATATCTCCCATAAAGGTCATTCTTTTTTTTTACCTAAAACCTTTCTTTATATCCTGGGAAAAAGAAAACATAAAAGGGTGAGCTCAAATTCTCAGTAAGGGTAAACAAAAGAAATATCAATCACATAATTTTCATAAGAACATAACTTTTTTGGAAATCTTAACCTGCAAAAGAGAGCATAATTTCATAACATGGGATAAATCATAGTAGTGAAATGAAATCATAACTTAAAACATTACTCATTGTGGCATACACACATAATCATAGAGAATCATTTCTTGTTAGTCAAGACTCATTGCCAAGACTATCTTAGTGGACAAAGTCCCTTTCTGAATCGAGTAATCCTCGTTTCAGTCCTGTTTCACTGAACCGGTATAACCTACCATTCCAGCCATGTCTATCTCATGAGATATAAAATCTTTACCCAATGCATTGGAGGGAGATATAGGTCCCACCCATCTCATAATGAAACCATTCTTATGTGTTCCACAAAATCATAAATCATACATCATTGCATAACCCATGTAATAAAAATGGGATTCTTAAACAACATGACATCATAAAACCATTCATATAAGATAAAGGAATTCATAAACATAATTCCATCACAACATAGTCAAATCAATGTAAAAATATGGATAGAAACAGAACCCTTTATTATCTTAGATGGAAAATAATTTTGATAAAACACTTGAAATGAATTCTTGAGGAAAATATCCTTTCTTCTTCAAAATCAATTTCTTTTCACAAAACATCATACAATTTTAAAAGAAAGAGATTTTATTAAAAATAGTCATGAAATATTTTGGAGGAAGGTTCATGAAAATAAGGCTTTATAAAAAACCGTAAAAATCCGTTCGTGCCGTATAAGTTAAAAAAAACATTCTTCTCGTACTTTTGCCGGAAAAGTCAAAAAGTACCTCGTATAAAAAAACGACAAAAGATTCCTTTCATATATTTTACTAAAAACTCACCGAAGGGTAAAATTGGATTTAAACTATTGTAAGTGGATGGAAACAATATTACATATTGAGGGAACATGGATGTGGATGATAAAATACACCCCAGTAAGTACTTACGAATAAACAATCTCGGATAAAAATGAGATTGTGGTATTTTCCTTACCTTAGGTCCAATTTGCTTCGTATGTGTCCGAACCTCCTGTATAATGATTTAAATAATGCCATTGACTTATTACAGAATCATATTCATTGTTATGATATCATATATGGTTCACTTATGACATTATATTACCCGTTCTTTTGTAAATTCCATGTTAAAGAAGCGTTTTGGGTAAAATCGTTTCATTTATCGTAGGTGTTTTGACTTGTTGTTCTTGACATCATTATTACTTATATCATGATTTACTTACTTCCAGAATATAAAATATGATTTATATATCATATATATTCAGTATATATATATATATATATATAATAGATAGATAAATAAAATGAAAAACACCGTTCATGGAGACGGTAATCCGTACGTACGCATGAACACTGTTTTTCTTTCCTTATTGTCTTGAAATGGAAGTAAGTAGATGACATACATATGTATATATATACATAAATCCAGTAGCTTTATAATGTCATATATTTCATTATTATTTCTTATATATACATTATAATCATTCTTAAATGGTTAACATGGAGAATGAATCTCATCGCGTCGTGGAGACGGTAGTCCGTACGTACGCACGAGCGATGATATCATTTCTATAAATATTGAATTGAATTGGAGTGGATTATACAATATATCAGAATCAATATGATGTTGTAATAACTATGTATAGTTATTCTTTACACCATTATACCCATCCATGTAAGGTGGTGGTGGAAAATAGATTACACCACGGCGTGGAGACAGTATTCCGTACGTACGCACGCGCGGTGATTTCTTTTTCCGTAGGATGGATAGATGGTGAAATAGGGTTGTTTCATACTTATAATAACATATCAGTATATGATTGATACTGATGTTATTACTTCATAATGAAACAACCTAAGAAGAAGAAGTGGAAGAAGAAATAAAGATGAAAGAATTGGTAACGGTAATTACCTCTTCTTTGAAGTGCCTCTTTGAGACCTCCTCTTAGGGCACTAGAATTGGTCTTTGAGGAAGACCCGCACCTCTAGGATGTTGCTAGGGAAGTGGAGAAGAGATTTTGGAAGGGGTTGGCCGAGCTTGAGTGGTCAAATTGGTGTGAGGAGGAGGGGGAGGAGGTGTCCTTTTATAGGAGAGGAGAGGGGCACCTTAGGAATATCTCAAAATATTATTTTATATTAAAGTCAAAATCGGTTTATAATGGTTCCAAAGGGTCTTATTTCGAAGCTAATGTGGGGTTGGGTCGAAATCCTATCAACCAATAGAATTTAGACAAGTTTAGGATATTATTTTAACCTTATCAATTAGATTTAACTCTAAGTTAAATAATTTAACTTTTACCATGTCTTTTTGTTTTCTTTCACTATATGGTTAATAAACTTACTATAACATGCCAAACGAACCCCAAATTGTTTATTATTAATATATATATCCTTATCTAAGTCATTTGGCCGAACCTTAGATTTTTAGAAATACAATAACAATTAATAATATAATATTTGATTTAAAAACTATTTTGTGTCAATTTTGACACTATTTGATATATGATTTTTGTGAAAGTCATAACAGAGTTAAATGTTCGAAACAAGTTGATTAAATCAACATTAATATATCATAGTAACCTAGAAAAGTATTGTAATTCATAAAAAATCTCAAATTACATTTATTTTGGTGTTTATAACATCAATTATGTCAATATTTCATTAATAAGATAATTACTGCATCATCGTTGTGTCATAAATAAATTAAATTATTTTATGTCTACAAATTACAAATAAAATACCATCATGTAGGAAATATTTTTATCTTTCTAATGAATATTTACAATCAAATTTATCTTATGTATAACCCAATATTAAAAATGATTTACTTATTAAACATTGATTTTAACTATTTTAACCTTTCTTTAAATAAATTAATAATAAATGTCCTAATCTAATCCAAGTGGACCTAAATGGTCATATTTTATTCCTGAGTTTGTTTTTGGTCGAATTACCCTTGTCCAATAGAATTATCACATGTGTTAGGGTAATATTAATATCATATTTACCCTTAGTTACCCAATTTACTATTAACCGCGGTAAAAAAAAGTAAAAAGTTACTATTCACCAAAAAATTATTTTCATCTCATTGAACCACATTTTAGTCCTTGATATTAACCGTGTCTCTCAGATTTTTGAAATTCCATTCACAGAAGCGGTAAAATTATGTTTTATGCAAAATTCAGTTTTTTAACCTACCACTTAGTATTTTCACTATTCATCAAAAATTGATGTTTTTCAGAACAATGCCAAAATTTCATCCTAAGCTATATTTCATATTCCGAATTCAAAAATGAAGTTCATTTTGAAAAATAAGATTTACAGAATTTTAAAAAGTGGTTATTACTATTCATAACGGCTAGTTTTAATAATATTTTAATAGCACATCGTTGTTTAGTGAAACTCGTTATTGCGTGCAACACACGCTATCGAGGAAGGTTGTGATTGCGTGTAATTCAAGCCAGGTCAGAGAAGTGTATTGTGAAAGATCCTTTTGGTGTAGAGTATAACACAAGACATTAATAAAATTAAAAAGAATATTTTTCATAAAATCTCGGGGTGTTACATTGCCTCACAGGCAAACCGTGCCAAACAGAAATCAACAGCCAAAACAAGGGGAAACACCCATGGGGTGATCATCAAACATGCTAACAAGAAATTATTAATCATCTAATAACCTCAAGCATATAGGAAATCTAAGGTAGATAACAAAAAATGATCAAAACCCTAACCCGTGATACCTGATACATGGGTATCCGACACTTTTTCACCAAAAACCCAAAGACATTCAATGTATGTCAACAAACCACCTTCCTCAATCCTAGGAGATTGTTATTCTTGAACCGCAGCCTGTGAATCGGCCTAGAACAGTGTAAATCTGCAAAAAATTTCTAAAACGTTCAACCTCAGATAACTCTCACAAGAGGAGGAATCAGGAAACATGGCCAAAGAAGAACCGATAACTCACCGCTGCAATTCTATTTCACCCGATGGAGTTTGATTCGGAAAACAGATTAAGGATCGGTGGCTCGGAAAACAATCGGCTCTGTAGGTCACTCTGGACGTAATTCAGCGGAGAAGAAAATAAAAACAGGGATTAGGCACCACCCCGGTCCGATTAATGAAATAAAAAGATAAGTACAAAGCATGTACTTCTTGAGTACACGACGTGTAGTCTCATTTTCCATACGCCATATTAATCAGGCTTCTCCTCATTGCTACACCCCGGGTGACTGTCCCGGACACGGATATCACACATCCTCGAGTGGAATAAAAGTACATTGCATGAACTTGTAAAGTACAAGACGTGTACTTAAAAAATTTATAGATTCTCCTCTTTTTCTCAAAAATAGCCGGAAAAGGAAAACATACCTGAAAAGAAGGTCCGGGATCACACACCAATATTATGTTTCCATCCCCTAGGTTATAAGAATGAATTGTGGAATATAATTCACGGATTCAATTCATATAAATTTATAATGTATCATGTTTTTATTTTTATTTTTATAATGTATTATTGGTATCATTTATGTAATTTGGATTTCCATGAATACTATAAATGACCTTTATCAGGATTTGATTCACAATATTCATGAAAATTTCAGAAAAAAGTACACAGTATCTATGCTTTTTTAGTATATTACACATAATAAATATAAGTATATTTACTAATTCCTGTGAAATAATCCCTCATTTTCCTGTTATGTCGTTTTATTCCTCAATGATTTGTTTTTTAATGTATTATATTTATTTCCATGACAAAAACATATACTTAGTTTTTTACAATTATATAAAATATATTTGATGAAATGAAGATCATTTTTGATACTATAATATCAAATGATTATTAGTATTAATTTTTGACAATTTTATGATACGATTGATTTTCTAGAGAATATTGATAAATACTTTTTCTGAATGGAAATATATTTTTTTATTTCATAATTTTTAAACAATAATGTATTTTAAAAAATGGAATAAATTTGAAATAAGAGATTTTAGATTAAAAATAATTCATTTATGTTCATTGGATAAAATTTTATGTTTTAATTTGGTAAAAAATATTTTTATATGTAAAAATTCATTTTTTAACAATTCTTTCACTATATTATTCATATTGAATTAAAATTATTTACAAATAATTAATGATATAAATAATTCATAAATTGGTTCTAAATTTAAAATATTTTTTCTCAATTTGAAAAAAATCCCTTTTATTTTTAGATTATATGAAGCGTAATAATATTTTTATTATTACTGTGATAAAATGGAAAATTAGGTAATTAACATAAAAAATAAAATTATAAATACTTCATATGAAATATGAACATGAATTACTTTTATTATATATCTAAATATGATTCATAATCTTATATAAGTCAAATATGGCATCTTTTGATTCCATTTGGAAAGGATTTTGTCCCATTAAATTATATTATAAAAAATATATATGTCATTCTAATTGTTTCATTATCAATAAATTTTTTACATATGTATAATTAAAGAATATATTCATCTACTATTAAATATAAATTACTTTTTAGTAATGGTAAAATATTTTAATTTAATAAGTGAGTAAAAAATCTCTTTAAAAGATGGTGAAAAATTTCATAGTAATTGTAAAAGTATTAATAAATAGTAAAATGCATTTGAAAAATATAAAAATATTTAACATCGCAGGTAAATAAAGAATATTACATATTTTATATTTCTTAATATTTGTGAATTAAATATTATGTTTACTTTAAAGGTGTTTCTATGTTCGGTAGCGTACCTGATAGGCAACAACATGTTTCTTTGAAATCTTACGTTGCACATAAATAATATAATAATATTATTTTAAATGGTAGTTAACTCCAAGCCATTATATTATTGTTAATGAACAAAAATAAATACAATATGATTATACATGTTTGTTAAATGTATTTACATTTATCCAAAAAATGATAAAGGCTTAAAATATGAATGAATCTAATTTTAAGCATAATTTACATTAAATGGTCAATTTTCCGCCTTTTAATAGAAAACCTTATTTAAATCTAATTTTGGTCATTATTATATGTTCTATTTGACAAAATAAAATACTTCTATAAAATGGGGACATCAAAATTTACTTTGTGTAAACTTTTGGAATTTTTCTGATAACGTTCATTTTTAATGAATATAGAAAAATAATGAATTTTAATTCAAAACTACCTTTTAATCTAATTAATTTATATGCTTATATTATATTTTTAATTGGTTTTAAAGTTATATTAGAATATTTTTTTAAAATTTAATCCAATTTTGTTCATTGTAATTAATTTCACTTTGAAATTGGACATAAACAAGTGTCAATGTTTTGATAGTTATTGTTTCTTAAAAACACGCTATTTGTTTTAATAATAGGAATTAATTTTAAATTAATTAATTCCACTTTTATGTTATTAATTTGGTAAAATAGTCATAATTTTTTGAATTCGGAATATCAAATATATCATAGGCTGAATTTTTGGTATTTTTATAAAAAATTTAAATTTTTGATGAATAGTGAAACCACTTAGTAGTAGCTAAAAACTGACTTTTTCATTTAAAAGAAATTTTACAACTTCTGTGAACTGAATTTTTAAAATCTGACATACATGGTTGTTATTAGTAAGTTAAATTTGTTTCAATAAGATGAAAATAATTTTTGGTGAATAATGTCTTTTGACATTTATTTACTGCGGTTAAAGGTAAATAGAGTAATTCAAGGTAAAAAGAATAATATATTAATTCAAAATTAACATAACACTTGTCCAAACCTTATTGGTTGAGTCATTTACGACCATGGGCATCTTTGGGTCGATTTTGGAACCCCATTGAGCCTCTTGGGAGTGATGATGACACTTTAGATTAATTAACTTAATGTAAAGGTAAAAATGACAAAAACAAATATATTTTAGTAAATTAATTTTTACAAGGGGTTATATAAATTATCTATTCAACTATAAATATTACATGTAAAGATAAAAATATTTCCTACATATTCGTAATTTTTTTATTAATTTATAGAGATCGAATAAATTTAATTATTTATGACACAAGAATGATGCAGCGTTAACCTCATTAATAAATGATTTAAATAAATAAAATTATAAATATTAAATCAATATCAAAAACTGTTTCAATTCGTATTTTATGATTTTATTTCTTCCTTTAGTCATCTTATCTTCGAGTCTAATGATTTTTGACTTTTTGAAAACTAATTTATATATATAATAATATAATATTTTCACACATTCCTAAGGAGCCCCTCCTCCCCCTTATAAAAATCCCTTATTTCTAACCAATTGCTCACATCTCTGAACCATTTTGGATCATCTAAACTCTCTCTAATTAATCTCCCTACATCCCTCTCCTCCTCCTAGAATCCTTACTCTAGGTATAAGTCACTTCAAGAAGTCTTTTTGTTCAAACCAAAGGAAGCTACCAAAATTATAGGTAACAGTTTCTCTTAACTTCTTTTCTTTTATTTTAATTATCCAACCCATAAACTATTTTTATTCCATTATTTTATAACTACACCAGTATCATCAATATACTAGGATGTTTTTATGTGAATTATTCTAACAAAACTCTCACACACCTCCATCTAATGGGTGAAAAACATACTGTTTCGGTGGATGGAAAACTAACGCCTCACGAAACGACGATTGTTAGATTATCTTTTACATTCATTCATGGTGGCCATTAAGATGAAAAAATATTTATACATTATATATGTTATGTATATGTTTTATTTATGCTTATGTATATTTTTATAGCATGCATTTAGGGTTTCCATTTTGGATAAACGAGAAAATTTCATTTGAGGAAGTGCGGACTACCGCCCCCTCAAAGTGATATGACTCGTTAATGCCATATGGGGACATATAAAAGATGGAGTTAATGATATTATATATTATATTATACTGGAATTATAATATACCTATGTATCATTATGTTTTAATTCCCTTAAAATGAGAATAAGAAATGAAAGTAGAGTTCATGCGTACGTACGACTTACCATCTCTTTAAACTGTGCATTTCATTTTTTACTTCCAAATTATATGTATTGTTATATATATATATAATGGATATATATATGATATATATGTTATATAAATTATTAATTTGATTATTAAAATAGTGTACTGTTGACCACATGGACAACATGTAGATATAAGGTGTTCATTTTTGACTAAGGTACCAAATATATACAAAATGAACATTATTAACTTAATTGATTACCTAATGTTTATAACATGGTAATAAGTGATATAAAAGGAATAATAAAAATTAAAAGGGTTCTTATGCTATTATACATTAAGATTATTTATTATTTAGAGGATTAAAAAACGATCGAGTCAGGTTGGACACATGGTAATGGATTTCATCTCAATCTCCTTTAATTGAGGCATATTTTGGTTTAATTATGACTTTAACTTATACATTGTATAAACACCAATTACATTTTAAAGGTAATCCTTTTCTATGAAGCATTTTACTAAACAATAAAATTGAATGTATCTTTTAACGTAAGTGGTGACAATGACCTTTCCGCTACCGTGAGTAATATTTGTTCTTTGACATCCTTAACAATCCATAATGTTTTTAAAAGTAAAAAAATAAATACCATCTACTCTTTTTACGTATTTTGGTATTGAAAATGATTTTGAGAATGGATAAATTATTTCAATATCATGAAGTGATATATTGTTATTACAATGGGGGAATATTATATTTCCTTTATTATTATGTTATGTGTTATGATTATGTTATGATTCTTGGGCATTGTTTACGTATAATGGTGGTTTCGTGATAAACCTAAGGTAGGTGAGCCCGAGATAGCTCTCTGATTCATTGGGTAACGTGACAGAGGTAAACGTGAATATTTTTCCTAAGATATTTATGGAATATACTACGATGGGTATTCTAATTTAACGCCTTATATAGCTGTGATAGCTACAATTTAATTATGTTATGGATGCCACAAGTTACCTTTAAGATTTATGATTTCTATGTGTTATTCTTAAATCTTTTGATTTCATGAGGTAAGGAAACGAGTTCATATTTTGTACGTATTTATGAACAATTTTTTTTCATTCTTTATTTTATAACCCTTAATGAGATTTTTATGCTCATCCCATGTATTGAAATGCTTTCACATTACTTAAAGATGAAAAGAGTCAAAATGGTTTCAAGGAAAAGTCATGATGTCTAACATATAAAACTAGACATAACTCTTTTTTGAAGAGTTTTTTTTATTTTTTTGATAAAATGGTAACTGAGTAGAAGTGTTTACTTTGTAATCTTTTGAGATTTTATAGTTACGTCCTAATTCTGTAAAACTCGAAACCTGAAATGAACCTCAATTTGAATTATTCATTTAATTCAATATTATGTACTGTTTATGGTCGGGTCCTTATAGTTGGTATCAGAGGTTAGTTTAGATAAATTTAGGAGTTATGGTATTGTGAAATTAATATACATAAATTAATTTATGTTAATATTTAATTCATATCACATTTACATATTACAATGTTCCTTCGCCTAAGATATATCTCTGTTCAGAATGGTTTTTTGTAGAAGAAATAGGGTAGCTATGCTGGGAAGACATCATGAGAAAGGCAACCTTCCAAATCAGCAACATGAGATGGTCAGAATAGAAACTAAATAGTTTGTTGTAGTGATGAAATAGTTGACTCAGGCTATAAATGGTGGTAGTATCCATTCAAGAGATCATACAGATCATCCATGGAGGAACATGTCAGTAGTGGATCATTTAATGAGGCAACATCCCCCATCATTCAGTGGATCATCTGACCTGGTGCTAGAAGATGAGTGGATTAAATAACTAGAAAATATTTTTGGTGTCATGTGTTATTTCGAACATCAAAAGTTTAGTTATGATGTTTATCGTTTTTAAGTTGAATCTGATCAGTGGTGGTCTATGGTGAAAAATATTAGGGATAGTGAGGAGATTGATTCTATAGATTGGGATGAATTAAAAGGAATGTTTCTTGAGAAATATATTCCTAAGGTGGTTTTTCTTAGAATGGAAAAACAATTCCTATAATTGAGTATAGAGGATGACCAGTGGCTTATTATACAGCCAAATTCACTCGACTGGAAAGGTATTCTCAAAATTTCATATGATATGTTACGAGTAAAATAAACCATTTTTACTCAGAATTACAACCAATGTATCGAAGGGATTTAGCTTCTTGTGAGATCAAAAGTTATAAAAAACTTGTTCGTTGTGTGGAGAAGGTGGAAATGTAGTTTTTTGATGATGTAGTGTTCTTTGAAAAACAAAAGAATAAGAGGTCAAGGTGGCATGAGAAAGGGAAGATCTCTTCAAAGAAGTCTGATGGTAAGAATATCAAGTTTGCAGTTTTTTAAAATTGTGTTAAAAAGCATGCTGAGGAATATCTTTTGAAATATGTTAAGTGCTACTTCTGTGGTAAAATGGGACATAAGGCACGTAATTGCACTGATAAAGATCAAGGTATTGGGAAGAAAAAAATCTGATTTACAGTCAGTAAAATGATTTTTGTGCAATGAAATGGGTCATTATAGAAATGTGTGTCCAACAAAAAACACAAATAAGGGAAATCATCCAGACTACAATACAAAAGGAGTGGTGAAATCATTTACAACTACTTCAACAGTGGTTGGGACATCAAATGAAGGTGTATCATGTACACTATTTGTTTGTTCAGATTATTCCAATGTGTTTATTGATTCAGGGTCAACACACAAATTCATTTCTGAGAAGTTTTCTATTAAATTGGGAATTACATATTATGATATGAATATTGAACTTACAGTAAAAACACTTGGAGGAAATATTTAGACAAAAATAATATATAACAACATTCTTGTCCTTCTGTGCAGAAAGAATCTAACGGAAAACCTTATTGTGTTTCCTCTAGTAGAGTTTAATGTTATTTTGGGCATGGATTGGTTTATATTTATCATGCTTAGATTGAATTTAGATCTAAAGAAGTATATTTTTAGAATTATTTTCAGTTGGTATAAAATAATTGACCCTTGCTTTTGGAAACATATCTGGAAGCTGAAAAACATGTAAAATATGGAAATGAATGTTACCTTGCACATATTGTTGAAAAATAAGGAACTGTTCAGATTAATGTTGTACCAGTGGTAAATGAGTACCTTGATGTTTTTACTGATGAGTTTCCTAGTATTATACTTGACTGGGAAGTTGAATTTATTGTTTAATTTGTTCATGATGCTAAACTAATTTCAAAACCCCCTTATCGAATGACTCAAATTGATATTTTAGAGTTAAAAAAGCAATTGCATGAGTTTTTAGATAAATTTTTCATTCGACCTAGAACATCACCATGGGGCGATCCTATATTTTTTGTAAAAAATAAAGATGGTTCAATGAGATTTTTAATTGATTATAGAGAATATAATTACATAACTGTTAAGAACAAGCATCATTTGCCTCATATGAATCATTTGTTTGATCAGCTCTAGGGAGCTCAGTATTTTTCGAATATTGTCTTGAGGTCGGGGTACCATCAGTTGAATGTAAATGAAGTATACATTCTGATGACTGCATTTCATACTAGATATGGCCATTATGAATTTTTAGTTATGCCTTTTTTTTAACCAATGCACCTGCTATATTCATGGATCTTATGAATAGAATTTTCCATGAGTTCGTGGATAAGTTTGTGGTTGTGTTCATTGATGATATTTTGGATTATTCCAAATGTAAATATGAACATTAAATTAATTTAAGTGTTGTCTTTAAAACAATAAAAAACAGTATGGGAAATTCATCATGTGTGATTTTTCATTACAACAAATTTCTTTCCTTTGTCACATTGTTTTAAAAAATGGCTTAACTGTTGATCATGGTAAAACAAAAGTTGTTTAATAATGTCAAAGACCCACAAATAAAACTGATATTCGTAGTTTTCTTATTTTTTAGGTTAATACATAATGTTTGTTGAAAATCGTTCATGGTTATCTAGTCCAATGACTAAGTTAACTCAAAAAGGTTTTAAGATCATTTGGACAAAATAATGTGATGATTTTTTTCAAGAATTGGAAAAACGATTGGTTAATGATCTAGTTTTGGAACATCCTTATTGAAACAGTGAGTTTGTTATTTACAGTGATTCTTCATTTAATGGATTGGATGTGTCCTTATGCAGAATGATCAGATAATTGCTTATTCTTAACTTCAGTTGATACCACATGAGTTAAATTACCCAACACATGATTTGAAATAGCTTCTATAGTTTTTTATTTAAAAATTTGGAGGAATAATTGGTAATAGGTAAATTGTGAAATATATACAAATCAAAAATGTTTAAAGTATATATTTACTCAAAAGTAATTGAACATGAGACAGAGTAGATTGCTGGAATTAATCAAGGATTATGATTTCACGATCCATTACCATCTGGGAAACAAAAATAAATTGGCTGATTCATTGAGTAAAAAATTAATTCTTCATTAACTATGTTATGTTTGTAATAAGATCTTTTGGTTTTTATTTGATAATTATTGGAATAGAAGTTGTTTGTGTAGAAAATTTGTCTATTTTGTATCAGGTGTCAGTGATATCATCTCCATCAGACAGAATTAAGCAAGCACAAAAGGAAGACAGTGAGTTACATAAAAAGGTAGAGTTGTTTCAGAAGGGTATGTTTACAGAATTTAACATTCATAATGATTTTTTTTAGAGATTTGGAAGACATTATTTGTTCCTTGTGATTCATATTTGAAGAATGAGTTGTTCTGTGATGCTCATAGTTCCATGTTTTTAGTTCATCCTGTCCATAAAAATATGTACAAAGAACATCAGGAGTATTACTGGTTGGATGTAACGAAATGAGATATTAATAATTTTACAGTGAAGTGTTTTACGTGTCATTAGGTTAATGTAGTGCATTAGTTACCGAAAGGGATGCTTCATCCATTACCGGTGCCAGACTGGAAATGGGAAAATATATCCATGGACTTCGTTGTGGGGTTACCAAATACATCTCGAGGTAATAATACAATCATGGTTATTATTGATCGATTGACTAAATCTTCTCATTTCCTTCCAATTCAATATACATTTTCACTAAATAAACATTCTCGGTTTTATGTTGAAGAGATAGTCAGGTTGCATGGACTTCCCCTCTCCATTGTATTTGATCGTGATCCCAGGTTTACTTATAACATTTGGAATGGCCTTTAGAAGTAGTTGGTTACTGAATTAAATTTTAGTACAACTTTTTAGCCTTAATCAGATGGTAATTCAGAATTAACATTTCATACATTAGAGGATATGCTACATGCTTGCTTGATAGATTATCAGGGATGTTGGGACCAACATCTTTCTTTGGTTGAATTTTCATATAATAAAAGTTTTCATTCCAGTATACAAATGGATCCATTTGAGGAATTATATGGAATGAATTGTCGAACTCAAGTTTTTTGGGATGAAGTAGGTGAAAGAAATCTAATTGGACCATAATTTGTAGAAGAGATGGTTGAGAATATTCAGTTGATTTAGAACCACATGATAATATCTCAGAGAAAACAGAAAAGTTAAGCAAATAACCAGAAGAAGGATCCTTTTTTTGAGGTAGGTTATCACATCTTTCTCAATGTTTCTCCATGTACAAGTGTGATGTGTTTTGGTAAGAAGGGAATGTTGATTTTGAGGTTCATTGGACCATTTTAAACCTGAGAAAAAGATGGATCAGTTGCATACAATCTGGATTTACCTCCATGTTTATCCTAGGTACACAATGTTTTTCTTGTTTGATGTGGAGAAAGTATATTCCAGATCCATCTCATGTTTTGAGCCCAGAGGTAGTTCAATTGGAAGAGAATCTCAATTATGAGGAACAACCAGTCCGGATTCTTGACCGAAGAGAGAAAGTGTTGAGGAATAAGGTCATTCTCCAGGTAATGGTTTTGTGGAAAAATAATATGGTTAAAGAGGCAATGTGGGAATCAGAAAATGCAATGAGGGATAAATAATCCCACTTATTTGATAAGTAAAATTGTGAGGACGCTATTTCCAAATGGGGGGAAGGATGTAATATCCCAGGTAAATAAATAATAAACAAAATTTCATATTTTTTAATATTTTTGAATTAAATATTAATTTTACTTTAAAGTGGTTTCTATGGTCAATATCATACCCAATATGCCGCAACGGGTTTCTTTGAAAACATACTTTGCACACTAATAATATAATAATATTATTTTAAATGGTAGTTCACTCCTCCCCGTTGTATTGGTGGGAATGAACAAAACTAACTACAATATTATTATACATGTTTGTTAAATGTATTTAAATTTATCCATTAAATGTTAGAGGCTTAAAATAAAAATGAATCTAATTTTACGCATAATATACATTAAAATGCCAATTTACTGTCTTTTAATGGCGAACCATATTTAAATAATTTTTTGGTAATTTTATATGTTATATTTGACCAAATAAAATCTTTCTATAGAATGGGGACATCAAAATTTACTTTGTGTAATTTTTTGGAATTTATCCGATAAAGTTCATTTTTTCAATGAATAGTGAAACATCTTGTATTTTTATTCAAAATTGTGTTTTAATCTAATTTATTTATATAGTTAGATTTTATTTGTATTATGTTTTAATGTTTTATTAGAATATATTTTAACCATTTAATCCAATTTTGGTTATTGGAATTAATTTCACATCGAAATTGAACATAAACAAGTGTAAATCTTTTGATAGTTATTGCTTTTTAAAAACACGCTATTTGTTTTAAAAACGGGAATTGATTTTAAATTAATTAATTGCACTTTTATTTTTTTATTTTATAAAAATATAAATCATTTTTTAATTCCGAAAATCAAATATAGCTTAGGATGAATATTTTTTTTTCTGAAAAATTTCAATTTTTGATGAATACTAAAACCACTTAGTAGTAGTTGAAAAACTGACTTTTTCATTTAAATTAAATTTTACAATTTCTATTAATTTAATTTAAAAATAACTACATAAATGGTTTTTATTAGTAAGTAAAATGTGGTTAAATGAGATGAAAATAATTATTGGTTAATAGTAACTTTTGACTTTTATTTACCGCGGTTAAAGGAAAATTGGGTAATTCAAGGTAACATGAATATTATAATAATTAATAATTACTATAACACTTGTCCAAAACTTATTGGTTCAGTAATTTACGAACATTTTCATCATTGAGTCAATTTTGGGACCCCATTGAGCCACTTGGGAGTGACAACGACACTTTAGATTAATTAACTTAATGTAAAGGAAAATATGACAAAACATTTATATTATAGTAAATTAATTTTTAAAAGGGGACATAAAAATTATCTTTTAGACTACAAATATTCATTGGAATTCTAAAATTATTTCCTACATCATGGTTTTTTTTGATAATTTTTATACTGCGAATAAATTAAATTATTTATGACACAATAATGATGCAGTGTTTACCTCATTAATAAATGATTTAAATAAATAAGCTTATAAATATTAAAAAAATATCCAAAACCTATTCATTTCAAATTTGATAATTTTATTTCCATCTTCAGTGATCTTCTCTTCTACTCTATTTATTTTTGTTCTTTGGAAACCTAATATAAGTTTATACTAAAATAATATTTTCCCACTTTCTTAAAGATCCCCTCCTCCAACTTATAAAAATCCCTCACTTCTATCCATTTTCTCACACCTCTCTACTCTTTTGCCTCATCCATACTCTAACAAATTAAGCTCCCTACATCACTATTCTCCTCCTAGAAGCCTTATGTTATTCAGAAGGCACTTCATGATGTCCTTTTGGTTCAAACTATATGAAGTTACCAAAATTAAAGGTAAAAGTTTATCTTAACTTCTTTTCTTTTATTTTACATCTCCTACCCATAAACTCTATTTATTAATTTATTTTATAACAAAAACTGTATCCTCAATATACTATGATGTTTTTATGAGAATTATTCGAACTACACTCACACACAAATCCATATAATGGGTGAAGAACATAATGTTTATGTGGATGGAAAACTAACACCTCAAGAAATGATGATTGTTCGATTATATCCTACCACCTATCATAGTGTCCATTAAGATGAAACTATATTTATATATGATATATATTATGTTTATGTTTTCTTTATGATTCTGTATTCTTCTTTTATAGAATACCTTTATGGTTTCCAATATGGATAAAGGAGATAATTTTATTTCAGAAAGTGCGGACTACCGCCCCTCAAAGTGATATGAAACATTAATACCATATGTGGGATGTATAAATGATGGATTTAATTATATTATATATTATATTATATTGGAATTATAATATACCTATGTATCATTAGGTTTTAATTCCAATAAAATAAGAAATAAAAATGAAAGTAGTGTTCATGCGTACGTACGACTTACCGTCTCTATGAACTGTGCATTTCATTTCTTACCTCCAAATGATATGTACTATTATAAATATATTAATATATATACTGGATATATATGATATAAATGGTATATATGAGATCTAAATAATTTATGTTAGTCTAGATATAATGAGCTATTGACCACATGGAAATCATGTAAATATAATTTGTTTATTTATTAATCAATACCAAATATCGAAAAAATGAACGTTATTAACTTAAATGATTATATAATGTTTATTGCATGGTAAAAAATGTTATTAAATCAATAATAAAGTTGAAAAAGGTTCTTATTCATGTATAAATTAACTTTAGTTTATTATTCAGATATTAACGAATGGTCAAGTCCAGTCGGACACAGGGTAAGGGACTTCGTCTCAATATCCTTTCATAGAGGCATATTTTGTTTTAATACATGAATTTTTTATACACAGTATAAAAACTGTTGAATTTTCAGAGGGAATATTTTTCTATGAATCATTTTAATGAGCAAAAAAAGTAACATCTCTTTTAACGTAAGCGGTGTGAATTTCCTATCCTCCACCACGAGTATTATTTTTTCTTTGGATTCCTTAACAAACTGTAATGTTTTTAAAAGGGAAAAAAATAAATACCCTATACTAGTTTTACATATTTTGGTATTGAAAATAATTTTTAGAATGGATTTATTATTTCAATATCTTGAAATGTTATATTTATATTACAATGTGTGAATGTTATCTTTCCTGTATAATTATGTCATGTGTTATGATTATGTTATGGTTCAGGGGCATTGTTTAAATATACGGGTGGTTCCATGATAAACCTAGGGCAGGTGAGCCCATTATAGCTCTCCAATACATTGGGTAACATAATGTAGGATAATGTGTATGTTTCTCCTAAGAGATTTAGGGAATATACTGTGATGGGTATTCCAATGTAACTCCCTATGTTGCTGTGATAGCTACAGTGTAAGTATGTTAAGGATGCCACAAGTTACCGTTATGATTTATGATTTCTATGTGTTATTCATAAATCTGATGATTTCCTGAGGTAATTAAGTGATTTCATATTTTTTATGTATTCAGGATGAAATGTTTCCTTCGTTGTTTTATAACCCTTTCTGATCTTTTTATGCTCATCCCTTGTGTTGAAATTTTTTCACATGACTTACAGATGAATAGGGTCAATGATGGGATCAAGGAAAAGTCATGATGTCCAAAACATGGAACTAGGCATGAATATTATTTTTCAAGAGTTTTTTTTGAAAAAATGGAAACTGGGTAGAAATGTATATTTTTTAATCTTTTTAGATGTAATAGTTATGTCCTAATCTTCTAAAACTCTAAACTTGAAAATATCCTCAATGTGAATTATTCTTTTAATTCAAATATATGTAATGTTTAAGGCCATGTCCATATAGTTAGTGTCAGTGGTCTGTTTAGAAAACATTTGCAGTTGGGGTATTGTTAAGTTAATATCCATAATGTAATTTATGTTAATAATGAAATCCTATAGCATTTAAATATTACCATGTCACTTCACTGAAGATATTTCTTTGTTTAGAATGGTTTTCTAAAGAGGAAATGGGGAAGCTACGAGGGGAAAACATCAGGAGGAAGACAACCTTGCAAATCCGCAATCCGAGAAGGTCGGAATTGAAAATTAACAGTTTGTTACTGTGATGGAAAAGTTGACTAAGGCTATAAATGATAGTGGTTTCCATGCACGAGATCATCCAGATCAACCACAGAGGAACATGTCAGTGGTGGAGCATTTCATGAGGGAACATCCCCCATCATTTAGAGGTTCATCTGACTCAGTGCTAGCAGAATGGTGGATTAATGAACTAGAAAATATTTTTCATGTCATGTGTTGTTCAGAACATCAAAAGGATAGCCACGATGTTTACCAATTTGAAGTTGAAGCTGATCAGTGGTGGATGATGGTGAAAAATATCAGGGACAGTGAAGAGATTGACGCTCTCGATTTGGACGAATTCCATGGTATGTTTCTTGAGAAATATTTTCCTATTGTGGTTCCTCTTATAATGAAAAAACAATTCCTGGAATTGAGGTAGGAGGATGATTTAGTGGCTTCTTATGTAGAAAAATTCACTCGAATGGAAAGGTATGCTCCAAATTTTATATGATATCTTATTAGTAAAATCAACTATTTTTTACTCATGATTAAATCCAAAGTATCTAAGGGATTTAGTTTCTCGTGAGTTCAAAAGTTATGAAAAACTTGCTCATTTTGCAGAGAAGGTGGAAATGGAGTTTTTTTGATGATTTGGTGTTCTTTAAAAAACAACATAATAACAGGACGAGGTGGCAGGCGAAAGGGAAGAACTCATCAAAAAATTCTAATGGTAAGAAACATAAGTTTATTATTTTTGAAAATTGTGGTAAAAATAATGCTAAGGAATGTCTTTTGAATTCTAGTAAGTGCTACCGATGTGGTAAAATGGGACATAAATACGGTAATTTCACTGAAAAAGGTCAAGGAAATGGTAAGACAAAATTTGATATACAGTTAGTAAAATGTTTTAAGAGCAATGAAATTGGTCATTATGAAAATGAGGGTCCAACAACGAACTCAACTTAGGGGATGCAACCAGATTTCATGCAGAAAGGGGTGGTGAAATCCATTGAAACTATTTCAGCATATGTTGCTATATCAAATGAAGTTGTATCAGGCACTCTATTTTATTGTTGAGATTATGCGAATGTGTTGTTTGATTCAGGGTTGACATAGTCTTTGATTTATGAGAAGTTTTCTATAAAATTGGGAATTCCATCTCAGGATATGAATACAGAATTTATGGTAAAAACACCAAGAGGAAACGTTGAGACAAATAGAATACATAAGATCCTTCATGTCCTTGTGTGTGGAAAACATCTACCTGCAAACCTTATTGTTTTTCTTCTAGTAGAGTTTGATGTTATTTTAGGTTTGGAATGGAATTCTGTTTATCATGCTAAGATTGAATTCAGTGCAAAAGATGTTTCTTTTGAGAATGATTTTTTTTATACATGAATGACCCTTGGTTTTGATAACATTTCAGGATGCTGAAAAACTAGTAAAATATTGAAATGAATGTTACCATTCACATATTGTTGAAAACAAAGGAACTTTTTATAATAATGATGTGTCTGTGGTCTATGAGTACCTTGATGTTTTTTTTAATTTTTTTCCTGGTATTATACTTGACCGGGATGTTGAATTTAATGTTGAATTAGTTCTTGATTCTAAGAATATTTCTAAAACCCCTAATTGAATTTTTGAAACTGAACATTTATAGATAAAGAATCAATTGTAGGAGTTATTAGATAAAGGTTTCATTCAACCCATCACATCACCATGGGGTGATCCTATATTGTATTTTAAAAAGAAAGATTGTTCAATGAGACTTCTCAATGATTATAGAGCATTGAATAACACCACTGTTAAGAATAAGTATCCATTGCCTCATATCGATGATTTTTTTGATCAGCTCTAGGGATCTCAGTATTTTTCGAAGATTGACTTGAGGTCAAAGTACCATCAGTTGAAAATAAAGGAATACGACATTCTGAAGACCACATTTTGAACTAGAAATTACCATTATGAATTTGTAGTTATGACTTTTGGTTTAACCCATGCACCTTCGTTATTCGTGGATCTTATGAATAGAATTTTCTGTGAGTTCTTGGATATGTTTTTGGTTGTGTTCATTGATGATAATTTGGTTTATTAAAAATGTAATGAGGAATATGAAATTTATTTAAGGGTTTTCAGGCAAACCATAAAATAAATGTAGATGTATGGGAAATTCAGAAAGTGTGAGTTTTGGTTAGAAAAATTTCTTTCCATGGTCACATTGTTTCAAAAAATGGCTTAACGGTTGATCCTGCTAAAACAAATGTTTTTGAAGAATGGACATGACCCAAAAATATGACAAATATTCCTAGTTTTCTGGGTTTGGATGGTTATTACAGGAGGTTTGGTAAATCTTACTAATGGTTATCTAGTCCAATGACTATGTTAACTCGAAAAGTTGTTAAGTTCATTTGGACAAAAAAAATCTGATGATTGTTTCTACAACTGAAACGAAGATTGTTGAATGCTCCAGTTTTGGCACTGCCTTCCAGAAATGGTGAGTTTGTTATTTAGAGTGATGCTTCATTGATAGGACATGGATTTTTCCTTATGCAGAATGATCATATAATTTCTTATGATTCACATCAGTTGAACCCACATGAGTTAAATTACCCTACACATGATTTGAAATTATCTACTACTATTTTTTTATTTAAAAATTTCGAGGAATCATTCTTATGGTGTAAGATGTGAAATATATATTGATAATAAAAGTTCATAGTATATATTTACTAAAAAATAATTGAACATGAGACAGTGGAGATGGCTGGAATTAATCATGGATTGTGATTTCACAGTCCATTACCATCTGGAAAAAGCAAATGATGTGGTAGATTCTTTTAGTTGAAAAAATAATGCTTCATTAACCATGATACATTTGGAACAATATCATTTGGTTTTGAATTTGATAAACTATGGAAATAAGTTGTTGGTGCTGAAAATTCTTCTGTTTTGTATCATGTGTCAGTGACATCATCTCTATCAGACAGAATTACGCAAGCACAGAAGGAAGACAGTGAGTTACAGAAAAAGGTAGAGTTGGTTTATAAGGTATTATTTCCTGAATTTAACATTGATAATGATTGTCTTTTGAGATTTTGAAATAGATTATGTGTTCCTTGTGATTCACAGTTGAAGAATGAGTTGTTATTAGAAGCTCATAGGTCCCTGTTTTCAGTTCATTCTAGCAGTACTAAGATGTACAGAGATCATTGGGAGTATTAACGGTGGGATGGAATGAAAAGATATATTGCTGAGTTTGTTGTGACGTGTTTGACATGTTAGTAGGTTAATGTAGAGCAGAAGTTACCCAAATGGATGCTTCGACCTTTACCGGTTCTAGAGCGGAAATGGGAAAATAAATCCATGGACTTCGTTGTGGGATTACCAATGACATCTCATGGTAATAATTCAATCTGGGTTATTATTGATCGAGTGACTAAATTTGCTCATTTACTTCCTATTTGAGATACGTTGTCTCTAGATCAACTTTCTCGGTTGTATGTTATAGAGATAGTTAGGTTGCATAGAGTTCTTATATCCATTGTATCTGATCGTGTTCTCAGTTTTACTTATAACGTTTGGAAAGGCCTTCAAACGTCATTTTGTACTGAATTAAATTTTTGTACAGCTTTTCGGGCTCAATCAGATGGCCAATCAGAATGAACAATTAAAAATTGGAGAATATGATACGTGGTTGCACGATGTATTATCAGGGAAGTTGGGACCAATATATTTCATTGGTTGAATTTTCGTATAAGAACGGTTTTCATTCTAGTATATATATGGCTCTGTTTGGGGAATTATTTGGAACGAATTTTCGAACTCCCGCTTTTTGGGATGAAGTATGTGATATAAATCTGATGGGACCAGAATTGGTAGAAGAGATGGAAGAGAATGTTTAGTTGATTTAGAAGAATGTGAGAACAGCTCTGAGTAATCAGAAAAGTAATGCAGATAACTGGAGGAAGGATCATTCATTTGAGGTAGGTGATCATGTCTTTCTCAAAGTTTCTTCATCGAAAAGTGTGATGCGTTTTGGTAAGAAGGGAATGTTGAGTCTGAGGTTTCATTAGACCCTATAAAATCCAAATGAAAGTTGGATTAGTTGCGTACATTGTGGATTTACCTCCAATTTTATCCCAGGTACACAATGTTTTTCATGTTTTGATGTTGACAATGTATATGCCAGATCCATCTCATGTTTGAGCCCAGAGGTAGTTCAGTTGGAAGAGAATCTCTCTTATGAGGAACAACCAGTACAGATTCTTGACCGAAGAGATTAAGTGTTGCAGAATAAGGTAATTCACTAGGTAATGGTTCTGTGTAAAAACCATATGGTTGAAGAGGCATTGTGGGGATCTGAAAATGATATGAGAGATAAATACTCCCACTTATTTTTATAAGTAAAATTGCGAGGATGCAATTACCAAAGGGGGGGGAAGGAAGTAACATCCTAGGTAAATAAAGAATAAAACAAATTTTACATTTATTAATATTTTGGAATTAAATATAAATTTTTCATTAGAGGGGTTTCTATGTTCAATAGGGTACCCGATATGCAACAACGAGTTTCTTTGAAATCTTACGATGCACACTATTAATAATATATTATTATTTTAAATGGTAGTTAACTATTAGATATTGTATTGGAGGGAATGAAAAAAACAAACTAAAATAATATTATACTTGTTTGTTAAATGTATTTACATTTATTCAATAAATGGTAGAATCTTAAAATATGAATGAATGAAATTTTATGCATAATTTACATTAAAAGGTCGAATTACCGCCTTTTAATAGAAAACCCAAATTAAATATAGTTTTGGTAATTTTTGTATGTTCTATTTGACCAAATAACATCCTTATTTATTATAGGGACATCAAAATTTACATTATGTAATTTTTTTGGAATTTTTCCGATAAAGGACATTTTTTAATGAATAATGAAAAATATTGTTATTTAATTCAAAACTACATTTTAATAAAATCTATTTATATGGTTAGATTATATTTTTAATTGTTTTTAAAGTTTTCTTAAATAAATTTTTACCCTTTAATCCAATATTGGTCATTGTATTTAATTTCACTTTGAAATTGGATATAAACAAGTGTCAATCCTTTCATAGTTATTTTTTCATAAAAACACGCTATTTGTTTTAACAATGGGAATTAATATAAATTAATTAATGCCACAATTAATTTTTGAATTTGGAAAAATATATATCATTTTTGAATTCATAATTTTAATAATATCTTAGGATAATGTTTTGGTATATTTCTAAAAAACGTCAATTTTTTATGAATAGTGACACCACATTATAGTAGTTAAAAAAACCGACCTTTTCATTTAAATGAAATTTTACCACATATAATAATTTAACTTTGAAAATACAAAAAACATTGTTTTTATTAGTCTGTACAATGTGGTTAAATAATATGAAAATAATTTTTGGTAAATAGTAACTTTTGACTTTTATATACTGCAGTTATAGGTAAATAGGGTAATTCAAGGTAACAAATAATATTATAATAAATGATAATTACCTTAACAATTGTTAAAACCATATTGGTTGACTCCTTTATGACCATTTTCATCTTTGGGTCGATTTTGGGACCCCATTGAACCACTTGGGAGTGATAATGACAATTTAGATTAATTAACTTAATGTAAAGACAACAATAACAAAAACAAATATCTTTTAATAAATAAATTTTTACAAAGAGTTATATAATTTATCCTTTTGAATATAAATATTAATTTTAAATCTAAAAATATATCCTACATCATTGTATTTTCTTATAATTTTTATACATCGAATAAATTAAATTATTCAAGACACAATAATGGTGCAGTGTTTACCTCATTAATAAAAGATTTAAATAAATAAGATTATAAATATTAAGACAATATCCAAAACCTATTCAATTCTTATTGGTTGATTTTATTTTGACCATGATTCATCTTATCTTCATCTTTAAAGAATTTTGGGCCATCTAAAACATAATATATGTTTATAATAATGTAATATTTTCACACTTTCTTAAAGATCCCCACCTCCCCTTTATAAAAAGCCCTCACTTTTAACCAATTACTCAAACCTCTAAAGACTTTTGGCTCGTCTAACCTCTGACCAATTAAGTTATCTACATCCCTCTACTCTTCTGAGAAGCCTTGCCTTAGGCATAAGGCACTTCAAGAAGACCTTTTGGTTCAAACCAAAGGACGTTACCCAAAATAAATGTAGCAGTCTCACATAACATCTTTTCTTTTATATTACTTATCCAACCCCTAAAATATTTTTATACCATTATTTTATAACAACAACAGTATAGTCAATATTCTATGATGTTTTTATGAGAATTATTCAAAATACACTCACACACTCTTCTATCTAATAGGTGAAGAACATACTATTTCTATGGATGGAAAACTAACGCCTCACGAAATGATGATTGTTCGATTTTCACTTACTGACCATCATGGTGGCCATTAAGATGAAACATTATTAATATATGATATATATTATTTTTATTTTTTCTTTATGCTTATTTATTTTTCATTTATATCATACCTTTATGGTTTTCATTATGGATAAACATGATAATTTCAATTGAGAAAGTGCGGACTACTGCCCCTTGAAAGTGACATGACTCGTTAATTCCATATGTGGGACGTATAAAGGATGGAGTTAATGATATTATATATGATATTATACTGGAATTATAATATACCTATGTATCATTATGTTTTAATTCCATTAAAATAAGAAATAGAAATGAAAGTGGCGTTCATGCGCATGTACGGCTTACTATCTCAATGAATGGTGAATTTTATTTCTTACCTCCAAATGATATGTACTATTATAAATATATATATATTCTAGACATATCTGATATATATGATATCTAAATAATTAATTTCATTTTGGATATAATGAACTATTTACCACATGGACAACCTGTAAATATAAGGTGTTCATTTTTGACTCAAGTACCAAATATCGGAAAAATGAATGTTATTAACATATATGATTACATAATTTTTTTTACATGGTAATAAGTGATATTAAAGTCATAATAAACATGAAAATGGTTCATAAGAATGTACAAATTAACATTAGTTTATTATTCAGGAAATTAAAGTACGACCGAGTCAAGGCGGACACAAGGTAAGTGACTTCACCTTAATCTCCATTCATTGAAGAATATTTTGTTTTAATACAAGACATCTTTTATACGCTGTATAAACACCCTTGAATTTTCAAAGGGAGACTTTTTCTACAAATCATTTTACTAAATGACAAAAAGGAATGTTTCTTTTAACGTAAGTGGTGACAATTACCTTTCCACCACCGCAAGTATTATTTTTAATTTGGCTTCCTTAAAAATATATAATGTTTTTAAAAAGAAAAAAAATAAATACCATATAATATTTTTACATATTTTGGTACTTAAAATGATTTTGAGAATTGATTTATTATTTCAATATCTTTAAATGATATATTGTTATTATAATATGATAATGTTTTCATTTGTTTATAATTATGTTATGTTTTATGATTATGTTATGGTTCTTGGGCATTGTTTACGTATACGGGTGGTTCCATGATAAACCTAATGCGGGTGAGCCTGAGATAGATCTCCAACGTATTGGGTAACATGACAGAGGTAAACGTGAATGTTTCTCCTAAGAGATTTTGGTAATTTTCTGTGACGGGTATTCCAATGTAACACCATATGTAGCTGTGATATTGAAAATGTAAGTATGTAATGGATGACCTAAGATACCTTTATGATTTATGATTTCTATGTATAATTTTTGGCGCTAAAATATTTTATGAAAATAGAGAAGAAAAAGAGGCCCCATGCCATGCCCTGCAAAGCCAGGACACGGAGCCCCCCCAAAAAACGTGGCCGTCGTGAAGCACCAGAGGCAGGATGCCCCGCGAACACCCCTAACGTTAGCGATCCCGCCTTAAATCAAAAGAGGCAGTACCTTTCCGTGAACACCTTTTAAGATCGCCAACCCGCCGCGAAGAAAAGAAGGATGTATCTCTCTGCAAAATTGGTTGACGTTCGCGACCCACCGTGAAGCAACCAAATCCCCCATCACGCCGCATGAGTTCTAATTCGTGGCACCTCTAGCCTATAAATACCAAGCTCCCCCTATGCCCCAGACGACGGAAAATGAGACCGTTCGGTTTTTCAGCTCCCAAATCGCGAATCACTCTTTGTTCTGTGAATCATGAGCTCGGTGAGGTATTTTTGCTTCGCAAGAGGCCTTCAACTTGTCTCTTTTTGATCCCCTCTTTTGAGAGGGATGCCTTTCGCCAAGCCTAAGGGAATTCGCGAAGGAAGGGGATCCCTAAGGGGGGTAGGTAGTTGCGGAGAATTTATGATTCGCGAAACACCCATCCTGTACATGTGATCCCCATGCCAATGTAGAGTCACTGTACATTGCGAAGCACAGTGCTTCATGACACTTAGCATCATGAGGAAACTTTGATCTGCGAGGCAGTGCTCTGCAAACACCCTTCCACTTTGCGAAGCACCTCCCATTCACACCTCCTCTCCATGCTAAGGCTAAGGAACCCCACTTCGTGAGGAACAACCCTTATCATGTTCCCTCATATATGCAGAGCAACTAAGTCCTACAAGGTTCATGCCTGTGGACCCCTCTGCTTGGAAATTTAATCTCACGTCTGACCCTCTAGGTTTGTACGATGTGATTTCAATGTCCCATGGACAATACCTCCCATGGAGTTGCTTTTCCTAATACTTCCTCGCATATGCACGCTAATAGATATTGCTTCATCCTATAGCCACGCGAACATGGACCACTCGATGGTTCGCTCTATGAACCCCCTTCTATACGGCATTTCCAATACCTTCCCTCCCACAAGAAGCAGATGGTACTAGTCATGTCAGTCCTAGGGGTGCAGAGAAAACCCACCTCGTCTGACCTGCAGGACGTTAAAATTCAAAGCACCCTCATCCTCAACACATGACATTAAATTGTGACATTGCCACGTGACTCTCACGTGGGGTCCTCCCAACTTGGACATTCTCCATGCCCCATGGCCTCCACAGGGGATGATATCCTCTTTCTAGGAGTGATATTTTTCCATGGGGGAAAGGCCGTTATCTTGGTGTATGTCCCTAGTGTTTATTGCAGGATGTAGCACCCATGAACCTTCGTACTTCCCATATCCCTCTGTGCTTTGTCGCTCTTGGGCCTCTATCCTGGAGTTAGTCCCAGCATTATGGGTCGCCTAACGCCTAATCCACTCTTCGCTTCCCACGGACGCACCCTCCATGACGTGAACTTATGGTCCCTGCAACCACTTGTTTCTCACACTGATCATGACTCTCGTGGGCATAGAGTGAGCACTGACCATGACACACCTTGGGTCGTCTCAGAGTGTAAGCCCCAAACTCCCCCGTCCCGCATGACATTAAACTGCATCCCATACCACAAGAAGTTAATCTGTACACCTTTTTATCTATGTGGACTTTGATCCATGCCAAGACATGGTACATAGTAAGCCCCCCGGAGGTTCAATCCCATCACCTGATCATTTCATCACGTCAGGTTCTACCATCATTCTGCATGATGTTAAACTGTATTCCAGTCCAGCGGTAAGCCGTTGTGACCATCCTGAACTACGTGGACTTTGATCATTGTCATGGCATGGTATGTAGGAAACCTTCCAGAGGTTCAAGCCCACCATCCACCTAGACCAAGGTCCATATTCACGCTGGTCCTCTAACACAAACCATTCTGAACTATGTGGACTCAGATCAATGTCATGGAATGGTACGTAAGAAGCCTTCCTAATGTTAAAGCCCACCATCCACCTAGACCATGGTCCTTATTCACATTGGTTCTCCAACATTCCCTCATCCTGCATGACATTTAACTACATCCTAATCCAGCGGTATGTCGTTGTGACCCTTACATCCAGTTTTTCCAACACCCATTCATTTCAGTTCAACAACCCCTTTTCAACCCGAACTATGTGGACATTGATCCATTTTATTGCACGGTATGTAGGAAACCTCACGAGGTTCTTGCCCAACACCCATTGGACCATGGTCCTTCTTCACATCTGTTCATCGGCATCCAACCCGAACTACGTGGATTTTGATCCATGCCAAGGCATGGTATGTAGGAAGCCTCATGAGGTTCAAGCCCACCACCTGGTCATTCCGACCTCATTCACGTCGGTTTACCCACCACCTTGGGCAGCCTCGAGTTTAATCCCCCCCACATATCCATTCTGAACTATGTGTACTTTGATCAATGTCAGGGCATGGTACGTAGTATGCCATATGAGGTTCAAGACCACCAATTATTGGTCCCGACCGCCACTATGTCGGCATGCCAAGCCCTATTTGAACTACGTGGACTATGATCCATGTCATGGCATGGTATGTAGGAAGCCTACCTGTGGTTCAAACCTATCACCTGTTGGTCGTTACGAATCACTTCAGATTGGTTCAAACCCATCACCACTGTCACCTCCATGACAGTTCCATTTCATCTCCCCTCCACTCCGTGTAGCCTTCCATCACTCAGCCTAATTCTTATCCTTGATGACACATCCTGGTGAGATCATGCCACCCCATACCCCTCCATAGAATTCGAGAAGCTGCCCAACAGCTATCTCCAATATTGGTTTTCCCTCAATGAGGTTCCTCAATCTGATCCAGTACAGCTAGTGTTCTGATTAGCCCGATCCATCTCCATTGGACGTTAAACTTGCAGCATACCCTGTGTTAAACATGGGAAGCTAAGGAAAACCTCATATGCATGCCTATGGCATATGATTCCCTGCGCTCGATGTTGGATGCCTCGGGTCTTCTGCACAATTGATAATCCCTATAATAAGGGAAAAAAGATATACACACCAATTCACCATCATTCGGACAAGTTAATTATGACTCTACGTGACTACACCCCCATCTAAAGGTTACTGCCATGACTGGGCCCCTTGGAATGTCTTGACAGATGCAATGTAATTAACCGGCATCCATAGAAACATGGCACTAGGATGATTTAAAAAAATGTATTAAATCTATGAGGGAGTATTGGAATCGGTGACGAGTTACGAGGAGGAATCCATGGAAGGAAGAACCAACATACCATCATTCTGTATCGATCAAGGAGCAAACGTACCTGATCATGGAGCGAATGCCCCCGCCTTTGGAACGCGGGAATGTGGGGAAACAACAACACATCCTCCACAGAAGGATGCGCACACCCTGGTGAAACCGTTGGAAACAAAAATGGTGAAGCAGACGAGAAGTTCTTCTCCTCAATATGGAGATTAGTAGAGCTCAAGACATCAGTAGATTGATGTGTCACCAGATGCAGATATTCAGCACCGGGTCTCGCCAGGAAAATAGCAGGTCTGGCGTGAAAATCACCAGAAGTTGGGGCAGTAGAATGTGGGGCATTCCATTCTACAACATTGTCGGTGTGGATCTCTCTTACTAGCCACAAAAGTCAGAATGGTGATGGGGCACTGGTTGTCAATTTATTTTCCTCATAGTGCAGATGAGTTAATCTGCCTGCTTCACAGGAATCGGGTTGCTACTATAGGGACACGATCACCGCCCACCCGCCTACGCAGTGGCAGCCGCAACACCGTCATAGCCATTCCACGTGGCTCCACTACTGCCACAATGGGGTCTTCATCCACGAATGTGGGGTGCCCACATCCCATATCCCCATCGAAATTCATCCAACGAAGGGTGATTAAAGACCTCATACGCTGTTACGAGAAGGAGGGCATACTCCCAACTTGGGATATGGCCCGTCTGGACCAAGAGGTATCCAAGCCCCACCGTCAACACCGCCCTCTAGGGCCACGCAAGTAGCCCCTGCTGCCCACCCCAACATTCAATCGTTTCGGGAGCCTGTCCCCAGAACGCCATGATGACTCCCTGTATTACGCAGATGAGGTGGGTGATGTCCGGCTCAGCTCGGTCAGAGTCCCAATTCAAAGGCTCCAAGAAAGGGCCCCCACCCGTCTGTGTTAGTGCCACCATCTGGCCTTGGAAGATGAACAAGTAGGCTATGTTACTACACCACCCGCACCGGATCGCCTGACCTGACTCTAGCGTTGGGCAAGAGCGGAGTACGCCCACTAATGGGAATTAACCTCAAAAGCTATAGAGGCCCAAGCCACCGCTGACGCATATCATAAATTCCCTTCACACACTGAGAAGTGGCGCTCCTACACCCTACCAGGATCGAGGCCCCAACCGCCCCATGGGCATGCTAGGTTGACTCTCTGGGTCGCAAGAATGAGTGGTGATCGCAACAAACCAACCCGTGGTGATGTCACAACATACGAAGGTCCTCCCCATACCACTAAACCACAAAGCATGGGACTTCCCCTCTTCGAAGCTCATCATGGAGGATTTCCCCATGCTCCCTCCAATCCAATGAAGACCTACCCCACAGCAGTGACACTCGGCGCAAAAGCCTCTCCCGTGCCCAACACACTAGGTATGGAATTCCTCCTCCTACCCTCAACCGTCAATGTGAAGATATTGCCCATCTGGTCCCTCACCATCATGGGGATCCTCCCTATGCCCTTTCCATAGCTGGAGAAGGTCATCTTCACCCTGGAAACAAAAGGGGGGATGGTCATCCTCGTTCCACCGCCACCAAGCATGGAGGTCCTCCCCATGCTCCTACTGGTTCCAACTGAGGTTTCTACCTCTCTGGGGTTGAGCATGGATGTCCTCCCCATGTCCCATTAGACATTTGTCCTGGTGACCCTCACACCCTAGATGTCTCATGTGAATGTCCTCTCTGCCCTGGCACCTACGCGTCCACAAGACTACATGTCGGGAATCAGCCTTGTCCCAAGGAGCCATATAGGGACAGGAGGGCGGGTTATCACCACCACAAGGAGAATCATGGGAAGGCCAGAATGGAGATCTAATTGGCTATCTTCATGAATTATGAAGCAAAATGAGACTCAGAAGTGGAACCCTCCCCTATGTCCTATGTGTCAAGGACCGGGGGACGAACAGTGCTTATTAGCCTCGTTATTCCAGAATGTGAAGTCCACTGGATTCCCAAATCTCTTCATAGGTACATTTAGGATGAGGAAATTTTTGGAGTCCCACAGGTTCGGTAACACCCCAAGATTTTATGAGATATATTCATTTTAATTTCTTTCATATCTTCTATTGTATGCTACACCATGATTATCTTCCACTATATGCAACACTGTATTAGCTTGCATTATAAGTAATATTATTTTTGGATCGTGTTACACACAATATCATGTTCGTTTTATAGTATTTTTTCTATGAAAAATTTAGTATATATATATGTATATATATATTAAATGTATTAATGAAATATGGTTGGATTCAATTATATGAAACAACAAATGAGTCTTTCACTACACGCATCCTTGACATGGCTTGCATTACATGTAATCACGACCTTCCTCGATAGCGTGTGTTGTACGCAATACCAGGTTTCATTAAACAACGATATATTATTATAATATTAGTATGGACTAGTTGTTCTGAATAGTATTAACTACATTTTTAATCTAATAACATTATTATTCATCTTACATATTTTCTAGAAAATGTTATGAGAACAAAATAAGTTTTTCGTGTAAAATATGTATTTTCCAAAAAATGCATTTTTGCTGCCTTTTGATGGAACACCCATTTTAAATCTAGTTTTGGACATTTTTATAAGTTCAATTTGACAAAATAAAAATTTTCCTTGGAATAAAAATAAAAATATTTAATTTGGATAAATTTTTCATATTATTCAGATAACTTTAATATTTTAATAAATAGTAAAAACACGTTATATTTTAATTAAAAACAAATTTTTTCATCGCAATAATTTATATGGTTAGATTATATTTTAAATTGGTTTTAAAGTGTAATTAGAATATATTTTTACCATTTAATCCATTTTTGGTCATTGGAATTAATTTCACTTTGAAATTGGACATAAACAAGTGTCAATCTTTTCATACTTATTTTTTCTTAAAGACACGCTATTTGTTTTGATAACGGGAATTACATTTAAAATTAATTAATTCCACTTATATGTTTTTAATTTGGAAAAATAGAAATAATTTTTGTATTTGGAATATCAAAAATATATTAGTCTGAATTTTTGTTAGTTTTCTGAAAATCATCAATTTTTGATGAATATTGAAACCACTTAGTGGTAGTTAAAAAACTGACTCTTTCATATAAATGAAATTTTACCACTTCTGTAAATTTAATTTAAAAAAACCCGACATACATGGTCGTTATAAATAATTAAAATGTGGTTCAATAAGATGAAAATTATTTTTGGGAAATAATAACTTTTGACTTTTATTTACCGCGGTTAAAAGTAAATACGGTTATTCAAGGTAAAAGGAATATTCTAATAATTCAAAATTACCTTAACACTTGTCCAATCCTTTTTTGATGTGTCATTAACGAATATGGGAATCTTTGGGTCGATTTTGGGACCAAATTGAGCCACATGGAAGTGAAAATGACAATTTCGATTAATTAATTTAACGTGAAAAACAAATTGAAATTAACAAAAATATTTTAGTAATTAATATTTAATTGTTGTTATATAAGTATTATTTTAGACTAAAAATATTAGTTGGAATGATAAACCGATTTCATACATCATGGTATTTTTTTATAATTTTTAGACATGAAATAAGTAAAATTATTTGTGACACAATAATGATGTACTATTAACCTCATTAATAAATGATTTCAATAAATAAGATTATAATGATTAAATAATTATCCTAAACATGTCAAATTCTGATTGGATGATTTTATTTCGAATATGAGTCATCTTATCTTCGAACTTAATGTTTTTTGGACCATTAGAAATGGAATATCATTATATTATAAAATAATATTTTCACACTTTCCTAAAGAGACCCTCCCACCATATAAAAGGGGACCAATTCTAACCAATTACACACACCTCTCAATCCATTTGGCTCATCTAAAATCTTCCCAATTAAGCTCAATACATCCCTCTCCTAGTTCTATAAGCCTTACCTTAGGCAGAAGGCAGTTCAAGAAGTCCTTTGGTTCAAACTAAAGGGAGTTACCCAAATTAAAGGTAACGGTTTCTCAAAAATTGTTTTCTTTTATTTGACTTCTATAACCCCTAAACTCTTTATATTCCTTTATTTTGTAACAAAACCATTATCCTCAATTTCTTGGATGTTGTTATGATATGTATTTTAATTACACTTACACACACCTCTCTCTAATGGATGAAGAACATAATGTTTCTGTGGATGGCAAACTAACGCCTCACGAAATGACGATTGTTCAATTATCTCCTACCACCTCTCACGGTGGCCATTATGATGGAAATATATTTATATATGATATATATTTTTTTATGATTTCCTTATCCTCTTTACCTCCAAATTATATCATGCCATTATGGTTTCCATAGTGGGTAAATACGATAATCTCATTTGAGGAAGTGCGGACTTCCGCCCCCTTGATGTGATGCGACTCGTTATTGCCTTATGTGGGATGTATAAAGGATAGAGTTAATGATATTATATATGATAGAATACTGGAATTATAATATATCTATGTATCATTATGTTTTATTTCCATTAAAATATGACCTAGAAATGAAAGTAGCGTTCATGCGAACGTACAGCTTACCGTCTCCATGAATTGTGCATTTCATTTCTTACCTCTAAATGTTATGTAATATTATAAATACATGTATATTATGGATATATATTATATATATGATATATAAATCATGAATATAATTATGGAAATAATGGACTACTGACCGCATGAACAACATGTAACTATAAGAAGTCCATTTCTGACTCAAGTACTAGATATCGATGAAGCAGACGTTATTAACATAAATGATTACATAATTTTAATAACATGGTAATAAGTGATATAAATGGAATAATAAACTTGAAACAGTTTCTTAATAAAGTGTAAATTTACTTTATTTTATTATTTAGGAGATTAAATAACGATCGAGTTAAGTCGGACACGAGGTAAGAGATAATTTTTCAATCTCATTTTTATCCGAGATTTGCTTATACGTAAGTATTTACTGCGGTATATTTTTCATCCATGTCCATAAAAATGTATTTCATAATGTGTTTAATATTATTCCATTTATTGATAAAGTCATGTTTACCCCCTCTTTGTCTTTACATTGTGTTATGGAAGGAATCTTTCTTTTGTTTACCATATGTGGTACTTTTTGAAATTTCTGTTAAAAGTACGAGGAGAATGTTTTTTTAAATTATACAGCATGAACGTATTTTTACAGTTTCATAATGCCTTATTTTTATGAAGTTTACTCTAACATATTTCAAGGTTATTTTCAATAAAATCATTTTATTTTTAAATTACCTGGAATTTTGTGAAAAGAAAATTATTTTGAAGAAGAAAAGATATTTTACTCAAGAATTCATTTCAAGTGTTTTATCAAAACCATTTTCCACAGAAGATTGAAAAATTTCATATGTGTATATTTAAAATATAATGTCTCTATGATTAACATGGTTTCACTTTTCTTATGATGAAATGATATCCATTTTTTATATGGATTACGTTATGATGGGATGATGTTTATGAAACCCATTTTATTATTTGGGTTATGATGAATGATTTATGTTTATGTTGTGGCACACATAAGAATGATTTATTTTTGAGATTTGTGGGACCTATATCTCCCTTAAATGCATTGTGTAAATATTTATATCTCATGAGATAGACATGGCTGGAATGACAAGTAAATCTGGTTCAGTAATACAGGGCTCGAATGACAAGTAAACCAGGTTCAGTAATGGGACTTTGTCCACTATGATGGTCTTGGCAGCAATGCCTTGGCTACTATGGAAATCATATCACGTGCATAATGTTTTTCCACAATTAAAAGTTTTATTCCCATGATATTTTATCATGATTAATGTTCTTTTATGATCTATGCCTTATATACTGCAATGTTTTATGTCATTACTCAGGATTTTGATGTTTAGATTTTATGCTCAAGTTTTTTACATTAAAATGTTTATGGATTGTTTTATGTACTCTATGTTTAACCTTACTTAACATTTGAGCTCACCCTTTTTATTTTTTCTTTTCCCCAGGATAAAAATAATGGTTTTAGGAATGAAAACAAAAAGGGTAAAATCATTATGGGAGATGTTGAAAATCATTCACCATGATTAAAAGATTATGTTCCGAGTTTCCAAAGACACTAAACTGTTATGATCCTTGAGTTTTGGTTTTTGTTATATATTAAGTATTCTGAAAAAGTAATGTATTGTCCATGTACATCAAGCTTTGGGTCTCTACAATTGGTATCAGAGGAAAAAGAGGTAGGAATGAATCTGATCCTTGGAAACTCTCACATGTGAGCATTGGACAAAGCATGGATCTCCGCATAAGGGCTTCATGAGGAAATGGATGCCCCTAGGTATGGTGGTGTGTCCATCCCAGGGGGTGTAATTTCCCATGGAGTTCCCTGATAGGTATCAATTGTAGTCCACTGGAAGTAATTCCTAACTGCTAAAGTTGGTATCAGAGGAAAGGTTTAGATAACCTTTGGAAACTAGGATGCAAAAACTTTAGTGAGATCCCTAGAGATATTTCTAAGGTATGTCAAGGAATGTCCCTAAGGTTAAGTATACATGTAGTTTATAGTCCTTAAATTATGATAAAAATCTTATAATTAACCCTAAGATGTTATATATTTAAGGTACACCCACTTTATTATGTTATTTTCCCTAGCATGATTTTTTCCTCTCATGCTATTCTTTTTGGGTTTTAGAACATGGATGGAACCCGAAAGAACTGTGTTGATAAATGTAATGGAAAATGCAATGATTTTCCATCTAAACAAACCAATGTTATGGGAGATGGAGTGAAAAATTATATTTCTATACCTACACGAGCTATGAATCATTCTGGATATCCAAATGAGAAGAGAGAGGTACAATATTCAATTGAGTCCTTCATGAGGCAACGTCCAACTTCGTTCAGTGGGTATTCTGACCCACTTGTTGCTGAACAATGGATCCACGCCATTGAAATGATATTTTCCATACTTTTCTGTTCCGAACATGAAAAATTCATTCTGGATATTTACCTTTTCAAAGGAGAAGAAGATCAATGGTGGACTCTAATTAAGAATACAAGGCCCCGAGATGAAATTGAATCCTTGGAATTGGATGAGTTGAAGAACTTATTTTTCAATAAGTACTTCTCTCTTATTCCTTGAACAAATATGGAAAAGTATTTACTTGAGCTTAAGAAAAATGATGATGAATCTATTGGTATATATGAAGCAAATTTTTCAAGGCTTGCAAGGTATGAATCTGGCTTCATCATCCAACCTGAAAGTAAAGTTGATCGATTTTTCAGTGGCATAAAACCAAGTCTTCGATGGGAATTAGCAATAAGAGACTTCAATAGAAATGAAGATATTGTGCATTATTCTATCAAGGTAGAAATTTATATTGGTTTTACATATCCATATCAAGGTTTTAACAAGAAACGAAAGATGGAGTTTAGGGAGAAATATCAGAATAATGGTGAAAAGAATATGAATGTTTCTTTCTACTCAACGTGTGGAAAGAAGCATGGTGGAGATTGTATTAAAGGGAATAGAATTTTTTTTTAGTGTGGAAATGAAGGACATCGAGCAGCTGAGTGTCGATGTAATAGAAAAAGGGTTATTAATGATGTGAATAATGAAAAGACTGCATAAAATTCACCACCAACACTTCAATGATTCAAGTACAAGGAAATGGGGCATTATGCTAATCAATTCCCTAATCAAAGGGTTAATGATGATCAACATGAGCAACATATTAAGGAAAAGGATAAAGGGAAGTCACGTGAGATCACTATTTGTGATGTTGAGTATGACAATGATGTTTTTTAATGATTAAGTGTTTATGTGATGGGATTTCAAAATACAATCATGGAATCTCATTTATGGTATCATGGAATTTTGGGATATCTATGTATTGATTTTCAATAATTATATAGTACTAGTAACCATGAAAAGTGATTGAAATATTTTTTGAAAAAAGATTATATGCGCATAATGATGGGATAAAGAAAAAATGAAATGAGCTCATGATTGATATAAAGACAAAGTTATAACATCGTTTGAGTATATAGAAAATTTCGGATTTTGGTGTGTGGAAAGTGTTAAATTTTTATAGCATTCATGTTTTCTCTACGGATAAATGGGTATTCATTTTTCAAGAGAATACATGATTAAGGTATTCAGTTGTTTGTAATTTGACCAAGAAGATATATCGTATGATATAAGGGGGATAAATTATGGTATTCACTTGCTCGGTAGATGACATTTCTATCTTGGAAAAATGTGTTTCTGATAAGCCTAAAGATTGGAATGGAGTATGTTGGACCTAAGTTACTATTGTTTAAGGATAGAATATTTTTCGATATTGTTGATGGAATGTTATAATAATTTAGTTTAAGAAAAAGGAAATCTTGCAACACTGGTGACAACCTGTCACGTCGGACAAGGATGTGGTAATCGAACCCACAACCAAAGTGCGACAGGCCTTTATCGCCTACCACTGGTCTACAAGAAGTCCCTGGTTTGTAGAAACTAGTTTTATTTTATTAAGTGGTATAATAGATGAAGTATAAGTCAATTTTAGGAACCTTATACGATTAATCTCACCATAGATGGACTAATGTATATATCTTTTTCTATCCTTATGTTTCATACATATTGAATGACCTATCATTCTATCCCATGATCTTCTAACACTTCAAGAATGACTAATTCAACATCATTTCTTTAAGAGATGAAGTGGAAATTGTTCAAGGCACAAACAACAGTGATATTGTACCAAAATAAAGTAAGTATTTATTCAAGTTAAAATTATTCAACTTTAGGGAAATGATCTTGAAAACAAAAAAATGTTTTCATAGTGTCCTTTATCCGATCAATCATATTATACCTTAGATTATCACAAATTTATGGATTTGTGATTATTGTATTTTTCATAGCCATGTTCTCTACCACTCTCCATCAGAACCTGATGGTTATGTTTCTATTCCATATCCATATTTTCACCTATGTTCTCTAATGTGGAAACCCTGCGATGAGTTAATTTGTGTAACTGATATGTTTCATACTTCACTTTTTAAAATTATGTTTTAGTATTCCTTTTTATGATGTGGGTTTCTATGAAAGAAACATTCATGCAGTAAACTATTCATAACCTCGACAAATTTCAAGGGAAAAATTTCATTTTAAGAAGGTAGAATGTAACACCCCAAGATTTTATGAGATATATTCTTTTTAATTTCCTTCATTTATTCTGTTTTACGCTACACCATGATTATATTGTGCTATACACAACACAGTATTAGCTTGCAGTATACACAATACTATTCATGGATCGTGTTACACACAATTTCATGTTCGTTTTATAGTAGTTTTTCTACGCAACATTGAGTGTATATATAAATATATATAAATATATATATTAAATGTATAAATGTAATATGGTTGTATTATGTTATACACAAAAACAAAGGAGTCTTGCACTACACGCAACCCTGACTTGGCTTGCATTACATGCAATCATGACCTTCTTCGATAGCGTGTGTTGTACGCAATACTGGGTTGAAAAAAACAATGATATATTGTTATAATGTTATTATGGACTAGCCGTTATGAATATTATTAACTAAATTTTGAATTTTATAATATTAATACTAATCTTACATATTTTCTAGAACAGGGTATGAGATCAAAATAAATTTTTCGGGTAAAATAAGTCTTTTTAAAAAAAATGCATTTTTACCGCCTTTTGAAGACGCACCCATTTTAAATATAGTTTTTGACATGTTTATAAGTTAAATTTGACAAAATAAAATTATTCCTTGGAATCAGTATATAAATATATAATTTTTATACATTTTTCATTTTATTCTGATAACTTTCGTATTTTAATGAATAATAAAAACACGCTATATTTTAATTAAAAAACTATTTTCATCGCAATAATTTATATGGTTAGATTAACTTTTTAATTTATTTAATATGTAATTAGAATATATTTTTACCATTTACTCCAATGTTGGTCATTGGATTTAATTTCACTTTGAAATTGGACATTAACAAGTGTCAATATTTTGATAGTTATTGTTTCATAAAAACATTGAATTTGATTTGATAACAGGAATTATATTTAAAATTAATTAATTCCACTTCTATATATTGAATTTGGAAAAATAGATATCATTTTTTAATTCAGAATATCAAATATAGCTTAGCCTTAATTTTTGTTATTTTTCTGAAAAACATCAATTTTTGATAAATAGTGAAACCACTTACTGGTAGTTAAAAACTGACTATTTCATTTAAATGATATTTTACCACTTATTTAAATTGAATTTTAGAAATCCTACATACATAGTTATTATCAATATGTAAATTTTGGTTCAATATTATGAAAATAATTTTTGGTGAATAGTAACTTTTGACTTTTATTTATTGCGGTTAAAAGTAAATAGGGTAATTCAAGGTAAAAATAATATTATAATAATTCACAATTTCCTTAAAATTTGTCCAAACCTTATTTTTTGTGTCATTAAGTACCATTGGTATATTTGGGACGATTTTGGGACCCCAATGAGCCACTTGAGAGTGAAAATGACAAATTAGATTAATTAATTTAATTTGAAGACAAAATTGACATTAACAAAACTCTTTTAGTAATTAATATTTATATGGTGTTATATAAGTCATTTGTTCTACTAAAAATATTATTTGGAAATCTAAAAATATTTCTTATATCATGAAAGTTTTTAAATAATTTTTAGACATCAAATAAATTAAATTATTTATGACACAATAATGATGTAGTATTTACCTAATTAATAAATGATTTAAATAAATAAGATTATAATGATTAAATTAATATCCAAAAAATGTCCAATTCTGATTGGATGATTTTATTAGAATATTATTTATCTATGCTTCGACATTAATGATTTTTTGACCATTAGAAACTGAATATCATTATATTATAAAATAATATTTTCACACTTTCCTAAAGAGCCCCTCCTCCTCCTTATAAAAGTAGGCCACTTCTAACCAATTCCACACACCTCTCAAGCCATTTGGCTTGTCCACGCTCTGCCCAATTAATCTCCCTACATCCCACCACACGTCCAAGAATCCTTACCTTATGAAGAAGGCACTTCAAGAAGTCCTTTGGTTCAATCCAAATGGAGTTACCCAAATTAAAGGTAAGAGTTTCTCTTAAATTGTTTTCTTTTATTTTAATTCTCCAACCCCTAAAATCTTTTTATTACTTTATTATGTAACAAAACCAGTATCCTTAATATTCTAGGATGTTTTTATGAGAAGGATTCTAATTAAAATTACACACACCTCCATATAATGGATGAAGAACATAATGTTTCTGTGGATGGAAAACTAAGGCCTCACGAAACGATGATTGTTCGATTATCTTCTACCGCCTCTCATGATGTCCATTATGATGTCACTATATTTATATATTATATATATTATGTTTATTATTTCATAATGATTATGTAATTCCCAATTATATCAACCCTTTATGGTTTCCGTAGTGGGTAAATACTATAATATCATTTGAGGAAGTGCAGACTACCGCCCCCTTAATGTGATGTGCCTCATTAATGCCTTACGTGGGATGTATAATGTATAGAATTAATGATATTTTATATGATATTATACTGGAATTATAATATACCTATCTATCATTATCATTTATTTCCATAAAATATGAAATAGAAATGAAAGTAGCGTTAATGTGGACGTAAGGATTATCATCTCCATGAACGGTGCATTTCATTTCTTCCATAAAAATGTTACCAACTGTAATAAACACATGTATATTCTGGATATATATTATATATATGATATCTAAATCATGAATATCATTCTGGATATAATGTAATATTGACCGTATGAACAACATGTAATTATAAGAAGTCCATTTTTGACTCAAGTACCAAATATCGATAAAACGGACGTTATTAACATAAATGATTACATAGTATTTATAAAATTGTCATAAGTGATATAAGAGTAATAATAAACTTGAAAAGGTTCTTAATCAAGTAGAAATTAACTTTATTTTATAATTTAAGAGATTAAATAATGATCGAGCCAAGTCGGACACGAGGTAAGGGATAAATTTGCAATCTCATATTTATCCAAGATTTTCTTACATGTAAGTATATACTAGGGTATAGTTTTCATCCATGTCCATAAAAATGTTTTTCATAAAATGTTCAATATTCTTCCATGTATTTGTAAAGTCATTTTTACCCCTCTTCGACTTTTACTTTGTGTTATGGAAGGAATATTTCATTTGTTTACCATTTGTGGTAATTTTTGACTTTTCTGTTAAAAGTACGAGGGGAATGTTTTTTTTACTTTTATGAAATGAACAGATTTTTACGGTTTCATAAAACCATATTTTCATGAAGTTTACTCTAGATTATTTCAAGGATATTTTCATAAAAATCCCTTTCTTCTAAATTTGTGTGGAATTTTGTGAAAAGAAAATGATTTTGAAGAAGAAAGGATATTTTCCAAAATAATTCAGTTCATGTGTTTTATCAAAACCATTTTCCATATAAGATGGAATTATTTATTATGTATGTTTAAAGTATAATTTTTCTATGATTAACATGGTTTCAATTCTCTTATGATGAAATGATATCCATTTTTTTATATGGATTATGTTATTATAGTATGATGTTTATGAAACCCATTTTATTCATTGGGTTATGATGAATGATTTATGTTTATGTTGTGGCACACGTAAGAATGATTTCATTATGTGATGGGTGGGACATATATCTCCCTCCAATGCATTGGGTAATGATTTATATCTCATGATATAGACATGGCTGGAACAACAATTAAATCTGGTTTCATAATACAGGGATGGAACGGCAAGTTAAACCAGTTCAGTAAGGGACTTTGTCCAATAAGATAGTCTTGGAAGCAATTACTTGGATAATATGGAAATAATATCTCGTTCATAATGTTTTTCCACAATTAAAAGTATTATTCCCATGCTATTTTATCATGATTCATGTTCTTTTATGATCTATGCCTTATGTACTGGAATGTTTTATTCCATTGCACATGATTTTGATGTTTAGATTTTATTCTGAATTACATTCAAATATTTATGGATTTTTGTACGTTCTCTATGTTTACCCTTACTGAGAATTTTATCTCACCTTTTATATGTTTTCTTTTCCCCATGATATAAAGAAAGGTTTTAGTTAAGAAAACAAAAATGGGAAGATCTTTATGGGAGATGTTGAAGATCGTTCACCGTGATTAGAAGATTATGTTCCGAGTTTCCAAAGACACTAAACTATTACGATCCTTGAGTTTTTGTTTTTTTAGGTATTAAGTATTCTGAAAAAGTAACGTATAGTCCATGTACTTCAAGCTTTGGGTCTCTACAGGTTCCGACCATGTAGTCCCCACCGTCGTCACAAGAAGCGCCCTCTACCTCGACCAGAGATCACAGAGAGCTGTTTTGGGGACCAATAGAGGTTGAGAAATAGCGTGAACCATCTCCGGTAACCAATATCTCTGCACCAGAAGCTATGGCTGCCAACCCGTCATATCATGACATTGTGGTCAGGTAACCGCACTCTTCCGAGGATGGCCATGAATTCGGCGGCCAGTCAGCTCGATCGCTGTATTTTCCACTGCCAAGTTTACTGTCCCAGCGGTCTGCCTCAGTACTGCTACTGGTTCCTCATCCTCCTCGGATTGATGAGTGGGGAAATATGGGGCCAGACCCTGATTCCGATCCCTGGATCTTCTAGAAAATTCTTGCAGCAGATCACTTCCCGGAGAAGTTCTGGCCGTTGGCAGCATCGAACATTCGTGCACTAGAATCCCTCACCCCATAGGAAGCCAAGTTCTTACATCATACCCTATGGGATACACACTTCTATCTTTGTTATTATCAGGTGGTGTACCCCAGGAGCCAAGTGAACTTCGAGGAAAACGGCGAGCAGTGCCGCCTGGTCGATTTGGCCGCACTCCCCGTGGCCCAGCACCCTGAGTCACCAGGTCACTCGAGCACCCTCCAATAAAAATGAATTCAGTGTTTCAAGGTACTCTGAAAAATAATCAGGGAAGCTACCCCCCATGTGAATGTCTGTGGCTAGGGTCATTATGCCACCCTCCTCTTCAGTCATATCTGGCGACAGCCCGACTCGTTATGCGACATTGAGGACATGCACCCAAGAAGGGTAACGATCCACATGGCTGACACAATGGAAAAGAAGGACGAGATGGAGTTTCTCAATGGAGACTTACCCCCTAAGAGTATACCACAACTGTTGGACCAATCAGTGAGGATTAATCATCAACAGATGAACTTCCTTGGACTCCACGCGCCAAGCATGTCGCTGGTACTCAGTTGGAATGCCGGTAAGGGTAAGGAGCATGTCGGAGCTGTCAAGAACTCAGATCCATCCACCTTAGTGAAGAAGGAGGAAGAAGACCCTGAGAAGGTCACGTTGCGCCAACATCTTGCAGAGCAGAAGAGGCTGGTCGACAAACTCTTGGCCGAACGCGCTGTTGAGCAATGGCCCGACTATGGTAATCCTAATCCGGGGCAGTATGGTCAAGAACAATTTCCCCCTGGTGAGATGCCTCTGGGAAACCCTGATCATGAAACTCATGCAGATAGGGATGAAGCCAGAGCTCATAGAAAGAGGGCATGGTACGTCTCACCTTACCCTCCCGAACGGCGAGGCAATCTGAGGAATCCAGCTCGAGTTCCCCCAGCTGCCCCGCAGGCCATTCCTCCAGTCGCTCAATGAGCCGTTGAACCCATCTACCTTGTCGAAGAGTCAGCAATGAACTCTTGGTTAGGGATCCTCGTCAAGACAGGGACCACCACCCAGATAATCCTATAGTGGCACTCATCACCCGCCTCGAGGCGTTGGAAATGTGGCAAGGGGTCATCCCACCAGATGGAAAGCCATATCCCGCGTGGGTGGACGACATTCCTGCACCCCCGGGTTTTGGAATCCCACTTTCTCTCCCATTAAGGGGACAATGGACCCACCACAGCACCTGACCCACTTTTCCTCCAGGTGCGGCCCCATGTTGGGGACCCCAACACATCATGAATCTGCCACGCTCTGATGATTTGTGCAGACATTGGAGGGCCATGCGTTCGTCTGGTACAGCCAGATCCCTATTGGATTGGTGACTGTATGGGAGGATCTTCGCAAGCATTCCTATACTAGTTTAGCTCCACCATGTGAATGACCAGCATCACAGACCTCTTAATGTGAAAGAAAATGCATTATGAGAGAGTCACAGACTTCATCGCCCGATTGAAGGGGATCACATACTCCCTCGACATGCCACAGACTCAAAAGAAATTACTGACGATGTGCATGGGGAATGTCAAAACAGAACGGGTTCCTTCCCTGATCACTCATAACACCTCAGAGGGTTCCAGGACTTCTCAGATAAGGCCCAGTGCCTCAAGGATGCTCTGCAAATGGCTAGTCAGGCGCGTCTACTGCCCCCTGTGATACATGCAAATGAGGACTTTCAGAGTCGAGCCCACAGAGGTGGCCCAAATAGAAGCCCCCATGCAGCTAGAATTGATGCCAGTGGCACCGGCCCCGAAACCTCATAGAAGCCATACTCCTCAGGCACAACCTCTTTCCCATCAGCAACCACTTCATAATCGGTAGGATCCCCTACGCAACGCGCCACCACCGCCTAGGTGGGACAATCAGGATTTGCCTCCTTGACAGGCCCCTCCGGCCCCTCGTTAGGCCCAGGATCCCAGATCCCCCTATCCCGAAAAAGGAACAATAATTACTCATTCAATAAGAATCAGGTCCTCGGTTACATCCATAGTGCCCTTGAGCAGGGGATTGTGCCCTTACCAGAGTTCTGAAGGCTTACAGAGGCGAATCTCAATGATCTCCCCAAATACCGCCCCTATCGTTGAATCTTGGGGAACAACCTCAAGAAGTGATAAGTTTTTAAATAATGGTCACAAGACCAGGTAGATAACAAATACTCAGGTTGGGCTCGGCCCCGACACAAGTGGAGGGTGTCATTATAAGGTCAGAAATTGGTAGCGACAATTGGAGGCGAGTGGAACCAGGTTCCTAGAAGTAAAACGACATGATGTCTCATAAAACCTTCACCCAGGACCATGGTATAATCCTGGAATTCCGGAATCAGCTGGAGCCTTCCGAAGATGTGACCACTACCTCTATGTCGTCATCTCAATTGGCCTCTTCCCAGAAGGTCAAGCAGCGGCAGCGCAAGAAGAAGCAACGTGCTACTCCTCTGTCATCATCATCCCGCACCCTTGGCGACATCATGCCCATTGAGATGGGGATCCATCTAAGAATCCCCCAAATGGTGGATGAGTCATCATGCGACAGTCAGGGGTACAATTCAGTTAATACTACGGAGCGGGTAAATCCCTATATTACTCCCGGTGAAGGGGAACACCGGGCGAACCTCCCCAATGTCCCTAGATAACGACAAAGCCTACAGAACCGCGGACACATGGGTTGTCAAGGCACATCAGTGGGTGCTTTCAGCCAGGTCATGCAGGCTACTTAAACTAGAAAGCATGCCTAGGGCAGAGCTCAACACGCGCAACCTCTTCATCTGGTGCCCTCAGATCTACCTCCACCATGGTTGGTGATACTATAATAGGATGAGCTGCCTCGTTCGTACCATGAACAGTCTCACCATACTACAGGACAATCTCAGCTGCTCAACCCTCACCCAGCAGCTATTCTCCAAGACTTGACTAGCAGGCAGTAGGATGTACCCAGTACCATCTAGTCGCCGGTCTAGCCGGAAGGGACCAATGTGCCACCAATTGCAGAGCAGCCTCTAGTAAGAAGAAGCTCGCGTTTGTACCAGAAGATTGAGATTATGATGCACCTTGATGAAATTCCAGCGAGGATTTCAATCCTTGAGACTCTTCGCCTATCATCTAAAATGCATGAGGCACTTGACGAGGCCCTAAGGATCCCCCTCTAGTTTGAGATGGAGGTAGCAGCTGTAGAATCCTTCCACTCCGAGGCAATTGAGATTGCCGAATGCCAGGTGGTTACCACGTTCTCTGGTGAAGATGAAGACCCTCCCATACTGGGGCACATTCATCCAATGTACATCATTGTTCAGTTCAATGGCATGAATGTTTACCGCTGTCTTGTGGACACGGGCTTTGGGATTAACCAAATCCCGACTCGGACACTACATAAGCTAGGTTTTTTTGAGGATGATCTAACTCCCTCCAACCTAAGGATTCAGGGATATGATATGACCGAGATGACCCCGGTTGGAAATATCTGTTTGAATACCCAGTTCGGTTTCCTAGTTTTCAGTACAAAATTCATTGTTGTCTCCCAGGACACCGCATACAACACATTGATGGGAAGGTCATGGCTCCACTTGCACACAGTAGTCCCTTAGTTATATCATCAATTCCTCAAATAATCCCCCAATGGTCGAGTAGGCATGCTCCAAAGAAATGTATCTCCTTTTTCCTCTTGTGATTCCCGCTATCTTGAGGCTGACTATTACAAGAGAAAGGATAAAGAGATTCTACCAAGTGAGGTTTAACCCATCTTGGTCACGAATGATCCCTAGGAAGGTCTGGATGATGCCTAGATCATCTTGATCTATCGGTTGGAGGCCACGACCCCCGACACGGAGAAATGTTTTTCTGTTTCAGGTATAAGATGAATGCATATCCCCTGGTCCATGCAATGAGAGAAAATCACCTTGTACTCCTACACCTACCAGGTTCAGTTGATCCTGGATCCTCATACCCTTGTACGATATCAGGATGTCAGGATCATGGCAATGATGGTACGTCATACGTGTCTCTTCTTATTGGCTGGAATCAACCGGATCAATCCAATGCGCCACTACAACATTGATTTCATCAATCATGGCCCCTTGGCCCAAAGACTGGATGGGATTGGATCAACTTCCTTCATCGCTATGGTCTTAGTGGCACATGAATCTCCTGATTTGATGACCAATGCTGCTCAGGCCTGCACCAGCCACCCATCAGAGTCTGGTGGCTCGGAAACAACTCCCCTCATGAATGATACATCCACAAATCGAGGAGAGGATCTAGAGGACGCTCCCCCGGCCATTGAAGAAGTTGTATCACCCACAGTCGGTGAACTAGTACAGGTCAACCACGGTAGCGAGGCCGATCCAAGACCCACATTGATCAGTGTCGCCATGTCCCTCGAGGAGCAGCAATGGTATGTGAACTTCCTTAAACACTATTTTGATGTGTTCTCTTGGAGTTATGGTGAGATGCCAGGAGTGGATCCTTAGGAAGTCATCCACCGCCTTGGTCTCCCGATAAACAATCGCAGGTTTAAGCAGCCTCCCAGAAAGATGAACCCTTCTCATGGAGCCATGGTTGAGGCTAAAGTTGAAAAACTCATCAGAGAAAACTTCATCAAGGATTTCTCGTACCCCAAGTGGCTAGTCAACATTGTTCCAGTCAAGAAGAAGAACGGTTAGATCAGAGTCTGTATCGACTTATGCTATCTCAACTGCCACTATTCGAAGGATGATTTCCCCCTTCTAGTGACATAGATGTTGATTGATGCTACGGTCGAGATCCATGCCCTCTGCTTCATGGATGGGTATTTCGGGTACATCCAGATCTAGATGTCCCCTGAAGAAGAGGATTCCACTACATTGAGGGCTCCCCAAGGTACATTCTATTACCAGGTCATACCTTTTAGCCAGAAAAATGCAGGTTACACATATCAGCGGGCCATGAACCACATATTCAAGACAATTCTTGGGACATTGGTGGAGTGCTATGTAGATGATCTTGTGGTCAAATCTCGTCCGTGCCAGGACCATCTCGAGGACTGTAAAAAAGTGTTCGGTTCGCTCCGCTCCTGCTACCTGAAGATGAAACCTCTTAATTGTGTCCTCGAGGTCAACTCCGGGATGTTTCTTGGCATTGTTGTCATATAATGAGGCATCGAGATCGACCCAGAGAAGATCAAGGCCATCATACAAATACCACCCGTGAGCAATATTCAGGAGCTTCAAGGTCTCTGAGGCCACTTAGCCTATATACGCTGATTCATTGAGAATTTGGCTGGAAAGTGTAAGTGCTTTTCTCGGCTCATGAAGAAATACTCTTCCTATGAATGGGATGAAGAGTGTCAAGACAATTTTGAGGAAATAAAGTTGTATCTTCTCCAACCACCAGTCCTGATGCCTCCCGTCACTGGAAATCCGCTGGTCCTTAATTCGACTGCTCTAGATCAGTCTCTTGACGCCCTCCTCACCCACAAGAACAATGATGGGATAAGGAAAACCTCTACTACCTCACCCTAATGCTCCTTGATACATTTACCAGATACACCCCTATCGGAAAGAGATTCATTGCGCTCGGGTTTTCCATGCAGAAATTGCGGTATTAGCTGCAGCACCACGAGGTACAGTTGGTCTCTCGGGTAGACCCACTGAAGTACATTCTGAACTGCCCCATGTTGACTGGTCTACTAGTACGGTGGGCTATGATCCTCCAATAGTTTGACATCAGGTTTGTGCCTTGGAAGGCTATCAAGGGGCAGGCATTGGAAGACTTCCCGGATGCCCATCCAACATCCGCGAATCAATCCCTAGACCTGGATTTTACTGATGAGGAAATTCTCTCAGTCAATCATGCTATCTCATGTTGGAAAATTAACTTCGATTGTGCCTCCTGGAGCCCCACTGGTAGGAGGCTCAATGATCCTAACCTCAATATAGGAGGTATGGGTGTCATCTTCATCACCCCGGTGTAATTCATTCTGCCATACTCATTCCTATGGTCAGAAAGCTGCACCATCAATGAGGCATAGCATCAGGCTCTCATCACAGTCCTCTAGATGGCCCTTGAGATCGATCTGCCCCATTTTCACGTGAAAGGGGATTCAGAAATAGTCATCAAGTAGTTCAATGGTGACTATATTGTCAATAATCCAGAGATCGTTCCATTTTTGGGTGCACCCTCCATCTAATGGAATGTTACCTTCTAGACCATAGGTTACCCATGTCCCTCAGTCACAGAATGGTCGAGCGGATGCTCTTGCCTGCCTAGATATGTCATTTGTAGAACCCGAGTAGAATGATTTGATCATACATTTGGCACACCAGAGAGTCATTGCCCCCGTCACACCAGAGGATAACGACGGCCTGCGGGTAAGCAATCTTACCGCCGAATTCTCCGTGTCAGGAGCCATGGGTTCTTCAGATGTAGTGGTTGAGGCCACACTCGACTAGGGGAAACCTTTTGTCGAGTATCTCCAAAATGGTTGCCTCCCTTATGATCAGGCCGAGCGCGAGTGAATCGGACGCCGCACATTGTAGTTTACCCTCCAGATTGGTCCCAGTATTGAGAGGATCCTATATAAGAGTGGTTTAGATGTTGTTATACTCATTTTTATTCGAGGAGTTGAGATTTATCAGGTCATGCAAGAGGTTCATGCTAGCTCCAATAGGGCCCACAAGGCTGGGCCAAGGCTGTCCCATCAGATCCAGATATTGGGGTACTTATGGTCCTCTATGACCCACGATTATATTGAGTTTCCCAATAGATACCACGTGTTCCATGTTCCTGCTAACTTCCTCCATCGGACTACAGAGCCTCTCCACTCCACCAAGTACTCTTGGCCATTTTCGGTGTGGGGACTCCATGTCGTGGGACCATATCCACTGGAAACAGCATTCCAGTGTAGGTTCATCTTGACCACCACAGATTTCTTCTCCTAGTGGGAAGAGTCAGTTCCACTCAACAAGGTCAAGGCATGTTCCATCATTGACTTTGTGAGCTAAAATATCATCCACCGGTTTGTAGTCCCTCACACTGTCCTCACCAATAACGGCACCATCTTCCGAGAAGCCGAGATAATGAAATAGTACGCCAAGTACAAGATCTGTTCGAACTATACCTCTCGCTATCATGTGCAAGAAAATGGGTAAATCGTGGCATTCAAAAAGTCCATTTATAACAGTTTGCAGAAAATGGTTTGTCAAAACAATAAAAGTTGGTTGGACAAGATCCCCAACGTCCTCTTGGTGTATCCGACGACGACTCGCAATTCCACGCAGGTGACACCATATTCCCTGGGGTATGGGGCTAAGGTCATCCTGCCCATCGAGATCCAGCTTCCATCGTTACGCACTACAGTCTATGACCAGCAGGCGCCAGATAAGGTGGTCGAAACCCATCTGGTGGAATTGGAATCACTCAATGATAACAGGCTCTATGCCCGACACAATATGGAAAGGAATTAGAATAAGATAGCCAAAGCCTTCAACAAGAAGGTTCGCCTTCGCTCTTTTCTACAAGGCGACTTGGTGTTGGCCCTCTAAGAACCAATGATCGCCAGTAGGAAACCTCCCTAGTTGGATCCCAAATGGGAAGGACCTTACATCATCCACAAGGCTTACCCCAATGGAGCATACTCTTTGGGGACCATGTATGTTGAGCACATAACTCTTCCCACCAATGATAAGTTCCTCATGAAATACATTTACTGATCGTCTGGGTACCGCATGACCCTAAACTGCACCCTGTTCCCGCATGACCTTAAAGTGTATGGTCCCACATTACCTTAAACTGGATGGTCCTGCATGACCCTAAACTGCACGATGGTCCTACATGACCTTAAACTATCCATCCCTACATGACTCTAAACTGTAAAATTGTCCTTCAAGACGTGAAACTACATCATAGTCCTTCATGACGTTAAACTGCTCATTATCGTCTTGCAATAAGATAAAATGAAAAATGGTACGAGCTCTATGACCCTAAACTATGATCATCATCATCATCACTAGAAGACGTTAAATTGCAAGGTGGTCAGGCCTTCCTGAACGAGGCCAAGGCTCAGGCCCCTTGGCCTCCTCAGGCCCCGACCCTCATCCTCATTGAAAGACATTAAACCACATGCTGGTCCGGCCTTCCTGACAGAGGCACAGACTCAGGCCCTATGGCCTTCCCCATCCCAGGCTCTCTTATGGGATTGTATGGTATGGTGTGGGATTATGTCATCATTCACATCGAGTTACTTTCCATTCCATACACATCCCTAAAGTAGATGCATTTCATCATCCTACATGAAGTTAAATTGTTCTTCTAGAACTACATATGGATTGATTCCCATCTTTATGGGATACGTAGGAACGCTCAAGTGTCTCGTCTTGAGCCCTACCCTGAGATCTTCTCATTGACTGTCCATCTTGGTATAGTTTCCTCTATGAGTCCTCGCATGATGTGGAGTATGCTTCCATAGGCCCTCTCATACAAGGAATAAAATGGTCGCACCATGTGCCCACTCCCCTTATTCTATCCTCCCACGTCTTCATCGAACGACATTAAACCGCATGGCCTTCAAGAACTACGTATGGATTGATTCCCATCCTCATGGGATACGTAGGAACGCCCAGACATTTTGTCTGTTGGCCCATCCCATAAGCCAGAATCTTCCCCTTAGGTCAATACATATGTCAAGGTGCATACTTTTTCCCCAATTTATGTCAAGAAAGCCTCGGTCCGACTGTACGTTCCCTTCCCGGAAGATGTTCACCTCTTTCGTAGATGGGTACAACTATGCTTCCCCCACTGCATGATTGGGATTCCATCAGTTTCCCCGTCCAGAAGGGCCCCTGAATTGTATGGATTCATGGCCTAAGGGCCCTATTACCATTTCTGGACAACACCCTCGAGGGTGCCAAGCAACAAGTCGATACAAGTCATGCGTTTCGAATGTGGTCAGCGCTAGATGCTCATTTGTTGCTCCTATCTCAGGTCACCATAGGGACGTTGTGTTTCGAACATGATCAAAAGTCACCTGGGAACTTCATGTCCACCCCAAGATGTCTAGAACATCGAGTGCATTGATTAGTTCTAACCCTTCCCAAAGCGACACACTCTTTCCAGGCATGGCCAACTGTCGGGCCCCTGGCCCATGTTCTATATGATGGGATTATGTGATGTGGTGTGGGATTATGTACTCATTCACGTCAGGTTAATCACCATACCAAAACAACCCTAGAAGATATACCTTATCCAACCCTCGTACTTACTACAAGACATTAAACTGAAGATGGTCAGGACTTTCTGACCAAGGCCTAGCCACAGGCCCCTTGGCCTCCTCCGGCCCTGACTGTCATCCTTACTCCATGACGTTAAACTACAAGTAGGTCGGGCCTTCTTGACCGAGGCCCAGCCTCAGGACCCTTGGCCTCCACAGGCGCCTAACCCTCGTCCTTACTGCATGACGTTAAACTGCAAGCTAGTCAGGCCTTCCTGACTGAGGCCCATCCTCAAGCCCCTTGGCCTCTCTGGGTCTACGACCCTCGTCCTCACTACAAGTCATTAAACTGCAAACTGGTCAGACCTTCGTGACTGAGGCCCAGCCTCAGGCCCCTTGGCCTCTCTGGGCCCACGATCCACATCCTCAAGGAAAGACGTCAAACTGAAAGCTGGTTAGGCCTTCCGGATCGTGGCCCAGCCTCATGCCCATTAGCCTCCTCGGGCCCCCGGCCCTCGTCATTACTACCAGACGTTAAACTTTAAGTTGGTTTGGCCTTCCAGACTGTAATGCCCTGAACCCAGTTACCTAGAGTCGGTGCATTATTACATAACATTAGCATGATCACAAAATATATTCTGTCTCGAAAGACCGATTAGTTTAGTATCCTTGGGAACTCTAGATATATTCATATGTCTTACATTACATCACAAGGTAAAAAAACTACATCAAAATAATGTCTTCATATCCCCTCATACTATCCCTATAGGTCATTCATAAATTACTTCTTCACATCCTGGGAAAAATAAAACATTGAAAGGGTTGAGCTTAGATGCTCAGTAAGGATAACAATATAGCAGAAGCTTTCATTGATATGCATCAACACTTAAGGAAATGTATGACTAAAACAAAAGCCTTTTAAACTTGAACTTTCGAATAATATGGAAATGATAAAATGAAATAATTCCATTTACTTACTCACATGGATATTCTACTAGTCGAATAATCACATGCAATATCAATATCCACTTTCATAATGATGGAATAGATAATGACAGACTATCAAAACCACGTATCCAAGGCCTCCTGCCAAGACTACAATTACGATTTTGTCAAGGCCTCATGCCAAGACTCTAGTTTGTCTCATGAGACCTAACGATGCATCGAGGAGCTATAGCGGGCTCCACTAGTCACTTTCTAAGTCCAATTAATTACTCATATGAAATGTTTGAAACATAACATAAACATTCGTATTAAAACTAGCATACGAAATGTCAATACATATCCACAAACCATGAATGGTATAAAAATAGCACATCCACAGTCAAGCATAACTCATGCGATACAATATAGGAGATTGCATTGTATCATATTAACCTCAAACGAGAATAATGAAGGATATTGATATAGATGAAAATAATCATCAAAACTATTTGAGAGAAATATCCCCCTTTTTCTTGAAAGCATTTAAAAGTCACACTATTTGTCAAGAAGCCATTTAAAAAAGATTTTTGAATCAAAGTGTCACATACCACATTGAAACTTTTAAAAGGTGTTTTAATTTTAAAAATTTAATGTCCAAATAAATAAATCCTTCAAACCATTTTCAAAACATCAACATTAATGTGAAATATTTTGAATAATAAGTCTTTAAAACATTTAAAAATGGTATTTAGATAGATTTTCTAACCAAAATAGAGACACTTGAATTAAAATAATTGAGGTAATTAAAACATTGTAATATATTGAGAATAAAAGGATTCATGATATACTATTTCAAAGTACATTATATACACCACATAAAAGTGATTTGGAATATAACAACAAAGATGTCTCAATGGAATGTAAATTGAGATGAAATCTCTCATAAAGGTTGTATCCTTAGGTTAAGGATAAATCGACGACATAATTATGTCTGAAAAATATAAATACACTAAATATAAATGGATATTCAGTGTAAAAAAATGAAAGGACATTCACACATATTCTTTTAAAAATAACTCCAATGAATTGGAAGTTTATCTCAACAAATCGAGATTGGGTAAAAATTACTTTTATCAAGTTTATACCAATGACGTAAGAATTTATCAATGGAGTGATTATGAGTATAAATAGTATTTCTATAGAAAGGGGAGTGAAAATTATGACATAATCAAATGAATAGTGATTCCACACATAATCTTGGAGTAAAATAATCAATGAAGTATGGGTAAAGTCGAATGAGTGGAAATTGAAATTTCAAATTCCCTTATCGATTTGATAACTTATGAAATGTGAACCGATGAAAGAAGGCTAATACAATGATGATTTAAATATCCATAAATAAAATAACATTACACAATGAATACAATCATGTGCAGTACACACACAACATGCAATAAATAAGTGGTGAATAATGGAAATCTCACACAATTAAAAGTGGGATAAGAAACCCCTTACTTTGTACTTTTTCCTTGGTAGACGGTAGTTCAAACTCCTGTATAATAGTGAAATAATTGTTATTGAGTTATAAAAAAATCATTTACATTAATATGATATCATATGTGATCTTTTAACATTGATTTGTTAATAATATCTCAGTATTATCGTCTTTTCAAATGTTAACAGAGTCGTTTTCCTTTATATTATTTGTTATGTGAGCCGTATTCGATATGGATGGGATGTATATTATTCATATCCATAATCGTATAATATCTATAAATATTATTTTTATTCATCAAATTAGAATTATAGTTGAATGGATACGATGGGGAATGAATCTCATCACGTTCGTGGAGATGGTAGTCCGTACGTATGTACGAGCGATAATATCATTATTTTGATATTAAAATAATATATAATTGGATGTTATATCATATAGAAAGAATAATTATCATGTTATATTTATTATTTACCTGAATTAAACATCATCATTATGCCCATCCAAATAATAATATGTTGAATAACAATTACACCACGACGTGGAGATGGTAAGTCATATGTACGCATGTATGGTGACATGTCATTCAAAGGATGGATATAATACTGAATATGGTTGTACCATATTTATAATAACATAAAAGTATATATAAGATATAGGAGTTATTATTTTAGAATGGGAATAACAAATAAAGAATAATTTCAGGAAGAAAGGAACTTGGAAGAGGGTGGTGAAAACATTACCTCTTCTTCGGGTTCTTCGTTTTGATTTGATCAAAATTCCTCCTTAAGTTGGATTTCTGATCAAGATAATGCCACTAGGTTGACTTGAGGGACCTTGGGAGGATATTTGGGTAGAGGTTGGCAGATAAAAATGGATTTGAAGGTGTAAATTAATGAGAAGGGGAAGTGCCCTTTTATAAGTGGGGTGAGGGGCACCTTCAGAAAAGCTAGAAATATTATTTTATAATAAATTCATATTTGGTTAATAATGGCTCCAAAGTGGATTATTTAAAATTTAAGGTGGGTATGGGTCTAAAACCTCTCAAAAAATAGAATTTAGACATATTTGGGTCATTATATTAACCATATCTTTTAGTTTTAACTCTTAGTTAATTAGTTTGACACTTACCATGTCACTTTGTATTTTTATATGATATAGTTAATAAACTTACTATAACCTCCAATCGACCTCCAAGTGGTCAATTAATGATACAAATATCATGATATAAGTCTCTTGGACAAACCATACATTTTTAGGAATTTAATATCATAAATAATATAATATTTGTTTTAAAAACTCTTTTTTGTCAATTTTGACATTATTGGATATTTTGTTTTTGATAAATTCATAACAGCATTATTACATCGATAAAATTATATAATCAATCCTAATATGTCATATTAACCTATAAAATTAGTGTAATTCAAAAAATGTCTCAAATTAAATTTATTTTGATATTTATAATATCAATTATTTTTATATTTAATTAATTAGGTAATTACTACATCACCAATGTGTCATAAATAAATTAAATTATTTAATGTCTAAAAATTATAAATAAAATAAAATTATGTAATAAATCATTTTATCTTTCTAATAAATATTTACAATCGAATTAATATTATTTATAACCCTATATTAAAAATGTTTTAGTAAATAAACATTGATTTTAACTCTTTTAACTCTTCATTGAATTAAATAATAATAAATATCCCAATCTAATCAAAGTGGACCTAAATGATAATATTTTTTTCCTAAGTTTGTCTTTGGTCGAGATACACTTGCCCAATATAATTAGGAAATGTGTTAGGGTAATATTTATATCATTTTTACCTTTAATTACCCTATTAACTTTTAACCGTGGTAAATAAAAGTAAAAGGTTACTATTCACCAAAAATTATTTTCATCGCATTAAATCACATTTTACTCCTTGATATTAACCATTTCTCTTGTATTTTTTAAATTCCACTCACATAAGTGGTAAAATTAAGTTTTATGTGAATTTCCAAATTTTCCTATGAGGTGGGTAAAAGACAGTGAAAAGTTCAATAAAATTTTTATATATCTAAAATTATTCTAAACTAACTACAATGAATTAAATTGATCATATATAGGTATTATGTATCTATTTTGACCATAATTAAATTTAAATAAAATAAATAATTATTTAAATAAAAATTCGGTTTTAAACTATAACTCAGTAGTTTTCAGTACTCATCAAAAATTAAAAGTCTTCAAAAAAATACCAAACATTCAACCTAAGATATATTTGATATTATGAATTCGAAAATGATGTCAACTTTACCAAATTCAAAACATATAAGTTGCATTAATTTAATTAAAAATTAATTCCCGTTGTCAAAACAAATAGCGTGTTTTTAAGAAATAATAACTATCAAAAGATTGACACTTATTTATGTTTGGTTTAAATGTGAAATTACTTCCAATGACTAACATTATTTTAAATGGTAAATATATATTCTAAATATACTTTATGACCACTCAAATTCATAATTTATCACTATTAATTATTTCGATTAAAAAAGTTTTTTTTAATTAAAATTTAGTAATTTTCACTATTCATCAAAATATGAAAGGTATCCGAAAAGTACCAAAATTTCACCCTAGGAAAATTCCGATATTCCGAATCCAAAAATAAAGTCCATTTTGAATGATACAATGTATAAAATTTTAAAAAGGTAGGTATTACTATTCATAACGGCTAGTTTGATTAGTTGTGGTGTGTTAGAACTTGAAGTTGCGTATAACACATGCTACTATATTATTTATAGAGAAGCATATCGTGGAAGCTTGGGGTGTTACATTCTACCCTCCTTCAGTAAATTTTGTCCTCGTAATTTTTAAAATTGGGCTTGGGAATATAATGGAATGTCCCACATTAGAAAAAGAGTCAATAAAACTATCAATTTAAAAGAAATAAAGAGAAGTACAAAGGTCACCCGAGATAACCTCTACTAGGATTCCATTAGAAAAAAATTGATATAGATGATAAAATAAGTTTAAAGTTATGATGGAGAGGGATCAAGAACTTGATCAGGAGAAGGATAACAATAATAAAACCAAAAAATTGTTATGGGACAAATAGTCATTAGTTTCCCAGTAGGAAAATTAAACGGACTCCATTTTTTTTCTTTTAAGTAACATTACATAAAGATGAGGAATTCATTTATGATATTGAATAAGAACACAATTAGATATACATACTTTTTAACTAGAGTTTAATTCTTTATTTAATTTCAACCACTAACTCATTTTTATTTTGAACAATGAGTATTCAAGAAGACTTGGTCACACAGGAAGATCTAGAATAAAATTCTATAGAATAACATGATCCAAATAGGATAAACTATATATTTACCTTGTACTTAGAGATTAATCAAAACCAAAACCGTTAGTATATGATCTGATGATCCCCCAAATGGATATTCCATTAATGAAAAAGAAACTAATCTTAATTTCTAAAATTAAACCAACAATACCCCAAAGTTAAATAAATACCATTCAATAATCAATTGCACTTAAAATCCTTCAATATAATCCAAACTAATATTGAAACCCAAAACTTATAATAATTTGGTTATTTAGTCTTCCACGTTAAATTGTATCTCTAAATGACATCAACTACTCTTAAAGTAACATACTTAAAAGTAATTAACCTAATCACATATTATTTATTATAGGATAATAATTTCCATAAATAACCCAAATCACTATAAATACACAATAAAAATGTAGATAAAAATCCATCATTACTCCTCAAATAAAATCCCATAGAATTCTATTTTCCTTGGGCATATATTGTTCCCAACAAAGCGAACATCTTTCAAAATAACATTCATCACTTAATCACCAAATCATTTTCTTATACTAAGGGTATTCATTTGATAAGACATAAGATCCCAAATAAACTTATCATTCATTAATAAAATCAGTAAACAAAAACTAATAGTCACACTAACCAGGGACTTCACGTAGTCTAGTGGTAGGTGATAAATCCCAGTCACACTTTGGTTGTGGGTTCGATTCCCACAGCTTTGTCCGACGCGACGGGTTGTCACACGGTCTCCATGTTGTCCTTTTTCAAAAACTATATTTTATAACATTACCAAAATGAGATAAATTCCTCAAAATAAACCCAACATAATTTAACCAAAAATGTTATCTCATTACTTTCATTTTCATCCAAAATTATAATAACTTGTAATTGCCTCAAACCCAATTATAATATTAAACCAAATGGTTATTTATTACTTTATCCATAAAGGAAAAGATAATCCTTCCTCAAATATCATTCTCACATGGAAAACTGCAGGGTTACAAATACAATAGAAAATTATTCAAATGTAAACTCATCAACAAGGAGAACTAATACTTTTTAAACATTTCTCCAACCATTTATTTCCACATGGCTTATTCTTTGACCAAGAAATTATCCTATAGAATAGGGAATTCACATGGTTAATGGCCAGGTCCCCTACATTTACAGAAAATGTATGTAAATGGATTATTGGGACCATTTTTATCTTATTCCATAGTACTCTTCATTTTTATTCGGCAATTATTCACGTTATGTCATTCCTCCCCACACGTAAAGCATTTTTTGTCCCATTGAGACACTTTCCTGGGTGTATCCTTCCACATTTCATGCATGATGAAAATTGAGGATTCCTTTCTCCATGTTCTCCACTGCTGGAGCTCTTATCATTCATCACCTTTATCTTATTTGTTGAGTCCGGGAATTGGTTAATATATATATTGTTGATCATATTTTTGAAAAATTGATTTGGAATGATGATGATATCTTTTACGCCTATCAACATTCCATTTTGTTGCCCATTTCCACTACCATTCCCACCTTGTACATCATTCTCAAGGTCACTATGACTTCCTTGGAATCCAGCCATTGACTAAATCCAGAAAGCATTTCGTGATTAATAGTAGTCATAAAATTATTTAGAGAATATCATGTCACCATATTCTTAATTTGAAACACATTAGGATTAACCAAGGTCATTTACTCTCATCTTATATATAATATTTCAAATCGGTTTGTAAAGAAAATGTAAATTATCCTAATTATATCCCCAGGGAGTGTCGTAACCATGAGTGTAGCAAGGCCCTTTGTCGTGCACCAGTTCCCGTTCGAATCTAGCTCAAAGTGGTGTTTTCGTGTTTTAACCCTAGGTACATCTGTGCCAGAGCCTCCTCTACCTGCTCGTATCCAGACATGGATTTATATCTCGGAAAACTCACAAATATCTACAGTACCAAAATTCTAGGATGTTCTTCTATACTAATTCTGAATATCTATATTTGGTCTATGTGCTCTAATCAGAGATTATCTAAATCTAGCTCCCAAGGTTTGTACTAAACATTCTCTTATACCAACTATAATTCCCTGACCCCAGTTACCCAGAGTCAGTACATTATTACATAACGTTGTCATGATCACAAAAAAGATCATGTCTCGAAAGACTGATTAGTTTAGTACCCTTGGAAACACTAGATATATTCATATGTCTTACAATACATTATAAGGTAAAAAAACTACAACAAAATCTTGTCTTCATATCCCCTCATACTATCCCTGCAAATCATTCATAAATTACTTTTTCAAATCCTGGAAAAAACAAACATTGAAAGGGGTGAGCTCAGATGCTCAGTAAGGATAACAATATAGCAGAAGCATTCATAGATAATCATAAACACTTAAGGCAATGTATGGCTAAAAGAAAAGCCTTTTAAACATGAACTTCAGAATAATATGGAAATGATAAAATGAAATAATTCCATTTACGTACTCACATGGATATTCTACTAGTCTAATAATCACATGAATTATCAATAACCACTTTTATAAAGATGGAATGCATAATTCCAGATTATCATAACTACGTGCCCAAGGAATCGTGCCAAGACTACAATTAAGATATTTTCAAGGCCTCGTGCCAAGACTCTAGTTTGTCTCATGAGACATACCCATGCATCTAGGAGCTATAGAGGTCTCCATCCGTCACTTACTAAGTCCAATTCACACCTCATATGAAAAGTTTGAAACATAACATAAACATTGGTATTAAAACTAGAATATGAAATGTCAATACTTATACACAAACCACGAATGGTATAAAAATAGCACATCCACAGTCAAGCATAACTCATTAGATACAATATGGGAGATTTTATTGTATCATATTAACCTCAATCGAGAATAATGAAGGATATTGATGTAGATGAAAATAATCATCAAAGCTATTTGAGGGAAATATCCCCCTTTTTCTTGAAATCATTTAAAAGTCACACTATTTGTCAAGAAGCGATTTAAAAATAGATTTTTGAATAAATGTTTCCCATACCACATTGAAACATTTAAAAGGACTTATAATTTTAAATCTTTAATGTCCATATAAATAAAATCTTAAAACCATTTTTAAAACATGGACATTAATGAGCAAGAATTATAATAATAAGTCTTTAAAACATTTAAAAATGGTATTGTAGTTAGAGTTTCTAACGAGAATATATACACTTGAATACAAATAATTGAGGTAATCAAAACTTTGTAATATCATGATAATAAAGGGATTCATGATATACTATGTAAAATTACATTATATACACCACATAAAAGTGATTTGGTGTATAACAACAAAGAAGTCTCGAAGGAATGTAAATTGAGATGAAATCTCTCTTATAGGTTGTATCCTTAGGTTAAGGATAAAACAACAACATGATTATGTGAGAAAAATATAAATACACTAAATATGATTGGATATTCAGTGTAAAAAAATCAGAGGACATTCACACTTATTCTTGTAGAAACAACACCAATGAATTGGATGTTTATCTCAACAAATCGAGATAGAGTAAAAATTACTCTTATCAAGTTCTTACCGATGACATGAGAATTTATCAATTGAGTGATTATGTGTATATAAATGTATATCCACATAAAGGTAATTGGAAATTAAAACATAATCAAATGAATAGTGATTCCACACATAATCATGGAGTAAAATAATCAATGAAGTATACGTAAAGCCGAATGGGTGGAAATTGAAAATTCAAATTCCCTTATCGATTTGGTAACATATGAAACATGCACCCATGAATGAAGAATAATACAATGATGATGTAAATATCCAAAAATTATAGTATCTTACACAATGAATACAATCATGGTAAGTACACACACCACATGCAATAAATAAGCGGTGAACAATGGAAATCTCACTGAATTTAAAGTGAGATAAGAAAACCCTTACTTTGTACTTTTTCCTTGGTAGATGGTAGGTTAAACTCAAGTATAATGGTGAAATAATTTTTATTTATTTATAAAAAAATCATTTACATTAATATGATATCATATGTGATCTTTTAACATTGATATGTTAATAATAACTTAGTATTATCATCTATTTGAGTGGTAACAGATTCGTTGTCCTTTATATTATTTATTATGCGAGCCGTATTTGTTATGGATGGGGTGTATCTTATTCATATCCATAATCATATCATGTCTCTAAAAATTATTTTTCATCATCAAATGAGAATTAGACATGAATGGATACAATGGGGAATGAATCTCATTGCATTGGTGGAGACCGTAGTCCGTACGTACACACGAGCGACAATATCATACTTTTGATATTAAAAGAATATATAATTTGATGGTATATCATATATATAGAATAATTATCATGTTATATTTAATATTTAAATTAATTAAACATCATTATTATACCTATCCAAATAATAATATATTGAATAACAATCACACCACGACGTGGAGATGGTAAGCCGTACGTACGCACGTATGGTGACATGTCATTGAAAGGATGGATATAATACTGAATATGGTTATACCATATTTATAATAACATCACAGTATATATAAGACACCGGAGTTATTATTTTAGAATGGTAATAACAAAGAAAGAAGAAGTGGAAGAATAAAGGAACTTGAAAGAGGGTGGTGAAATCATTTCCGCTTCTTCGGGTTCTTCCTTTTGATTTGATCAAAATGCCTCCATAGGTTTGCTTTATGATCAGTCTAAGGCCTCTAGGTTGAATTGAGGTAAGTCGGGAGGATATTTGGGTAGAGTATGGCAGTGCCAAATTGCTTTGAAGTTGTGAATTAATGAGAAGGGAAGTTCCCTTTTATTAGAGGGGTGTGGGGAACCTTTGGAAAAGATAGAAATATTATTTTATAATAAATTCATATTCAGTTAATAATTGCTCTAAGGTGGATTATATAAAGGATAAGGTGGGGATGGGTCAAAATCCACTCAACAAATATAATTTAGACAGGTTTGGGTCATTATATTAACCTTATCTTATAGTTTTAACTTTTAGTTATTTAGTTCGACACTTACCATGTCACTATGTTTTTTTATATTATATAGTTAATAAACATACTATATACCTCCAATTGACCAGAATGTAGTCCACTAATGATACAAATATCATTATATAAGTCTATTGGCCCATCCTTAGATTTTTAGGAATATAATATCAATTAATAATATAATATATGTTTTAAAAACTCTTTTATGTCAATTTTGACATTATTGGGTATTTTGTTTTTGATAAATTCATAATAGCATTATTACTTCAAAAAGAAATTTTATAATCAATCCTAATATGTATTATTAACTTATATGATTGCTGGAATTCATAAAAAGTCTCAAATTAAATTTATTTTGATATTTATAATATCGATTATTTTAATATTTCATTAATTATGTAATTACTACATCACTGTAGTGTTATAAATAAATTAAATTATTTAATGTCAAAAAATTATAAATAAAATACAATTTTGTAAGAAGTCTTTTTAGATTTCTAATTAATATTTACAATCTAATTTATATTATGCATAACCCTATATTAAAAATGTTTTAGTAAATAAACTTTTATTTAAACACTTTTAACTCTTCTTTGAATTAAATAATAATAAAGGTCCGAATCTAATCCAAGTGGATATAAATGATAATATTGTATTCATAAGGTTGTTTTTGGTTGAGATTCACTTGTCTAATAGATTTCGGACATGTGTTAGGGTAATATTAATATCAATTTTACCCTTAATTACCCTATTTAATTTTAACCATGGTAAATAAAAGTAAAAAGTTACTATTCACCAAAAACTGTTTTCATCTCATTGAACCACATTTTACTTCTTGATATTAACCGTGTCTCTTGGATTTTCGTAATTCCACTCACAGAAGTGGTAAAATTATTTTTTATGTGAATTTCCATATTCTCCTAGGAGGTGGGTAAAAGACCGTGAAAAGTTCAATAAAATTTTTATATATCTAAAAATATTCAAAACTAAATCCAATAAATAACATTGAACTTATATAGGTATTATTTATCTATTTTTACTTTAATTAAATTTAAATAAAATAAATAATTATTTAAATAAATATTCGGTTTTAAACTATGACTCAGTGTTTTTCACTATTGATAAAAAATTGAAAGTTTTCAGAAAAATACCAAAAATTATGCCTAAGCTATATTTGATATTATGAATTAAAAAATGATGTATATTTTAAAAAATTCAAAACATATAAGTTTCATTAATTAATTTAAAAATTAATTCCCATTTTCAAAACGTAAGCATGTTTTTATTAAATAATAACTATCAAAAGATTGACACTTGTTTATGTCAGCTTTAAATGTGAAATTACGTCCAATGAACAAATTTTTTTTAAATGGTAATAATATATTCTAAATATACTTTAAACACACTGAAATTTATAGTTTATCACTATTAATTATTTCGATTAAAAAGTTGTTTTTAATTTAAATTTAGTAAAGCAAACTATTCATCAAAATATTATGGTTATCCGAAATGTATCAAAATTTCACCCTAGGCTAATTTCGATATTACGAATCCAAAAATGAAGTCAATTTTGAAAGATAAAATGTATTAAATTTCAAAAAGGTAGGTATTACTATTCAAAACAGCTAGTTTGATTGTTTGTGGTGTGTTAGAATTTGAAGTTGCGTACAACACACGCTACTGTATTATTCAGAAAGAAGCGTACCGAGGAAGCTTGGTGTGTTACACAGACTGAGGCCTATCCCCAGGCCCCTGGTCCTTCTCGGGACCATTAGCCCAATATCATACCCAGAGTGTACAGTGTGGTGTGGGACTATGTCCTCATTCATGATGGGTTACTCGCCACGCCGTACACCTCCCATGTCCAAGGAATCATATTCCTCGACCCTCGTCCTTACTGCAAGACATAAAACTACAAGCTGGTTAGGCCATCCTGACTGAGGCCCATCCTCAGCCCCCTTGGTCTCTATGGGCCCACGGCCCCCGTTCTCACTACATGATGTTAAACTACAAGCTGGTCAGGCCTTCCTGAACGAGGCCCAGCCTTAAGCCCCTTGCCCTCCTCGGCCCCCCGGCCGTCAACCTTATTGTAAGACTTTAAACTTCAAGCTGGTCAGGCCTTCCTGGCCGAGGCCTATCCTCAGGCCCCTTGGCCTTCTCGGGCCCCTTAGCCCAAGTTCACACCCAAAGTGTACGGTGTGGTGTGAGACAATGTTTTCATTCACACCAGGTTACTCACAGCGTCGTACACCTCCCATGTTTAGGGAATCTTATTCCTCGACCCTCGTCCTCACTGCAATATGTTCAACTAAGATTGGGCAACGCCTTCCTAACCGGAGACCAACTATCAGGACCTTTGGCCTTTTCGGGCCCCAGCACAGGTCCTCTCTTATAGGAATGTATGGTGTGGCGTGGGATTATTTCCTCATTCACGTCGATTTGTTCACCGTACCATACACCTCCCTTGTTTGGGGGTATCCTACTCCCCCCACCCTCATCCAGCATGACGTTAAAATGCATCTAGAGAACTACGTGTATCTTGATTCCCATCCTTATGGGATACGTAGTAGCACCCGAATGTCTAGGCTTCGGGTCCAGCCCCATCTTTTGGAAACCTCCATCCCACCATAGCCCCTTGGCCTACACTTCCCCGGAGAGGGGAGTATATAGCGTGTTATGGGATTAAGTAATCATTCACGTCAATCTTGTAAAGACCACGGCATGATCCTCTCCCTCCTAAGCCTCTTCTTCGACTGTTTTTGGCGGTTCACCAATGTGCCTAGGGGCACACTGGTTTAGTACCTGGAATGCTAGGTTCTACTCAGACATGTTCTCACCCGCATTTCAGGCTCTATGTTCCCCTTCATTAGTGCTTTCATCATCTCTCACACCGAAAGGGACCCCCAAGAACGGCATGGACACCATGCCTAAGGGATCTCCTACCATTATGGGCCAACGCCGCCGAAGGATGCAGATAACAAATCGATAAAAATCCCATGTTGCGAATATGGTCAGCAGTCGATGATTGTTTGTTTCTCCCACTTCAGGATAACATGATATGAAGATTGTTTTTTTGCCACGGTTAATTGTTATCCACCATCTCCACGCCAACCCCATTATTCCCAAAATGTTGGTTACACGATTCACATCCTTATCCACCTCAACACGTCCAAGTAGGGATTTGAAACTTTTGATATTATTCCTCAGTTCCCATCTGCGCGGTAGGGGAACAAAGTTGCATTAAATGTGTCCTTATGGGATAATCACTGACATCCCATTGATGGACATTCCAGGTATTGAAAAAGGATCTTACTCCCTTGTTTCCCACATAGAGTTTAAGTCATGTGGGCTTAGGGATCGAGTCGAGGTCTGCGCTTACTCGGAATTTTGTCATCCATCGATGGTCCGATCTCTAAGACCGTAAATTAAGATCTCCTTATAACTATGTTCTGCATGATTACCATACTCATGGGATATGTAGGAATGCCAATTCCTATTGTCTTTGGGTCCAGCTTGATTTCATATAATTTTTCTTTTCTATCTTGCCTTCGGGAATATGACCATGGGACTGTGGGGTGTGGACTAGGACTATGTCCTCATTCATATCAGGTATGAAATAGCCGGACCACACGCACCTCTTTCTAAAAATTATCCATTTGATTTCTTGTCCTGCAGGACATTAAAATTCACCCTCGAGAACTACGTGTGGCTTTATTCCCATCCTTATGGGATATGTAGGACCCCCCGAATGTCCATTCTTCAGGTCCAACCCCACTTCTTAGAGATCTTCCGATCTCTCGGTCACCTAGGCCCCTTGGCATGTCCCTCTCTACGAGGGGGATATATAGGTGTGGTACATGGTTCTTGCCACCCTGCCCCCTTCTCCCAGGAACCTACAATCTCTTGGGTGTCCTCAAGTTGAGTCCTGCAACCCCTTGCAGTGGTTCTCTCGTGTGTTAGGAGTACTCTGGTCTAGGTCCCATAGGGTCAGATTCAATTTGGTCATGTTCTTTCCACTTTTCAAGAATCGTGTTCCCCTTTATTAGGGCTTCCACTATCATTCACACCTATAGGGACCCCCAGGAATGGCTTGGATACTAAGCCTAAGGGATCTCCTACTGTTATGAGCAAACGACCCTGAGGGTTTCAGACAACAAATCGACAAAAATCCTGCGTTGCGAATATGGTCAGCGGTCGATGCTCATTTGTTGTTTCCATTTCAGGCTGATGTGATATGGATGCGGCTTTTCTGCCACGGTCAGCAGTAATCCTATTTCGTCATGCCATCCCCTTCTGGCCTTGAATTTTGGTTGCATGAATTACATTATGTTCCACCCCATCATTTCTGGGTGTAATGTCGACACTCTTGGCGCTATCCCTCAGTGCACTTCTCCACGTCAGAGGGACAAAGCTGCAGTACGGCGTCCATCGGAGCTCCCATGGTCCGATCTCTAAGACCATAAACTATGATCTCCATCTAGGACTACATATGGCTTGATTCCCATCCTTATGGGATACGTAGGACCACCCGGACGTCTCATCTTCGGGTCAATCTCATTGGGAGGTAGTCTCTCTCCCCTTTACCTCTTACCTCTATGTAGGCCCCTCGGCCCGAGGTTCCTCTCTCAGAATTATGTATGCTGTGATGTGGGATCATGTCTCTATTTACGTAGGTTATGTTTCATGGAACTGTACACATTCCCCGCATAGAATCACCTATACTACATATGAGCAACATGACGTTAAAAAGCATGCTTGGTCCTATCACATTACCCTAAACTGTGACTTTATCATCCCGGTCGAACGACGAAAAACGACACTACACTGTCATGACCACACTGTAAAAGAAATCACGTTGTTTATTGGACATGTGCAATACCATTTGTCAATGCCTAATACGGCCTGATTTTTGTGGCGACACAAGGGCTTGCTACTCTAGGCCTGCCGCTTCACAAAAAAACCACTCACCTTAAAGGACAAACAAGATTTATCAAACACTGATTATCTTGGTGTGAGGGCCACACCCGCACTCCCTTTCATCCTTTTCACTGGTACCTTACCATGTTGTTCCACCCTTCATGAACTACTTATGTCTTGATTATCATCCTTATGAGATACGTAGGAGCGCCCGGGCACTTCCCCGCGGGGCCAGCCTAACTTTTGTTCTTGGTCCCTCGACACGAGCACTTCCCCAGAGAACACATGGTAAGTAGGGATTATGTCCTCATTCACATCGGGTTTTTTAACCACTTCACCATGTGTTTTATACTCTCCTTACCCATTAATGGTCTGATTACTATGACCTTAAACAAAGACCCCTTTCAAGAACTACGTGCAGCTTGATACCCATCCCCATGGGTATGTAAGAATGCATTTTCGTTTTCCTCAGGCACATCTCAACTAAAATTTTCGGTCCCATGACCTATAACCTCTACCAAGGGGGTTCTGTGATGTGGTATGAGATTATGTCCTTATTCATGTCAGGTTTTTCACCGCGCCGTACACATCCCCGGTTCCCATTCACGTCTGGTTTTTGTAATTACTCTCCATGAGTCTCCCGCTTTTCCTCCTATCCATGGTCCGAATTCTATGACCCTAAACAATGATCACCCTATGGGAAGGGACTCTAATCCCTCTGTCTAATACATCTCATTGACGTATTTTGATGAGTTATGAAAAAGAGTCCGAAGTGTGGAATTTTCATGGGGGAATCCCCGCATTCCATGTCCAAGAATTGTGTTATCGCTTTTTGGATCCTCATTCTCTTCCACGTCCAAAAGGACCCTCAGACGACATGGATGTGAGGCTTAAGGGATCTCCATGGACGTTGGGCCTAAGGGCTCTTGTATAGTTTCAGTCCAACATCCCTAAGGATCTCAAACGACATATGTGACACATCATGTGTTTTGAACATGGTCAACAATTGACCCTCATTTTTTTGTCCCCATTACAGGATAATGTGATATTGATGCTATGTTTCCACAACAGTCAACAATAATCATCTATCATCACGCCAACATCATTGAGATCCAAATCTTTATCGTTATGATTCACACATTTCCAATTCCTCATGATCAAGTGGAATTCAGACATACTCAGCTTTATCTCTTCACGCATCTCAGTGCGCCACATGGACGTGTTAGTATAATTGGTCCGATATTTACCGAGCTTCCCTTTTCCCTACCATGTCCCTTCATGTGTCGGGAAAGTCATGACACAACATTTTTTTCACATAGAGCACGACTCACGTGGGCTTAGTAGTTTTGGTTGGATGTGTACCGGCGCAACAAGGATTCTTATCATCCTGCATGATGTTATACTATGGTTCCAGAACTACATTTTTCATAATTCCCATCTTCATGGGATATGTAGGGACACCCTGGTATTTTTCTTAGGGTCCAGCCCCCAGGAGTCATAAATCATGTTCTTCCCCTTTCCAGACCCCTGGCCAGACCCCTTGTACGGAACCATACAACTACAACTTTTCCCTGAACAAGTTCAGGATGCCCCAAGATGACATTGGGAAGCGACAGACCCCCTCGCCAGAGGGGCCCTGTATAAAAGAAGGAATGGTCCATGATCAAAACGATGTGTCCATCTATCATACCCCCACAACAGTGGTGTAATTTCATGAGTGTTGGATTCAGTTTGAACAAACCATCACTCCAAATACCATGCTTTGTGTGCCCCGTATTCGGACCCTCGCCCAATTTCATGTATGGAGGGACCCACTAACAGTGTGGATGCTCAACCTATGGTCTGCTTGCTATCCGGGTCTAACATCTCGGAAGACTGATCGATGATATTTGCGTTATTCCCTATGTTTCGAACATGGTCAACGGTCAGCCCTCATTTCTTATCCCCGTTTCAGGATAACACAGTAAGGATACCGTTTTTCTGCCACGGTTAACAGTTTTACTTCATTTTCATGCCACCGCCACAATGTTCTAAATTATGGGTATCGTGATTCACACTTCTCATTCCCATCCGTTCAGACCGATTTCATCTCACCTAGAGTTGCACCGTTCGTGCACAAGAGCACGCTGGAAAAATGGTTATTCTGTTGTTCTAAGAACTTCATTCTCCAGTCATGTCTCTCCGATTTCTCATAAATCTGGACCGGTTATCCAAACCCCAGATTCCCAAAGCATGTTTTGCAGTCCTATGTTTGGATGGGGCGATGAGGTGACTATCAATTGTTTCTCACATCGGGCCCGACCCACATGAGCTTTTGGAATTGTCGTTGTACACTACCCAAACATTGTAAGGGTGCAATGAACCAGTGTAAACAACGAAACTCATGCATGCTATGACATTCAAAAAAATGAAAGCACAAAAGGACGTTTAAGGGTTTGTAACCATTATAGTACCTGGGGGTCAACTCCCCCAATGGATGGATTGACCCCATCAAAAGAGCATTGCAGCTCCACCACCCTTCGACTTGTGGCGTCCAGGATTTACTACCGCCGACTCAGCTCTCGCTCCTACTCAGCAGCGATGGGGCATAGTTCATCAGCCTCAGCTCGGGCCCTCTCTACGTCAGCAAGAATGACGACCATATCTTTAGATTATTGCCTTATATGATCTTATACCTCTGCCAGTTGGGCCTTCAATTGCATGATCTACTCAGATTGTTCATTGAGAGAGGCTGATTGCTCATCCGCCCAGATCTGTAGGTGTTGGACTTCATTTTTCAGCCTCCTGGAGATTTTTGATGTTAATCGCCTACATCCGCTACCAGGCTATACTGATCCCATGATCATAATCCCGGATATTTTCAGCCATATGATCTCAGATGAGCAAATGAGGGCGCTAGACATCCACTCCGTCAGCACACAGTTTGAGGAACCATTAGCAAAGTCGGTCCATCTTGTCCAGCCATAGCGCTTGTGGGGTTTTGTTGATGAACCGCATGATCATCTTCAAAAATAGGTGGCGGACTATTTTGTTTTCCTCTTCATCAGGGGTCATCTCATCCCAGTCCATGCTATTAGCTGGCTCGTATGTGCGGTACACCATCAAGAAGTATTCAGCGGGATCTGAACCTGGCGTGGGATCAGGCGCGACATCTGGCATTGGATCAGATGCGGCGGGACTTGGGTTGACAGACATATCCTCATCGTTGGACCTCACTTCTATGACCTCAGGCACGACCCCACTAGTGGTCCCACCAATGATAAGGGACACTGCAGTTCAGTTGGGCTTGTTAAAGATCTCCAAGATCATTGGAATGCCCCTAGGGGGATGCCGCCAGAAATCTCGACCAGCCTTGCCACAACAGCCCATTCCAGTCGAAGAACTGTAAATTACAGAGAAAGGAATGGATGTTAGTTAGAAAGATCGGTAGGTGATAGTAATGAGTTCAGTAGAGAGGAAATACAAAAATTGAACTCCTGGCACTGCTCCAGAGTTGATGTTGACGGGGTCCCGAGGCATGGCCCTCCTTATATTGTTGGAAGGTCTGGTGATTCTGGAAGAGACACCTCAGGTGTCATAGCCCCGCCAGACACCGAACAGGACACGACCACAGGTACGGGTTCTGAGGGTCATGCATCATCACCCACCGAGGGGAGAGAGCGATGTTTGTGTACAAGTTCCTCCTGCATGGTTTAGATGTTGGTAAGAGGTCCATAATGGCCTGAGAGCGGACCCCGAGGGATGAAACATGGGATGTTACCTCGAGAGCATCTGCGAAATAGTCTAGATCTGTGTCTTGATCGCCGACTTCGCCTTCCTCCAACGGGCTCCCTCCACTGGCCTCGTCTCCTCAAGAGGATTCGTCTAAATCTTCCGATATGGAGAAGCGCTCCATCATCTCAGTGGCCTGTAGTTGTGGGGGAACCGTCTGATCCAGTAGTACCCCCACCTGGTCTATAATTGGACGCATGGAACCACTGGAATGTATAAAGTCTTCCATCTCATCTAGGTATTGCTCTACCTCTGCCGGGGACACTGTGAAACTGGCCCGGACATGGCCTATACCCCGTAAATCTGTCCCGAGGCGGTTAAGGTGTTACCATATCTCGGGCTGACCGAGGTGTTTCTGGTTGCGTCACAAAGGTCACAGGCCTCCGTTAAAACATCATTCTCTGGCATGTCGATATGGAGAAACTTCTTCCCTGGAGGCTGAGTGGATATCCTATGGAATCCCCTCAGTGGCCGCCCCTCCGGATGGATCCACTCTTCCGGGACCACCAGGTCCACTACCACTATTAGATCTGGCACTTCTATCTCATCCTCAACTGGTGCAGGCCTCGCTGCCATGTTAGACCTTCCACTACGAGAGGCCCTTTCTTCCCTCTAACCCCGACCTTGGGATATGGGAGGTCGGCCGTCAGCTGCTCAAATGGTTGGTTTCTTTAGAATTTTCCCCTAGTAAGCTGCCTCCTAGATGATGGCATACTGCTTCAGTAGTCCATTGGTGGTAGTGGACGGTGGAAATGAATTTTTAATTATCCTATCTTCCTATTTGAACATGAGCCACAATTTCCTCATTACACAAGGATGCTCCTCATGGTACACCTCCCAGTAGATCTGCGGGGTCAGCCGCTGTAGTCACCGGAATTACCTCCAAGCTGGTGCAGGGTGTTCGGCTCGCAGAACACCTCACAATCCACTGTTTGCAGCATGACTCCACCTCGAGATGCTAAGAGATATGCCCCATTATCTTCTATTACCTGAACGTCATCAGTGAGTACCGTCGTCAGTAATGGAAACAGGTGGAAATTAAAATCGACCGCCTTCCACACCCTGTTTGGTACCATCGGCAAAGATAAAATGACTGGAAAGCTCCTATTCGCATTCATAATGGATGGGTAAAAGTTTGACCCAGATGGCGATATGGGGTTTGAATATTCGTAAACCCCCCGGATGTGCACCGCGATCCACCCATACAGAAGGTGGAAGGGCCCGCATATCCTCGGCAGCTTCTTGCCCTCGTTAACATGTCGTAGCATGTTATAAAATCTGTCGAACATCGTAATCCCCAGAATGACCCACCCTCCTATGGCCATCATGGATGCCATGATGAATGTGATGGGATGCACCCCCCATGTTGGTATCCCTAACTGGTAGGATCCAACTGTAGATAAGGGCCGTGATAAATGCCTCCACCCTGACTATCATCAATTGTTTAGAGCTGACACTGAAACCCTAGGTCTTCCATTGGATGTTCTCCCAGAGCTGCCAATACGAGTGCTTCATGCCCCGTTGAGCCCCCTTGGGGAAACATCGAGGCCTCAGGGGAAACTCTGTACCCTTTTGGAAGTTCAGGATCTTCTTGAAACACTTCTTAAAGTGGACATCTCTCACAGCTTCTTCATCCTCTCCAGGGACCAGTCACATCAGTGCCAGCGCCAGCCGCAGCATTTGCTCTGGATCCTCCCATTCACACATGACAGGTAGGAACTCATCATACATATCCCCCATGATCGCGACCCCATAAATCTAATGGAAAATTCATAGACAGATGCTATCCTCCCAATGGTGCACGTGAAAAGTGTTGGTCCTAGAAGACCATCTTCTCAACAGCTCCGAAATCAGCTGTTTCGGTTGATAAATGTGGAATTGGGAGGCCCATGGAACATCATAAAATCACACTCTCCTCATCTCGGCACCAAACTCCTCACATTAGGAGCCTACCCAGTAGGTCCATTCCCAATCAATGGCGATGTTGTCACCCTGGTGCAGGTCCCACTCATCGAACCACCCCTTCTTCAAATCCCTCAATGCTACCTTCAATATAGTGCGGTACGTGGGAGGGGACATCTCTCGTTGAAATGGATTCCCATAAATGTCATTCAGATGGTTGTACAGACAGTCGTTGGTGATAGGTGTGAAGTCCTCTCTCCCATGGCCTTCAGCTGCACTGAACCATTGTTGCTGGCATGGCGGGCTTCTGAACCATAAAACTGGCTCATCCCTACTCGCATCAGGAATAAAGACGTCATCCCTTAGCCTGAAGCCTTATAAGGTTAGCTTCTTGCACCACAGATAGATCTTATGACTCTCTGATAACATTTCAATCAAATAATTATGGTCCGAGTAGCTTCGAACTAGCTCCCCAAGGCCCAGATAGTTTGCTATCTCATCCCTCCAGGCCCAGATAGTTTTCTATCTCATCCCTCGGATCACAAATCATGTTTTCAGAGCTCCCTCATGAAGCAGAATCGTGTAGTCTGGCCTCAGTATGCAAGCACACGTTGGCTCGGAGCTATCGCTGTGTCAGAGACTAGCAGTTCGGTGCGAAGCTCGATTCGCGGTGATCAGTCACGGAGTACGCGGAACTTCGCGATTCGAGAGAGAAAAAGGACAAGTTCACAGAGGAGGGAAAGTAAAAAAGAGAGGTCAGCACCCCTATTTATAGGTTGTGGCCCCTTGGAGCTTTGTGGCGTGCCCAACCCACACAGAGCCACGTGGTGCATCCGGACCGCGCAACCCTTGACCGCCTCACCTGCTTGGTTTTCGATCTGTCTCTGCGAACGACCATTTATTTTATAGATTTCCCTATGACATAGAACCTTGATCCCTCTGAGGCTCCATGTCTGAGGGGGTAATTTTTTGGCACCAAAATATTTTAAGAAAAGAGAGAAGAAATAGGGGCCTCACGCCCTGCCCCATGAAGCCACGATGCGGAGCCCCCCCCAAGCAACGTAGCCACCGCGAAGTACCAGAGGCAGGATTCCTCGTGAATGTCCACGACATTCACGAACCCGTCGTGAAGAAAAATAGGCGGAACATCTCCATGAATTCCCCTGACGTTCATGAACCCTCCATGAAGAAAAGGTGGCAGTATCTCTTGGCGTACCCGACTGATGTTCATGAACCACCATGAAGCAACCGAATCCCCCTTCGCGATGTGTGAGCTTTGATTCAGGGCTCATGTATTCTATAAATACCATGCTCCCCTTGAGCCCCAGATGAAGGACAATACGACCTTTTGGTTTATCTACTTCCAAATCACAAATCACTCTTTGCCCTGCAAATCATGAGCTCCCCGAGGTATTTTTACTTCGCGAGTGGCCTCCGCATTGTCTCGTTTTGAGCCCATCATCCAAGAGGGGTGAATTTCGCGAAGCTTAATGGAATTCACAAAGGAAGGGGATTTCTATGGTGACCCGGGTAGTGGTTGAGAATTTATTCTTTGCAAAACACCCATCCCATACACGTGATCCACATGCCAAAGCAGGTTCACTATACTTCGCGAAGCAAACAACTTCACGGAACCTTTCTTCGTGAGGCACCTATGATCCGTGAGGCAGTGCTCTGTGAACACCCTTCCACTTCATGTAGAACCTCCCATTCTAACCTCCACCCCATGCTAAGGAAAAGGCACCCCACTTCACGAAGCACACCCCTTCATAAGTTCCCTCTACAATGCATAGCAATCGAGTCCCGCAAGGACCATGCCTATGGACCCCTCTGCTTGGAAATTTATTCTCCCGTGTGACCCTCCAGGTTGGCATGATGTGATTTCAAAGACCCCTGGATGATATCGCCTACGGCATTACTTCGCCTAATTCTTCTTCTCATAGGCACGCTAATGGATATTGCTTCTTGGTATAGCCATGCTAACATGGGACCCTCGACGGTTCGCTCTATGAACCCCCTTATACACGGCATTGCCAGTACCTTCCATCCCACAAGGTGCAGAGGGTACCAATCATGTTAGTGCTAGGGGTGCAAGTTAACCCACCTCGTCCGAGATGAAAATCGTTAAAATACCAAGAACCCTCGTCCTCATCACATGTCATTAAACTGTGACATCTCTTCGTGCCTCTCACGTGGGGTCCTCCCACCATGGACATTCTCCACTCCCCCTGGCCTCCACATGGGATTATATCCTTCTTCTAGGAGTGACGTTTGTCAGTGGGGGTAGCTCTGCCATCTTGGTGTAAGTCCCTGGTTTTTCTTGCAGGAGGAATCACCCATGAACCTCAGTACTTCCTCTCTCCCTCTGCGCTTTGTCACCATTGGGCCTCCATCTTGAGGTAAGTCCTAGAACAATGGGCCGCCTAACACATAAGCCCCTCATCGCTTCCCACGGACACACCCATCACGACGTGATTGTTGGTTCCCTGCAACCTCTTATTTCTCACACAGAGCACGAATCCTGTGAGCTTAGAGTGAGCACCAACCATGACACACCTTGGGCCGCCTCAGAGTGTAATCCCCAAATGCGCACGTCCCGCATGACATTAAACTACATCCCATCCCACATGACGTTAAACTGTTAACCTTTTGAACTACGTGGAATTTGATCCATACCAGGGCATGGTACGCAGGAAGCCTCTACGAGGTTCAAGCCCACCGCCTGATCGTTTCTTCACGTCAGGTTCTACCCTTGTCCCACATAATGTTAAACTGAATTCCAGTCCAGCGGTATGCCATTGTGACCAACCCGAACTACGTTGACATTGATCCACGTCAAGGAATGGTACATAGGAATCCTTCATGAGGTTCAATCCCACCATCCACCAGGACCAAGGACCTTATTCACATCTATCCTCCAGAACACACCATTTTATTCTACGTGGACTTTGATCCAAGTGATGGCATGGTACGTTGGAAGCCTTCCTGAGGTTCATTACCACCATCCACCTAGACCATGGTCCATATTCACGTTTGTTATCTGACACTCCCTCATCCCAAATGATGTTAAACTACATCCCAATCCAGCAGAAAGACATTGTGACCCTTCCATCTAGTTGTTCCGACACCCCTTCATGTCAGTTCAACAACCCCTTTTCAACCCGAACTACATGGACATTGATCCATGTCAAGGAATGGTACGTAGTGAACCTCACGAGGTTCAATCCCAACACTCATTGGTCTATGGTCAATTTTCACGTTGGTTCTCCAGCGTCCACCCCAATCTACATGGACTTTGATCCATGCAATGGCATGGTACATAGGAAGCCTCATGAGGTTAAAGCCCACTACCCGGTCGTTCCGACATCATTCACATCAATTCACCCACCACCTTGGGCAGCCTCGAGTGTAATCCCCCCACACATCTATTCTGAACTACATGGACCTTGATCCATGTCATGTCATGGGACATAGAAAGCCTTACAAGGATCAAGCCCGCCAACTATTGGTCCTGACCACCTGCATGTCGTCATGCCAAGCCCCGTCTAACCTACGTGTTCTTTGATCCATGTCATGGCATGGTACATAGGATGCCTCCCTGAGGTTCAAGCCCAATACCCTTTGGTTGTTCCAAACCCCTTCACGTATGTTCTCACCAACCGAACTATGTGGAATTTAATTCCTTGCCAAGGGGATACGTAGGAAGTCTCTTCGAGACTCAATCCCATCACCACCGTCATCTCCACGATGGTTCTATTTCATCCCCCCTCCACTCCGTGTAGCTTTCCATCACTCATCCTCATTATTATCTGGGCCGCCACATCCCGGTGAGATCATGCCACCCCATCCCCCTCCACAGCATTCGGGAAGCTGCCCACATGCTGGCTCTGATATCAGTGTTCCCTCAAGGTGGTTCCTCAATCTGATCTACTCCAGCTAGTTTTCTGATCAGCCTGATCGGTCTCCGTTGGACGTTAAACATGCGGCATACCCTGTGTTAAACATTGGAAGCTCACGAAAACATCAGATACATGACTCTGGAATATGCTTCCCCACTCTCAATGTGGGATGCCTTGGGCTTCCTCCCCCTTGATAAGCCCTATAATAAGGTAAAAAAGACAAACACACCACCTCCCCAGTGTTCAAACACATTAATGTTGCCTCGACGTGACTTCTCCCCCAACTGAAGGTTGCTACCCTGACCTTGCCCCTTGGAATGTCCTGATAGACACAGTGTAATTAACCGGCATCCATGGAAACATGGAACTGGGAAGAGATTCATGAACAACTTATTAAATATATGAGGGAGACCTGTAATAGGTGACGAGTTCTGAGGAGTAATCCACAAAAAGAAGAACCAACATCCCATCACCCTGTTTCGATCAAGGAGAAAATGTCCCAGAATAAGGAGTGAATGTCACCCACCTTTGGAAAGTGGGAATGTGGTGTAATAGCTGCACGTCCTCCATAGACGGATGCACTTACCTCGGAAAAAGCATCGAAAAAATTTATTCATAAATCTTAGGATTTCATGAGGTAAGTGAATGAGTTCATATATTGTATTTATTTATGAACTAATGTTTTATTTCATTAATTTATAACCCTTACTGAGATTTATATAATCATCCCATGTATTGATATGTTTTCACAGGACTTAAATATGGATAGGGTTAAGGTTGGGATCAAGGATATTTCATGCTATCTAAAGCATCGATCTACACATGACTATTTTTTTCAAGAGTAATTTTTTTAATGAATAAATAGAAACTGAGATTATGTGTTAACTTTGTAATCATTTGAAATGTAATAGTTATGTCCTAATTCTATAAAACTCTAAACCTGAAAAGATCATCAATATGAATTATTCATTTAATTCAATACTATGTAATGTTAATGGCTGGGTCCTTATGAAAATATTGTATGTTTTTAGTTAAACTATATTTTTAGATTGAAATGGACCATTTCGTTGGTTTGGATGAATTATATTTGAATCCAGTAGATGTTTTTTAAAGACGAATTATATGAATTCTTCCAATATCAACATTAATTATTTTTTTTAATAAATAATAATTTATTATATTTTTTAAAATACATGAAGATATTATATTCAACGAAATTAATTATATTTGTTTTCAAAATTATCCATAGTCCTTTTATGGGTCTTTTTTCATTTTATGGTAACATTATTAACCCTTAGAATGTTCAAATCTTTAATACAATGATAATTGTTATATGTGTTAATGAGTTAATAAAATTAAATGTTAAGGTTGAGAAATAACTAAAACTTATAAAAATTATCATTTTATGAGATTATTTAATGTAAAAAAATCATATATTATAATAATATAAATTTTGATACATTTGGATAGGAAATATTCTTTATATTAATTTATATCTTTGTGAAATTCCTAGGATTCCCCTCCCCTCTCTTATAAATGGACACCACTTTTCGAAAATATTAAAACAACTATGATCCATTTATATAGAAAATAACATAAAAAATCACTTCAAAAAATCATTATAAATGTTTTATAGGGTTTTAATTAAAATATACATACCCTAGGTCTTATAATAAGACATCAAAAGGATGTAAACCAAACAAGAGGTAATATTATTTGCATCGTACACTATGTATATTAAATCTTCTACATCCTATTGATTTGTTTTAAACCTAAAAAGATAATAAATAATATATACATATATATAATATAATAATATGTTTTCATAATTATGGTGAAACATTGATCTATATATTTTCCATCCAATTAAATGATAAAACATCACTCATGAATAAATATGACTTACCGTCTCCACAGAGTAGTGTAATTTCAGTTTCACTACCATTTCAATTAGATATTTATAAAGACATAACTCGGTGCTTATTATGGACCAGGTAACTCTTTGGGTGCGGAGTTTAGAGCCCTTCTTTCAGGTTTGATGGTATGCAGGAGGAAGGGGCTCCCGGTGATGGAAGTGGAATCGGACTTGGAGGTTCTGGTCAGATCTCTGTAGGGCTATCATGACATCTCCTGGGATTTAACGTATGTCTATCGTAGATGTAAAGTGGAGACCAATCAGGGAAGGATGGTTCACCATAGTCTGAGGGAGTCCAACTTAGGGGCTGATGCGTTGGCTCGTTGGGGATGATCTGAGGAGACTCTGGTGGTTTATAATAGCCTTAACACTCTTCCTTTGGAGTGTGTTAATGTGAATTGGAAGGACTCTCTTGGCCTCCACTATTTTCTCCCTCTGTGAAGTGTAAATTGGATTTTCATGATATTAATAAAAAAATAACTTTTAGTCAGTATTATATTAAATTTCATCTAGGATTACTATATATTATACAAAATCATACCATATAATTCTTTGAAAAATGATAATGTCCCTCGTGTGTACATGTGGTCTAACACATCCATTAATTAATGCGGTTTAATTTTTCATTTACGTTTAAAATACATAGAAAATGATATATTTAAGGAACATATATGATAAATGTTATATAATAGTGATTCATTATATATTAATTGGTAATAGACATTAATTCAATCAAGCCATTGAAAATATCTAATAGTGTTCATGCATACATGCATCCAACTGTCTCCATGAAACATGTAATTAATTTTTTGTGCATTCTCATGAATTTTTATATCTTGTTTATATATTATTTATATATAATTAATACAGTTATTTATTTTAATTAACAAAAATAAGTGTATAAGGACTCTATATAAATAATCAAAACATTCTTGAAAATGAAGTAGTTAACACCTCAACTAATGATGATAATAAATGTTTGTTGATAAATGTGTCATAAAATTTTATGAATGTATCATATATGACAATATAGATATTAATATAGTTTAGGTATTTTATTGTTATAAATTTAATATTTTTGACATAAGGATAGATTAATGAAATGGAATGTATATCTAGAGATAAGGTATTTCCTCTCAATTTTATTTCCAATTTATATTTTTTTTAATGTCTAGAATATTATTTTTAATGTATATAATTACAATATGAGGAATTTAATATTATTATTAATTTATTAATGACAATTAATTATTGAATTCAATTTAATCATTCTAGAATTATGTTCAAAATAAATTGAGGTCGTATTGATCATTTTGATCATATAATGTTTTCCAATATATGTATTTTCCCAAAAAATATACTAAAACAATAATTATTTTAGAAAATGTTAAAAAAATTGTTTCATGTTATCATATACATTATAAATTTTATTAATGTAATGTTTGTAATTTTTACCTCAAGGGGTCCATTTTTAGCTTTAATTACAAGGTTTCAAACTAAATTTTTTAACCTATACAATTTATAAGGATCTTTTCACCATTATAAACGTTAAACAATTTTTAACATCTCCAAAGATATTTTCAATGTTATTAAAAAGAAATATTTTTTCATAATAGATTTCAATTTTTTTCATAAATCTCATAAAATGAATGAATTTATTTCAGTGCCTGTATTTCAGATGAATTGGTGCCAATTTATTATCACTTAAGAATGTTTTTTTTCATTTAATTTATCTTGAATAATTCACTTTCTTATCACCATTGAACATTAAATTTCACTTATATATCAATATTGTTTATTTTATTGATATGTAATTTTTTTAAAACCATTTTACATTTAAAAATATAGTGTTTTACATAAAAATTATTTCATTAAATTGTGAATTATTGAACTTTTTTATACTACACTCAATACAAAAATTTATTGTTAAGGCATATTGTTAACGAATTAAATAGATCATTCAATATATGTTGAATGAAATGTACATGTAGTGATGGGTGGGGACCATAATTATATATCCCACAAATTCATCAACATTTCTCATTATATGTAATATTATCAATATTTAGATAGAAACAAATTCAAATAGAATTATAATTTCATTATTTGGTGGATGGGACATTCTCTAAAACAATATTCTGAATGTAAATTTGATCATTTGAAATAAGAAAAAATTTACTTTTAGACATTGTTAAAGAACATTTGGTAACTTCCTGTGTAATATTATGTTTATATAATTTTGGGATCTGAAACATCACATCCAAGGAATTATGAACATACTGCATGATTTGTCTGAAACTATGAGGCCCTCCACCATAAATTTCAAAGCCTATTAGGTAGGACTGATGGTATATAATGGTTGTTTTCAAATCATGGGAACCATGAAACATAGATATGTGCCTCATTTCATATCTAGGATAGTGGATAATGCATATTTTTTGAATTGTTTTAGAAACTATACACATGAACTCTATGATGTCCCTCCTGAGGTATTAGTCCTATCATGGTTAGAACAATGTTTGGACATCCATTTGAAAAAACTATGAACCTCATTAATGGGGATGGAAAATAATGTTTCCCCACTATTCGTAATTCTTCTTCCTCCATTATTTTTCCTCTTACCATAACGAACCATCTCCTTGTGGGAGATCCTCATATCCACTCCTTCCGTGGAGATAATTCTTCTATCCAACTCTATACATGTGAAATCAAGTGAATTATATATCCTTTAGTAAGTTTACTACTCCTTTTCTCGCTATTTTATTCTTTCATTATATCAGTTACAATCATTGGTTGATAAAATACCACTTATTATAAGGGTGATCATACTTTTCTTTGATTTCACTCAAACTAGATGAAATAAAATCTTGGTATTGGATATGTGGGTCATAGTAAAAAAAAATTATGTGGTCTATATATTTTCATTCACATTTTTCCGATAAAAAAATTATATACATTATAACGCACACTGAACATACGCAGTGACACTTCAAAATAAAAAATTATCAGAATTTAATTTCATTTCTCTCATTGTGATGTGTTTTGACCATTATTATTGTGTCTACAATTTAATTCCTCAATTGAAATAACCCATTAGGGTGGTTTCAATTATGACCATGGAAACTTTTCTTTTCATCATTATGTGTCTGACTTATGTATTTGGTCATTTTCATAATAAACTTTACTTGAAAATGGGCATGTCCCTCTTAATGAATAATTAGATAATATTATGGAAAGATCATTAACATGGACCTTTGTATTATTTAATTTAATTTATTAAATTAATTAGGAAAATTATGAGAGATACTCATATTTCTATTCATGTAATTCAAAGTACATGCCCATCATGATTGAGATGATCTCCAATGGTGGAATATATAAATTTTGGGGGTTTTACTGGTATACTCGGATGACCTCACCGCGTGTTTTTATTACCATAGCATGAGAGATATTGGTTACCTATACAATATTCCATGGACCAGATTATTGGAAAGATAGTTACACCAAGAATGAGTGAGACTTAGACTACTACGTGAGTTACCATGTAAGGGATCAGTGATCATTATCACACACTAGGTCTGAAGTGATACATATGAGTCCATTCATGTATCTCATTGGATGGTCACTTACTGTTTTGAGAAATTATGGTCCTCCTAATGATATTTATAGGTTCATAATAATGTTACACCTTAAAATAGACAATGATACTCCAAATATAATTTTTAATAATTACTATTATAGAAAAGGCTGGTGATGAATATTTATTTACAGGGTATGCGTCTGTGAAACTAATTCAAATACTTGGGATTGGTCAATCTCATTATAACTGTTTTATGATGTTTTGGTATCAATTTCCCAAAAGTCCTTAGTAAATGTTTTTTATATTTCTAACACAAATTAAAATAGTTAAAATAGATAAGGTTGGTACAACTGTCCTTTAGGTACCTGAGCCTTACATGGTTATTTAATAACATTGATTCTTTACTGTTTGATATATATGAAAACTACTTATTTTATATGCATGAACTAGTTAATTATTTAGAAACCAATGGTGGTGTCCTACTAGGTATATCTCACACCATTATTGGGATTCCATCATATAGGGATATCCATGATGATATTACTATCTTCATGTCCACGATTTATTTATTTTTGTTTACATTATACATGGGGTCGTAGGATCACTGGACATATCTAGTAATTAGTATGCTTGTGGAGTTCTCTATCAAGCATTTTTATTCTCTTATTTATCCATGTATTTCATTGTATTGTACTTACTATTGTGATTATACTACATAGAAATGTCATTGTCTGGAAATGCATGCATAGATATATATTATTCATCAGCCACTATTAGGAATTTGTTATATTTGTTTTAGAAAAGTGGTTACATAATATTAGTGCTTCTGTTATTGTTTGTTATTATTTATATCTGATATAACACTAATCTAATATAGTATAAAAGTGAGTATGATCACCCCATCTAACCATAATCAGATCTTCGCTTCTTGTTGATATCCACTGGAATATGGTGAGGTGTTCTTATGGCCATGTAGTGACTATTCCATATTTTGGTGTCATAGTCAGTCAGGAAGAGATGTTAAAAAGAGTCATTAGAGTTATTATTTTCCATGTTCTTATAGTTTTGGGCTAAATGATAAGAGACTAGGAATTTCTCGATACACAGTATATAGTTTTTCCTAAGAGTTATTAACCAATGTATGATTAAAATTACATGTGGAGTTGGATGATATTGTTTTTTATTCCGTTCAATATTATAGTTTGTTATAATTTCATCTAGATTAATTGGATTACTTCATTTTGATTACTAATTTATGTTACTTATCAAATTTTACCGATGGAATATTAAAAAAATAATCTACCATTAAATCCCTCATTATAAGAACATAGGTATTCACATGAAAATCATATTCCATGCAATGCAGATTATATTTATGGGTTGTTTGGAAATTGTTTATATGCATTCTGTGTTGTATTAGCATGCCTCTTATGCCATGATTGAATTTTAAGAGCATTATTAGGTTTGTACATTGTTATGTAATTCAAATTTGTGTGTGTCTATAAACTATGATATGTAAATTATCTAATATGTTTACTTGTAAAAAATTATTCTATAATTTTCATATCCTTCTTTTTTCATATTTCGTACTTCTATTCTTATTTAGTATATTAACATCGATTAAATACTTGTGCTCTCATTCACATTAAAACTCTAATGTAATGTGGATTTAAATAGAATCCCATTATAAATCTATGTGGTGATTATATTATAGATTGATATTGACATTCAATCCATCAATCCAATCAAGAAATGTTTCAGCTATGAACCATTGGTTTTAGTGGATGAAACATTAGTGGTTGTGATTAAATTATATATAATTTTCAATCTACAGAGTGTTTTCTAGATTTATAAATTGGAAATGGTTTACCATATAATTGAAACAACTTTATGATTATAATATATATGTAGTTATAAATTTTTCTAACCATGAATTTTGTTATAATTTTACCTACAAATTAATTATATTATTTTTAAGGGCTTTTAATTCTATTCTTTGTGTTTGATAACCCATATGGACAAATACCTAAATGCATAACTAGTCCCATGAAGGTCATTTGGGACATGCAGATTATTAAATGGTCATGACTCATTCCATGTTGGTAGTTTATGATAATTAGTGTTAGTGAGATAAGCTCATTTAAAGTTATTTAAAAATATTAGTTTTTAAATGGAAATGGGGTTTCATTTTGAAGTACCCAGGATTGCTTAAATGGACCCACTATGATCACCTTTCCTTCTTTATTCCTTAATACTAAACCACTTTGGGTAAAATTAATCCCTGTAGTGATAGTCATATAATGTGATCATTATTGTTAATATGTTCTTACATATTGATGTATGATTTCAAATTAATTGGTCTGTCTTAATATAATTAATAAAATATCATTTAATCTTCATGAGTTTTATTTATTGAAGGTCTTGGTTAATTAAAATTTCAATTACATAGTATGTAGTGTTTTACTCCATATATTGAAATTTGCATTTTTTTAGGTTTACTTATTTTGAAATCTTATATATAAATTAATGTGGTTTGAAAATGGTGGTTTACGTAATCAAAACCCTATAAAAAGAAGTTTGATAAATTGTTAATTTTGAAAAGAATGTTTAAAATTAACTTTTTTATTTTTCCTTGGTGTTTTTTATAAATAATGTAACGTATATTAATATTTTTCTAAGCCTGTAATTTATGTTAATTGTAGATTTTAATGTGATTAATTTATTAAATGAAATTTAATGTAACGACTTAAAATATAACCTTAAGAGGTGGTCTTAGCTATAAACCTCATTTAAGAACTATTCAGTTGATTCATTTAGTAGCCGCCTTGAAATCAGCAAATGAGAATTACCCATAGGACTCTTCTTCCTTTGTTCAAACATAAATGATAATCCCTTGAGCATTTTTACCTTTTTTAAGAATGAACTTATTTTGGGTCACAACATTTTTTTTGGTAAGGGGTCTTCCATTGTAGGTATCTCCCTAAGATAATCAAATCATTTCTAGTTTCTTGTAAATAATTTTAGGTGTGTTGTAATATTCAGGTTAAATAGACCCATGTAAGACACTTAGTCCCTAAAATGATTCCCTTGTCTTGATTGGTGGATATTTGAAAATTTGTGTCTTCTTAAAGGGGTATTCATTTAATACTGCTCGATTTCAGTTGGTTATACACTCATGAGGAATCATTCACCTCCTAGTAGGTTATGTGACCCTTATTTTTCTTCTTTTTTAGTGTCGGATTACATTGGAGGTCACAATAAACTCTTACAGCTTTATGGGACTATGCGACTCCTTTCTAATCCATTATATAACCCATCAGATACATAAATTCATTTGACCGATATTCTTATCAATGGTATAATGATTCTAAATTTTATTATGAATCCTCAGTGTATTATTCATTGATAAACATAGTACCTATCATGATGTTAAAATGGTAGAACATACTATCTATGTTATGTATTATGTTTTGATATGCTATGATACATTCATGGGATTTCACCAATGTAGAGTGACCTTATTATTAAAGGAAACAAGACATGTTCAAATACTCATGATGGTGTCATAAAATATATCAATTATTCTGAAATTCTACTAGGATAGTTTTAAATTCACCCATACTACTATAGACCACACAGAGAAGAAATTAAGATGAGTTTCATGAATACTTATAAGGTAAATATGGTCTAGAACTCTTGAAATAATCCATTCCTTTCACTTATTCAGTATAATACATATCGAATGAAAATTGGACACATCTAGGACCTACGATTAGTGGTTTTGGTAGTGTGTGCCAATGGATCGATTTTGTTTTTAATTAAATTTAAAAATAAGGACACTCCTAAGGTGGGGAGGTTCATATTGATTTGGGTAACATGAAATATTCCGTGTACAAGGAATACAACTGAGGAGGACCATTTGAAGATGTTCATTGTAGTTTCTCAATTATCTTGTGGAATTTAAGATTTCTAATATAGTGGTTCTTGAATAGTAGCATAATGAAATAAAGGTTGGCTATGTATGAAACACTTGGATACACTATTTCTTATAAATAGAATTCAGTTGTTGGGATTGAGGGATCCTTGAATCGCTCGGGTGATGTAGTCTATGTGAAAGGGTTATGGAGATGCATTAGCATGTGAATCAGAAATTTTTATCAGATAATTTGACTATAGTGTTCCACCATTTAATCCTTTACATGACTTTCAATGGATTAAATACCATGACAATCTCTCACCTTTAATTAAAGGATGTGTATCTGAACCTTTTATAATTTTATAATTTCTCCTAGTTTACACTTTTTTTAGATATGTGAATCTACCCTATGTTAACATTTTCTGATAACATTAATAGTGATCATTGATTATGTGTTGTGCTAAAATTAATTTCCATTTAGATTGATAAGTGTTTTCTATCAGTATTGTGATCCTGATGTATGGTTGTTATCATGGAATTATTATTCTTGAGTGATACATGGGTACCATTGTAGGAACACCATGGGTGGGACACTATCTCTCCCCCTTTGAATTGATCACCTTGATGATTCTATTTTTCAGTCAGTGAATTGTATAGCAATGTGGATGTTTGAACATGTACCAACATATCCGTTCTACACTCTAAATATTTTTTCCCTTCGATGATCTCTATAGAATTTAATTGTTGATTCTAAGGTTACCCCAGACATTATTCAGGAATAGTTTAGTGATTTAATGGATATCATCAAAGTGTTCTATATAAAGCATATTCCAATATTTGTGATAGGACACTATAATGTAATAGACTTTTGAATAGAGACATCTTCAAAAACTAGTTAATTTCTTTTGTGAATGTTCTATGAAAAAATCATGTGAATCATTATATTAATGGAATCGATTTTATATTTTGAAATATGTAGGCTACCTAAGATGGGTGTTTTCAGAATAGTCTGTAGGTAGTGGATGAACTGGGGTACCTCTGGATTTGTTAACTATGGTTGGTGAGGAATTGTTCTAGGAATTCCATTATGTTAAGAAAGTTAAAATGTAACTATTTTTATGGACTTTTTCACTGAATGACTGTAATGACTAGTTCAAATGAGTTAAATTTAGTTTTTAACCTTCAATAATGTTTGTAATTGTGCCTTCCACATCATTATAACAAAATACAAACACTATGAAAGACAATTCTAATGGTAGTGATATAGTGGATATGAATTGTTCATTAGTGGTAGAACCGATGGTAGGAGTTTCATTCGAATGTAGTTATAAGAATATATTTTGTGATAATATATCTGTTATGATGGGATGAGGTAGTCTATGGCGCATTGTTTTGAGTTATATTGCATGTGTCTCGTTGATTGTGAATGGCATAAGAATGGTTTAACATATGTAATGTTCAGTAGTGCCTTGGTGTTTGGAAAAAACTCTACAATTTAATGAGACATTAACATGCGATTAGATTGGATGTTGTCTTTATGGTTCCCCCAAGTATTCTCAATTATGATAAGTTCTATAGAGGGAGTTTGTAGTTTCATGTATTTGTAGAGAATTTGAAATTCAAAAAATATCTGAATTTTATGAATTGGTGGGGGATTCCACTCTTTAATCTAGGATTTGGAATCAAAATATAACATTTTAAATTCATAAATATTTTTTTTTATACTTGCTTAATAGCCTAATGGGTCCCCTAGGGGTTCCATTGAATTTAATGAGAATCAAGATTTGAACCATCAAAACTAGGGAAATCTAATTACGACACATGATTTTTCTGAAAACGACTGGTCCTCTTGCAAGAATTGTGTAGCTTGTTCTTTGTGACCGACGGTGGATATTTTTATGTCAAACTCTGCATACCAGTCCTCAATGTTGTGAACCTATTTAATGATCTTGGATAGTGGAAAATGTATATTTTTCATATTGTTTTCCAAACCATTTATACGAACCGTGAAACCTCTATCATGAGGATGTATCTCAATCATGATTGGTGCCTGGTTTGGAATCCTATGTGGCTAAGTCATATGCCCCATTAAAGAGGTTGGAAATCAATATTTCTCCTCTAGACATATTTATTATTACTCCCTTCATTTTATTCATTCCCATTCTCACTACCTCCCCAATGGGATCTCCTCCTCTATGCTCCTTCTCTAGAGATATATCTTTAATCTGTTTTCCATTTTTGTCCTTGTTAGGTGTGTTGGATATCCCTCAGAATGTATATAACACCTCTTCTCTATAATATTGTCTTTTCCATCTATTATGATATTGCAGTGTGAGATTCTTCCAACAATTTTTAATGAAATAGTCTATTTATTCAATATTTCTGAAATTGGAACAAATCAAATCATGTTAATGTATGTAGGGGTACTCATTGAACAATGTAGGTTTTCTATAGATTTTCCTGTAACTCTCACCACATTAAAAAAATTGACATCCCCCGCAGACATACAAGGTGTCACATCAAAATAATAATTGTTTTAATTTAATTTCTTTTCTTGCAATGTGATGTGTTTTGAAACTTTTGAGTGTAGATGAATGTTGTAACCTTATCCTGAACATCCAATTTATGGTGGTGTTTTTATTCATGTTATATAAATTTTGTTTTACATAGTTATAGACACCACATTGGGTGTGAATTTCATTTATATATTAGAATAATAATATCCAAATATTGTATTCCATTTTCATTCAGTCTTGGATGTTATATTAAACACATAAGCAATGTAACATTAAATGGGAATTCACACATAGTTTTCAATTGTTTGGTGAATGGTATTGATGGAATAGATATCTTGGATTCTAATATTCTAACTTACAATAGTATTCCTTTTAATAATTGAGAATTCATGTATTATTATACAAAATATTATTGAATTGATTTGTCTATGGATGCAATTATTACTCATTTATGGATTTAATATCCTATTCTGTTTAGTTATTTTACCTTCCATGTAGATTATGCCTTATTTACTATTGATTTATTCCTATGTATATAACCATTAATATGTATCTGATCTCACAACGTGATTTGATTTACATTCACGGATATGTGTAGAATGTTATTATGAATTATGTTGAGGATTCAATAATGAATTATTAAGTGTTATTTTATATTAACAATTTAGTGATGGAATAATTAATTAATTTGGATGATTATGCAATCTAAAATATATTTTTTCATTATGATGTGATCACTTGTATCATGTCCCGATTTACAAAAGAAGTCCCAAAATCTATGTTATTGGAGCTAATTTCATTACATTATCAATCATATTGATGATAAATTAGGAAATCTAATAAAAATATCATCAAAATATCAATCTTGATTCTGTTTAACATTGTGTGGTTTTTCAAAAAATTTTGCGGATAAATCAATAAATGATAGGGTTCCTATAGAACATGATTTTATTCTTATCTCTTTGAAGGGTTACATAGGGATCCACTAAATCATGAAGGTTTGTTCATAATAGAACTAATAACTAGAGCAACTACCATTTCAATGGAATCATATATAATATGCTTAATTTAGTTCAAGGAATATAAAATGCCACTCCATAAAAATATATATAACTGGTTCATTTGGAAAAGGTCATCACCTTGGGTTACACTTGTGATTTTTATAACAAACAATATTTAAATGTGAATTTTAATTTACTATATTAAATATAACAAGATCACCATAAAAAATAAGTAATCTTTACCCTATTTTTTTTTATAAATAGAATAAATACCAATAAATTTCCAATATCATCCGTAGTGGGTCATGAAAGATGATATACCCACAAAACCATTCTTTAAAATGAAAGGAAACAATGAATATATAATGATATCATGTGGGAAAAATAATTCCTCAAATTTAATCATGTATTCAATGAATTGAGTCTTTAGAGATTAACTTGATAATATTTTATAATCCAATATAGATTGTATTATTATATTTTCAAATGGAGAGTAGGATAATTAATATTTTTTGAGGACAATACTGAAGACACCAATGAAGGAGAAGTTGTAGAAAAATATTTAAGTGTGAAATTTTGGTCTATTAATTGTTCTTTTTCTTGTGTCATAAAACATAATAAATGTTTTATCCATTGACCCATCAATAACTTAATATATATATATTTTAGTCAGATATTCCTCTTAACCCGAGATCCTTGGTTTCCTAGAACAGTTGGATATTTTTTTAGAATTTCCCAGGATTATTAAATCCACTCATCCGTTTAACTAATGAGGGATCCAAAATCCTGGGTATAGGTGATGGGAATGAAAATTAAATTTTAATAAATATAAGGATTGTCATCCCAACTATTCTTATAAAACCTTTCGATGGATAAGGGTTTCTGATCAATAGTGATCCATCAAATATTATACTTGGTGTAGTTTTCTTTTATAATAAAACTTTTTACTGCTTTTGCATCATGAAAATGGTTCTTTCATAAGAAAAACAATCCATCTCAAGATTTGTATTTCACATTATATATTTTTTCACTAATGATATGGATGAGTTTACTTTATAAATAAATGTGTGATATGTATATTTACCATAAAAGTATAATGTAGAAATTCACATAGAATGAGATGAATATTCACCAGATAAGGTGATTGTTTTTATTGATGGACTATTAATACTCAATTCATTACCACATAATTAAGGTGAATAATGTGGTATATTTCCTATGTCTAAAGATCCATGAAATATTAACCATGATGGAGATCATAAAAGGTAAACTATTTTTCTTGCAAAAAGGAAGGATATAAAAATCATTATGTTAGGGGAGAAATATTATATTATTCAAGAGATTTTTAAACTATCTATCCATGTTAGTGTTAATATTGAATATATGAATGATGATGAACTATATAATAAAGTAATAAATGTTTCACAGTTCGACCTTAATTGTGATTGAATTATATTCTTCATGATCCATGTATGTGTTTCATCCAAACCATATTTTAAGAAGGAGAAGATTCATAAGGCTTATATTTAATTATTTAGTATTCATCTTTGATGTATAATGATTTATAGAGATGTGATTTATTATTTATGTTTTATTATAATTATGAGAGATATTTTTGAGTGTATGTCAGGTTTTATGGTCTATAAACAAGTAACATAGGAGAGATAAAAGATTCATGGGATGATATAACCATATCACATACTAGAATGAAAATTGGAAAACATCATAATGCCTTTTTTTCATAGGACTCCCAAAAATGTTTATTGTAAACAATTTTATTTAGGTTGTTGTGGATTTTAATATTATTTTAGTACACATAATTAATATTACAGAGTATTTCCCACTTGGAAAACAGTATTGAATATACATTATGGAAGTAGTAAGGTTGTGTGTTTTATGAAATTCTATTTTATCTGATAGAGAATCATGGATTACATCAATGTTCTTTGAAATTATACAACTAGATCTAGATATAGGGTTGAGTTTCCACACTCCCGATCATCTTTATACATATGTATAGTAATATAATACCATTAAATTAAACTATGATATACTAAGATCTAGTTCTTTGTATTTTAGTGTTGGTTGGAATCAAAACCTTCCTCTTGATTAATTTTCTTTTAATAATAGATTTCACATGAGAAATCAGAAAGATCCTTATTATACCATCTATAGGAAGTAGTGAAGAACTGCAATTTTATGGGATGATGTACGATAATGAAATATATTTTGACCTGATTATGTATTTGAAATTGAAGATAATTTCACACCTATTAAACTATACCTAAATGCGTATCATAGTTGATAGAAAATTGATGCGGGAAATAACCAGGAATATATAGATTTCTAATATGTTTAGAAGGGGATTATGTAAATTTTTATATTCAAGATGTTTATGATATCTAGGATGAAAGAAAATATAATTCCTAGGTATATTTCCCCCCTTTAAATTCTTTATCAAGTTGGAATGATTACTTATCACATGGAATTTTTATCAAACCTCTCCCAAGTTTATTACACATTCAATGAATATCTCTCAAATAAGTACATAAAAAATTAGAAATTATACTAAACATAATGTTCATACAAATAGATAATAAAAATTAATATGAAGAAAAAATAGTAGTATTCACTAAATGTTTAGATAAAGTGATACATAATAAGACTACTCACCTTATTAATGTTCTACTGTAGAATCTGAAATATAAAAAATCTACATGGGAACTGGAAGAATTATTTTGAATATTAATATCCTAAAATTTCTCTACAAGAGAAATTGAAATTTTAATTAAAATTTTATTTCATGTGGGGTATAATTTAATACGTAATGATTTTATAACATAATTCAATTTAAAAAAATGATTTATTTGATATCATGATTTACATGCAACCACTTGTTTAAAGGAACTATGATATAGTATTAAAATGTTATAAATTAATGTTAAATTTATTGAATAGACATTATGATAGATGAAATGAATATGAAAATAATAATAATGAAAAAATTATCATTTACACATGTATACAATATTATAATTGTTTATTATGTAACCATAAGTTCACTTTTCAGAGGGGGGGAGGGGGTTGGTTGGTATTGCCCATCGTGTTTTGTGAGTTTTGGGCTAACAGGAACAGGTTTGGGTACATTTTCAAGGCCGCACGACTAAGGACCATGGTTAGTTAGACCATACATCTTTTGGGATTAGCCTCTTGTAATGGATTTATCCAAGTAAGACATTTTTTACATGGTTAAACAATCCATGTATACTAAGCGTATATCCTGTCCAACACTTAATAGTGGGGATCTGCACCATTAACCTGTTTTTTTTAAACATGCATGTAAACCATTAAACCCACCCAAATAGGGGTATTTTGACTCTATTCTAATCATAAAGAGGTATTTATTTCCTTGTCATAATAACACCATTTTTTAGACATTGTTCACTTCCATACAGTATTTAGAATCTTCAATTATCCCCAAAGTGAATTTCAAAGATGTTTCATGGTGTTTCATCACTAGTTTTAAAATGATAGAGTATCATTCTCCATATTCCTTTCAGTTATCAAATTTTTCACGTATAATCGAACATATTTTCCATTTTTGGACAATTTTAATTCATATATTTGTTTAATAATATGGTGATTTTAGTTTTAATCGTTTCTAAGTTGTAGTAGGGGCCTATTTTGTGGTTTTCTTCAAAGGTGACATAATTCCACCATATGGGTTTGGTGTTTATAATTATTTTACATTCATTTAAGATTTCATATATTTTATGGTGACTTAAATGTGTTTATAATTTAATGTATTAACTAATATTATAGTAATTATGTACATGATAATAGTTTTCCATTCTGTTACAAATTTTTTAATGGAAAAAGTGGGTGATTTTCAAAGTGAAATCGATAATTTTTTTGAATTTGTTCTTTATGAATTCCTTTTTTAGATAAAATTACAATGATGATTTTAATTACCTAATTCAGTTATTATTTAATAATTTAATAAAATTTGGTTTTATGTGTTGCTTTCCCTTTTTGTGTTTATAGTGTTTACTCTCTTTAAATTAAAGTAATTGTTTTAGAATATAAATATGGAGATTTCTTTTTCGTATCTAGTTTTTCACGGAATTATTTATTCTTTAATTTTTAACTGTGTGTGTTCTAAAAGTGTTATAAAAGGGATTTAAAAATGTATATTCATTATAAATGATAAGAAAAGTCTTGGTTTCCACATGGTCAGGTGATGTGGATTGTACACTTATTGGTCCAATTTTTTTTGTTCATGTGTTTAGTAATACATATGATGGATACATTATGAAAAGGTCCATAATGTCCTTATACGTTTTTTTTGTACATTAATGGTAGTGTGGGATGGGGTAAATACATGAAATTTCAATTTTCCATAGGACTTATTATAGAAATTTGATGATGTTATAGTTCATGTCCCACCTGCATTAGTAATCCATGAGGAGACTGAGGTTGATAAGTGGGAAGTAGTGGGAAATTTATTCACATATTTTTTTTCCAATGGAATACCCCCCCTTTGTTTTACATTAATCCTATTTCCAGATATTTCACTTAGAAGACAAGTTACATATATTCATTTAATGGAGGTGTCACTATTAACCTAACAAAATTTAAGTCGACATTGTCATGACTAGTGTTTTTTCATTTGTCCCCCTTGTGTATCCTAAGGATATATATCATATGTTATAAAATATTTATATATTTTTCCAAATGTGATGTTTATTTCTTCAATGGAAATTTTTGATGTGTACATCTTATTATGGAATATTAGTGTTATTTAATAGTTTCCATCCCTCAATATATTTGATTTATTTATATAATATATAGTTTTGGTCCATAATTGTTAACCTTGATTCTATAATTTATAAAATATTGGGGATATAATAGATTTTAATTGAAAAAGGATGAAATTTTTTCAGACCAGTATTCTTGGTTGGAGCGCATTTAAATTTTTTTAACCATTTGTGGGTTATTTTTTAATAGTTTTGTATTTATAAAAATAAATGGTTAGCACTATGAAATGGATTAGTTTTAAGTTAATCATGCTCATGGATAGTAAGTTTTAATATGAATCTTCGATAAAGTGTATTCTCCATCATTTTCATACACATAAATACAGTAAATCAAATGCAAACCCAATTTGTCGATATTAATTCCAAACTATGGAGTTTTTATTATTTTATAAAAGTAAGGACTTGGACTCTTGGTCTTATGACACTAGATTTTTCTTAATACTTACAAACACACGTTTATGGGCATATAGACTTCATTTCTTTTTAGGCTTCCACAAGGTTTTGGATTTCGTGATGGATATGGTTCTATATTCCTTGGGAAGAGGGCATTGTAAAAATGATGGTGGTGACAATATATTTGCACATAGTTTTTTATCCTAACATATTTTTCATGGAACTGGAAGGAATGTATTTTGTATCGTATTCATTTTTCATTATTTTTTTTAGCTTCTAATGTTGTTTTTAGCTCTTATTTTTTATTTATTTAAATAATATGTATATTTTCATGTATTTTTTGTTTTTAATATAATGCATTATTTTAATGTTTTTATTTGGTTCCATGAGGTGTAAACTATCCCCAACTATTATTTATGATAACCTAGATTCTTTTAGTTCACTCAGGGGGATCAAAGATGATCCTCAATTATATGGAGGGCCGATATGGGAATCTGTTGAATGGATATCTCTGTTGGTTCATTAAATATTTTTAGATAATATAGGTTTCTATAAAATTGGGCTAGGTTCTTGAGAACACCCATTTGGAATTTAGGTGAGTCTATGTTTCTTGGATGCAAGTATTTTTATTTGGGATCACATGGAATTTTTATGGAAGGTACTAGAAAGGTCATTATTCAAATAAATATCATGTTTTATTTGGATTCTTTGGCATGAGTCATGATATTGTATTCAGATTTGGATGTTTTGATGTATTTTTTATTTCTTGGTTCATTCACTCATCCCAATTTAGTGAAATACTTATTTTGGGTGTTATTTTGAGTTTCATAGGGTAAAATTGTGAATGTACTAGGGTCAAATGATTAGCATGAACATTTTGGTAAATTAGTTGGTTCCCAAGAGACATGGTTATAAAGACCTTGAATGTTACAATTGTATAGTTTGTAAAAAATTTACCTTATTGTGTGGAAAAGATGTGTATAGTGACATATCATCTTTGGACTTTTTTATATCCATATTTTCTCATAATTAATCCAATGGAGTATACCATTGGTTTATTATCACAGAAAGGAGTTTTCATTTGGATTTTTTGGAGAATGGTGTAGTGAATGTGGCTTGGTTTGAGATATGCTCTGTTGTTCTTGTCTTCTCCTAATATGGAATTTGTTATATGATATAATTTTTTTTAAAATTAATGACAAGTTCCTTGTTTTTGAAAAATATTTGTGGAGGTTTGGAAACTACAAAATCTGTTTAAACTGGGATATGAAATAAAATTTAATTGAAACTCGTTTTGGTTCAAAATTACAAATTTTTGTAAGGATGATATTCATAAATTGGTTGTTGTAAAAATTAAATTTTCAATGTTTTCCCTTGAGATGGTTTATTTCAAAGTGTTGGTTTCACATTTTTTTGGAATAATGTTTGGAAATTCAATTGTTATGAAATGTTATGAATTTTTTAGAATAAATAATACATTATTACTTTGGTCTAAATGATTTATGAGGCTTGTGGGTCTCAGTAATGGTTTTAGCTTCTAGATGATATTTTCAAATGTAGTTTAATATTGGTAATAAAATAATGTCATGAAAATATTATTTTTTGACTCTTGTGGTGATTGGTCCATTTACCTGGTTTGAGTATAATGGGGGGGTATGTATCATGTATTTTGTGGGTTTTTAAGATCCTTCCAAGGATTACTTGATATATTTTAGAGTTTTGTTCCTATGGATCACACCTCCTCTATTTGGATTTCACTGATTTAATGATCATATTTTTTATAATTCACAATTATTAATTTTTAATGATATAATGTTTGATTGTTTGGGAATTCAAATTTATTCATGTTGAATTTATTTGTTCTTATATAAATATGGGTTTCACCAATAACTTCATGTAAGGATAGTAATGATATGTGTGGTCATATTTTAATGGTTGATTTTTTTATGTCATCTGAAAAAGATATTTACATATTTTTCAACATAGAATGAAATAGAAATTTTGATTTATAAGTTGTAATTGTTTTTATTAGTCTATTCAAATAAATTATAGTCCCATGTTCATTTTAATTTTTTTTGAAAATCATCTCAGAAAAAGATCACGAATATTGAATTCTTTTTGACATTTTTGTGCTATTTTTATAAAATTTTAGTTTTTTATACTATTCTCGTGGAGTATTTAATAAAATTTAATTAATTTTTAAATTTTATTTTTTAGTGATGTTGAATATTATTTTCAAATATGTTTTCAAAAATTGATTTCCAGAGTTTCATTTTGAATGCATTTCTTAAAAGGGAACATCAACCACTGATAAGTTGAAATTTTAGAATTTATCTATATATATTGGGTGACAGTTCAACTCACAAGAAAAATTTTATTGTGGAATGAGTTTGGACTGTGGTTTTGTAAAAATAAATGTGTTGTGAATTTGATTTTTTAGGAAACCATTTTTTTATGTAGTAAAAAAATAATGTTTTCTTTATTTTCTGAATTTTAGAAAATGGACCTCTTTGTTTTTTCAAAAAATTGGTTAAGGACTGAATAGGTAATTATCATGTGGTTGTTTATTTAAACTTGTGGGAATATTTTATAAAATAATTTTGGGTGTTATGGTTTTTTAATTCATTATTTGTATATCTTTTAGATTTTTAATTGTTTTTTATTATGTTTTTATCTTCCAACTTGTGAGATTTCATGTTTTTATAGATCTAATGCATACCATTTTTCCAGTTGTCTTTTTAGGAAGGGTTGGTGTTTTCTTATGTTGATTACAATTTTATGATGGTTTTTATATGGGTATTAGTGACTATTTGGTCGATATGTGGTTAATTAGAGTGGATGATTCCTTTGGGTCATTAAGCACCTGCGGGTTCTATTATCATTGTTTCACCATGGACAGTGTCCTATCCAGAGGAACTAGTTTACACGTAGGGTATAGTGACCTGGTTCAAGGGCCCATTTCATCTATTTTTTGGGAATGCATTAATGTTTTCATCCCTGTAGTTGAGTGTTAGTCAGGTCGATGGATTGAATATATGGGTGTTGATTTTTTTCAGTTGGAACTCTTTAGAAGAACTGAGTGATGCTTATAAGTGTTATTTCGTGATTTTTTTAGGTGTTTCCTGTATTGTAATTTTTTATTTTATGTCTTCGATTTTTTACACAATATAATAGATTTATAAATATTGTGGAGACTCATGAAAAATCTCCATTTTTTTGTGTCTTATAATGAATAATGTTGTTTATATTTTTTTATAGACTATAGGAATCATTTTGGATTTATTTATTAATTTTAGGGGAATTCTTGTTTCTTTAGGGTTTATTCCTTAGGACCACTAAATTGGTTCTTCATCCAACTCACCTAGCTTATTTGAGGGTGGTTTGTGGCTTGTTATTAGTTGAGCTTTGTCATGACATGAGATTAATTTGGGAAAGAATTTTCCATGGTGTTTTTTTGAACCCCCTGGTGTCACTTTTATGTTGGTTATTTTTTAGAGGGTATATCCCCTTGTGTATGAGGTGTTTGGGACTAAAAATGGTGATGCTATTAGACTTTTTCTAGGTCTCATAGATGGGGAGAATGGTGAGTTTAACCAAACAGTGAATGTGTGTTGAAACTTCTTGTTCTTTTCTCTAGGATGCATGATTGGTGCATAGTTATAATAACGATACAATAAATGTTTACCATATAACTCATAACAATTGGGGTCCTAATGGTCATCACATGGTTACTTGAACCATAAAATCAGTCTATAGAGGGCGTTTGTTTTCCATTATCCTACTTCGTATGTCGGGCTTCATCCCTTGGACACCTCACATGATTTGGCCCCAACATTGAAACCTTCCATGAATCTTTTTTCCTCTTTAATGTTCATCAATGTGGATTTCATGGCTTCTTCATAGTGATTCTTCGCTCAATCCAAAATGATAGAAAATACATGTACTTATTATTTGTTTTTCTCCCTTACCCCTATAAAACTAGTGATCATGAATGGCCAATTTTAATGCGTTGGGGTTTTCTAAAATTTAATATTTTATTTTTCAATGGTTCTGATAAAATATTAGTGGTGTCATTTTGACTATTTTTATTGAGGGAGACATGATTCCACAACATGAAATATGTGTTTCTAATTCATTTCCTTTTATTTAAGATTTCAATGATTTTTTGATGTTTTAAATTTGTTTTAAATTTAATTTATTGATGTATATGATTGTTAATTATGATTTTCTAAATGTATTCTTGGATTGGGAAGGGTATTCTGTTGGACAAATTCATTGATTTTTTTAGTAAAATGATAATTGTTTTACATATACTGAATTATGTTGTCAAATTCTTTAATAAAAATAAAAATAGGTATTTCATCATGAAATTAACATATTATTTAAGACTAATGAAAAATGCATCTTTAATTGTTGGTTTCCATTTATTTTATAATGGGTTTCCAATAATAAAATTGGTGGAATTTTGTTGTAATTATAAAATATATTTTTTCATGCCTTATTTGTTTGTAATTGTATGTATTTATTCTTACATTTTGAATTTTGTATGAATTATACTCTGTTTTAAAATGTATTTTCCTATTTATATGTATTTTAAATGATTTGTGAATTCATGGTTGGAACTTTGTTATGTGCTCTTTGATTTACCCTTGTTGGTCACCTTTTTTTTATAGATGTGTATGACTATCTAGGTGATGTATAGTATATGAAGAGAATCATAAGGTCCTGATGCGTTAAGGCTCATTTCAGTGTTATTGTTGGAGGTTTCAAGGACACTATTATATTATTATCCCATGGAGTATATTATTCACATTTTATGAAAGTATTGTTCATGGACCACATCAATTATTATTCAATGAGGACACTATGGATTCTCAGAAGGATGTATTGGGAAATTTCAGTGCTAATTGAGGTTTTGCAATATATTAATCCCCTTTGATATAAATGAAACCTAGATTTGGAATTTATGACTAGGGAAACTACTTATAAAGAATTGGTGGAATAATCTGTTACTATTAACAAATTTTAATTCAAGTCTACTTTTATACATCATTTGATTTCCCATTATTTCCCATGGTGTTTCTTCATTCTATATATCAATTTTTTTAAAAATCTATATATTAGAATGTATGATATTTATTTCTTGGATAGACATGATGGATTTTAATGCTTTTATGACATCCTCATGTTATTTAATATAATTATTCTATCCATTTATCTGCATTATTTCTAACCAACTATGTGTGTATTTCATTTTTGTTTCCCATGTTTCATTGTTTCCCATTGAATTGTTTTTTTGAACATTTTAATAGAAAAAGGGATCAGTGGGTTCTAGTGGCAAATTCTTAGTTTTCATGTTTTTAATATGATTTAAACAATGTGTGGGGTTATTTTAAAAAAAATGTTGTATTTATAAAGATAAATTGTTAGTAATTTGAAATGGATTGGTCTTTGGTAAAAAAATCATGGATTGATTCTGGATTTTTTTATTCTAGAAAGTGAATGTTACATGCATTTTTTTCTCCAATATTATATAAAGGATAATGATAAATGATTTCTATCTATTATTTTAAAATTATTTTGATTTATTTCATTTATAAATGTTTTGAGTTGTAAACATGGTGGTATCACACTGCCTTATTCTCTTACACTATATACTAAAAATATTGGTTATGTAGAATTAATTTCATACACAATTACCTCCAGTTTTTTCTTTTTTTATTACATATGGTTCATTCTTTTTTTGGATGAGTATGTTGTAATGATGATGTTGATGGTCATAGAATCCCATAGAGTTGGTCATCGAACTTTCAATTTCATAAAATGGAATGCATTAAGTATTGTATCTGATTCTTTTTCATGTATTGCTTATCTTATGTTAAAGTTCTATAGATATGAATGATTTTTAATTTATATGATATGGCTCATTTTATTTATCGTATCATTTCTTTGTTATGCCATGTTTTTATATTTTTGTTTGGTTCTTTGTGTGTATAATCATTCCCAATTTTAATGTATGATACCATATATGTTGGTCACCTACTAATGGTTATTATGGATTCCCCTCATGTATGTGGAATACTATCTTTGGAATACAATGGATGGATTCCCATCGTCAGTTCATTACTATTGTCAATTGAATTGAAATACAAAAATTAAAACTATTCAAAATAATGTAGTAGTTTTTATAGGAAAAAATTTTTATATGGGAAATGTTCTTTTGAAAATTTAATTGATGAGCATTTTTGAATGATTATGATAAAATATTCATATTATAAATTTTTTTGACATTCTTCTATTATATTTTCTATTCATAATATAATAATATGTTCCTAGATTTATGCTTACAATACTAAATTTTCAAAAATACATCTTCCTTTGGGTGTTCATGATTTTTTTTAAAAATGAATTTCTAAATTGTTTATAAATTGTGTTTCGGAAAAATTGATTCCTCATTTCCAATATGAAGAATTGAAATTGGTAAATAAATCACTATAAATATTTTTTAATAAAAATTGTAACTATAGTAAATCTTATTAACCTATGTATGTGTAAATCAGGTTACCATAGGTTACAAATAAGGGTTAAGGTCACTATTATTCATCATAATTTGTTTTAGATCATGGTAAAGGGACAATTATCACCTTATCCTAGAAATTTAATTATTTAAGGGAAACATTTATTATAAAATTAACTATATAACATAGAATTAAAATAAAATTAAAAAAAATCATAGACTCATTAATTTAAATTCAGTTCACATGTTCACATAGTGACAACAAAAATTAATCAATAAAAAAGGTTATTTTTAAAACTATTTAATTATTATTGATATTATAAATTATTTTCAACTTTTAATGATTATAAAATTACTATATTTTCTTACTCAATGTCAACACATAATATGTACAGTTAATAGAAAAATAAAATAAATGAATATAAAAAAATTAAAAATAATAAAATTTTACTGATTTATTAGGTTCCATTAATTATATAGATGAAAATTACATATTGGGTATGTTTTTAATAATTATATTCTAATCATAATTTTTTCTTATTGCCCTTTATTTCAACATAAATGAAATGTTACAATATTAAAATTATAAAATATTTAATAAGAATTATTTTTTAAAATGGATTAAAATTCAAAAACATATTATCTTTGAAAAAATGAATATAATATGGATTAAAATTTAATCCACAAAAAAATTATGAATTAAATTTCAAATTTTTTATAAATTTCATAATAATTTAATGTTTAATAATATTGTAGTATAGTTTTGGTTAAAATATTTTAAAAAAGGTTAGACAGCTATATATGAATTAAAATACTAATAAACATATCCAAACATTATTGGATGATGTAACATAAAATAAATCCAATCATAAAATAGAATTAGTATTCATTTGGAATTATTTTTCTTTATCATGACATATTTAATTTTTAATCATTTTTTAAATTCCATGATCACCCCTATCTAGGATTGTCAAATGGAACCCCACCTTTATTTTTATTACACCGTATTAAGCCCTCTATCTCAACCAAAAAAATTATAAATGACCTTATAAATATCATTACACACATTTTAGAGGTACTGATATTATAACAGTATAATGCCATATTTCATTTAGAGGATATCTAAAAGAGTTTATTCAGATAATAGTTAATAAGTTTAAACGATCAATTTATTATTTCTTTCATTCTTTAACTAATAAAAATATATTGTATTAATAATAAAATATATATTAAGTAATAAAAATATAATAATATTTTATAATTTTATTAATCTACAATTATCCACTTTCATTCCCATTAAATGAAAATGGATGGTATCAGGAATGAGTACATATAACTTACTATGACAACATAGAGATGCAATTCATTTTTAGCACCATATATTATATACAAGAATAATGATGGTATATTTTTTATATATGATATTCATGCAATAATTATTCTTTTGATAGAATAATACCATATATAAATATTTACCTCCTGATCTATTAGAAAATGATAACTTCAATTGTGTGTATGTGTAAACTTCCACCACCATGAAGCGATGTGATATTTTCATCTTTTTGGTTTAACATGGATTAAAAAAATTATAGATTTGATGAATATATAAGATTCATATTATACAATAATTATCAACTAGAGGTTAATTTTTATTTTCCTTTATTTCCATCGATCCTATGAAAATGAAAAACAATGTTTACATAAATGTATGACATATAAAACCATTGAATGACAAATTAATTTTCCCTCTAAAACCTATATAGATTACAATAAATATTTATACAATCAATATATATATCATCTAAATAATCATTATATATATATATATATGATTTAACAATTAACGATTTATAATGACTTAAACTTGTGATCTATAATTCTACTGATGAATTAAATATGACACACCATGAACAAATTTTTTTATTGAGGAATAATTAGAAAATTAGAATTTGAAATTTAAAAGTAGACCATATATGATATTGTATGTATTTTTTTGAACACATTATATATATATATTAAATGTAAATTTATTTTTCATTATGTTAGAGTGGATTTAATTTACGTATATCTCGAAGTAAGGGTCTAAATATTTAATCATTTTTAAAAGAGATAGTTTAGGGATGAATATATTTTAATGAAATTATATGTATATTATGTAATAAATTCATTTAATTTTATACTCTTATGGTTAATTATTTAAAATTATTATATTTATTTCACTTTCCTCTCATTATTAAATCAATTTAATGATGTTATTTATTTGGAAATTTTATTTTATTTCAATTTACATTAAAAAATAATTTTCTTTAACATTTTTTGAGCTTTGTAAAAATGGTTTAATTTTTTTACTGTATTCTTACATTTATAAAAAATGTCATAATATCCAATGATTGACTTTTAAAAAATAACTAATATGATTCGCCTTTTCATTTTCCAAATGTGTAATTTCTTGAATTTTTATAAAAATGCACAAATGGATTGATTTTGTTTTAACACAAAGAGCTTGAATCGAATTTCACACCCTCATGACCACTATATGGTTGAATTTTTACATTAATTGTTTTAGAAATGTTTTTTGAAGAAACATATTAAATTAAATTATATAATTTTTTTCAATATTTTATATAATTGATTCCAAATTCTTCATGATATGATCTAGTAATCTATTAATATCAAGTTATTCAATAGTAAAATCCTTTTAAGATACAAATGATTTATTGAGGATATCATCCAATGATTCAATTTTATTTCAAACACTATATGTTGTATGAAGATGATGATTCATGGATAATTGTATGAAACCTATTTATTTTCGATGGAAAGATTATTCTATGATTCATGGTTATTTTCCACAAGCTCTAATATTACAATATGATGACATTATTATGAAACCTCCTCTACTTTCAAGAGTCAGTATATGATCAATTAATTATGTTCTGGTGGCTGACATATGTATTATTTTCATTATGTGATAATTTTTCATAAAATTATATAGTCTTGAAATGCATTTGGAAAATGTGGATACCTCCTAATATAAATACAATTTTGTTGGAGAGTTAACTCAATTATTAAAGGACTATATCCACTCTGATAGTTTTGAGATATATCCATGAATACAATAATGGTTTGGGGCATGAACCCAATCCTCAATAACATTCCTGCAGTTATGTGATGACAATTAAGGAAAATAATTTCTATTTTTATGTGTTTTCCAAATAAATATGTGTTTTATCAATGTTATTATCTCAGGGATCATATTCATTGATTCCTTAATGATTCATGTATTACGAGGTATCATTATTTCTTCTATTAATCATGATTATAATCTATGATATACATGGTATAGTTTTTGATGCTATATTGTGTTCTGAAATAGTTATCCTTGTGTTATTTTTATGTGATCTTAGATATCT